>CM049308.1:23152366-24371116 GCA_026874595.1 Sipunculus nudus | reverse complement strand
TACACAACCAGTCCAGCAAAGAGATTGAGGAAGGCTGCGATCAAGGATGATACAATTATTCCAATCAATGGCAGCTTTTTGTCTTTTATGCACGTTGGTGCAGTCCTTTTCCATTTTCCAGATAACAAACATTTGATCTCTGCAGCTCCGACCAATCTGTAACTTTCCTTACATTTATATAATACAGAATAATGATTGTAATTATAATGTACAATTGTTGCCTGCGCATGCGTGACATTTGGCGGTTCTCCACAGTCCGGCGCTTTGTACCAGCATTTCCTGCCGTGTCGCAGTGAGGGTAACAATGGACATAATCCGTCAGCAAAGGGCACTCCCCCAACTGTTGTCAACATAGTATGGCATGCTGTCACGAGGTCTTCACATGCCTCACGGCAAATGATAGTGTTATTATCCCCCGGGCAGTTTGGGTATTTTACCCGACATAAGATTTCTGCTATATGCGGGTAACATGTGATTCTGTCGGCCGCCTTAACAATAATATTCACCGACAAGTCACTCAAAAATAATATTAATTGTTGAGTAGTTTCATTGTCTTTTAAATATCTTTTCGCCACACCTTTATTTGTACAAGGAAAAGTAGGTGAAGGCGCCGTGCATGTATATTTAAGAGGCATAAGATCCATGTCATATTTTATCGTAAGATGAATTCCCATGGCGCAACCGTCAAATCCAATATATGTGCGAGATCGAATTTGAAAGTATGGTGCGACTAAATGGGAAGAGCAGGTACACGTTTTGCCCTCTGTGTAAGAGCAATCCATTAGAAAGTACGTTCGACCGATAACACGTTTAAACGTTGCATTTTCCTTAAGCTCTTCACATGTCACCGGGGGTAACTTGTGACTTGGTTCGGACAGGAAAAAATGGACCTTTAAAGAGCCACATTCAGAAGATCTTCCCAATGATACGTTAGCTTTAAATTCAAATCGTATTTCTGTCCAGGTTCTGTTGATCACAAACCCTGACCAACCGTGTTTCGCATAAACCGTTCCAATCAGCCGCTCACTATTAGCGAATGTAAATTGAAGAAGGATGAAACTGAACACATATATGATAATAACAGATCTTCCTGCCATGGTTAACTTATTTGTACGAATTATCCCAAGTTATATTTGATTATTATATCCGAACATCGATGATAAGGACTGCTAAAAAACCTTCTCCCTTGGGTTTTCTTTGATATTACACGGTTTCACAAAATAGTGAAAGTCTGTCATCATTCTCTATCCAAATGTCACATGTGTGGATTCGTATCCAATTATACTTACTCTTTTTATTTCTTATTTGTTTCTTATTCAAAATGTTGTTCACATGTAAATCCTCCATCGTCTTCTAGGTCAAATCCTTCAGTTACAAATGACGAGGAAGCGTTATATTTAATGCTGCACATAATAATGTTGTTTTTCCTCATGCCAGATTATCTTCCATCAGGTATCCGGTTTATTTAAGATTGTAACAGCCTCACGCTGGCTTGTACATCCTTATACCCTTTTTATCATCTAGTCAGCTGTGTGAGCATGCTCTTAATGCCGCACTGTTTCCCCTGGGCTTATCCTTTTCTTTTATCATTTCTGATTGATGGACACTCAAACAATGCCATAGTTTAGTTTGCTTGGAAATAGTTTATCTTATTACCACCAGGGTTGTGCCAAAACTACAAAGCTCTCATGTGAAGGATAGGTGGTTGAATTTTTTTTAATGCAGTCCTGGGATTGATTACATACATGATAAAATTTACTTATACGTACATGTAGACGCCATGGCTCCTTCAGCGTAAACAGGTATTCTAAATCTTGTTGGGCATATCTTATGTTGAAGTGTTTATATTACACATTATTTTAGATTTTATAATTTATTCTTAATATCTTATATGCCCACACTATTTGCATGCAATGTCCTTAGATTTATTATTGCTTCGGAATTTGGATTAGAATTTCCATTGTTACTTGACCTCGTAAGGTCACTTGCGACTCACTTTAACATACAATAGGGACCCCACATGGCGGAGGTTTGTACTATTGAGCATGCAGTTGGAGAGTTTAACCAATGACGCAAAATTTTGTCACCACTTGCAATCATATTTGGAAGGACACATAAAATTGATTATTATTCCATTGAAAACGCTCAAGGCGCCTTAGATGTAAATGGTACATATTTATTTGCAATAAAATGTGTACCATCTCACAATTTTATATCATTTTTGCTGTTGGCAAAAGTTTCCCAACAAAGCTATAATGAGTTTCTAATAAATCCGGTTTCACCGATTTTATACGGTTTAATGTTTGTATGTGTGTATAAACAGTCCATTTGTTTCTGTTTACCAAACCAAGACTGCGTGACAAGATGTCCGATCTAGCACTAGCGCGATAATTCACAAACAAAAAATAATTTTGTTCTGTATATTTATATATATATATATATATATATATATATATATATATATATATATATAAGTAGAAGGTTAAGATAAAGAGTGACGGCTGTCTAAAAAGCGTCACTCTTTTTCTTTACCTTCACTCCAATTACAGACTAACACTGCTGTAAAACTTATTATTATTATTATTATTATTAATAATAATGTATATATATATATATATATATATATATATATATATATATATATATATATATATATATAAGCGCATTTCGGTCATTGTATCAGTCCAGTCATTTCTGTGTTGTTAACTGAAAGACGACGTAGGATAGACGACGGACGGACGACACACCATGGCAAAAGCTCCCATCTACCAATACCAAAATACACTTATACACTAAATACATTTATATCAGAGTAAGCCTTTATATTGTAATATCTCCCACCCTCACAGGGTGACATGTTGTTTTCAGTGCAGTCGTCTGTTGTTGTTGTCGTCTGTAGGATATCTTGTGAACGCGAAAACTTTTGAAGGGCTGCTTATTTTCATCAAAAATTTAAAACAATGATGGTTCCCACCAAAATCTCGGACGAGAAACAAAACCCGGTGACCAAAACCTTCACTTTTAAGGTCATATCTGCCAACAATTTAATTTTTTGTAGGATATTTTGTGATCGCGATAAAATTTCAAGGGCTGCATATTTTCCTCAAAAAATATGACACTAATGGTTCCTACCAAATCCTCGGACAAGGAACAATACCCGGTGACATAGACCTTCATCTTTTAGGGAAAATCTGCCGAAATGTAAAACTTTTTGGGTTATATTTAACAGCTGCCTATTTTCCGCCGAATATGACACACTAATGAATCCTACTGATATCTCCCAAAATTTCTAAACCCAGTGATCTTGACCTTCATCTTCATGGCCGAATCTGCCGAAATGAAAAGTTATTGTGAAGCTCCATAACTTTTGAAGTATTTCACATTTTATCCTCTAATTTGGTACACCGATTGTTCCTTCAAAGTTCGCGAAGGAGTGCAAAAGATGGTGACCTTCACCATTATCTTCAAGGTCAAATCAGCCAAATTATGGTTATTGTCTTGTGAACGCGATAACTTTTGAAGGATTGGATATTTTCCTCCCAAATGTGAAACACTGATTGTTCCTACAAAAATCGTGGATGTGCTTGAAAACTGGTGACCTTGACAGGGTCAGATCTCTTTCCGTGTCTTCATTGATATAACCTATATGCAGACGGGGGCGAAGCGGAGGGGGGGGGGGGGGGGGGGGTAGGGGGGCATCTTTTTTTGCACGTGCGAAAAAAAGCCATTCTAGTTCTAGGTTTGTAACTTAAAACATTGTCGATTATATTAGGTAAGTAATAAATGGTTGGGAAAGATATTCCTCCGACTATGACAGGTGCTCAAATCTTTAGATATCACCAATAAATTACTTTTTAAAACAAGTGCAAATTTAGTGAAGACTGTATTCGGCGAGGTAACAAAGCAACCTTACCGAGGTTACTAACGGCCGAAATTTCCCCACAGCATTCAGTAGGATCCCGTCAATTCAATATGTTTTTGCAGATTTAAAGACAAAGATCGAGGAATCCTATTTACCCTCATCAAACATGACAAATGCGATTCTAGTTTTAGCTACATTTATTGTTGACAAATGGCTGATAGTTCATTTTCAGTTTGCCCGATGGGTTTAAAAGCACCACCACGAAAATAAAGCCGATGAGAATGTCATAGTAAAGGACAAGCGTGCGAGTTTTCATTTCATTGATAATATTATAATGCGGGAAAGAATACCGCCGGCATCTTAATTGTCTTTATGTGTTTTTTTCAGTGAGGCCACAATGTTTTAAATTTATATTCACTGATGATTTGTTGACATAGGAGGGGACATATCGTATTTGTAATGAGTCTTAATTGTCGTCTCAAAATTACTATTCAACGTGACATACACAGAGATCAAAGTAATAGCCATAAACGTTAGGACCTTTAACTTAAGACCTTATTATGTGTTTACCATTTATATGCATCGGTATCAGCCACACATCCCGAGTGGGCCAAATATCAGCCCTGTGCTGCATGGCACGTCAAACGCAAGAATATACAGACAATCAATATACTAATTTTTTTAGTAATTTTTCAGATTGATTTGCTGAAAAGAAAACTGGCACCGCCTCTATGTGACAAAACAAAGAAAGGTGCCCTTGGCGCCTAGAAGCTGAATGCTGGCAGGTTTCTTACTCGGGTAACTTTTACATAGACAAATTCTTTTCAAATGATCCCTCCGAAACTGTTATATTTTAAAGTAAAACTGAACAAAAGTCAGCGAAATGCTTCAACTACGGTGCATTACTGTTAGACGATTGGATCATAACAATGAAGTTGTGTGAACATTTCTAGGCTAGGATATATATAAATATATATATATATATAAACATATATTATTGTTAGCATAATATATATATATATATATATATATATATATATATAACGATAAATGGTATAGTCGTATTAGCTTGTAGTCCAAGTGTAGGTAAAGAGTAAGGATGACGCCTTTTAGATTAACTTGTTCATTATCACACGGTTTTTCGAAGCGTACAGGCTTATTCGTCAGTTCATGTGGTAATTAGGAACGCCCAGGCGTTACTCTTATATATATATATATATATATATATATATATATATATATGATCTAGAAGGGACTAGTGTATATTGTATTGAATATAGTTATTCATGTGCAAAGTAATATAACCATTAAAATTTAAAATCATGTATAATATATATATGCAAGAGAATAAACATTTAGAATGATTGAGGTTAATGGATCAATATAACTGATGTTGAGTGAATAATATTTCAAAATACCAAGGTTTTGATATTTATCAAACTCACTGTCAAACGTATTTTAATTGTTGCTTATATCAATATAATAGCAATCATAAGAATTATATATTTCATACCAGAAATAGTATTATTCACCATTATTACCAAAAGAAATTGAAATGATATTTGAGCATGTAAAAGAAAAGGGATAATTTTTTTTATCATGGACAAAAAGCATATAATAAAAATGAGAAGGTGCATCGAATAGTAAGTGAACATTTAGATGAACATACAAGGACTCAACGCTTTGTCCGACTCTATATAATATTAAAAAGATAATGACACATGAACCACAATTAACTGATTTGAAAAATGAGCATTGGATGTTTTAAATGAAAAAAATGCAGTTATATTCGATAATGATCTCAAATCCCGAAGGGCATTCGATTACTATATTCAGTTTCAGATTATAATGAAATAACATAAAATAGATGTGTTTAGAACAAATATGAAATTGATGAACTGGTTGAGGGGTCCATAAAATTATGTTTTCTTTATATCATGAATGCGATCAATGCGACCATCTGATTAAACACATCGACGCACAATGACATGGGAAAACTAATATGAAATGATTTGCTACTGGCGAGTAAGAATGCAGCTATTTTATGTGAATATTAAAGAACGGATAGCATGCAAAACATGTTAAATATAATGATAAGTGTTGAAGGAAATACCAAAATTAGATACCGTTAAAAACGCTGACATCAACATCCACTAACTATACAATATATATATATATATATATATATATATATATATATATATATATATATATCATATTGTAAAGCCGTGTTAGAATGTAGTCGAAGTGTAGGTAAAGAAACAGAGTGACGCCTTTCAGATTGACAAACTTGTTTATTAATAAACACGTTAATCTATCTAAAAGGCGTCACTCTTTTTCTATCCACACACACACACATATATAATTAACCCATGGCCAACCATTTCACATTAGTTTGTTGACTTATCATGAGTTTGGTTGAGGGTTGCTTGATTTGTGAATGTATTTACCGATTTATTGTAACCTGGATTTGAATAAAATATTCATGTAGCGACATTATACTATTAAAACGAAATTAAAATATTAATGATCATGAGGACAGTGCGCTATAGTGTGACGGAGTCTTAAAAGGCTGTTGTTGCATTTTTACTGAATACACACACAAACACAAACCTTCCTCTACGTCACAGCGCAAAAACTCATGATAAGTCAGCTGTATTATAGGTCAGTTAGTATATGTACAAAACAATAGTCTTTGGGCATATTTGGTCGTTTCAATTTCCAAAAGTTCATAATATTTTCATTGGACTCTGTTTAGGGATTAGCAAATAAGCGCTTAATTGTTTTCTTATTTCAAATGATCATAAATTTGTTCCAGTATAGGCTATGGTTTTCAGTGAATATAAACAAACTAATGTGAAATGGTTGGCCATGGGTTAATTATATATGTGTGTGTGTGTGGATAGAAAAAGAGTGACGCCTTTTAGATAGACTAACGTGTTTATTAATAAACAAGTTTGTCAATCTGAAAGGCGTCACTCTGTTTCTTTACCTACACTTCGACTACATTCTAACACGGCTTTACAATATTATATATATATATATATATATATATATATATATATTGTATAGTTAGTGGATGTTGATGTCAGCGTTTTTAACGGTATCTAATTTTGGTATTTCCTTCAACACTTATCATTATATTTAACATGTTTTGCATGCTATCCGTTCTTTAATATTCACATAAAATAGCTGCATTCTTACTCGCCAGTAGCAAATCATTTCATATCAGTTTTCCCATGTCATTGTGCGTCGATGTGTTTAATCAGATGGTCGCATTGATCGCATTCATGATATAAAGAAAACATAATTTTATGGACCTCTAAACCAGTTCATCAATTTCATATTTGTTCTAAACACATCTATTTTATGTTATTTCATTATAATCTGAAACTGAATATAGTAATCGAATGCCCTTCGGGATTTGAGATCATTATCGAATATAACTGCATTTTTTTCATTTAAAACATCCATTGCTCATTTTTCAAATCTGTTAATTGTGGTTCATGTTTCATTATCTTTTTAATATTATATAGAGTCGGACAAAGCGTTGAGTCCTTGTATGTTCATCTAAATGTTCACTTACTATTCGATGCACCTTCTCATTTTTATTATATGCTTTTTGTCCATGATAAAAAAAATTATCCCTTTTCTTTTACATGCTCAAATATCATTTCAATTTCTTTTGGTAATAATGGTGAATAATACTATTTCTGGTATGAAATATATAATTCTTATGATTGCTATTATATTGATATAAGCAACAATTAAAATACGTTTGACAGTGAGTTTGATAAATATCAAAACCTTGGTATTTTGAAATATAATTCACTCAACATCAGTTGTATTGATCCATTAACCTCAATCATTCTAAATGTTTATTCTCTTGCATATATATATTATACATGTTTTTAAATTTAAATGGTTATATTACTTTGCACATGAATAACTATATTCAATACAATATACACTAGTCCCTTCTAGATCATATATATATATATATATATATATATATATGTGTGTATGTATATGTATATATATATATATATATATATATGTGGAATAAATATGTATATTAAAAAAATCATCTTAATATGAGAGGTGTAACCGCCGAGCTATTACAGAAGGGGCTTCCAATTATTTTACAACCGACCAATCAAACGCTTTGCCTTTCACATGACCCCTTGCTGGCACATTTAACGTGCACCGATCCGAAGATTATGCGTGCTAAGGATGCAATTCATTATTACTGATATTATTTGATCATAGAAAAACAATCAGTTCTGAGGTATGTAGGCTCAGCCTTTAATCTGATCCAAAAAAAAATAAAATCGCTGCTTTATTAGAAGAAAAACATAAATCCCTCATTATTTTTATTATATTATTATATTCTATTATTAAGGTAGACACAGCTATTGGATAAAGTTAAACTTTGCCGATCAAGCTGCTAATAACACGATACGTCATGTCAGTGTACAACGTTCCACATTACATAGCAAGAGAAATAACCTCTTTCTATAAATCACAACAAGTTAAATATTCATATTTCGATCATAAAAAATCACAAATATTAATATATAAATATAATATATGCGTGCAGACTAAAGTACATCATGTTAAAAGTCCAGGAAAACGAAGAAGTATGAACCCTTATCTTGTGCTGTTTAATAGGTTACCTCGATTAATACACAAAATCTTATCAAATATTATCTCTCCTGTAGGATATAACAGAAACAAGTATATTCTTTAAGTGCACATATATAATATAAATTTTATAAATCTCTTCTCTATCTACACAAGTCGACGATAGGCTTCCTGTCAAGTGAACTTTCTGACAATTTTCCATACAACGTAATCCTTTCTTTTTTTACACCAACTATATATATTTCATTTTCCAAGTATGGCATCTACAAAAGATGTTGACATGGCATCAAGAGCTTACTCGAAATTCGATCCACTAAATAGGATTATAGGCTCTATCCCTCTTTTTCCTGCAAAGGTTAACCATATGATATTTACAGGACATCATTCAGCTTAATGGTGTATTTGTACTTCATCAGTGATGCACATTGTGTTGGTTACTGTGAGGAACGCTATTGATGATCATTTAGGAAGAAAACATTCTGCGCACTGAATGAAGTATGATTCTGTGTTTGGGTTTTATTCCTTTGAAGTTGAAGGCCTTGATGAATCCCTGAAAATCATAAGCTGTGTCAGGTAATTTATCATCTTTTTTATATAAGGGTATTTTAGGCGTATGTATCGGCAGAGTGAATGGCATCTCATTAGGAAGTTAACCAAAAAGGTCTCAAAACATGTCCAAAAGCAAAGCAAAAATCAGTATTAACACGTGGGTATATTTATTTGGAGTAATTTCTGCAACCAAACCAGAGACTGGATCCCAGTCACTAAGGTTGTCACCAGGTTGTCTAAGAATGTCACAAGATTGTCAAAGGCGGGAGGCGGACACGCAGCAGGCAAAAGACCCATATATTTCTTGTAAAACACGTGTCCTTTAAATTATTTTATTTTATTATTTTCAGGCAACCTATAAGTTCAGAGGCGGCTTGGGTCTCAAGAAAAAAAACACACAACATGAGATGCAACGTTATCAAAGTCTTAACAGCTTTAATTAGACGGCGAATTCCCTTGCCATCTGGCGGCCACCTCAGAAACTGAATTACTACCATTTTACCACAGTTGATTAATTTGATTAAAAACAAGTTACTTCAACCCGACATATTTTTTTGTGATGATATCGTGCAACAAATGTTTAAAACGTTAAAATGTTAATTATGTTTACATTATAAATAATTTTTCCAACTATTATTACTCCTGTTTAATTAGTATTTAAAAGGATGAAGGATTCAATGAGATTACCAAATAACAGAGCAGACCCGGAGCTGCAGGATGTTTCATAGGCTTTCATATAACTTAGCAAGTTGATACCCACTGAAACTTATATTGTCCCATTATGTTAGTGAAATAACTGTTTTAATCATAAATACATACATATATATATATATATATATATATATATACATATATATATATATATATAAGAGTAACGCCTGGGAGTTCCTAATTACCACATGAACTGACGAATAAGCCTGTACGCTTCGAAAAACCGTGTGATAATAAACAAGTTAATCTAAAAGGCGTCATCCTTACTCTTTACCTACACTTGGACTACAAGCTAATACGACTATACCATTTATCGTTATATATATATATATATATATATATATATATATATATATATATATATATATATATATATTATGCTAACAATAATATATGTTTATATATATATATTTATATATATCCTAGCCTAGAAATGTTCACACAACTTCATTGTTATGATCCAATCGTCTAACAGTAATGCACCGTAGTTGAAGCATTTCGCTGACTTTTGTTCAGTTTTACTTTAAAATATAACAGTTTCGGAGGGATCATTTGAAAAGAATTTGTCTATGTAAAAGTTACCCGAGTAAGAAACCTGCCAGCATTCAGATTCTAGGCGCCAAGTGCACCTTTCTTTGTTTTGCCACATAGAGGCGGTGCCAGTTTTCTTTTCAGCAAATCAATCTGAAAAATTACTAAAAAAATTAGTATATTGATTGTCTGTATATTCTTGCGTTTGACGTGCCATGCAGCACAGGGCTGATATTTGGCCCACTCGGGATGTGTGGCTGATACCGATGCATATAAATGGTAAACACATAATAAGGTCTTAAGTTAAAGGTCCTAACGTTTATGGCTATTACTTTGATCTCTGTGTATGTCACGTTGAATAGTAATTTTGAGACGACAATTAAGACTCATTACAAATACGATATGTCCCCTCCTATGTCAACAAATCATCAGTGAATATAATTTTAAAACATTGTGGCCTCACTGAAAAAAAAAACATAAAGACAATTAAGATGCCGGCGGTATTCTTTCTCGCATTATAATATTATCAATGAAATGAAAACTCGCACGCTTGTCCTTTACTATGACATTCTCATCGGCTTTATTTTCGTGGTGGTGCTTTTAAACCCATCGGGCAAACTGAAAATGAACTATCAGCCATTTGTCAACAATAAATGTAGCTAAAACTAGAATCGCACTTGTCATGTTTGATGAGGGTAAATAGGATTCCTCGATCTTTGTCTTTAAATCTGCAAAAACATATTGAATTGACGGGATCCTACTGAATGCTGTGGGAAAATTTCGGCCGTTAGTAACCTCGGTAAGGTTGCTTTGTTACCTCGCCGAATACAGTCTTCACTAAATTTGCACTTGTTTTAAAAAGTAATTTATTGGTGATATCTAAAGATTTGAGCACCTGTCATAGTCGGAGGAATATCTTTCCCAACCATTTATTACTTACCTAATATAATCGACAATGTTTTAAGTTACAAACCTAGAACTAGAATGGCTTTTTTTCGCACGTGCAAAAAAAGATGCCCCCCTACCCCCCCCCCCCCCTCCGCTTCGCCCCCGTCTGCATATAGGTTATATCAATGAAGACACGGAAAGAGATCTGACCCTGTCAAGGTCACCAGTTTTCAAGCACATCCACGATTTTTGTAGGAACAATCAGTGTTTCACATTTGGGAGGAAAATATCCAATCCTTCAAAAGTTATCGCGTTCACAAGACAATAACCATAATTTGGCTGATTTGACCTTGAAGATAATGGTGAAGGTCAGCATCTTTTGCACTCCTTCGCGAACTTTGAAGGAACAATCGGTGTACCAAATTAGAGGATAAAATGTGAAATACTTCAAAAGTTATGGAGCTTCACAATAACTTTTCATTTCGGCAGATTCGGCCATGAAGATGAAGGTCAAGATCACTGGGTTTAGAAATATTGGGAGATTTCAGTAGGATTCATTAGTGTGTCATATTCGGCGGAAAATAGGCAGCTGTTAAATATAACCCAAAAAGTTTTACATTTCGGCAGATTTTCCCTAAAAGATGAAGGTCTATGTCACCGGGTATTGTTCCTTGTCCGAGGATTTGGTAGGAACCATTAGTGTCATATTTTTGAGGAAAATATGCAGCCCTTGAAATTTTATCGCGATCACAAAATATCCTACAAAAAATTAAATTGTTGGCAGATTTGACCTTAAAAGTGAAGGTTATGGTCACCGGGTATTGTTTCTCGTCCGAGATTTTGGTGGGAACCATCATTGTTTTAAATTTTTGATGAAAATAAGCAGCCCTTCAAAAGTTTTCGCGTTCACAAGATATCCTACAGACGACAACAACAACAGACGACTGCACTGAAAACAACATGTCACCCTGTGAGGGTGGGAGATATTACAATATAAAGGCTTACTCTGATATAAATGTATTTAGTGTATAAGTGTATTTTGGTATTGGTAGATGGGAGCTTTTGCCATGGTGTGTCGTCCGTCCATCGTCCATCCTACGTCGTCTTTCAGTTAACAACACAGAAATGACTGGACTGATACAATGACCGAAATGCGCTTAATATATATATATATATATATATATATATATATATATATATATATATACATTATTATTATTAATAATAATAATAATAATAATAATAATAATAATAATAAGTTGTACAGCAGTGTTAGTCTGTAATTGCAGTGAAGGTAAAGAAAAAGAGTGACCCTTTTTAGACAGCCGTCACTCTTTATCTTAACCTTCTACTTATATATATATATATATATATATATATATATATATATATATATATATATATATATATAAATATACAGAACAAAATTATTTTTTGTTTGTGAATTATCGCGCTAGTGCTAGATCGGACATCTTGTCACGTAGTCTTGGTTTGGTAAACAGAAACACATGGACTGTTTTAGACACACATACAAACAATAAACCGTATAAAATCGGTAAAACCGGATTTATTAGAAACCCATTATAGCTTTGTTGGGAAACTTTTGCAAACAGCAAAAATGATATAAAATTGTGAGATGGTACACATTTTATTGCAAATAAATATGTACCATTAACATCCAAGGCGCCTTGAGCGTTTTCAATGGAATAATAATCAATTTTATATGTCCTTCCAAATATGATTGCAAGTGGTGACACAAATTTTGCGTCATTGGTTAAACTGTCCAACTGCATGCTAAATAGTACAAACCTCCGCCATGTGGGGTCCCTATTGTATGTTAAAGTGAGTCGCAAGTGACCTTACGAGTTTTGAGCAATGGAAATTCTAATCCAAAGTCCGAAGCCATGATAAATCTAAGGACATTGCATGCAAATAGTGTGGGCATATAAGATATTAAGAATAAATTATAAAATCTAAAATAATGTGTAATATAAACACTTCAACATAAGCTATGCCCAACTAGACTTAGAATACCTGTTTACGCTGAAGGAGCCATGGCGTCTACACGTACGTGTAAGTAAATTTTATCATGTATGTAATAAATCCCAGGACTGCATTAAAAAAAATTCAACCACCTATCCTTCACCTGAGAGCTTTTTAGTTTTGGCACAACTCTGGTGGTAATAAGATAAACTATTTCCAGGCAAACTAGACTATGGCATTGTTTAAGTGTCCATCAATCAGAAGTGATAAAAGAAAAGGATAAGCCTAGGGGAAACAATGCGGCATTAAGAGCATGCTGACACAGCTGACTAGATGATAAAAGGGTATAAGGATGTACAAGCCAGCGTGAGGCTGTTACAATCTTAAATAAACCGGATACCTGATGGAAGATAATCTGGCATGAGGAAAAACAACAATATTATGTGCAGCATTAAATATAACGCTTCCTCGTCATTTGTAACTGAAGGATTTAACCTAGAAGACGATGGGGGATTTACATGTGAACAACATTTTGAATAAGAAACAAATAAGAAATAAAAAGAGTAAGTACAATGGATACGAATCCACACATGTGACATTTGGATAGAGAATGATGACAGACTTACACTATTTTGTGAACCGGTGTAATATCAAAGATAAACCAAAGAGAATGTTTTTGGCAGTCCTTAGCATCTATGTCCGGATATAATAATCAGATATAATTTGGGATAATTCGTACAAATAAGTTAACCATGGCAGGAAGATCTGTTATTATCATATATATGTTCAGTTTCATCCTTCTTCAATTTACATTCGCTAATAGTAAGCGGCTGATTGGAACGGTTTATGCGAAACACGGTTGGTCAGGGTTTGTGATCAACAGAACCTGGACAGAAATACGATTTGAATTTAAAGCTAACGTATCATTGGGAAGATCTTCTGAATGTGGCTCTTTGAAGGTCCATTTTTTCCTGTCCGAACCAAGTCACAAATTACCCCCGGTGACATGTGAAGAGCTTAAGGAAAATGCAACGTTTAAACGTGTTATCGGTCGAACGTACTTTCTAATGGATTGCTCTTACACAGAGGGCAAAACGTGTACCTGCTCTTCCCATTTAGTCCCACCATACTTTAAAATTCGATCTCGCACATATATTGGATTTGACGGTTGCGCCATGGGAATTCATCTTACGATAAAATATGACATGGATCTTATGCCTCTTAAATATACATGCACGGCGCCTTCACCTACTTTTCCTTGTACAAATAAAGGTGTGGCGAAAAGATATTTAAAAGACAATGAAACTACTCAACAATTAATATTATTTTTGAGTGACTTGTCGGTGAATATTATTGTTAAGGCGGCCGACAGAATCACATGTTACCCGCATATAGCAGAAATCTTATGTCGGGTAAAATACCCAAACTGCCCGGGGGATAATAACACTATCATTTGCCGTGAGGCATGTGAAGACCTCGTGACAGCATGCCATACTATGTTGACAACAGTTGGGGGAGTGCCCTTTGCTGACGGATTATGTCCATTGTTACCTTCACTGCGACATAGCAGGAAATGCTGGTACAAAGCGCCTGACTGTGGAGAACCGCCAAATGTCACGCATGCGCACGCAACAATTGTACATTATAATTACAATCATTATTCTGTATTATATAAATGTAAGGAAAGTTACAGATTGGTCGGAGCTGCAGAGATCAAATGTTTGTTATCTGGAAAATGGAAAAGGACTGCACCAACGTGCATAAAAGACAAAAAGCTGCCATTGATTGGAATAATTGTATCATCCTTGGTCGCAGCCTTCCTCAATCTCTTTGCTGGACTGGTTGTGTATTTCCGCAGAGAAATGCTAGCAGTGGCATATGTACGATTCGGCTGTACTATTGGTAGACGTTTTGAGAAGCGCCGACGTTACGCTGCCTATATTGTGTCAGAAGGCGAAGATGCTGACGGTTTCGTGGTTGAAACTTTACTGCCCGTCCTTGAAGAGGATTATGGTTTATCAGTTCTTGCAAATGTAAGGGATGGAATTTTGGGGGCATCATTGCAAGAAGACTGTTATATTGCAATGAAGGAATGTTCCCGCGCAGTGTTTGTGATCAGCCAAGAGTTTTTGAAGTCTCCGTCACTCCAACAATTGTTTCAGCAGGTTGAGGATTATGAGGAAGCTATCCCAGGATTCCGCATTATCATACTTCTTGACAAGTCCTGTAGAAGAGAGAAAACAAGAAACAAGTCGCTCGACGCCTACCTGAACGCGGGTATCTTTCTTTCGCCAGGCAAGTCCTGTTTCATTGAGAAACTGCTGTACCACCTACCTTCCTATAAACAGGATGAAACGGATACCCCTGAGTTTGAAAAGCAAGGGAAGAGGACAAGAAGGGATGTGTCTGTTGCGGCACAACCTGACGAAAACACTCCTTTATTAAATAACACGTATTGAAATGACACATATTCAATCATCGTCTTATGTATGTATCATTCCAGATTCTATATAGAAGGTATAGATATACAAAAATGAATGCATACAATAGTATATTATATTCTCTGTAAATATGTCGTGTACGTGAGTGAGTTCTACAGCTACCACCTTTGCACAATGACTGTTCCTATAAATGATACATTTATATATGTATTATAGCCTATTAACATAAATCCTGCAAGTTTAACCTGTTTTCTTACAGATATTTTTAATAATGGCCAGAATACTTTAAATACAGTGCCTGGTATATCAACTAGCTCCATGGGCTGTAAAGTGTGTGCCCGTAAAAAAAGACCAGCTTTGGTATAATTTGTCGCTTTGGCAGCTGCTTTTTAAAGTCCAAACTAAGATGTATTGTTGTTTAAAGAATCATGTGCTCAATGAAGTGGCTGCACAGATCGAAATGGTAAATAGACGAAAGGACTATGCTAAAACTTTTAAATAATAACTGCAAATATGTAAAATTCGTTATAAGGTGGATATTGACAACATGTTTCTTAAGTTTATATTGCTGCGATGTCTGTCAAGTGCCAGTGCCTTTGAGTAAAAGTTACATGAAATGTCAATTTTGACGTTTAGAATATTTCATGGAACTCATATAAATGAACCTTATAACATATGGAGCAATACTGTACGATTAAACGTTTTTCGCTTACAGATTATTCCAACTCTGTTTCCTGTCTCTATTCAAAAGTACCAAAATGACCACATTCACGTTTTTGTATCAGTGGCATTGAATTTTTCTTCTTCACTTACTAACAATTGTGTTATTCATTCCCAACTTCTAGACCTTACCTGTCTGAGAATACCTGGTGTTAATCTCGGCCTGACAAATTCAGTTAACACAGATTTCCACGAGTTAGTCTAAAAGAAACCGATTGTGCAATAGCAGTTTTTCAACCAAAGTTACCAGCCACCTCGCCGATTAGTCTGGAGCACTTCAACTGTGGGTAGGGGAATGTATTCGCGTTCTTCTTTAGAAATAACTGACTTTCAGCCATATCCCCTCCGTCAGCTAGCTTGTTACATAAAGTGAACATTAAACATAGAATACTCCTACTTAGAGAAAAGACCGTCACAGTGAGGGTAGTTCATCTTTGATTTTGTTTCAAAATAAACCCTTCAAGTGGTTCATTACCCTGGTAAACTTCGGCAAAGTCTAGACAAATAACTTCAAGGTGTATCATGAGATGAAATATTGATGGATGAAGGAAAAAGTTTACTTGAAGAAAGTAAAAGATTTTTAATAATAAAAGGATTTTTATAATTAAAGCAACAATGACTAGTTTAAGCAAATTTACAACAAGATTCTGTCAAAAGGTCTCCTTTGGTCTATCTCTGAAACATATAAATGTAACGTCACGAGTCGAGGGCATGCAACCAGTTCATAGGCGTGTTAGGGTTAGGTGCCAACAACAGTTTAACGTAGCAACTAGTGTATAGGCGGGTAAAGAGCCATCAAGTTCACATAGCAACCAGTGTATGGGCGGGTGAAGTGCCATCAACAGTCTAACGCAACAACTAGTGTATGGGCGGTTCAGGATGAAATCAACAGTTATTTTGACAATTGTACCACAAAAGTATTTCCATTTTGGAAAGAGTAGGTAAACGTTCACGATCGTCGACAATTTTAATAAAGTTCACTAATGACAACAAGGTGCTTACGATCAGGAGTCTGCTTGTAGAATATTTCAATAGGTGCCTCAAAATTGATATTATAAGTATGCCCTGACTCCAAATTTAAATTTACTGCATGATATTACAACTTACATAGACAAATGTTTATATTATATATTCTTCATCATTGCTGGTTCAACACCTTTTACACTCTAAACATCCCATTAACCTCAAACTCAATATGATACCCCTGAACTTGAAGATATGTCTGTATTTAGTTAGAGGGGATATCCCTTAGAACCCCAGGGTTCGTAGGTTTTAGTTATGATGAGTCACCGATCCAAACAGGAAGCACTATTAAAGCAGTGGCAGATCTGAAAACTGTCAACCGATATCATACATAGTATCATGTTTAGTCTAGATAACACAAGTGACTCGTGATGGATGCACCGGATTCGTGATATATATATATATATATATATTAAAGCCGTGTTAGTTTGTAGTCGAAGTGTAGGTAAAGAGCCAGAGTGACGCCTTTCAGATAGACGAACTTGTTTATTAATAAACACGTTAGTCTATCTAAAAGGCGTCACAGAATGACGCCTTTCAGATAGACAATCTTGTTTATTAATAAACACGTTAGTCTATCTAAAAGGCGTCACTCTTTTTCTTTATACACACACACACACACACACACACATATATATATATATATATATATATATATATTTATAATCAACCCATGTCCAACCATTTCACATTAGTTTGTTGATATTCACTGAAAACAATAGCCGATACTGCATCAAATTTATGATAATTTGAAATAAGAAAACAATGAAACGCCTATTTGCTGATCCTTCAACATAGTCCAATTAACATATTATGAACGCTTGGAAATTGTCAACGACCAAAGATGCCCAAAGATTATTGTTTTGAACATATACAAACTCACTAATACTATATCTAACTTATCATGAGTGTTTGCGCTGTGACGTTTAAGGGAGATGTGTGAGTGTGTGTTTGTTTGTGTGTAGTCAGTAAAAATGCGCCAACAGCCTTTTTAAGACTCCATCACAGTGCAGAACACTGTCCTCATGATCACTAAATATTTTAATTTTGTTTAATTGTTTAATGTCGCTGCATAAATAAATTATTCAAATCCAAGTTTCATTTTTTTCCTGTTAAAATTATATTCAGCGTAATAGAACAGTCCATTTATAGGATTCATTTATCGCCAAAGGTAAACATAGACATAATCTATTTAAAGGCATCAAACGTCAATATACGATTCGGTGTTGAGGACCGTAAATATTTGTAACAAAATGTACACTAGAAATATATTTATCGCTTTAGTTAAAAATATATAAACTTTAAAACTACCTTTAAGTAAGCTTGATTTACCTCCCGGATATGAAAGGTAAACCGTCTTTTTTCTGGTAATGTAAGATCCGCATTTATTGAGGTATTTACGTTCATCTTTGTTCTGTTAATGTAAGACCCGCCTGTATATAGGTATTTACGTACGCCCCTTGTCAAGTTCTTAACGTTGTTGTACTCACTCTCCCCGGGCCCGTTCTGCTTCAGTGGTCTCTATTCCCATCGCAACGCTTGAGCGGTCACGTGCTATTAGCTCGAGGCTCCATGCCAACAGAGGGGATTCCCCGTAATTTCCCCATCAGCCGAGAAGGACCATCCGGGTTTGTCGTCTTATGTATAAAAATGCTCAGGTTCATCGGCGTCACAACAGACGTTTTGTC
Source organism: Sipunculus nudus (assembly GCA_026874595.1). NCBI lineage: Eukaryota > Metazoa > Annelida > Sipuncula > Golfingiida > Sipunculidae > Sipunculus > Sipunculus nudus. The sequence goes on along the minus strand of CM049308.1, from coordinate 24,352,076 downwards.
GCGAGACAGCCACGAGATACTGAAGAGAGACAAGAGCGATCGAGGCGACTCTGAAAATTAATAGTAAGTAATCATTGATTATTCAAGCGCTGTGTTTAATTGCTTTGTTGACGGAATCGTCTACACTTTTCAGTATTACTTTTGGAATCGAGAAAAAGAAATGATGATGCCAGTTTTCAGTGTCTAAACGTATAAAACACAGTAATATTAAAATACATTTGCTCATATAAATGCATTTATACAGATATAAAATCTCTGAAATATATAATTGAATCATGTATATTGTAAAGCATATTAATAACAGCTTAAAACGTTTCATACACTGCGTAGTGTAGGTGTTCCTGTGTCATGGAACATGTAATAAAGTTATAACAAAACAATCGAACGAGAACTTGATCTATGATAAAAAGATATTGACCTGTTATACCCCGTACTCAGCTCAGGAAAATCAATTAATTATTCGTTGTAACATAATCTTATCAGTTTTAAAACAGCATTCGTATAGATCCATATTTTTTTCTTGTTCAAACTTTTTGCTGCGTGTTTTGGAGATAATTTTTCCACCTTGTTCATGGCGAACTAAGACAGATCTAAGTCGATACATTTATTTGATTGGAGAAGATTCCGGCGAAAAGGACTAGGTTTAATATTTAGGTACCATTTTCTTATAGTGTACAAGATTTTGCTTTGAATGATGAAAAAGTAATGGACAAAAATATACAGTCGAATGACAACTGACAGAGTGTGATTTTCTGGTGTGCATGCGAAAAGTAAGACTACCCCGCTAGCATAGGTTTCGGAAATCAATAGTTAATATTATCATGTGTGCATATTTATGTATATTTATTAATATGGGTATATTTGTACATGTGAATCTTCAACAATTTTCGTCGATAATTAAAACAAACAAAATACTGTAAATTATACATTGAAAGCTGAGACGTATAAGCAGTATATTTGTATAAGTAAATATGTGAGAATATGCATATATATTTGTAAATTTTGGTAGTATATACAAAGGTTTCGACCAATTTCCCTACAATATATATAGACATGTTTCTATGGATATATTTGTACATGTGAATCATCAACAAATGTCGTCCATGCTGAAAACGAAAAAAATGGTTGTAAATTATACATGAAAGCTGAGGCAACAAAAAAATTAAGAAAGAGCCTACGGAAACCATTTTTTAATCAGTTTATTTAGAATTTACTCCGAAGAAAAGATAATTTGACATATAAAAGACATAAGTACATGTTTACAAGTATATCCATTTGTATCAATTTATTTTCTTCATGCGACCCTGTATTAGAGATATAACTTGATCCCCATGTGGATTATGTATTAATTTACAGTTTATACTTGTGCATTTTTTAAATGTCGTCGGTCATGTGACATGCTTAATGTACAAGGCGAGCAATAAACAAAAGAAACACATTTATGGTTTTAAAGGGATAACACATTTTTCCTCACCACCAGATGTCACTACTGTACGTCGTGGCGCTCAGACTCCTGCTTGTTGCCGCCACCGGGTTTGCGGCCCCAGAATCGGCGAGAGAACTTGAGAGAGGTATGGATATATACATACTGTATATAACATTTGTGTATCATCGGTTTAATGGATTAGACAAACTGTAAAATAGCATAATATTATTAATATATAAATATTTGGAAACAATCAAAGATATTGAAAGATTTGTAAAATATTGTAAAGATATTATTAATGATAAAGATATATTTATTAATTCACATTAAGAATACACATGCAAGATACTTTTATCAAATCGAACACAATATTTCAAAGAAACGTGCTGTGAGGATATTAGTTTTAAGATTAACTTTGAAAATTTGTATTCATTTTAAAGTTAACCCGGAAGATGCCGAAGGACTCAGACCGGTGGCTCCTCCTAGGGGTCTACGACCTGTTACTACACCTTGGAGCCAATGTGACAAAAAATGTGGTGGTGGCAAGAGGACTAGAATTTATAATGGACAAAAAGAGGAAATGAGCTGCAACAACAACCCTTGTACATCAAGTAAGTACCATATTTTATACAGAAATTTAGTTGTAACAGCAACCACTATACACCTAATCAGTAAAGGGTATTTTTTTATATTTATATAGTTGGCACTAGATACCAAAGAAATAGAGCTCGGCTTCGGGACCTTGAGTTTGCAAAGAGCATGTCTTGGTAATACCCCAATAGATTAGGTCGGTCATTTGCAAAGGGGTTCCGATTGAATGTCCCGTATTCAAATCTTGAATACGTGTGACACTCCATACCTTAAGATATATCTCTGGGTAACTGGATCCGCCAAAACGGAGTTTCAGCCGAGCTCCGCCACCCCGGCGTTCGTTTGAGGAGAACTCAAATGGCCCTGAACTCTCCCGAACTTGGCATTTCCAAAGGTTTACCAGTGAACTAGTGTCTTATCATTTAGCTTTGACCTCTTGCCTTCAGTTTGTGCTTTATGTCAATCCATGCTTCAGTTTTTGGCAGAGAACACATATACCTCAGTGGTTGTTATGTATCTAAAAGAAACTTTGCGTGTACACAAACCTTGGAGAGTTTAGGGGAAACAAAAACTCTGATAGCGGCACTAACATTAATTCCTGTCTATTCATGTAAAAAATCACATCTCGTTCGCCTTGATTACTAGTCTGCAATGGCCATAGCCTGTGGCCTTAACGTGTAGAAAGCCAGTATAGGCATGGGCCAAAAGAACAAACCTATTTGAAAGGTGATCAGGACATATCGTGAGAACAGTGCAGAAGGGACAGGTGTAGATTTATTTCTCCATGCAAGGGTTATTTTTATTTACAATGTCTTCGGGAAATTTTTTATCATTCTGAAACCATATCAACAAGCTTTTTGGTATCACGATCTTTAATTTTAGTTTGTTTAGTATTTCTTCCATCTGTCATCGTACTGTAGTTATGTTACTTTTTTATATTTTGTTTCCTTTTAGCAGTTGGTTGTTATATTCAATTAATAGAGCTGGTATTCTCGATGAGATATAGATCAATGGTGAAATTGAAAGCAAAGATCCCTACTAATGTATGTAATGTACATAATGGGTTGACTATTAATAGGAAGAACAAATAAAAGATAATTTATTTCCCTCATCAGTTCCTCTACGCTGCAAACTGGATTTGGTCTTTGTTCTGGATACATCCGGATCGGTCAGAGAATTCAACTGGTGGAGAGTAAAACAGTTCGCCATAGACATAGTCAGGTCACTTCCGGTCAGTCAGGGCACCACGAGGATTGGAGTTGTAACATATTCGTCCGGTGTCTTCATCAAATTCTACTTGAACCAATACAACAGTCAGGCAGCTGTGGAGAGCGCCGTCTGGGGGCTGCCTTACCAACCAGGTGGAACGAACACTGCGGGAGCACTCGAGAAAATGAGGACCACCATGTTTACGGCTGGAAACGGGGATCGCGCTGGCGTACTAAATGTAGGCATCCTTGTGACAGATGGATGGTCCAACAACAGACCATCTACCATCGTGCAGGGAAATCTGGCAAAACAAGCTGGGATAAATATGTACGCAGTCGGTAAGTCTTTTGGCGTCATGTGGTCGAACGCACTTTCCTTCTAAAATAGACATGAAAAAAAATCCACAATTTTACAATTCGTTCAGATATACAAATCTCCCTTATGAAGTTTTCTTACGGCAAACCAAATGCAAGAAAATAATTGATTTTCACTCCTGTCTAGCAATTCTTTCCCTGGGACGTGTACTTAGCGTGAAAATATATCACAGCTGTGATTTCTGCAACAAGAAGACAAATTACTTGCCTGCCAGTCTAAACATGCAGTTGCGCACAAAGCTATTGATTTGCAATAAAGATATTACAAAATAAGGAAAACCGCACCAGAGGTGCACGGGTACTTGTTCTGTGATGAAACGTCCCATTTGGACTTACAACACGTAGCCTGACATAATGTTTGTGTTGAATTAAATGGTAATTAAAGCTCTTAATTGATCGGGGAAAAAATACGAAATTACTGCAGAGGATTACACTTTTGCAGACATGAATTTGTAATCAGCACATAATACAGTGTTATCCTTAATCAAACAATCATATATACCGTTGTTCGGGTATATAATCCTATCTTTCCTGTTTGAACAGGTATTGGTTCTAATGTGAATGTCAACGAACTGAAAGCCGTCGCCAGTGATCCTGATTCTACATACTACCACCAGGTGGCAGGGTTCTCCGCTCTTCAGACCATCGTACAGAGCCTGGTCAAGAGCGCCTGTTGTAAGTGTAGGAAATCTGTAAAGTAAATAAGTATGCTTTCTTGTTATGTGCGGTATTATATTCTATATTCAACAAGAACATATCAAATATTGACCGGACAGGTATTTGATTGTCAGTCCTATATACACTGTGTCGGCCGTGACTTGGATTAGAATTTTTTTTAAGCTCTTCACCTTATATTACTACAATATTTCTGAAACCTTATTATTCTCAAATTTTGAAAGGCAATGCCATCAATATGATAATAAATCATTAATAAAACATTGATACATTGTCACGACCTGATATCGTTGTTACGATTGTTTTGTCTCTTTCGGGAATTATACGCTCTTTTGACATAAACTGTCATTTACCGAAGTATAGTTGATTTCAAAGGTGATTGGTTGTTTGGCCTCTTACTTAATGTATAATGATTTGGCATTTTTTTCAAACTTTGGGGCCTTGTTGTAAATCATAGTCATTTCAGGAACTTATTATATTTCAGGAGCGCTATTAGCTTGATCGACACATTGGTGTATCTTTAATATGTCACTGATTTCTACCACTAGCTTCATCATCATCTACCGCCTGCTGTAATATATGCGGTGATCCTCATTACAATACGTTTGACGGACAAATGATCCACTACCAAGGGGCATGCAAATACAACCTGGCCACGCCTACTGGAAAAGAGTTTCGTATTGAAGGCGCCAACGAGAATCGCTACTCCAGTTCACATGTCAGCTACCTAAAATATATTGACATCACATACGGCGAAGTGACCGTGCGTCTCGACAAACACAAAGTGCTAAAGGTACGAAACTCAGATTTATTCATATATTCCAATCATTTATCATTAATCATTTCTTTGTCATGATTTATAACACTTTATTCAATCCGGACTTATCTGAAAACAGGGTAAACATATATGTTTACGACATTATCCCCATTAAGAAAGAGAGAGCAATATTCTGAATATATTTAACGTCGTTATTTCAAAACTTATTGAAGTAAGTGTATTCTTGCTGTCATCATACAATAAGCAGAAAATGTTTGGTTGACAACACGGAACTAAAATAAAGGGGTGAAATCGAAATCGTAATTTTCCCTTTTCGTTCATTTATATTTATTCCTATGATAGGCATAGTGTGTTATGGGTGGGATTAAATGTGATATGGTGAATAGCTTAAATGTGGCACGACAGTTTCGAAAAGTTTATTTTTCAAATGGTACACAATTTCAAGCAACAAGTAACAGCAAACCACTTTTTAATTGGCTAATATTACACAACATGAAAATATCTGAAAACCTTTATTTGTTTATCCAGTATCAAGCTTCTTTCTGACCTGAAATTAAATTTTGGAATTTTGATTCAGTAAAATATTTTAATATTTTTTATATTATTATTTAATATTTTTGTGTGATTTTAAATTAAGGGGTTTTTCCTAGGGTTGTTATCGTAACCCAAATATAAAACATATAAAACATACGCTTCGATACTGTTAGTTGTAAATGGTCCAGCCATAACCACAACAATTGGTATCAGAAACGTACATTAAAATAATAAAGGCTCTGTTCTTTCTAGCGATGTCTTAAGAGGTTTTCACTGCAAGAAAGACAATGTTACTTAATATCGTTTTCGCTGTGACATTCATTTCAGGTAAACGGGGTCGCTAGAAGCGTTCCTCACACAGTGAATGGTGTTCATATACAGCTATCCAGTGGTTACCTGATCGCCACTCTCCCCAACGGAGTTGTGGTCAGGTATAACGGTAACGCCTGTGGACGGATCTGTGTACCCTCGACTTACCTGTACATGATGACTGGCATCTGTGGTAACTATGACAACAACGCAGTGAACGACCTCCGGACAGCTACTGGACAACAAATGCCGGGTAACGCCGCGGGATTCAAACAAATCGGAGACAGCTGGAAAGTGTACGACCCAGAAAACCCAAGGTGAGTGTTGCAATGAAATCATCTCATTCTCCTTAACGCTAATTTTGAAAAATACAAGAACTGATCAGATTCTAAAGGTCTCAACTTATACAAAATACGGTTCAATGATGATTAGATGGCAAATCTTTACTTGTACTGCATCAGAATAAAGGCATAGTGGCAGAGTCTTGATGTAATTAAGAACGACTGCATGGTTTTGTGGCCCTGCCGTCCCTTTTCTATTTTTTTTGTGCTAAACGTCACAAATTTCCAACGAAACTAATTTTGTATTCGATAGCTTGAACCACATGATTTATTAACATACCGCCCATTTCTTACGAAAAAACTTAGACATATCACTCATCTGTACATTTTGACAATCTGAACTCTTTCGAAATAGTTTAGTGACAACATAGTTTACAAATAGATATTACTAGGACACTAAACTCCTGAAGTCCGTTTAATTTTAATGTTGTTGAGCACTAAAGAATAATGCTGGGTTGAAAAGAAAAAAACATACTGTAATCTGATATATATTTCAGCTAAAACAAAATTAGTAGCCAGGCATGCTGAGGTGAAATGATTTTAAATTAGTAAACTAATTTCCCTTTCTATGAACTTCAAATGTATTTTATTTCCCTTACAAAGAATACAAAGACTGTATTTCCATTACAGATGTATCAACAATGACTACCAGTCGACCACCTGCCCCAAAGACGTGTTGACACGTGTAAGGACACGGTACTACTGTGGTCTTCTCCTAGAGAGAAATGGCCCCTTCAGCGCATGCGCAACCAAGCTGGATCTGAAGAAATTTTTTGAGGCCTGTGAACAGGACGTGTGTGCCGCCTACCCAGATGGTCGACTGATGAAAGCCATGGCTTGCAACGCACTGGAAAATGTGGAGCAAGAGTGTGGAGGTCAAGGGCTAGAGGTCACTGACTGGAGAAGACCTTCAGACTGCAGTAAGTTTTTGTTCGACTTACAACTCCGATTTATGGAAAAATATTCATGTTGTAACGACCGATCATGCATAATTCGCCGAACCTAAATTTATTATAAATAAATATATAATTACTACCTTTTACCAATTCATAACCATGATATCCTGAAACTGTATTCTCCTTCGGATACTTTACCATCTTAGTTCTGATAAAACAATATTTGATAATGTATGCGTATTATTTACAACATTTGGAAAGAATTTGGGTTAGATTTCACATGTTAAAGTTGGACAAAAAAATTATGTAAAAAACCATGCTCATTTGTCTCAGCTTAAAATACAGCACCCGTGTATTTTTCTGATACGGGTTGGATCTCTCAAATATAATAACTGTAGATACATAAACAGCTGGTACACGTTTTATTTATACAACGACATCTATAAAATATTACTTTCCTGGTTTGATACAGGTTCTGCCCCACAGTACGGTCCATGGTCAGCGTGGGGCACGTGTTCTACAGTCATGTACAAGAGGTGTTACCAGAACAGGACGAGAGAATGTCTATATGGTGACTGCAAGGGTCCATTTAGCCAGAGAAGGTCTTGCATTTGTGGAGGAGGTGAGAATGATTCATATCATAAACAAAGTGAAAATGGAGATGAAATATCGAGTAGAACATAAAGGCTACCTATGATGGTAATACATTGTATCTAAAAGACACGCAAACTCAGTATGCAGGCGAAAGACCAATAAAAGGTTTAATCATGTGTTTATTAAAGGGGCCCTATCACCTAACTGGCCTTTATAAACGAAAGGCAATCCCTTGGAGCTTTCATAAAAATAGGCAAAAAAATGTAGAAATCACCGCACACAGGCTGCTTGTTTTGGTTATATCAGCGTGTTTATAATATCTATGGAGGGCCCGCCAAAATAATCAAAACAAATTCAACAAGGGCAACTTGCAGCGAGGCATTAATGCAGCATACCACCTCAGGTTACATGTTTTTCCCGTTTGTCAACATTGCTGTGTTTATGTTGTTAATAAACAAGTTCACACGTCCTTCACAAGACATAATAAGAACTTTTCACAACCAAAATTACCCTAAGATCATTAATATATACACAGAGGGAGCCAGAAATCACATTAATACTTAATTTTAAGGTAGTTAATTGGGGACCTTTAAGAACTGTTATGAAAGGAAATTGCATGTATTTGAAAAAAGGACCCAAATTCAAGTTTATCTCAACTTCTGAATTACTACCCACTGACCCAAATGCAAGCTGCTTTTCCTCTGCATAGAGATTAATTGTAAATAATTTTTTTTAATATAAAGGAGTTAACGGTGGATGGAGCAGCTGGAGTTCATGGAGTTCATGTATTGGTACACCATGTGGACGTGGTTACAGGATCCGGAAACGCAGCTGTACAAACCCCCGTCCCTCATCTGGTGGAAAACCATGCAGTGGCGCCTCCTACCAGAGACAATCCTGTACAGTCCAATGTGCAAATGGTAAAGACAAAAACAGCATAAATCTATAGAGATTGGTAAATACTGTTATGCCCGGACAGAAGCTAGACAATAAAGTGTTAAGATAATCTGTATATATATATATATATATATATATATATATATATATATATATATATATATATGGTATTATCTTTGAAAAGTTGTACATGCAGAAAATATGCGTGTCCTGATACACAGTGCGTATCCTGATCCACAACTGGTATATACATTATTGCTGTTTAGATCAGAGTTTCCAAAAGCTTCTTCATTTTGAAGTGACAGATAGAACGGGACGCCAAATAGATTAAATAAGAATGCATCATATGATTCAAGAGTGAAAATGCCTCGTTCATAAATAATCATATGACTTTTTCTGCGAATTGTATTGTCTTAGAAATATAAGACCATTTTCTATATATTGAAATGAGATTTTACCGATTTACCTGTTTTTTTTCAGATTGTGCTCGATGCAGCCCTTACATTAACAACAGATGTTACATGGCTCACCCGACAACCTGTACACAATACTACGTCTGTTACCGTCGTCCGGTTCTCCAGCAAGCCACTCTCCGTCCTCCTGTAACAGCCCGCCGAGTGGTGGCGCCACCGTCTCCCTACAGTTACAACAAATTCACAGGAATGTGTCCACCAAGGACAGGATGGAACCAGTTTACCAAAAAGTGTGATTCGTCATTGTATCCGTGTTACCACGCAGGTAAATTACATCTGTAACTTTTTCAGATCAAATACTTTTGATGGCCGACTTTTGTTAAGATTACTTGCAGATAAATATAGAAAAATACTGATCATACTCCATATCGGCTACACTCTAATTGTTCAGGTCGTTTGCGATCTTTTATCGTTGGTGACACCCGTCGAAGCTTAGTATTACAGTTTATAATAAGCAGCAGTTAGTCATGTCTGAGACAGTTGTGAACCTTTTGAAATAGTGCCTGTTAAAACAAAGGGTTGAGGTTATTTACATGTTCATCCGATCCGTTCACTTATATGAAATATTGAAAATAAATGTTGTAAAAAGACGAGTACAAATTATGACCATGAAAGTAGCACATTTTAAACATGAAAACTAAAATTGATTGTAATAGACATTTTTATTTAATATTTGAGTAAAGGTTGGCTGTTTATTTATTCAAGTTTAAGTTTTTTTTATATTTTCTGTCTCAACAGTACGCATTAATTTTAATAATATTTCTATGTTTATTTATTTTATTAGTGCCGAGGGAACCAGCGGAGGGGCTTCGTGAAGAGGCTTGAAACCACTAAACACCTTGCTCAGTCTGGTAGCAACTGGGGAAAGTACTGAAATGGATATATATTGTTGATACCATTGTCTCATATCTAACAGGAATTTGTCTTTAAGTCATTGGGTGTTGTGAGAATGAACAATATATAACAAATGTATTAGCTTTATAGATATGATACCTACCTTGATTTGTGTGTATGGTGACTGAGCTTTGATAAACCCTCGAAGATGTTCACCATTAGCAGTCATTTCATATGAAGTAAATACATGCTTGATTTGCCTTAATATAAACTATGTATGTTTTATCCTATCCCTGGAGGTCCCATAACGTTAGTTAAATTCTCAGCTCGGGGACTTTTATTAGTTGTAACTGTTGCTTTCGACTATATCACACGGTCATCATTAGTAGTCTGTTGCGCTTGACTACGACTCGGCGGATCTAACGTGACCACTGCATGGGTTAATGTGATAACAAGTGGTTATAAATATAAAGTGGCATAATTGGTGTCAATTATTTTTTTCATTCAAATGAACAAAATATTGTATAAATACATTATATATTATATTATGTTATTTTCTCCTTTATGTTGAATTGACTAGGTACCATTTCAGTGTATATAAATTATAGAAAACTGAATAATAAATTCGATTTTGAAAAATCCATGTTTTTCTGTCATTTCTTAATTGGAGTCAACAATGTATAAGCAACAAACTAACTAAGAATGGTCTCAAACAAGGCAATTATTATAGTATCAATGTTTCCCAGCAGGTGTCAGCACAAACAAAAACAATTTCAAACTTTACTTAACACCGAAAACATTTCCCCACATTTCATTTGTTTTAACTGTTCGGGTGAAATATTTGAGAAGAATACCATATTTCTATCGCACAAGGCGGTGGTTCTGACACGACGAGAACGGTTCCAATGTTAGTAAATGCGGTCACAGCGGCACTGCTGTAACGCGCGGGTCTTTCCGGACATAAACATAACAAAGTATAGACGTATATCATTTTACTGCACTGCTATTACACGCATGTCACTTCATAAAAGGTCATGGTTATGATCATGATCATGGTGAATCTACAACAAATAAGATAATAACATAAATGTCGATGTATAATAATGACAAAATGATTTGTCAACTCATGAGCAACGTTCACATGCATTGAATTAACAATAAAGAATATATCATTATCAGGAACAAATTGAAACTTGAAACTGACTGAATAAACATTTATAAGAACCTATAAATCATTTAAATTTGTTCATACTCAAGTTGGATTTTGTATCATAACCTTCCATAAACAAGTTACCTTAACACTGTATGAGACTCACTTCATAAATTATCAAAATGGCAACATTGTATAACTATATAACCTGACAAATTCTTACAGATATCCTGTCAACATGACAAAATTACAAACAGTTACAACATGAAAGTTTAACATCAAAGGAAGTAACGGCTTGACCTGATCTGACAGCCAAGAAAATACACTGGGCAAGATTACCGCCCCTAACACTATGTCCTGTTATATTTGAATAAACCATACTGAATTTAAATGACATGTATAAAAAATGAAATACAGACTTGTGCGCTATTATTGACTTGACCCACACATTATGGTGACATTGAGTCTTTGACTAGGGTGACGTAACGGTGACTTAAAATCTTAACATGTACACAACAGTAAAGTGACTTGAACTAACACTTGTTGCCAACTGACTCCCCCCTTGTCTCGGGGCATACCTAAAATACCCAGGCGGCCTGGGAACAGTAACACAACACGGGGCTATCGAGAGCACCCCTGTCCCACGAGCTGAGAACAGTGACAATTTTGTATCCTTGACCCTATGAAGCACTGTACAAGCTGGTGAGCTGTCGGTATGGCTGGACACCAGCCACAGCATGATAAATTACCACCCGGCTGGCTAGCTCAAACAATAAACAGCACATGAAGCCTGGTGCTCCGTCTGAATTAAAGAAATTAAAATAACTGGTATAGCCTACACAAGGTCACTGCATGAATTAAATGTAATACATATAATAATGGGTTTCCAACAGAGTTCGTGAATTAATTGCTTAAAATGACACTTAATTCAGATGACACATATGTGCATTTAACAAATACCACAAACATGGCAAAACATATGCTTACACAAATCTACTTAAACTTATCTATCAACTCTAAAATTACAACAACCTGGGATATTACTGATCCTTGTGAGGGCAGTAACACTCCCCCCCCCCCCCCACCTTAAATCAACATGATTTAACATAGGAATTCCATAGGCAGAACTATAGGCAGAAATAAATGCAAAAAAAAACTTCAACAAGTGAATCTAACATAAAAAACACTATACACTATATGCATGCATCCTTGATATATAATAAGTAACCTACATGCCAGGCGATCCTTCCAGGGATACCACTTTGGTAATTGGCCTAATCAACTCTGTGGTCTTGGTCTTAACCTTGACACTTCTAACTAGGCCATCCCTCCCTGGTATTACTTCCGACACCACTCCCAAAGGCCATGAACCCCTTGGTGTATTCTCTCTCAGGATCAAAATTAAATCACCTTTCTTCATATTCTGCTCTTCGAATGGTTCTGATCATGCGCTCCCAAACGCCTCCTTGGTGAGAGGCTAATGGAGGATTGAATCGACGATATCTCGTCGACGAGCAGCCCTGATAACCTGACCACGATCTAACTGACGAAGACTTTTAGATAACTCCGTACGTGCGCCCACGAGGTTAGTGCCGTTATCTGACCAAACTTTACGCGGGGACCCCCTCCTCGATACAAATCTGAAGAAGCCATTTATGAAAGCATCAGATTCCAGGCTATTCAAGACCTCAAGGTGGATAGCTCTGGTTGTGAAGCAAGTGTAAATGCAACCATATCGTTTTACTTCGGATCTGCCTCTCTTAACAAGAAATGGTCCAAATAGGTCAACACCGACATAGCTGAAAGGTGGACTTCCAGGTTCGCAGCGTTCAGGAGGCAAATCAGCCATCTTCTGAACCATTGGTGACCCATACAGTTTCTTGCACGTGATGCAGTCATTTTTTACCTTCTTAATCAGGTTCCTTGCTTTTATAATCCAATACTTCCTCCTTATTTGACTCAAAGTCCACTCGATTCCAAGGTGGGCTGAGTTATGGCATTGCCGAACAACCATGGCAGCTAGCTTGTGTTCATTTGGCAATATCACTGGATGCTTGCACTCGGATTCAATATCTGCATGCTTCAGCCGCCCACCAAGAACTAATATTCCATTTTCCAGAGCAGGTGTCAGCTTGTAGAGTGGGTTAGGTTTCGACCCACCCTTACCTTTCTCAACTGCTGTGATCTCCTCGTGGTAGGCCTGATTCTGGACAACTAGGTTCCGAGCATGAATCATCTCGGGAACTGATATGTGACTTCCTGTGACCGAATTATTAAAGTTCTCTTGGTAAACTTCAGCCATCCGGGTTTTCTGAAGCTTATTCTGAAGATTGTATGACCTAACTGTGGCCGCATACCTGTTGTTGGGTAATTTCGGTGTCCCAGCTCTCCATGGTATCGGCAAAACATCATGACCTTCCTCGTGACGGATCTCATCGTGACATAGATCAAGAACCTTACGGTCTTCCGGTGACAATGACGTAACATCTTCATCAACTGACTCTATACTCCATAGCTTCTCTATCTGTTGGTTGAGGTCCACAAAATTTGAATTAACTACCTGAGACACCTGGCCATTAAAGGTCCACTCAGAGACAAACCAAACAAGGTTCGAATGGCATAAGGCTGATTTCTGTCGTCAGGGGCACTCCTTAGTTCTAGTGGCATCAAGGCATATGCGTTGTCCATGCCAATAAGGATGTCTGCCTGTATGTCATTATCAACCTGTCGTATTGGTAGACCACCCAAGTGAGGATATCTCTGTAGGTTCATCACGTGGCCAGGATACCTCGCTGGGATGCTTGGTACCACCAGTACATTTTTCATTTCAATAGCCTGATTCCCATCCACTGACTTTAAATGGAAAGACAATCTTTGAGCATACTTTAGAACTATTGTTTAGGGTATTCATTTCATAGTTTGCTTCGGTGCCCTTCAGCTTCAGCTGACTCGCAAGTCGCTGACTGACAAATGTGTTTGTAGATCCAGTGTCCAGCAGAGTGTAAGCTTCCTTTTGACCATTGACTATCACCGGAACTATTGGTAAGAAGACACTGGAATTTACAGTGTTGACATTTGCATTACTACTCACACTGATCTGACTCTCGCTTCTAGTCTCATCACTAACATTCACATGTGAAGCCTGCCTACCGTTTTCACCTTCAACGTGAATAAATTTCGTATGCTTTCTACCACAACCTGGCACTGTACAAACTGATCCTTTTCTACATTCACGGCTATTATGACCTGCCAACAAACAATTGTAACACAATCTGTTTCTTTTAACAATCTGCAACCGATCTACAGGCTGCATGGCTTTGAAAGAGTCACAATGAAACAGTCTATGACTTTGACTACATACCACACAAGGACGCGATTGTCCGGGCTCACTTGTTGATGCCTGCTCAGGATTCTCTAGACGTGACGTCACTGAGGGATCTGCAGACGGCCAGCTGGTCACTGCATTGCTGATGGCGCTCTGGGGATTATCCCTGAATTTCATTGTTTCAGTCCCATACACGGGATCACAGGCTCCTAATGCGATCATCCTCATGAATTCAACAAAATCTTTAAATGTGGGAGATTCGTCTTTGTCTTTTTTTGGTAGTCAAAGCCTGTTTTCTCCAGCGGTTGCTGATATGCGGTTGACATCGCTGAACCATGTCTATGATACTTTGCTGTGTATCAAGCTCTGAATATCTTCCATTTTTTTCCAGAGCTGTTAAGGCCATGGTAAGCTCATCCGCGAGCTGTTGCAGTTCATGAGCCTTAACAACCTTCCTGCCACACTTGAGGTCCGTTATAATTCTTTGTGACACCAGGTGGGAGTATCCAAAACGGTTCCTAAGGATCTCCCGTGCCTGTTTATAGCCAGCCTCGCCTCCAATCAGAGCACAATTCTTTATAGACATTTTAGCTGGCCCAGTCGTATACTGCAACAGTCTGGTTAGCTTGATCTGGCTATCAACGAATTTACTGTCCACGGTCTCATCAAATATGGCAATAAAGGTTTGATATTCGATCGGATTACCGTCAAATCTGTCAATCTCTACCTTCGGGATACTCAGAAGGTCGACTAAATCTTGCTCATTCGCGACAGGCTTTTCATCTCCAACACCATTTACTGCGACATCTCGCTCAACCGTGGGGTCATCAAGCGCAGACTTCAGCCAAGTTTTGCTTCCTTTAACGCACAGGTGTAGCCATTTTCAACATCCCGGAACAACTGTTCACACTCATCAATCTCATCTAAATCCTCTAACGCATTTCTATAACAGTCATGTGAAGCTTCAAATTCAGAGAATGATACACGAAGTTGCCGCAATTTTGACTGAACCTCATCAGCATCTTCCTCAGCAACAAGGCGACGTAATGTCCCAAGGTGGCGGGTAATAGCTGCCTTTTCCTGACGTCGGGTAGTCTTAAGGTGTTCCATCTTGCTAAGTCTATTCACTGTAACGCGCGGGTAGACTTACGGACATAAACATAACAACGTGTAGACGTATATCATTTTACTGCACTGCTATTACACGCGTGTCACTTTATAAAAGGTCATGGTTATGATCATGATCATGGCGAATCTACAACAAATAAGATAATGACATAAATGTCGATGTATAATAATGACAAAATGATTTGTCAACTCATGAGCAACGTTCACATGCATTGAATTACCAATAAAGAATATATCATTATCAGGAATAAATTGAAACTTGAAACTGACTGAATAAACATTTATAAGAACTTATAAATCATTTAAATTTGTTCATACTCAAGTTGGATTTTGTATCATAACCTTCCATAAACAAATTACCTTAACACTGTATGAGACTCACTTCATAAATTATCAAAATGGCAACATTGTATAACTATATAACCTGACAAATTCTCACAGATATCCTGTCAACATGACAAAATTACAAACAGTTACAACATGAAAGTTTAACATCAAAGGAAGCAACGGCTTGACCTGATCTGACAGCCAAGAAAATACACTGGGCAAGATTACCGCCCCTAACACTATGTCCTGTTATATTTGAATAAACCATACTGAATTTAAATGACATGTATAAATAATGAAATACTCACAGAATATGCGCTATTATTGACTTGACCCACACATTATGGTGACATTGATGTGACTTGACAATACAAACAAACACCCTCAGAGAGCACATACCTCCACCAATACAAACAAACAACACTCAGACAGCAAATACCTTAACCAATACAATCAGACAACACTCAGGGCACATACCTTCACCAATACAAACAAACAACACTCAGAGCTCTACCCGTAAACTGATCACGGCCTTACAATTAAACCTTTACACTCAAAACAGTTCAAATGTCAGTTGCAGTAGCAATGACGATCACACTAACATGACCTCCCAGTCTACATGACGATCTCACTAACATGACCTCCCAGTCTACTCGACGATCACACTAACAGACCTCCCAGTCTACTCGACGATCTCACTAAGATGACCTCCCAGTCTACTCGACGATCACACTAACATGACCTCCCAGTCTACTCGACGATCTCACTAAGATGACCTCCCAGTCTACTCTACGATCACACTAATATGACCTCCCAGTCTACATGACGATCACACTAAGATGACCTCCCAGTCTACTCGACGATCTCACTAACATGACCTCCCAGTCTACTCGACGATCTCACTAACATGACCTCCAAGTCTGCGTGATGATCACAGTAAAATGACCTCCCAGCTTAAATGACGATTCATGACGATCCCACCAACATGACCTAGCCTACACAACAATCTCACAAACATAACCCACCTCCTAAAAGGCGTGGAATAGTTTTGTTGTTTACCAAAATTCGTCTAAATCATGCATTGAATTACCAATAAAGAATATATCATTATCAGGAATAAATTGAAACTTGAAACTGACTGAATAAAAATTTATAAGAACTTATAAATCATTTAAATTTGTTCATACTCAAGTTGGATTTTGTATCATAACCTTCCATAAACAAGTTACCTTAACACTGTATGAGACTCACTTCATAAATTATCAAAATGGCAACATTGTATAACTATATAACCTGACAAATTCTCACAGATATCCTGTCAACATGACAAAATTACAAACAGTTACAACATGAAAGTTTAACATCAAAGGAAGCAACGGCTTGACCTGATCTGACAGCCAAGAAAATACACTGGGCAAGATTACCGCCCCTAACACTATGTCCTGTTATATTTGAATAAACCATACTGAATTTAAATGACATGTATAAATAATGAAATACTCACAGAATATGCGCTATTATTGACTTGACCCACACATTATGGTGACATCGAGTCTTTGACTAGGGTGACGTAACGGTGACTTAAAATCTTAACATGTACACAACAGTAAAGTGAATTGAACTAACACTTGTTGCATGCCAACTGACTCCCCCCTTGTCTCGGGGCATACCTAAAATACCCAGGCGGCCTGGGAACAGTAACACAACACGGGGCTATCGAGAGCACCCCTGTTCCACGAGCTGAGAACAGTGACAATTTTGTATCCTTGACCCTATGAAGCACTGTACAAGCTGGCGAGCTGTCGGTATGGCTGGACACCAGCCACAGCATGAAAAATTACCACCCGGCTGGCTAGCTCAAACAATAAACAGCACATGAATCCTGGTGCTCCGTCTGAATTAAGGAAATTAAAATAACTGGTATAGCCTACACAAGGTCACTGCATGAATTAAATGTAATACATATAATAATGGGTTTCCAACAGAGGTCGTGAATTAATTGCTTAAAATGACACTTAATTCAGATGACACATATGTGCATTAAACAAATACCACAAACATGGCAAAACATATGCTTACACAAATCTACTTAAACTTATCTATCAACTCTAAAATTACAACAACCTGGGATATTACTGATCCTTGTGAGGGCAGTAACAACTGCTTTTCATTAGCTTAAAGACAAAGGCCATGTAAACTCATTTGCATTACCCTGGGATGCGGTTGTAAAGAACATTTATTCAGAATATTGCCGACTACAGTTGCGTGCATAAATTAAGACCATTGCTAAGAGGCGGTATACTTCTTCGGAATTTTGCCGACAGTGGTGTATAAATGTGAGCAGCAAGTAATTAAGCGTCTCAGAATACTAGTATGCAAATTATGCCCATCTCATTTCAGATGATTGAAATTCCTGTATGGTCGCCCATCAGAGTGGACATACTTTCACCAATACTAACAGACAACACGCAGAGTGCACATACCTCCAACAATACAAGCAAACAACCTCCAGAGAGCGCATACCTCCGACAATACAAACAAACACCCTCAGAGAGCACATACCTCCACCAATACAAACAAACAACACTCAGACAGCAAATACCTCAACCAATACAATCAGACAACAATCAGGGCACATACCTTCACCAATACAAACAAACAACACTCAGAGCTCTACCCGTAAACTGATCACGGCCTTACAATTAAACCTTTACACTCAAAACAGTTCAAATGTCAGTTGCAGTAGCAATGACGATCACACTAACATGACCTCCCAGTCTACATGACGATCTCACTAACATGACCTCCCAGTCTACTCGACGATCACACTAACATGACCTCCCAGTCTACTCGACGATCTCACTAAGATGACCTCCCAGTCTACTCTACGATCACACTAATATGACCTCCCAGTCTACATGACGATCACACTAAGATGACCTCCCAGTCTACTCGACGATCTCACTAACATGACCTCCCAGTCTACTCGACGATCTCACTAACATGACCTCCCAGTCTGCGTGATGATTACAGTAAAATGACCTCCCAGCTTACATGACGATTCATGACGATCCCACCAACATGACCTAGCCTACACAACAATCTCACAAACATAACCCACCTCCTAAAAGGCGTGGAATAGTTTTGTTGTTTACCAAAATTCGTCTAAATCATGCATTGAATTACCAATAAAGAATATATCATTATCAGGAATAAATTGAAACTTGAAACTGACTGAATAAAAATTTATAAGAACTTATAAATCATTTAAATTTGTTCATACTCAAGTTTGATTTTGTATCATAACCTTCCATAAACAAGTTACCTTAACACTGTATGAGACTCACTTCAAAAATTATCAAAATGGCAACATTGTATAACTATATAACCTGACAAATTCTCACAGATATCCTGTCAACATGACAAAATTACAAACAGTTACAACATGAAAGTTTAACATCAAAGGAAGCAACGGCTTGACCTGATCTGACAGCCAAGAAAATACACTGGGCAAGATTACCGCCCCTAACACTATGTCCTGTTATATTTGAATAAACCATACTGAATTTAAATGACATGTATAAATAATGAAATACTCACAGAATATGCGCTATTATTGACTTGACCCACACATTATGGTGACATTGAGTCTTTGACCAGGGTGACGTAACGGTGACTTAAAAGCTTAACATGTACACAACAGTAAAGTGAATTGAACTAACACTTGTTGCCAACTGACTCCCCCCTTGTCTCGGGGCATACCTAAAATACCCAGGCGGCCTGGGAACAGTAACACAACACGGGGCTTTCGAGAGCACCCCTGTCCCACGAGCTGAGAACAGTGACAATTTTGTATCCTTGACCCTATGAAGCACTGTACAAGCTGGCGAGCTGTCGGTATGGCTGGACACCAGCCACAGCATGAAAAATTACCACCCGGCTGGCTAGCTCAAACAATAAACAGCACATGAATCCTGGTGCTCCGTCTGAATTAAGGAAATTAAAATAACTGGTATAGCCTACACAAGGTCACTGCATGAATTAAATGTAATACATATAATAATGGGTTTCCAACAGAGGTCGTGAATTAATTGCTTAAAATGACACTTAATTCAGATGACACATATGTGCATTAAACAAATACCACAAACATGGCAAAACATATGCTTACACAAATCTACTTAAACTTATCTATCAACTCTAAAATTACAACAACCTGGGATATTACACACCCTTGTCAGGGCAGTAACAACTGCTTTTCATTAGCTTAAAGACAAAGGCCATGTAAACTCATTTGCATTACCCTGGGATGCGGTTGTAAAGAACATTTATTCAGAATATTGCCGACTACAGTTGCGTGCATAAATTAAGACCATTGCTAAGAGGCGGTATACTTCTTCGGAATTTTGCCGACAGTGGTGTATAAATGTGAGCAGCAAGTAATTAAGCGTCTCAGAATACTAGTATGCAAATTATGCCCATCTCATTTCAGATGATTGAAATTCCTGTATGGTCGCCCATCAGAGTGGACATACTTTCACCAATACTAACAGACAACACGCAGAGTGCACATACCTCCAACAATACAAGCAAACAACCTCCAGAGAGCGCATACCTCCGACAATACAAACAAACACCCTCAGAGAGCACATACCTCCACCAATACAAACAAACAACACTCAGACAGCAAATACCTCAACCAATACAATCAGACAACACTCAGGGCACATACCTTCACCAATACAAATAAACAACACTCAGAGCTCTACCCGTAAACTGATCACGGCCTTACAATTAAACCTTTACACTCAAAACAGTTCAAATGTCAGTTGCAGTAGCAATGACGATCACACTAACATGACCTCCCAGTCTACATGACGATCTCACTAACATGACCTCCCAGTCTACTCGACGATCACACTAACATGACCTCCCAGTCTACTCGACGATCTCACTAAGATGACCTCCCAGTCTACTCTACGATCACACTAATATGACCTCCCAGTCTACATGACGATCACACTAAGATGACCTCCCAGTCTACTCGACGATCTCACTAACATGACCTCCCAGTCTACTCGACGATCTCACTAACATGACCTCCCAGTCTGCGTGATGATCACAGTAAAATGACCTCCCAGCTTAAATGACGATTCATGACGATCCCACCAACATGACCTAGCCTACACAACAATCTCACAAACATAACCCACCTCCTAAAAGGCGTGGAATAGTTTTGTTGTTTACCAAAATTCGTCTAATCTTTAATCGAAGAGAGTACTGATTTTGATTAGATGTGCAAAAATATGGTTCTTGACGTATCAGATATTGTTAAGGGCTTTCATTAATATATATTCCACAATTACTTATATCCTTTTCAACATAAATGTTCATTTATAGAAAACACCCTAGAATTGCTATAATTGCTCGGTGGTTTTCGAAACAGATACTACACTTGCACGACCAGTTTCGATAACCCCATTTCACGAGAACGGTTGAGCAGTGGTCACTAGAATGCCCTCACTGCATTAAGTTACACGTGGTGATACCTAATTAAGAATTGCTATAACTTAAAGTTAATCACTGGATGTGCTGTTTGTGTATCATATTAAGTAGCCATTTTGGTTAATGTTGTTTTTATATGCATGGAAAAATATGGAAGAATCATCATATTGGATATATCTTTTGTAGTTTACGTTAAACTTATCCAGTGTATATGCCCCTAAAAGACCTAGCCCTTAATAGACCAAATTTGTTCTATAAACTGGAAACTACTGAAAAAGAAACTAATTTTATTTGAGAAGATTTGACCACTGCCACTAATACCAAACTGAAAAAAAAACGTCAATTGAATTTACAGGTTACAATCAAGTTACGAGTGGATTTATGAATTGGATCTGATAGATCCCCGGCGCTATTTAAATCCAGATAAAAGACAATATACCAATTTTCGATAGAATCCAAAATTTACAGGTAGCAGATAGATATTTTCCTCGTCTATATAATATTTACAAATAACACCAGAAATGCTAAAATAACACATGGTTAAGAAACACATGGTTACGACCTTCCGTTGAAACTTCTAATGGCCTATGATTTTTGAAGCTTTATCATTCATTGTTAGGAGAGGAAGATTTAGTTAAAAATAAAAAAATGTATTAATGAAATAGCAGAAGAAAATAAAGAAACTAAATTTGCTTTGGGGTACAACTAAAATATCAATTTGAAGAATGTGTATCAGTAATGGTATTTATAGAAACAAAGAAGAAGTCAGAAACAGTCTTTCTAGAACAGGATATTATAAATGACGCTACTGGTACAAATGCATTGCTCTATCTGCAAGTTAAAGAAGGAGAAAAATCAACAAAAACGAAGCTACAATTAAAAACTTATAAGTAAATTGAATAAGAGTGGAGATATGAGTTATAATCCAAATGAGATTTAAACGCAAGGAGATATCACTTTGAAAAGGACATTTTTACCTGAACCTATTATATAGAGGCAAAATTTTAACACAGTTATACATAAACACAATATACAGGTCAGAAAAATTTAAAATTCAAAATGGAGTGGACAGATAGCTGAAGCAGAATTGTTTCAAAGTATTCGATCTTTAAAAATGTAAAAACACAAGGACGTGATCGATTTATATATAGACATAAAGCCTGATTTAATGGAATCTGTATGTTACTCTTTTGAAACAGGCTTGCTACCAATAACTACCAGTTTGTAACCGAAAAAAAGGAAAAGCTCATCAGCATTTGAAAAACTGGAGATCACTAACTTTACTAAATTGCAATTGTTAAGATTATTTTAAAGTGCACGTCAAATAGAATAAAGACAGTGTAATTCCTGAACTAGTTAATCAAGGCAAAGCTGGTTTTACTAGTAGACCGTAAATACGTGAGTCTGTTAATAAGATAATTCCATGGGTAAATAATATAAGTAACTTGATATGAAGTAAAATGCCTTTCTAATGACAGTTGATTATTAACAGAGCATTTGATTTTTAGAACGGGACCTTCATATACAAATCCCGAGAAATTATGTACTTTGACGCTGTGACATTACCGATGATAAAAACAATGTATAATGGTACTAATAACTGTATTATGAATACTGGATACAACCCTGGTTTCTTTAAGGTCTGTAAAAAGGGAGACAGGGTTGTCCCTGGTCACCCCTTTTACCTTTTGCGTATAGAATTGCTAGCCAATGTAATTAGAGAAGACCGTATCATAAAACGTATACAGGTTATCTATAAACAGTTTAACTAAAATAGCTCAGTATGCAGATAATACGGTTCTATTTCTTAAATTTTTTAACAAGATTAGTCAAGTTATTAAGTTATATCTTGAATTTAGTTTGTATCAGGACTTAACAATTATCTATAAGAAACCAATGTTTTGTCAATGAGTATTGGAAATACACTGAAAAAGATGAAGTTAGAAATAAGGGCTCTCCTGGGTCAATCAGGTGAATATACTTAGAATCATCATAATATCACCATTGCAAAATATAATAATTTTGAACTATTTACTAAAATTAAATAAGGTAGAAACCTTAATCTAAAAGGAAAAATTACTATTATTAAATCAATAATAATGTCAAAGTTGATGTATTTACTGTCTGTACTACCAGGCCCATTGAAACATATTTCCCAAGTTTAATAAAGTTTGTATAAATTTATGACGTAAAGGTAGATAGTAAATAATAAGAAATATTTTAATTGCACTACAAGACGAAGATGGTCTGGGTTTGACTCATTTATATTCTCAACATGCATCATTTAAAATTGCTTGTACTGTGTAAAGACCAAGACAACCCACGAGTGCAGAAGGGTTGTTTTCATATTTTTCAAATGAGTGAATATTCATTTAAGTGTAACCTTGCTGATGATGACAGAAAAGAAATACTGAGGAACTATATATGCTTTTGTGATGACGTGTTATCTGCTTGGTGAAATAGAATTATCATATTCCCGTTGTTAATGATACAAAAACATGTCAAGGATTTGGGTTAATTGTCCTTTCAGTAGAAATAACAGAGTTGTTTTTTATAGGAAACTATTGATGCTGGAGTAAAATATTTTTTAGATTATTGTCAGTATTTCACAGTTAGATTCCGTTTTGTTATAAGTTTCATGTCAATAATGGTTTCCTTGGATACGATAGACTAATAATAAGGGCCGTTCCGAAAACATTGAAGATTATTATAAAAAAAAATCACGATAGGCTCCCCGCAATGTCGGCAAGTATTATTATATTAGGTAAACTGATGACCAAAATGTGATTTATATATATAATTATAGCCACGTTGAAAATGAAATAGATATTGCAAAAAAATACAAGTGAAAAAAAAACAATATATTAAGTGGGCACCAACACTGTGTACACCCGTAGGTCGAATTACTGAATCTTGTAAAGATCTCAAATATTATAATTTAAGAGTATCAGAAAAGTACACTTAGTTGAAAAGGAGCCGAAAATGATTGTATTATTGTGAATGCTAAATATATATTTGTATGCATTTATGTATATGCTTACGTATGCGTTATATGTATTGTTGTGCAGTAAAAAATGTATAACATTGTATAACATTGTATAACATATGTATAACAACTACCATTACCAATCGTTAGCTAATCTTGCAATGCAGTCTCGGTTCCTGAACTAAAGCTTTATAGTATTAAAGGGCAGTTATGATAACATAGATTTGTTCCGATTCACATTGATTTGATTCTTGCGTACACCATACGTGCATCACAGGATCATTTCACAGATTTTGTAGACATGTAGACATCCATAGCAAAAGTAAATTAGTAACAAAGGGGGTGGGGGGGGGGGGTCCATACGTTAAGCTTTAAATATAATATTGCTGTGTACATTGTTCCTCGTGCGTGGTATTTCCTACGTCACGAATCCGGTTCATGCATCACGATTTCCTCTTGTTGTCTAGACTAAACATGATACTATGTAAGATATTAGTTTACAGTTATCAGATTAGCCACTGCTTTGACAGAGCCTCCTGTTTGGGTCGGTGACACATCATAACTACATCCTACTAACCCTGGGGTTCTAAGGTATAGCCCCTCTTACTAAGGACAGACATGTCTTCATGTTCAGGGGAATCATATTGAGTTTGAGGTTAATGGGATGTTTACAGTTTAAAAGGTGTTGAACCAGCAATGGTGAAGAATATATAATATAAACTTTTGTCTATGTAAGTTGTAATATCAATGCAGCAAATTTAAATTAGGAGTCAGTGAATGACGTTCGAGCATGGTTTACAGGGCACACATAATATGAATATTGAGGCACCTACTGAATTATGATTCAAGTAGACTTTTGATTGTAAGCAACTTGTTGTCGTGAGTGAGCTTTATTAAAATCATCGACGATTGTGAACGATTACCTACACTTTCCAAAATGGAAATACTTTTGTGGTACAATTGTCAAAACAACCCACGTATAGTTCAGTGAAAACCAGGACTTAGCTTGCCCTTTGGCATTCCGCGGTATTAAACGTATGGTACCTGGTCCTTCAAAACACGTTAGGTTTGCCGAGACTGTTGATTGCATCCTGAACCGCCCATACACTATAGTTGCTGCGTTAGACTGTTGATGGCAATTCACCCGTTCATACACTGGTTACTATGTGAAACGTGATGGCTCTTTACCCGCCCATACACTAGTTGCTACGTTAAACTGTTGTTGGCAGCTAACCCTAACCCTAACACGCCTATATATTGACTGTGTGCCTCGTGACGTCACATTTATATGTTTCAGCGATGTTATTTTAGACCGAAGCAGACCTTTTGACGGAATCATGTTGTAAATTTGCCCAAACTAATCATTTTTGTTTTAAATACGAAAACCCTTTTATTATTAAAAGTCTTTTACTTTCTTCAAGTAAACTTTTTCCTTCATCCATCAATATATCATCTCATGATACACCTTGAAGTTATTTGTTTAGACTTTGCCGAAGTTGACCAGGGTAACGAACCATTTAAGGGTCTATTTTGAAACAAAACCAAAGATGAACAACCCTCATTGTGACGGTCTTTTCTCTACGTAGGAGCATTCTGTTTAATGTTCACTTTATGTATAAAGCTAGCTGACGGAGGGGATATGACTGAAAGTCAGTTTACTTAAAAAATAACGCGAATACATTCCCCTTTCCCACTGGAAGTGCTCCAGACTTATCGGAGAAGTGGCTGGTAACCTTGGTAGAAAAGCTGCTATTGCACAGTCGGTTTCTTTTGGACTAACTCGTGGAAATCTGTGTTAACCGGATTTGTCTGGCCCAGATTAACACCAGGTATTCTCAGACAGGTAAGGTCTAGAAGTCGGGAATGAATAACATAATTGTTAGTGAGTGAAAAGGAAACTTCAATATCACTGATACAACAACGTGAATGTGGCCATTTTGGTACTTTTGAATAAAAGACAGAAGACAGACTTTGAATAATCTGTAAGCGAAAACCGTTTAATCGTACAGTATTACTCTATATGTTTTTAGGTTCATTGATGTGAGTTCCATGAAATATTCTAAACGTCAAAATTGACATTTTATATAACTTTTACTCAAAGGCACGGGCACTTGACAGACATCACAACAATATAAACCTCAGAAACATGTTGTCAATATCCACCTTATAACGAATTTCACAGAGTTGCAGTTATTATTTAAAATTTTTAGCATAGTCCTTTTGTCTATTTACCATTTCGATCTGTGCACCCACTTCATTGAGCACATGATTCTTTAAACAATAATACTTCTTGGTTTGGCCTTTAAAAGGCAGCTGCCAAAGCCACAACTCATACCAAAGCTGGTTTATTTCACGGTCACACACTTTACAGCACAAAGAGCTGGTTGACATACCCGGCACTGTATTTTAAAGTACTCTGCCCATGATTTACAGTATCTGTAAAAAACACAGGTTTTTTAACTTGCGGGATTTATGTTTATATAATACGTATATAAATGTATTATTTATAGGAACAGTCATTGTGCAAAGGGGGTATCTATAGAACTCACGTACTCACGTACACGACATATTTACAGAGAATATAATATACTATTGTATGCATTCATTTTTGTATGTCTATACCTTCTATATAGAATCTGGAATGATACATACATGAGACGATGATGGAACTACTAAAATGTGTCAT
Organism: Sipunculus nudus; assembly: GCA_026874595.1. Taxonomy (NCBI): domain Eukaryota; kingdom Metazoa; phylum Annelida; class Sipuncula; order Golfingiida; family Sipunculidae; genus Sipunculus; species Sipunculus nudus. Next base: position 24,325,038 of record CM049308.1, on the reverse strand, counting down.
TTCAATACGTGTTATTTAGTAAAGGGGTGTTTTCGTCAGGTTGTGCCGCAACAGACACATCCCTTCTTGTCATCTTCCCTTGCTCTTCAACCTTAGGGCTATCCGTTTCAACCTGTATATAGGAGGGTAGGTGGTACAGCAGTTTCTCAATGAAACAGGACCTGTCTGGAGAAAGAAAGATACCCGCGTTCAGGTAGGCGTCGAGCGACTTGTTTCTTGTTTTCTCTCTTCTATAGGACTTGTCAAGAAGTATGATAATGCGGAATCCTGGGATAGCTTCCTCATATTCCTCAACCTGCTGAAACAGTTGTTGGAGTGACGGAGACTTCAAAAACTCTTTGTTGATCACAAACACTGCGCGGGAACATTCCTTCATTGCAATATAACAGTCTTCTTGCAATGATGCCCCCAAAATTCCATCCCTTACATTCGCAAGAACTGATAAACCATAATCCTCTTCAAGGACGGGCAGTAAAGTTTCCACCACGAAACCGTCAGCATCTTCGCCTTCTGACACAATATAGGCAGCGTAACGTCGGCGCTTCTCAAAACGTCTACCAATAGTACAGCCGAATCGTACATATGCCACTGCTAGGATTTCTCTACGGAAATACACAACCAGTCCAGCAACGAGATTGAGTAAGACTACGACCAAGGATGATACAATTATTTCGATCAATGGCAGCTTTTTGTCTTTTATGCACGTTGGTGCAGCCCTTTTCCATTTTCCAGATAACGAACATTTGATCTCTGCAGCGCCGACCAATCTGTAACTTTCCTTACATTTATATAATACAGAATAATGATTGTAATTATAGTGTACGATTGTTGCGTGCGCATGCGTGACATTTGGCGGTTCTCCACAGTCAGGCGCTTTGTACCAGCATTTCCTGCCGTGTCGCAGTGAGGGTAAGAATGGACATAATCCGTCTGCAAAGGGCACATCCCCAACGGTTGTCAACATAGTATGGCACGCTGTCACGACGTCTTCGCATGTCTCACGGCAAATGATAGTGCTGTTATCCCCCGGGCAGTTTGGGTATTTTACCCGACATAAGATTTCTGCTATATTCGGGTAACATGTGATTCTGTCGGCCGCTTTAACAATAATATTCACAGCCAAGTCACTCAAAAATAATGCTACTCGTTGAGTAGTTTCATTGTCGCTTAAATATCTTTTCGTCACACCTTTATTTGTACAAGGAAAAGTAGGTGATGGCGCCGTGCATGTATATTTAAGAGGCATAAGATCCATGTCATATTTTATCGTTAGATGAATTCCCATGGCACAACCGTCAAATCCAATATATGTGCGCGAGCGAATTTTAAAGTATGGTGCGACTAAATGGGAAGAGCAGGTACACGTTTCGCTCTCTGTGTAAGAGCAATCCATTGGAAAGTACGTTCGACCGATAACACGTTTAAACGTTGCATTTTCCTTAAGCTCTTCACAAGTCACCGGGAGTAACTTGCGCCTTGGGTCGGTGAAGAAAAAATGGATATTCATTGAGCCACATTCGGAAGATTTCCCAAATGAAACGTTGACTTTTATTTCAAATCTTATTTCTGTCCAGGTTCTGTTGATCACAAACCCTGACCAACCGTGTTTCGCATAAACCGTTCCAATCAGCCGCTCACTATTAGCGAATGTAAATTGAAGGAGGAAGAAACTGAACATAAATATAAATAAAACAGATCTTCCTGCCATGATTAATTTATTTTGTACGTTTTATCCAAAGTTATATTTGATTATTATATCCGAACATCGATGCTAAGGACTGCTAAAAAACCTTCTCCTTTGGTTTTTCTTTGATATTACATGGTTTCACAAAATAGTGTAAGTCTGTCATCATTCTCTATCCAAATGTCACATGTGTGGACTCGTATCCAATTGTACTTACTCTTTTATTTCTTATTTGTTTCTTATTCAAAATGTTGTTCACATGTAAATCTTCCATCGTCTTCTAGATTAAATCCTTCAGTTACAAATGACGAGGAAGCGTTATATTTAATGCTGCACATAATAATGTTGTTTTTCCTCATGCCAGATTATCTTTCATCAGGTATCCGGTTTATTTAAGATTGTAACAGCCTCAGGCTGGCTTGTACATCCTTATACCCTTTTTATCATCTGGTCACACTCATGAAGCCGAAAGGGTTACCGCCTGGCTGTATATAGCAAAATGATAGTCATTGAATAATATACATCACTTCTTGTTTAGTATAGTTTGAGGAATTGGTTTCGATTTTATATCATCTATAGTACTTTTGTGCCTTTTTCCGCCGATTTGCGCTCAAGATATTCAAATCCTGTCAGTTTTGTCACATACTGATCGAATGAAAGAAGTGCCAGATTATTCCTATTACTAAAGACCATAATCTTGTAGACCAACATCAACATATTTACAACGGCAGCATGTTCTGATTTTGAAGTTGACGACCGAGGCTTGGCATCCCTAATCCAAAGTTCTCAGCTCAAGACTTAATTTGCAAGTAAAAGTTTTTGGAAATGTGACATTAACAGAATAAATGATAAATAGATTTATTTTCAATGAAACAATAAGAACATCTTTTTGTGTCTGTTATCCTCCAGCATGGATGTTATGCAGAATTCTAAACTGGAATTGCCTTAGTAGATGTGCAGAGTGGTCTTATAAACGTAATTAATTGCTCGTTTCAAGTTAAAGTCTTTATAAAGGTTTGGTAACTTTATTTTGAAGATTGGTTCATTTTTTTCATGATATAATTTTGTCGTAGACACTTCTGAATGTGAGTTTGTCCAAATCTAGAACAATGTCATTGTAGGATATAAATACATTAATTAACACAGAAGCACTATAAACCTCAAAATATCTGTTAAAATCATTATCCTGAAACCATTTTGGTGGAGTAGCCCTTTGCAGAGCTATCCAGTGGATATAGAGTTTGTTGTAATCAAAACTGTTTCAGTCACAGCTTTCATGGGTTAATAGGTTGTGCCACAGACTGTGAATATAGCTTATCACAGACTGCAATTCCCACTGAAAATCTGCTAAACTTACAATCACATTTAGTTACATTTATAAAACAATTCAAGCTTGCTTAGCCCAGGCCCCGGAGCACTACGGAGTTCATGTTGAACAGGTTCTGAGTATATTTAATTGTATTGAATTGTTGCAAAACTTAACTCCTTTATTTTTGGATCTTTCAATTATTAGAATTTTTAACGTAAAAAATTACTCGGTATGAATTTGCTGATTTCATGTTTTATTGAACACTATGTTGTACTGATAATATAATAATATAATAATATGATAATAATGCTGTACACATGTACACATGAATTACATGAATGTAATAATAATAAAAGTTCAATTTAAATTTTATATTAAATAAAAGTAATAGTATTAGCAATAGAAGCCAAGTAACAGTAGTAGTAATCGATGCGAAAATGCTGTAATAGTTTCAGTCATTGTAACAGATGGATTACTTTTATATATGATACTATTATATTACACTTTAAGAGACCCCTTTTGTGGCGACTTTAAAGGTGCCAATTCATCTACATTTTGAAAAAAGTATCTTTAGTTTATACAGGTCAGATAGGTGATTGAGCTCCTTTAAAGACAAAAAGGAGCAGGAAATTTATATGTCAGGTTTATTTTCCTCCACAGTGCCTCTACGATCGAACATTGATTGTATATATGGTCTTGAAGATGAGCTTAATGAGGGCTTTATCACAGAGACACTGACCGCATCAAAATATTTCCTCCTTGATGAACTGACCGAAGCATGTGTCAGTTGTCTCAACCATAATATTCACTAAGGATATCATTGTGGATCTATCCTTAGGCATTGTTATATGATCTGAAAGATTTATCCATATCTAGCTAGTAGGCATGTTGCAATGAGTCAGTTTTATGACGTGATCATTGACACTGAAGACGCACTATGTATTCCACAAGATATTCTGGAGCGACTATACGAAGGCGGGTTGGCACTACACTGTACTTTCAAGGAATGGGAGACATTCCTCAATTTCTGGGCTTCGTGGGGGAGGGGGTATACAGGTGAACACGTTAATAAAATGAACAATTTAAGGTCACGGTACCACATTACAAGAACACATGACTTGTAAGTGTTTACCAAGACGCTTCACGGAGATGGCCGAAAGAAAACAAAATCAGGATAGCACTGTTGGGCTCAGAAATTATGACCAAGAAAACAAGACCCCTGGCGGACCTTGTAAAGATGGAAAAAGGGGATGCAGCCCATCAGAACAGTATACACATAAAGACTTGATGAGCTTGGAGAAGATAGACCAACAAACGGAAGTAAAGGACGATTCATATCAAGACCGTAAGGGAGATTCAACAGAAGAAGTAATCTGCAAAGGGAAAGTTGGAGGTATTTTGTGTCTTCTCTTGTTGAACAAATGGTTGCATATTGTTGTGATTAATAGAAAACGTTCAAATAGGTACATGTTATATGGTATAGGAAAAACGGAGATGTCTATATTTAGAAAATTACATGGAGGATCTGTGCTGATCAACATAAAAAATCTGGAAATCACTATACGTTCAGTTTCCCAAAGACGTGCATGAAGTTCAGTTAATTTGCGCAGGAATAAAACAATAAGCCAAAATGTTCTGTATCTATCGTTACCTATTGAATCAAGCCAGCATTGAATCAGGTCCATGGAGGAAAGTGTGCTCAACATTTTTTTTGCACAAGAGAAGAAGACCAAAATTTTTGTTGTGTAGGACAGGTGTTGCGATGTTCATTTCCTGATTGAGGTTTCCATACATTCCAAACGTTCTTTGGAGACAGGTGTTTTTTGGTAAAACTTCAAGATACGGAATAGATCTTTAAAAATGATTACAATCCCACCGAGTAGTTACAAAGACATGCAAAGCAGTCCACCAGTGTCAGGCTAACAACAAAACCCTTGAATATACTGAATCGTCCAGATTTATTGCAGGTTCAAGATTCACAGCCTTTACCGAACGTGTTTCCAGGTGTTAATGACCTATGTAGAGATGTTAATGAGCACCTTTAACATACTCTGCCCTCACGAGAAACAGGATGGCTTGTTTTACAAATATCTTTATGCAAATAAATGACAAGACCGGACGCTTTACACAATTCCTCCACCACCAACTAAATACGAAGACTACTAAATCAGCTGCCAGTTAGTTCGATCTATTACCTTCAATGAACCTGCCACGTCAGGCGCGGATCGGGGGGGGGGGGTTTAGACCCGCCCTCCCCCCTGCTCTCAACCAACATCCTTTCTTTAAGACAAATATTATGCATGACGGGGAGTTTGGAGGGTTAAGACCCCCCCCCCCCTGCACTTAACCAACGAACTTTTTCAGACATTTTTAATGCATGAAACCCGTGGACCCCTCCTTGCAAAAAATCCTTGATCTGCGCCTGCGCGTTATGTAATTTTGGTTTGTCTTACTTCACTTCTGGCGCTGCTAATATTTGATTCTTGTTTTTCTACTGTCGTACTTATGCCATAATAGGAAATGTCACTTTGACATTCGGGTACGAGGCAACGTGCGTCCACTTGTTACTAACACAGGCGCTAGATGGCATAATATTTACATTCACTTTACTCTCGGTGTCTCACAAAAGAATAACTGGAAATTTCATCTATCTTGATTCTGCTCTGTATATATGAAAGTGTGCATGTATATGAATTGTCTTATTTTGTGCATTATATGCTTGCGTTTTATTCCGGTGTTTTAATGATTATGTTAAATTACATGGCTACTGAACAAACGGGTTAAATATTTTGAATTTTATTAAATGCCGCGTTGTATGGTTCCTTTATAATAAATCTTTCATAACTGACGCTGCAAGCACCGACTTTGAAGAAAGAATAAAACCGACATCTCTTCTGTTACTAGATTTAAGTAATTTCTTAATAAAGCCAATGACGTCACACTTGCGCCAGCTATTCACGTCACGGTCCAGTCTCTGTTTTGGCTGCAGAAATGAATCAAAATAATTAAACCCACGTGCTAATACTGATTTTAACTTGACCTTATAAATGATCAAAAAACAGTTTGTAAGGTGGCCGCCAGAAGGCGGGAGAAGTCGTCGTTTGATTGAAGCTGTGAAGACTCATCTCATGTTTCGTTTTTTTTTTAGATCCAAGATGCCTCAGAACTTACGGGTCGTTTGAAAATAATGAAATAAAATAATTTAAAGGACAAGTGTTTTACAAGAAATTTATTGGGGGATTGTGTGAAAGCTTTTAAGCAAAATTAGTTTAGTGCGAATAATGCTGTCAATATATGTTGTATAGAAATAAGAATCCTTATAAATGTAAACCTGGAGCGATGAGAAGTTTCATTTGGTAGTGTACAATAGGAGAAAATTGAAAAAAGGGAAGGGTCCAACTATATTGGACGGGCTGCACACGGATGATGCGAAGCTTAGTGCGGACGCCCGATCGACATAGGGCGACATTTTTACATTTCTTTTACTCTCGGAGTCCCGTAAGAGAATAATCATTTTTATTCTGATCTGTATATAAAACCTCGACTGTATGACTAACCTCAAAAATAGTCGTAGGTTGTCAGATCAAATCGAGTTCGAAGCAAGGTCTTATATAAAGAACGAAAAAGAATGGAGACCGGTAAAGAGTGGTCTTTGTTTCGAAGTGGTCGCTAAACCGAGGTGGTCGTTAGGTGGTGCTTAAATGATTATGATGAATTGCCTGTCTGCTGAACAGAGAGATTTCAACTCTTTTGAATTTGATTGGATGCAATATTGAATAGTTCCTTTATGGTACAAACTGAATCTTTCACGTTTGACACTATGAGCACCAACATTTTGAGAAAGAATAAAACAACTTACATCAACATATTTAAGTTTTTAAATTTTCTAAATTAGGCCTATGAAGTCACAGTTGTGCAAACCAATCACTTAAAATGTGACGAATTGTGTTTGTGTGATCTTACCTTTGAGACAATTAGTTTGCGCCGTTTCCACAATGCCAAACTGAAAGTTTTTTTTTTTGTAGAAAAAATCTCTAGCCTTGAATGGCGACAAATCTAGGTGTCTTTTATTAGAATTCATGATAGATTTTTAAGAAACCCAAGCCACTCAAAGTATTCAATACTTACATCGAAATAAATTTAAAACTATAAATTAGAAAAATAAAGGCTGATGAATCCAAAAATTCACGATGTTGGAAAAAAATTATATTTCAAACACGTGTGTTTGTTTCTCCTAAAGTTTGTTTGTGTGTCTCCTTTCAATTAGTCAATTATTTATAGAAAAAAAAACAGGTGAGCCCACCGAATTTATGAGTTGAGGTTGTTGCAGGTTTTGTTTTTGTGTATTTGATTATGTGCTTCTAAGTGAGGACGTGCGAATAATTGCGACAGCGTAGAGAAATTTAAGATTATCCTGACTGGCTGGTCTTATCATGTAATGAAGATTTGGTTGAGATGTGGGCCCGGGGGGGGGGGGGGGGGGGTGTCTCTCCATATCTTGCGGATCTATGTGCACTTTATTAACCGTGTGTGTGTATATAAAAGGGATCTATTTACATACCAGATATATTTAATATTTACAAAATATGGTGTTCTATCCAAAGAATATTATAATTTTTCTGTTTATACCGAGGAAATAAGCTCGCAACCATGCGGGATCGGGGAGCTGAGCATACAAACAGTACGCACGCTACCTGGTGGCAAACCGCGCGCCTTAACTATCAAGATTTTGCAAACTTCCAACTGCATGATGTTTCTTCAACCATGTTTTATCTTCTTATTTTCGAGTTGTGAGTATGCGCAATATCGGACCTTGGGAACCGCAATCTTGTTATGTAAAACAGACACACGTCGCCTGTGTACACACAGAAACGATAGAGTCCGTATGCCGAGATCATTTTCCTAGAAAACTTTTCTATACAGCCTAAAATGGCATGATCGTGATCCAATATATATTATTGCTATATACTGTTTATGTAATTTTAATATCAATACTTTAATATTAATAATTTGTAACCTTTAATAAGCAGAGAATAATAATAAGCAGTAAAACTTATTCGTCCATGACAAATGAATCAAAAGTTGTACACGCAATCACCATTTTCATTTGAACATTATACAAAAAAACTATAACTGCTATTTGAAAAGCGCAGTATCCCTATCAATGACCATTTTTTAAAAGACCGCAATGTTACAAATTAACCATTTACTCATCCAAACATCTTTTACATTTGCAAGACATTTAGGGTGAAAAGAATTATTAAACATAGTTACAACCACGCGTCTTCAGTGATATACAATGATTCGCCTGTGATCCCCACGTATTTTTTCTTATTGTTCAGCTTCATACTACGATGTTTCCACTTCTACTGCCTTAAATGTATGGTATGCTTACGTCATAGTTTGTTCATTAGTATAACGAAGTAGTGGAGCTTTATTTGAGGGGCAGAGCTGCAGCATAGTAAATTAACCAAGGTCTTTCCTACAACCGTTTTTATAAGTCTGGCCCTTTTTTCAGTCTATTTCATTACTTGCACTTTTCGTTAAGTAAACATCATTAGGCCAGTACATTAAAAGTTTTAATGCAGCACGTCGCCTTCGCATGTAAAATATTCAGGCCCTTGAATTAAGGTACCTTACCCTGTTGGGTACCAAATGCTTTTTTATAGGCATATATTTATTATTATACCTTCGCAATGACGTATCGTGTTTTCTTTACTTTAGGTACTTACCGAGTTAGTGTTCTTGGTATAGTCCGTTTCATCCCCTCATGTCCACCTGTTTTTTGCTATTAAAATTTTTATTAGCTACATTTCAAGGGAAACAATTATAGTGGAGAGTAGAGGATTACAGGACCTAATTTTATACAAGGTAAATAAAAACCTACCTTACACCTTATTTAAGAAACAGAATTATTTGAAAATATGTGGAATCAGTCTACATTTTACAACATATCAGACCCACTTATGGCGGTCAAGGTCATTGGTCACATGCAAAAACTGGCTCAACTGACAGCTGCTGATTGGATGATCTGCATGTAAACATGCTAAAAAATATAACCAGCTAAAACAAAGATGGCTACTTATGAAGGAACACATCATAATCTGCCAGATCATGGTGAAGAGACTATAATGTTGTAAAATATAAACAGGGGATCTATTGTAAAATTCTTAATTGCAATATGAGGTTGTCACTTCCATAAGTTGTTTTCTTGGAAATTATTGAAAAATATAAACTTTTAAGAAAATCTGCTACAAAAAAACAGGTGGACAGCAGGTGGTGAAATGGACTATAGCAGCTTTACTCAAAACTTTTTGTAAAGATTCACATGAAATTTTGTGGAGGATCAGGGTAATACTAAATAAAAAAAAAACAGTAAATATTTTAGGTAATCTTCCTGAATAATATTTTTGTAATTTCCTTAATCATATAAAGAATCTTTACCATTGCGATTTGAAGTAGTAGAACATTAGTTTACCCCGACCGAGGGCGAGAGCTTCGTCAGTCACTGGTATTAAGGACCACCTTTGTTCTAGCGGGCAGAGCTGACCTGTAATGAAAACAGGAGAAACAGGGGAAACCCGTTACACATGTTCTTCTCACCATGAATTCATATATTTAATGCGCTCTCGTAGTACATAACAACGTGACTTATATCCCTCTCGGCTTGGATATCAATATTTCTTGCGCTTACGTGGTTTAATATACACTGAAGTATGATCAAGATCCTGGTAACATTCCGGATCTGATGATCAGATACCTCCGGCTGCTTTCTGGTTCTTGACAATGGCGATGGCAAAAAGAAATCGAGACTTTTCTACACGTTTTTGACCTACTCTTTCAGCCTGACTGTTCTTGAGTTTGTTATATGTATATTTTGGTTCAGTGACTTTGACAATGCCGCTTATAAGCTGCATTGTGAAAGTCACTGAACTAAAATATACACATACCAGCCTCGAGAATAACTAGTTGTGAGTGGTACAAGCATTAATAAAAAACGGTATATTAATTCAGTGGAAACATTCGCTACACGGTATCAAATATATGGGGTCAGTATGTCAATCGTATAGAAGGGCGCAGGATATGACAAACTTTCATGAGCGTTAGGTTTCCGGTTCAGTAAAGTGAATAACTTTCATGGGAAAAGGAAGCTCAATTTACACCAGACTGACCCCGGGCGATGGACGCGTCAGAAACGTGTATCAATCTGGCTATCATTCGTGATGCCTGGCGTGAGCTCCGGGTTTCATTATATAGTCTTTGGGGCCCCCTAGAAGATACCATAGTTGTAAGTGATACCTGGCTGTGAAGCGGTCACCTGTTTGAATTCTCTGATCCAGGTAGGTACCTCCTTCATTCACGAGACAATAATTATACTTGTACCAAAAAGGTAAGTATTATATTTTACCATGGGCCAAGTTGGTTGGTTTGTCTCTGGCCTGCTTTGAGCAAAACGTTCTGTAGGAGTTTAATTAAATCATGGGTTGGGTCAGGGACAAGAGACAAGGGACTACATATTCTATGTTGGTACTAGATCAAAATCATGTATGTTTATGTTTTTCGTTAAAAGGAATCCATGTCAGTTTCACATATGGCTTTTCATTGTCAGAGCATAGAGCTGCAGACAGTTAAGCGATCCGTTGTTGGCTTTGTCCAAGTGACTCTGACCACATATTTTTGTTCTTTGTTCATATTCTTAAATATATATATATGTATATTAAAAGTGATAGATTAACTTATTAATAGATAAGTTGCTCAGGTGCTCTTACTTTTTGCAAACACTTCGACTACAGACTAACACGGCTATATACCATTGATTATATGTGTATGCGTGTGTAGGTGTTTCCGTACCTGAAATTTGATACTGACCCATTAGGGATGCCAGTTTGAATATATATCTATAGTGAATGTATAAAAGTAGAAATGTTTCCAGAATCATGAATATTGTGACAAAAACTAATAGCTGATCATGCAGTCCAATCAATCATGCATTCAGTTGTCACCGGGGCCACCCCCAATCCCGGTCTAAGTCAAAGGCCCATTCGCAGATATTGAGTGTTTGTACACATCACCGTAGGTTTGCTGTAGGGCATACTGTTTGTTTGCATGTGTATGTGAGTGTCAGTAATGTGTCACTTTATTTGCATCCAAATAAATATCTGTGGCTGGATACACTCCCCCTCGCTCCGCCCACTGTATTGACTCACCTGTCCTTAGGAACATTATTTCGAGTCCATATTGTGCATCAGCAGTTCTTGTGAGCAAAACCACAGGCCTGGTATGCTGTGGGTGAGTGAGTAAAGATATTTTGTCTCTTGTCACAATGTATAACTTCCGCCTTCAGGTCATACTGGCAGCATAGTCGGTTATTTAATGAGCTTAACCCGGTGACCGGTTTTTTATTGGTTTTGGGGGTGGGGGGAGGGGTGTATTAAATGAGATGAAGAATGTCGGCTTATTTTTTTTACTTTTCTGAAATTTCAAACAAATTATTTATTTTCATTAGGATATTGTCCTAATAAGATAATCATATACGAATATTTGTTTTACCTTTATTTTGTGGTGCTCTGCTCGTGGCAAAAAATTCATATGTCGGTATGTTTACCTTGAAGACCAGGTCACTGATGATTTACATTTGCGAACCGGAATAGGACGCGGGGGGAAATGCAGATTTTTAAAGATCTTTAACTGCTTACATATATTATTATTGTTAGACGTATAAAGAATAGGTTGACGTAGGGAAGATATGAAAGGAGAATTAAATGTATGTTTTAAGGCAAGAAAGCTCTTCCTAAAGAAATAAACGGACATATGCATTCTTGTTGGCCCCCCCTTCCCGGATTTTTTTCAGCCGCTGCAACCTTTGTAAGGGTTTCATTTTTGTGGCCGGGGCCCCCTTTTTTATCGGATTTTTAGGTTTTATATTAAATAGTTTAATTAAATCATGTGTTGGGTCAGGGACAAGAGACAAGGGACTACATATTCTATGTTGGTACTAGATCACAATCATGTATGTTTATGTTTTTCGTTAAAAGGAATCCATGTCAGTTTCACATATGGCTTTTCATTGTCAGAGCATAGAGCGGCAGACAGTTAAGCGATCAGTTGTTTGCTTTGTCCAAATGACTCTGACCACATATTTTTGTTCTTTGTTCATATTCTTAAATATATATATATATATATATATATATATATATATATATATTAAGAGTGATAGATTGATAGATTAACTTATTAATAGATAAGTTGCTCAGGTGCTCTTACTTTTTGCAAACACTTCGACTACAGACTAACACGGCTATATACCATTGATTATATGTGTATGCGTGTGTAGGTGTTTTCGTACCTGAAATTTGATACTGACCCATTAGTGAGAGGGTGTATTAAATGAGATGAAGAATGTTGGCTTATTTTTTTTTAATTTTCTGAAAGTTTAAACAAACTATTTATTTTCATTAGGATATTGTCCTAATAAGATAATCATATACGAATATTTGTTTTACATTTATTTTGTGGTGCTCTGCTCGTTGCAAGAAATTCATATGTCGGTATGTTTACCTTGAAGACCATGACACTGATGATTTAGATTTGCGAACCGGAATAGGACGCGGGGGGGGGGGGGGGATTCAGATTTTAAAAGATTTTTAAATGCTTACATATATTATTATTGTTAGACGTTTAAAGAATAGGTTGACGTAGGGAAGATATGAAAGAAGAATTAAATGTATGTTTTAAGGCAAGAAAGCTGTTCCTAAAGAAATAAACGGTCATATGCATTCTTGTTGGTTCCCCCTTCCCGGATTTTTTTCAGCCGCTGCAACCTTTGTAAGGGTTTCATTTTTGTGGCCGGGGCCCCCTTTTTATCGGATTTTTTAGGTTTTATATTGAATAATATTGTATTTAAGGTTGGAAAACCACTCAGGGTAAGGAATAATGAGTTTCGTAGGGACTATAAATGATGTGTTTAAAGTTAGAAACTCTTAAAATACGGAAACACAGTTCAATTGATGACATTTTAATGGAAGACTTACGTGGCGGAGCCCAGTTTCCCCCTGATTATCGGCAAGGTAATATCCTTGTTGACTATATCTAAACGTCTCCACACAGACGGTCTATATATGAATGTCAAGGATAAATCTCTGTCTCCATTTATTCAAACACCGCACGCTGTTACGCCGAAAACCTGATGAGTGTAAAATACAAAAATTAAGTAAATGGAGCAAAAATAGAGTATGCATCGACAACATCCATGACAAAGATAACCGACAGAGGGTATTTGTCCTTTAAACATATTTCACATATTAATAAACCTGTGGGTCTATTTAGCTGTGTAATATCCGTGTCGCAGTAATGTAAATATAAACAGAAAATTATACACGGGCTTCCATGTTGATAGTTTACGTAAAAATGATACAACTGTTTCCAGAATTGTTGAATATCTTAAAATAACTCTGTTGTTTGAATAATGAATAAGGTAGGTGTTTATTTCCCCTGTTGAAAATTAGACACGTTAGTTTTCTACCCCACATTATTTTCTCCCTCGAAATGTTACTTATAAAAATATTCGCAGCAAAGGCAGGTGAACTCAATGTGAAGAAAAGGATTATGGCCATTCGGCGATCAATGAATGGGTTCGCTTCTGATGTTTCTAAAATAAATTTGAATAGGCAAGAATACTTCTGTATTATATTGTTGAAGAAGACGTAATAAACCCTCACTAGGAACATCCGCATTGCGGTTGAATGACTAGTCAAACGTTGTGTCCGTGTCACGGCGGGCCACAAGGAACAAACTGGAGACTTCAGAGGAACCTCTTTTACTAGAAGGAAAGCTGTTCGTTCAAGAGAAACTTATCACCTTTTCATCGTTTTGTAGAACCTGAACACTCCTTGTCAGTCGTCGCTAATTGGTGTCAATCTCCTGTAGTTTTGCTCCGTACCTTTGCTTAAGTCAGTTTGCATCAACAAGCAATAGTTGTGCTGTCAATATACATATTATTTGATCGCGTTTACACTCGCCAGTTGCCTGCCGGACGCTAAATATGGTAATGCACATGCATGATCACGGACCCAATGGTACATTTAATCATACCAGCATTATGTATTCTATAAATATTGTTTTTGTCAGATGGATACCCTCAATTATCGGCACCCCTGACCGACCGGCAATAATCAAATGGTTGAGCTGTGTCAGAGCGGTAAAGATGTGAAAGTCCTTTTAAGGTTCTTTTAAGAAACAAACAGACTGACTGAACACATATACATACGTACACTCAAAAAAGGAATAAGCCCTGTGTTAACAAAAGAATAATATAAATAAAAAAAACGCTTACATTCTCTGGAAAGGCGCTGCCTTTACACCAGTAATGAATATATTCACATAAATACACAGAGTCAAATCATGACGGTCAACAGCAAAGTTCCTGATCACTCGATTCCTAACAACCTGGCTATAGCGCACACACGTAACATCAGGATGTAACACTTTCCTGTATTCACGTTGTTTTTATAGTCCTCAATCATTCGCTGAGTATATACGTTCATAGTCCACGTATCGCGCACCGTTTATTCTTCCTGAGCGTTGATTCACAGTCTCTCAAAAATGATATCTCCTGGAATCATCCAGAACATGTACCAGAATAAGCTTCCACACAGAAGTATTTTGTACATCTTCGTACGGTAATGCGTATATATATATATATATATATATATATATATATATATATATGTTTATGTATATATATAATTAACAGATTGGTTGAATCAACCAAAATATTGGTTGAATCCAACCGATTTAATTGGTCAAAATATGTCCAAACAATTTATTGTTTAAAAGAACCAATTTATTTTGGTCGTAATCAAACAACAAGTATTGGTCAAATCAACCTATATATTGGTCAGCAACCAACACAGCTGATCATTTAAACCAACAAAATTGTTCAGTTTGAACAAAATAATTTGGTTATTCTCAACCAATGTACTTTGGTTGAAGTCAACCAAAACAAATTGGTTAAATCAGATAATAAATTGGTCACATGAACCAATTCAAACTGGTCAAACTAGTGGACATATTTAAGTGTGCACTGCTACTTTCAGTCCCCTTTTCAGTTGTGTTATTCTTTAGATTGATTGGGAATCTTCTTGTATGTCATTCTTCAGTTTCGGGTTGCTCTGGTGTGGGTTTCAAGGGGAAACACAAATTTCGCCCGGTCTCGGAATCAAACCTGTGACCACTCGCAGTCAGACGTTTTGCCCCTCAGCCAGTGAAGCTTGCATCGCTTGTGTCTGATTTGGAGCACTTTTGTCTCTGATGTTAAAACTGACAAATTGATTTGGTCAGTGCTTGACCAATCAGTTGGTAAAATTACCAATATGTTGATAAAATCAACCAATGTTTCACTCAACCAAGCAAACTGGTTTAATATATGCGTCCAAACGTTCGACCAATAAATATTGATCAAAATGACCAATGAGTTTGGTTACAGGTTGGTTGAAATTACCAATGTGCTGGTTAAATCAACCAATATCATCTCAACCAACCAAATGGGTCATATATGTGTGCTAATGTAACCAATATTTTGGTTATCAATTGACCAATATATTGGTTAAACCTACATACAGTATTTTCATTCTGTTAACCAATAAAAATTGGTCAAAACAACCAACTGGTTTGGTTAGTACTTTAACAATTCATTGGTTAAGATAAACAATATCTTGTTTAAAACAACCAAACCTGGCTTAACCAATTAAATTGGTTATATATTTAACCAATCTGTTTTTTGAGTATATATATATATATATATATATATATTTATATATATATATGTATGTATATATATATATATATATATATATATATATATATATAATTAAAATTCTCGGTCTGTTTCTGGAAGCGCACACAACAAGTATCAATCCGACAGATAAGCAGTCCGTCGGCAAAATGCGTTATTTGCTCTGAAGTCCTTTACAGAGAATTCACTTGTGGCTTCCTCAGACATCGACTATCTACACATGTTACATCACATCTGAGCTGCCTCCACTGTAACATATGCAGACTGGCCCCAGGACTGCTGTAGGTATCGCCAGTCTATACCTCACCAGTACGCTAAAACTGGCCCTTCTGCCGAAATAAAATCAATCCATTCCTTATAAATGCTTGCTGACGTCACAGCTTCCGATTTTCCTTCGGCCAATCTTACTCAATCACTGCGCGAATATTAATAAGGAAACACCTCTAGTATATGTGTAAGAAAATCTAACTTACACAGGTACACTTCCTTTGAAATTTACCACAAACACTAGTGATCGCCAAAACAGAAGCGACTCCGTATAGATTAAATCGTACTGAAGTTAATATCAGCCGTCACATGTGCTCTCTAACATCTAAATTGCCCTGAAATTAACATCTAACGAGAAACGTGCGTCCTTTAACCAAATCACGATAATAGCTAAAACAAACGGCACTTTATATTAATTCAATAAATTATCAAAACAATCATCTGGATATTATCCCTTCTAGAATATGTAACACAATATCCAAGTCACAGCTCTCTGGTGACAAGCTGTTCATGCATACTGTATATTTGTGCGCAGCCCCCTGAGCAGAGAAAATTGGTCCTAAACCTTCTCAGTCATGTGCCAAAATAGATCAGACTATTCAAGCTGTGTGACAACTTGGAACCTTTTGACCATACGCGATTTTGTGACCTTGGTTATTCCAAACAGTCATCTTCTCCTCGCTTGCTCTCTTTGTACATTGCACGACACCAGTATGAATGTTTCTATTCGGCGTGAAAGGCTATAGACGCTGTTACACTAACGCAGTCATTGATACCCAAACATTATCTTTGTTCATCGGTACTAACTGATACCCTTTTTAAAAGCATATATGCTAATATACCGAGGAAATTGGTATAATTTGCTCTGAAATTGGTCAACAGCCAGGGAACTCCTCATCCCCACAATACGACTGACCGCTGTATGTACAACACACAGTTATTAGGCCATCCTATTCCCATATACAAATATATAGCTTGCATATATGCTGGAGTCCCTGACTTTTAGACGTCGACACATACACATTAACTCGGGAGATAAATCCCCTATACCGGGAGCACAAGGTGCAATCTGTCCCTTCAAGTGGATTTGAGTCAGCCTATCAAAATTCCCAGTGTGTTTATAAATCGGTCGGGAAGTTTAGTGCTGCATTTAGTGTGTATATACGGCACTGCGTTTATGGACTTTCACACACGGACATGGTAATCACGAACTGCACATGACATTGAATGACTGCAGGCAGGTCTTCAACTCTCAGGTATGTTTTAACTTTATCTGCACCAAATATTCTTCTCCACAAACTTTGCTGTAAACTGGGAGCAGTTATATTTCTAATTATCCAAATTCTGAGTTTCTCTATAATATGAAAATGAAAAAATATTAAATATGTGATACAACTGGGAAGGGAAAGGTGTTTAACAAAGGCTACATCCTCCGTCAGGTCCTAGGAAGCTTAACTTGTTACCAAGTAGGTTATTTGTAATAACTGTATAAATAAAAGATTAAAGGGGCCCAATCACCTATCTGACTGTTATAATTTAAAGATAATCCTTGGAGTTCTTATAGAAATAAGACAGAAAACGTGGATATCACCGCACACAGGCAGTTTGTTTTGTTTATATTAACGTGTTTATAATATGTGGGGGCCCGTCAAAATAAAACAAATTCAACAAGGACATCTGGCAGCAAGTCAGGTAAGCCAGAGCTTTGCAAATGGCGTTTTGCAACAAGTGGCCTTCCTACCACCGTATATATGCAACCTACCACCTCAGGTTACATGTGTTTTCTGTTTGTCAACATTTTTAAATAGCATAATAAACTCCGCCAGGAGGATATGCATGCATTCTCGTTCGTATTTTTGAGCATTTTTAATAAAATAACTCACGCCATCATGAACGAAAATCTCAGGAAATATTCAGTGCAATTCGGAAATTAGCTTTTGTTTTGGTGAAGATGCGGCACATGATCCGGATCCAGGAACGTCATTAAGGAATATTCACAAATGTAGGGTCACAAATGATCCTGGGAATATGGGCCGAATAAGTGCCGCAGGCTTGCATTCATTTGAATGCAGTTTTCCAGTTTCCAATACACCTTTCTCCTGATTAACTGTTGAAGTCAATGAACTAGCATTTTGTCAAGATAAAGATAGATTACGAGAAATTCAGCTCCACGGCAAAAGCTCCGACATGAGTCTTAATATTTAGGATAAGCGATATGATAACGGTCATAATTCGAGATATGGCTGAGATTAAACGCTCTTTTTAACCCGAACACGTTATGCCATTTGTCGCTGACAGCTGTCCCCATAGTAAGAACTGGCAAATAAATTATATTGGTTACATTTGGAATGGATGTTGTCGATAAATGCTCTATATTTGCTCCATTTACTCAATTGTTGCAATTAACAATCCTCAGCTGAAACAGCTGGAGTTCGTGTTGGCTGCATGCATGTAGACAGGAGATCTATCCTTGACATTAATAGATAGATTTTCTGTGTAGAGAATGCTGCTTTAGTAGTCTATTGTTCAGGCATACCGCAAAAAAAGCCATGGCTCTCATTGGTCAGGCGTAGTTTGTATATTTCAGCAAACACACAGAGACAAGATCTATATGAGACAATGATAGGCCCCTGCAATTACTTGTTAGCCCGGCACGGTACTTCAACGGGCTTGATTGACATTGACCTAGTTTGCGGGGGCAACCACTGTATACAATCATGGAGGACCACATGGACCCGGACGTCGCCCCGGAATCTCGCCCATTTACCAAACCCGTGCATAAACCGGCTGGCACGTGGTATTGTTTGTATACATTTACACCGCCACGCCAACGATATTGGGCCGCAATAAAGTTCTCTGTGTTTCACGAAATTTTATACAAAAAAAGACAATAATATATCAGATCTATCCATGAACTTCATAGATAAATCTTCTGTGCGGAGGATTCTGCTCTAGTACAAATCTCTTGTACAGGCATACCACAAGATAGCCAGTGAATGGAGAACGAGACCATGGCTCTTCTTGGTCAGGCGTAGTTGATCTATCTTATAGAACAAAGCTTCATATGATTCAGTAATGTTAGTTAATAATCGCAGATGGTCCGTCAATGTCTATGAAATCAAAGCATCAGACAGAGGCAAAGTCTGCTCATTTTTACTAGCTTTATCAATAGATACAAGGAGAGAGATTGGTAGAAGATGATTGATTGGTTGATTGATTTATTGGATGATAGGATTTATTCATGCCTTCATAGAAATTCATAAAAGAGGCAGTGCCTTGACATTATCTGAGGGTACAACTTGAACATTTAAAAGACATAGTTATTTCCAAAGAGGACTTTGTGGTCAATATTTATAATACAATACAGCATGCAAGGAACTCCTGGTATGTAATACATGTAGTATTAACAATATGGTGTTAAAATAGATGTGGCAAATAAAACTACAAATAATAACATATTGCTTCATTTTTACAACAAGAAACAGTGTGCGTTTATTTTTCTTGACTCTGGATATGGATATTTGGAAGGTTCGGTACCTCACTGGGTATATAGGCTGTACTTGGCCAAGCATTGTTCTAGATCCAGATTGCGTCAATCTGTTGCTTGTCATCAGATTATTCCTGGCATGAAACTACTTGGCATCTGTTGTCCGCTGGTTCTTGAAAAAATGGCGTCCAATAACAGATGCACTTGTTATACCGCTAGCGGCACCTGGCGTCTGTTTTGAGAGACGTATTTTTTTTATTATATTCATTACGGCCTGGATCGGCGGTGTCGGTTGGGGTTTGGGCAAATGGCTTCTCTCAATGCATCCATGGATTGTCCCCCTTATAATTACTCTGGAAACGAAGTTCAAGTCTTAAGATGGTCTGCTAGGTGAAGTGTAAAGCCCGTATCTCACTGGGCTGCGACAGCTTTGCGACAAATTGCGAATTCGTGAAATTCGTGAATTGCGAAATTGTAAATCGCAAAGTGTCGCTAACTTGTCGCACAAATTTTGAACATGTTAAAAATTTCGCAAAACAAAATTTTTCGCAAAATAGTCGCAGGGGCGTCGCTTGTGTCTCAAACCCGTCTCAAACATGTCTCGAACCATTCTCAAGTCAGTTTCTGCAAGTCAGGAATTGCGAGAACTGCGAGACAATTTTGAGAGGGGTTTGCGACCTTTGCAACTACATTGCGAATATTTGGAGATAAAAATGAGGATTTGACATCTGGTCACGAATTGTCGTGCGAATATTTCACAAATGTCGTGCGAATGTCTTGTGAACATCGCACGACAATTGCACCACGGGTATACGAACTCCAGCCGAATTTTGGGCCAATCATTCGTACGATGTTCGCAAACATGTCGTAAATACGATTCAGTGTGATTGCAAGTGAAAATTGTCGCTTATTCGCGTATTTTCTCGCAATTGTCGTGTCTTCAACTAGTCGCAAGCTGTCGCAGCCCAGTGAGATACTACCTTAACAGTATTTGTGTTCTAGATAATTTGCTTATACTAGTACACATGGCAGGTGCAAAACGCGCGTTGTTATCAGATAAAGATATCCGGAGCCGGATGTATTAGCGTGCCTTGTCACGCGTGTAAAGTCTGTGTTAGGTTAAGTGATGAGGCAAGGTGTACTCGAGGTCAGGCCGCTAGTAGTAGGGAGATTTTGGATCCACAGGCAGACTGTGTCTCAGATCTCCTTTTCTGACACTCGGACAAGAATCAACCCAACGAGAGCGAGGGTCCTTGTGTGATTAGGTCAACGAGAGCGGGTGTTGCATGTCCTTGACTTGAACGTGTACCCGGATTCGGAGGTTTTGACTCGAGAAAACAAGTAGCAGAGTCATTGGGTTCATGTAGAATGTTAATTCATTGTTCTCTAGCTCGTAACAAAGTTTACACCTTGGCTCAGCTTCTCGGAGTGTCAATGTTCCTTAGTTTTATGTAGTTTACGTGTCCCTAAATTTACGTCGCCTGAATAAAAAAATAAAACGCTGTAAAAAATACATATACAGTCGAGCCCTCTTTATGTCATATCGTTTAATAGAAATTCCCGTTTATTGTCACATGAATATGAAATCCCAAACCATTTCCTATATAAACAATGGTAAATCTGACCGTTTGATATCATGGAATATTGTCATAATATCGTTTATTGTCATGCTTGGAACCCTTGGCAGTGATACCAGTTCGCAATTAATATCACATCAAAGGCCGACACGGCGATCAACGAGGCCAAGAGCCTGTTATCGGTCAGACGTATCGAACGACCACATTTCCCATCTGTGTGCGGCAAGCAAGTGTAGTGTTGCATGCGGGTCACTTCCCGTCACTTGGCAAATTAACGTCTCAAGATACCACGGTAATCCAGATTACTGCGTTTCTCCGTACGTTAACAAGGGCGATGTTTGCGATAACATCTCATACATAATGAACTCCTGGCTTTTGATAGGCCGCAGTTTACACCTCGGCGATGTTTCGCCGAGATGATATGAAGCATGAGCTGTTAACCCATCGTCTTCAGTTCATCTAAAATCGACGTTTGGGGTGACAAGCTGTCGCTACTGTTAACCTTACTTACGACTGGAAATTTCCTATAAGGGTAAACGAAAGGCTTGAGGTTTTGATATAATTGTGCCGCATATTTCCAGATATTTGACCTCATGGCCCAGACACTACGTCTCTCTCTGTTAGCAAGTCTGATTTTGGTCAGTTATTGCGGCATGCCGCACGAACCATACAGGAAATAAATTGTCAAGTGCGCGTAAACGTCATTTGATATGCCGTTGTACAATAAAAGTATTCATAAACATTTCTGTTTCTTTTTGATTGACGATTTATTTAATATATTTTAAACATAACGCTTCTTCTATGACTCAAAAGGACATCGATGTGAAAGCCCGCATAATATTAGCGACAGCTTGTCACCCCAAACGTCGATTTTAGATGAACTGAAGACGATGGGGTGACAGTACAAGCTATTGGGTTCGCATCAATTCTAGTATGTGCAGATGTGCCCGCCATTTCTGACACTACTTTTTCATTTTCATCTACTTATCGAACTGTCATTTTCCTGAGTTAAGACAAAAAGTGACGTTATTCTGTTGGGAAAAATAATAATTATTACATCCACGGTTGACTTACGTGCATTCGTGCAGCAGTTTTTAATTTTGAGGCTGGTTTTACTCGAAAAACTCGTCTCCACGTCTGTCAGCGGGAGAACCATAACTTCCGGTATAGGGGATTTCCAAACGGCTATGTGTTAAACTCGGAAGTCCAAAGTCGGAAGCAAGGATTTTTTTAAAACAATGATCGAAGCATAATTAAAATGCTACTACATCAATGGAAAGTACCTTTTTATTTTTATTGATAGAATAAGGTCTTTTCTAACATTATGTAAAAAATCAAAGTTATCCATCCGAAGTTATAGACTATTTTTTGCTCGGAAATGCCCGGTTATGGTCCAAATGTGTAAAACTCTGAAGCAAGTAATGGCTAATGCACTGGTCATCATATCGTCAGGAAACGTGTCAAGCATTTTCAGTTTCTTCAATATCATATATTTTTCATAAACTCAACCTGTTTTGTAACATTCATGATGCTGTTTTTTTTTATAATATATTATATTGATATTTTATTTCATTTTGTAAAACAAGATTATTTTAACTCATCAATATTTTACGCTGTTACCGTATTTTATGTTGGTGGAAACATGAAAAAATAAAGGTTTGATAATATTTTATTCACGTTACAAATGTGCCCCTATAAAAATCACCCTGATAATATCATAGAATCTTAAACAGAAAATTTGACAGAACCAGAAAACGTCCAGTTAATGTTTTTACAAGTTGTTTCGAACAAAATATTTTATTTTATTTTTAATGTATAAATTGAAAAACCTTTTCCTCTTCCATTGACCAAAAAATTTCATCAGGATTATGAATCTCTTAAACTCTTATCTATTATGTAATATTTTTTATGCCAAATTATATTTTACATTTCATGGTCCGGTTGCACACATTGATTTTTATATATATTATGTAAACAAAATTGTAATTTCTTATCGAGATCCTTGTAATCGTACAGTAATATGAAGTTGAAGGGAGCACATTCTGGTTAGATGCCCTTATCATGCACATATTATAACTTTTAAGAGTGAAATCAGTTGCAAACATACTTTAATATATTAAGAAATATCCATATATTTGAAGTTGAAACGTGATGTTGAAACATCAGGAGTGAAATTGTTATCATATAAATATCAAGATTGATAAAGTTTAAAAAATAGAGTCAAAAACTTGAAAAAGGATAAATTTTAGTTTTAAAAAAATATTTGCTTAAATTCACAAATCCATCAGATTTTATAATAACACATGTATTAGTATGTTATATATTATCTGGACTTTTGTATCCCTTTTCTAAGATATAAATTTAACATTTTTTTTAAATATCGTTGAACTCTAACATATTGAAAGACATGTATGTTTGTTCCAGCGATGACCTACTGGGATATATTGAATTTTCATATTTGTTCAACGTATGGAAAATATATTACTGCTTTGATTTTGAATGACATCGTAATATATAACGGTATCTTTAATGCCGTATTAGGGTTTATTGTACCATATTTATTATTCAGTGGTGCATCCATAGAGGGCGCAAGCCCTTTCAGACGTAATATCTCTCATTTTATCGAGTTCTTTTCCCATTTATTCGTAATCAATTTTCATTTCTTTTCCGGGTAACTTTTTTTTATTCCCTAGCAATTCATTATTATATTTATTACTTTCCAATTCATAAGTTGGTGATTTACTCCACTGAGAGAGCATCCAGATATATACTAGTATATTGAGAGAGTAAGTCCTTCCGTTATCACACTTTCCTCGGTAATAACACCGACGAATCCCAATCCCCCCCCCCCATCGCATTACCGTGTGAGTCATGCACGGTCTCCCCACAGAGCTCAGCTCGGGATGGGATCGACCGTGAAAAATCTCACGGCTCCTCGGTTGATACCCAGACTCGCGCACTGTGCTCTGCTGTCCGAGCCTGTGCGCTCACAGATCACAAATGTCGGTAAACTGCATGCAAAGATTGTCATAAGACTTAAACATATCAATTATTTTACAACGAGTACTACATTTAAATGCTAGTAGTGACATTTGCCAGTTATAAATGTACAGACGCGCATTTCATCATTGACATTAACATGTTACGAACTTTTGAATATTTGGACTTTCAAAG
Source organism: Sipunculus nudus (assembly GCA_026874595.1). Classification (NCBI taxonomy): domain Eukaryota; kingdom Metazoa; phylum Annelida; class Sipuncula; order Golfingiida; family Sipunculidae; genus Sipunculus; species Sipunculus nudus. Next base: position 24,300,747 of record CM049308.1, on the reverse strand, counting down.
TTTTCACCGTCATTTTACAGAAATATAAATATTAAAGCCAAACAACCTACTGTTTGAATTCATTGTTCAAAAACATTTAGAAGAATAGTTGCGGAACAGAAAATCCTCATAATCTTGAGATGGGGTGAAATATATTACGTGAAAATACACCCATATATATATATATATATATATATATATATATATATATATATATATATATATATTAAATTTACAAATAAAAAAATTAAGAACCTATAGTTTTCCGATTATGTATCATGTATTGTATTATACACTCATTAAAAGCAGAATCATGCATAAGCAATTTTAATATATGCATGCAACTGTAATTATAATGAAACTGCATTTGGGCTGTGGCTCTTAACTGACTACAAGTAAACCAATGCGTCTCTGTGACTTCCGAGTTATACACATTGGATAACATCCAAGCACTTCTGACTGACTTCCGAGATGGCTTCCGAGCACAAAATCTTCCATAACGTTCAGATTAAACAATGGATAACTATTATTCTTCACAGAATAATAAAGATTTTATCCTATCGGGGGGTGGGGGGGGGGGGGGAAATTTAACAAAATGGTATTGAAGCGTTAGCATTTTGTATATGCTTTAAACTGCTTTCGTTGGTTTCTGGCTTCCGGCTTCCGACTTCCAAATTTCCATACACGACCGCGCCATGACACATTTAGTTTTGAATGAGAAGTACCGCTTCACGTGAATCGGTGCCATAGTGATGAAAGGAGGTAATAGATGTTATAATTTTTGTGTAACAACACTTTTTCTTTGATATTAAGCACATATAATACGACTATATAAGCCTGTGTTGCCAAATAATACCAGACAGGAAATACTTTGATCCGACCCTTAGAATGGGCGTTCTGTTGTGACTGTCATCATGACTCCAGGCCCTATCAGTTTATTCCCGAAGGCCTGAGTGTCATGTTGTCATGGCTAGCATAATATCACACCCCGGTTATTATTATAATTTAAGCATGCACCACCGACATGACAAATGGGCATGACTGTATATATACACACACACACATATGTATATATATGTATATATATATATATATATATATATATATATATATTAAAAACAGTAGTTCATGCGCGTCGTACGGTAAACTATATTGTATCATGCTATTATGAACGTAACAACACCTGCATTATTTTAAGCAAACGAATCCTGCGAGTGGAAAGGGTTACACTGAATTTTATGGGATGTTTTGGGTGGCGGTATGCAATCTGGCAGTGCTCACTGTTGATGGTGAATTCCCGCGGAGGGAAAAAAACAGAGGTATTAACTGCTTGTGTTCACAATTAGCAATACATCATTTTTAACTTAGAATGAAATATTCAATTATCGCAGTTATATGGGGGTGTATAAACTGAATATTGAGTGCATGTACATTCAAGACACGGTATCAGCCTAACTGAAAGCGGTAACGCCTCTTTGTACAAGCTGCTTTACATAAGGCAGCATGCCCGAGGGATTTTGTATAAACATACGAGTAAACTATACAAAATACCGACCCGGGTTATGTAAATAAATAAGTCTTACAATAGACTTCTCAGATTAAACGGTAAGTACGCGTACACGTATAGCTTTGGTCAAAGTTTAATTGTTACGGTGTCTGTCTTATCAGCTTATGGTGCAAATGGTTCGATCTAAATTGTAATTGTTAACTTTAATATGTTACCAATATTTTTTATTGTATGAACTATCCTTTTTTTCTAAAGAATCCTAAGACATTTACTTTCTTCAGGATTGTGTATATGTATAGCCTTGTGAATCGGTGCAAGGTAAATAGGAAAATTATATTACATTCGGTTACTGATGGTTTTTCTGCCTGACTTGTCAAATTGATTTATTCTAATGCTTTGGACCGTGACCAACAGGCGACATTATAGGCTAAGCAGATGAAGGTTGCAATGCGATATTTAATGCTCTTTCATTGGCACTTATGTTATTCATTTATAGATAAATAATTTGGATTCACGCATGGAAACCACAATTCTTACGCCCAAACTGTTTCTTGTTTTTCTTCTTGTGACCTCTGATGTGGGCGATTGCACACCCTAAACTTTATATTCCGCAGCTCATCATACGTGTTGTTTACTTTACATTGACACTTTATTCTTTTTTTTACAAAGGATGCTTCTGGCGCAGAATTTTGTATTTAATCAACCATTTCATAATGATAGAGGAAATTACATTTTATTTTAGGTTCTCATACATTTCTTTTTATGTAGCATGGTCAAGGCTAACCACAAGGTGTCCTTGTTTAGTATAATGGAAAGCGTTTTTTCAAAATGTTTTTAGGGACATGTGGCTTGCATGCCGATTTCAAGACCGGATAATGGATCTTGAAAGTTTTGTGAAACATTAAAATAACAATCATAATAATAATATTAATAAGCATAGAAATATGAATAATTATAATTTAAAATGAAAGGACTCATCCACGGTACTTTATTTTGTAGGAATTATCAACTCACATGTGATAAAGGCACTTATCACTTATGCATGAACTAGCTATCCAGAAATATACTACTTCCTTGTGTCGTTTCGGGTTAATGTTTGTAACTCACAAGAATATTATAAAACAGGTGACCCACTGGTCATGACGCTCAGCTGAATTTGACATGTATACAGGTGATGCATGTATTAATTATTGATCCCAGTCGGGAATTTGACATCACGGTGATCTCACAATGACATCACAGATTATATCACATGACCTCATCGTGTGATCTCACTGTGACATGAAATCTGTAACCTAACACTGGTACCACAGTGATGTCACATGCTGAGGTCACATGGTGATCATACTGTGACTTCATGCTGATCTCTCTCTTTTGATGTCACAGAGATGTCACATGCTGATGTCACCACGACATCACAGATTAGCTCACACAGATCTCATGCTGTGACCTCACTGTGACATAAATTTTGTAACCTCACACTGGTGACACAGTGATGTCACACGCTTAGGTCACATTGTGATTATACTGTTACTTCACCGTGATCTGTCTATCTCGATGTCACAGAGATGTCACATGCTGATATCACCACGACATCACAGATTAGATCACACAGACCTCATGCAGTGACCTCACTGTGACATGAATTTTGTAACCTCACACTGGTGACACAGTGATGTCAAACGCTTAGGTCACATGGTGATTATACTGTGACTTCACCATGATCTGTCTATCTCGATGTCACAGAGATGTCACATGCTGATGTCACCACGACATTACAGATTAGATCACACAGACCTCATGCTGTGACCTCACTGTGACATGAATTTTGTAACCTCACACTGGTGACACAGTGATGTCAAACGCTTAGGTCACATGGTGATTATACTGTGACTTCACCATGATCTGTCTATTTCGATGTCACAGAGATGTCTTATGCTGATGTCACCACGACATCACAGATTAGATCACACAGACCTCATGCTGTGACCTCACTGTGACATGAATTTTGTAACCTCACACTGGAGACACAGTGATGTCACATACTTAGGCCACATGATGATCATACTGTGACTTCACCATGATCTGTCCATCTCGATGTCACAGAGATGTCATACGCTGATGTCACCACAACATCACAGATAAGCTCACACAGACCTCATGCTGTGACCTCACTGTGACATGAATTTTGTAACCTCACACTGGTGACACAGTGATGTCACAAGCTTAGGTCACATGTTGATTATACTGTGACATCAACATGATCTGTCTCTCTCGATGTCACAGAGATGTCACATGTTGATGTCACCACGACATCACAGATAATCTCACACAGACCTCATGCTGTGACGTCACTGTGACATGAATTTTGTAACCTCACACTGGTGACACAGTGATGTCACAAGCTTAGGTCACATGGTGATTATACTGTTACTTCACCATGATCTGTCTATCTCGATGTCACAGAGATGTCACACGCTGATGTCATGACGACGTCACAGATAAGCTCACACAGACCTCATGCTGTGACCTCACTGTGACATTAATTTTGTAACCTCACACTGGTGACACAGTGATGTCACAAGCTTAGGTCACATGGTGATCATACTGTGACTTCACCATGATCTGTCTATCTCGATGTCACAAAGACGTCACATGCTGATTTCACCACTACATCACAGATTAGCTCACACAGACCTCATGCTGTGACCTCACTGTGACATGAATTTTGTAACCTCACACTGGTGACATAGTGGTGTCACATGCTTAGGTCACATGGTGATACTGTAATTTTACCTGGTTCGCTCTCTCTTGATGTCACAGAGATGTCACATGCTTGAGGTCACATATGGTGATCATTTTGTGATATCACCATGACACCTCTTTCTCTCTGTCTGTCTGTCTGTCTGTCTGTCTCTCTCTCTCTCTCTCTCTCTCACACACACACACACACATACACACCAACCCCCAACATACATAACATCCAAATCAGAAAAGACATATAAAATTATAACTTTTATTTCTAATGTTTCACAGTATGTCAGGTTGTACTGAATGTGACATACGATATATCTGATATTGGATTACTACTCCTTTCACTTATTTGCTGCCCGCCTCAGTCCCGTATTAACATTAGCCAAAAAGACCTCTTTTTGTCTGGACACTTCTGATAGGAAAGATGTTAGAAACATCCTCTCTGGCTCTTCTGGGCGTTATTCGATCTTCTTTGTTAAATGTCTTCACACAAGCTAAAACAAAACAGCCGTTATTGGTTTTGTGAAAATTATTTACACATGATTAAAGAAAAAAATCAGTAGTATGGCTTTGTTTAAGATATAAATGTCTCCAATCCCAATGGGCCTCCCCCAAATGTTAAAGAAAATTTCTCAAAAGATAGGGGGTTACATGCAATCATCCTAGATTTCTGTAGATTAGATCTTGAAGATCAAGGTCAAAAGTCACCAGTTTTCAAACACTTCTAACACTTGAAGGAAAAATCTTGTGTGTCAAATCTGAGAAAAAAATCTTCAGTAACTCATATGTGACAGGAGTCAGAATTACCATTGATTTCCTCAGAATTAACCTCGTTCAAGAATTAGGTGGAATCAACTTGTTTCACATTTGAGGGTAAAAATGCAATACTTTATATGATAAATTTATCTTGTCTGCAAGAATTTCTACTAATGACTAATGGCGGGACTATAAAACAAGGGACCTATGTGTCACGGTGCTCATCTGAAGTTGACCAGGAAGATAAAAATCTATAATAATAACAAATGGCGATGTCTTGGAGAAAAAGGAAACATAGGCCATGGTTGGCTGACATGCTAGGTTTGTATTGATGAGTAAGGAATAAGAGTGATCAAAAAAGAGTGATCGCTCCAGCTCAGATGACTTACAGTCAGCTGAGCTGAAAAAGGGTTCTAAGTAGAACCCAATCTGGTTCTTTGGCTTGTCACATATTTGGAACCAATCTTGGTTCCCTGAGGAACCCTGAATGTAGGTTCCTTCTGGAACCCTCAAAAGGGGTTTCCTGAGGAACCTTTCCGGTTCTGTAAATACGTTTTTGGTTCCTTGAGGAGCCTTGTATGGTGCTAATTACTTCCGCTGGGTCTTTGCAAAACCAGTATTAAGGTCCTTTTTTAAATTAACCAGGAATGGTTCTACAGACATTAACTGGGTTCCTTGACTTATTTGTTCCAACAGGAACTTTGAAAGTTTATACATATTCTGGGTGAACCTATTACACCGAAACCAGATAGGACCAATTCAAATTCACTGCAGGGTGAGATAAAGGAGCGGATCTTGTACGATTCCTTTTCCTTGGCGGAGGTATGCCCTAAACTGACATGTCTTTCCACTTGGACATTATAACACTTTAATGGGGACGCTTTTTTTTATCAAATGGATAGTAACTGTGAAAAAAAAACAAGAATAAAATACGGGGGTAAACATACTTTATTTTAATTTAAACAAAGCAAATCATATACTACATCTGTGCATTTCGGAATTAGCAAATGATTGGATGTATCATTCAGGATCTCTCTCTTAGAATGGTGACACAGACTACTTCAGAAATCCTAAAATTGGTATTTCCTCTTGTAAAGTCATAATTGTGTGCTTCAAAGTTTATGCTGCAGTAACTTTATAGAATAGGTTTTCTATTTCCCTTTACACATTTAACTGTAAAAATCCTGAATAGTTGGTCCTGCTTGGTCCAGTTCAAGGCTTATAATGCAATATACGAAGCCATCAAGTTTCATATTCGTTTAAACGTAGCTCTGCACCCGCTTTCTCCGTGAATACTATCAGCAAAGATGAAAGCATAACAGGATTCTGCTGCTATCGGTTCTGTAACACCAGCGTCATTGTTGATTTGGCAGCATATGGCAGGACATCGTAGGTTAATATCAACCGACTGCATATAGCCTGTCAAAGAGAAAATTAAAATTTTCAATTGTAAGACAAAGCAATTAGATGAATCTGACTTGACATTTTTACTTGTAATAAATACTGTATTTGTAATATTATTCTCTTTTGAATAACTGAATGGGACATTCTCAAATTAAAAGCCCAGTACTTTTACAAAGTTCTTTTGAATAAAGTGTTATTGATGTAAAAATAATAAAATTGTTTCAAATGACAAAACTCAAAGTGGTTGAAATGTGCTAATTAACATTATTAAACAGATTTCTAAATAAAGAAATAAATATATTAACCGAATCTATAATGAGTTTAGCTATACGCAATGTGTATGACTACCTTACTCACTATTAGATAAAAAACAGCGAATGTGGCTGGCTGCACACAGTGACACTCGATGTGAATGTGTCCACCTTCACTACCTATTAGATATCAGGTGAAATGAGTACCTATTAGATAAAAAACAGCGAATGTGGCTGGCTGCACACTCGATGTGAATGTGCCAACCTTCACTACTTATTAGATATCAGGTGAAATGTGTACCTGCCTTCACTCGCAGCTGAATATCAACAGCAAATGTGGCTGGCTTCAAACTCGATGTGAATGTGCCTACCTTCGCTCCCTTTTAGATATCAAGGGGAAATTTGGTTGCTTTCACTCAGTATGTGCCTGCCTTCACTCCCTGATAGACATTAACAGTTAATGCGCTGGCCTCACACACACACACACACAAAATGCATGTGCCAAACTTCATTTTATAATAAAAATCTAATGACTTCAAGAAGATAATAAAGCTGGTCATATCGGTCTAGGACAAATGAAACATGTTATAGACAATCATAAAATATTTAATAAATGAATAGTTTATGACAGTCTGCTCAGAGCTGGTTTTCTTGTTGCTGGGATTTTTGTTGTTGTTTTTATAAATGCTGCATGCGTTTTGGCACTTGGCAAGATAATTTGCTTTGATACTACTACCATGACAAATTTCAACATGTCGTCTTCAGCTCTTCATACTTCATAATTGGGCTTTTGTTTAAGGCGAAGAGTCTTCACTCACCCTGAAAATATAGAACAATATTTATTCAGATTGAGTCAGCGTGAATTGTGACATCATTTTTTTTTTATTTAAATCAATGGAGTTACCTACGAATCAGTGTTTTCATTTACATATATATCATGCCTTAATTACATAGAAATATGTGACCCATTGTCATAACGCTCCACATTATATTAGCGTCTATCATTTACACAATTGTTTGTAACATTTTTGGAGAAATGTATTTCAAAATTCAGGAATTTATGAATAATTGTCTGCATAAACCTTTATTCAATTTCACACTTATACCCCCAAAAAATGATAAAAACTTATTGTAACCACATTTTCTTCAATTAATATTTCTATTACATTTCGAATAAATTATGTTCTGCACATAATGAAATTTGGTCACATTATGTTCTGCTGTAAGAAAGCCAACTGGTCAATCATGTTGGAAAAGTCAAAAGTGAATGTTGTCTGCATGGGAAGGTATTCTCAAGGTATTCGCTGTACAGCAGGCCAAGCTTGGTCTTCATTGAAACAAACTGTATACACAGCAATGTCATAGTCATATGTACAGGCCAGCTATTAACAAGTCCAACCTCCTGAATCTTCATTCTACTAGTGGGCCGTGTATGTATCCCTCCAGCAGGATACCGGCCATCTTGTCATTTCGGGTTTATTAAGGTTACCAATGGCCAGGGCTGACCAGTACAACAGATAGACAATTAAAGCCAGTCCACCAGATAAACCTGCTGAAAATTAAATATTACAGTCAGGTCTGCTTCCAACAATTTTTTGAATCAAGATAAAATAGTTTCTGTTAGTTAAATGATCTAATACTTATCTGATTTTCAAATATTCTTCAGTGCTGTGCCCTTTCCACATTCAGCTTCTTGCAGCAAAGTAAACACGGGTATCTTGTATCGTGCGCAAAAGGTCATATGACTCCACGGAACCCTCCAGGTGGCTGTGTAACTTGCTTTATTGAAGAGAACGCTGTCGCTTGCACAGAACCATTTTAGCGCAAACAGAACCACCAAGTTTAACCTGAAACCCAGGGATGCCCGGTGAACCCTTATTTCTAAGAGTGTATTACATAACCTGTCGTGGCTGGTGCTGGCATGGCCTTTCAATACACATCATAGGAAGTAGTGTTCATTGAATCCTTCAGGTTTCAGTGGTCACATTATATTATATAAACCTTTGTTTTTATTGTAAAGGTTGATATGAATTCAAACAATTGATGTTTTTATTTCAGTTAATAAGTATTTAACATGCCAATCTCAAATTCTTTATTGTATAATTTACTAGGTGTTCTGATCCATGTATTTTAATGATCTAATACATGTATTAAACAAGGGACCCATGGGTCACTCTGCTCAGCTGAAGTTGACCTTATAGGTAAAAATCTAAAATAATATCAAACGGAGATAAAGTGTAAGAGGAAGAGGTAATATAGGCCATGGTTAGTTTATATGATTGGTTTATATTGATTAGCAATAATTGTTGCAAATAATATTTTTGTGACCTGACCATGTGTTTCCTAATGTTGAAACTGAAGCATGTGAGCAGTTTGTGAACAAATGATCTGTACTTTTACCATGATCATTAGTTGGCTTTTTGGTTAACTGTTGACATTTCAGTAGTTTACACATTTGTTCAATTGAATCAATTTTTTTTGTATAATATATATTATTAAATATATATGTATTTGTTTATTTTATGAAATGTATACAGTTGAAATATAACTAATTAACAACAAACATACAGGGCAAATAAAGCTGATCTCCAATTCTGCTGAGGCAGGAAAATTATTAATGAACAAATGTTTGTATTAGATCCTGATTTTTTTTTATCTTATTATTTTTTTATTATAAGTTTATATTTCTATACATTTCCAATATAACATATATATTTGAATATAAAAGTTGTTTCATAATTCTCAATTGCATCATCATAAATATCAATCTTGTCAGAAAACACCACATCATGCATACAAATGTTTATTTATTTTTTACCACAAAAAATATCTTTTAATCTGCAAAACAATAAATATATAAAAATAATACTTGATTTAGATTTCACAATTTTAAATTGTGTCTTTATTTATCCTTAATGTCCTTCATATTTTATAAATTTAAGCATACTGATGGGTTTAATTATATTTGTTATAATCATTTTAAAGAAAACTGATTTCTTTAAAAATGCTACATTAACACAACATGGCATCTTCTGGATTACACCTTGAATTATTTTTTTTCAAGGAAAGTTTTTGCATATTGCAGTGGAAACAGCATTACATTTAAGGAGATACAGTGAAAACAATAACAATTACTGCATAACTCTTGGTGGGATGGGTTTGCGGGGGGGGGGGGGGGATATGAGAATAACTGTATACCTGTCACAGCAGGGGATCTCCCAGAGTGACTGTAACAAATCAGAAACTCTGGCATAGCTGACTTCCAGTAACCTGGAGTGGGACCCTGCATCTTTAATCTATAATCAAAGCAAATGACTACAATAGAGCCTCAAGAAAAAATCATAACTTGTCTAATTTTCAAGCTTTTATTTTCAAATTTCAGATTTAAACAAATTAAATACTTATGTTTACATGCTGTGAAAATTAAATCAATAGTACTTACAGGAAAAATAGGTGCCATGGTCAAAGTTGGGCAAAATTTAAGTTCCTGAATTTATTTTTATACTTATAACTTAAAAATTTACAAATTCTAATTTTGGAAAAAACAATTGAATCTTAATTATCTTAACATAGTTATATACTTGGGAAAATAGACTCTAGTCTCAAAATTTTTCATGTAAAGTGAATTAATATTTTTCCTGATTTTTGTCCACTATGTTCGGGCCCATAACTTGAAGCAACTTAACAGACTTGTACACAGGAACTATATAGAGGAATATTCATGGTAAATATGAGGAAAAACAGATGAGTGGTTTTGATATTAGGCAGTCCTGAAGTGTGAAAATAGGATTTTAATAACAAATCGAGGTTTTTCCTTAATTTCTCAAAGGAACGAAGTCGCAAAGACCCATTTTTAGGCTTGGTAGGAGATCTTAGGGACATGTAACATTATGCCGAATTTTGGATTCCTAGGTCTTACGGTTTCAAAACGTGCCAGATCTACGGACGGACGGACAGACGGACGGACGGACGACGGACAATGGACCTCGACTATAGCTCATGCAGATTTCTTATAGTCAGCTGAGCTAAAAATCAATTTTTCTAAATAAATTAACTCTTTAACAATGTTTTATGTTATATGGTTTAATAAGATTCCCGCTATTTTTGGTTTGTAGACAGAAGTGAAAGTTATCACAATAGTTTAATTTTTTAATGGAAATTTAACCCATAACCTGGTAATTTTTAACATTCTTGTAATATGTGAAATATATTATATCCCGGTTCTTAACAATTTTGATGGACCAAAATTGAATAAATGCTTAATATGATGTTATATGGTTTTGCTTATGGTTAGAAAAATCCGACAATTTTTGGTGTGTACATTAATGTGAATGTTTAAAAGTTGATCAAACAATTTATTCTTTTAATATATATTAACCAATTTTAATTTATGACATAGACTAAAAATGAATAAATACTCATTAAATAAAATGTATATAATAAAACTGCCAAAATGGTGTATCCTTGCAACATCATACTTAGGCAGGATTAAATTTAGGTATCATATTGTCACATTAAATTATTTGAAACTTGTGGGAAACTTATTATCATATTTCATTTTTGGCCACATGTTGTAAATGGTTTCAGTTAATTGTACATTTTATTTCTTTAAGAAAGGGTAACATTTGACATAACTCTTAGAACCAATTTCTTATTTCCCCTTGTCATATGATTTTTAACCATGTGTCCCATGTAAAAGTATATTACTCCTTGTGCCTGTTTCATTCAAATAGTTAAGATAATTTATTGAGATATGTTGTCACCTTTGTTGTATCAAGCTTCTCTAAATGATTAAGTGCATGTTGAAACTATCACACACTTGTTTATTAACTACCTTGGATTCTGGACTTACTTTCAAAATATATATATATATATATTATGTAAATACTATGATGCCATATTAGACAGAATAAACCAACTTTTGATAGGATTATGCAAATTTACAATTTACATATACATAAAAGAAAGTTTGGTTGTAAAAAATAAATTTAATGCCAAAAGTTTAAGTTCTCTAATATGTATAGTAATCCTGAGTTACAAGAATGTAAAACAAAGGACCTGTGGGTCACGGCACGCAGCTGAAATTATGAGAATCTAATATATTGGAATGTGGCAACAGTTAGCCTCGATCCCCATGATTACATATTTGTATTGGTATCTAATCTAACTGACTTAAATATGCAAGTAAATTATTTAAAAAAGGGAGAAAGTGGAGATTAGTTGATCAAATTATAATAACACACATTGAATTTATTATAATTGAAATAAGATGGCGATTTCCAATTTTTCAAATCAGAACAAGTTTGATATCCATTTTCATTCCAAACTGGAGCTACCATTTGGTAACAAATATGCGGGCAGATGTCCTCTGTGACCTTGACCTTTGATCCAAAAATCCATAATTATCTTCCGCTATTGGTAGGTGAGCAAAATGTGGAAGATGGAAGGTTTCGGATGCAAAGTTCTGCTTGCATCCACAATCTTTTTAAAAGAAGTGGATTCTATGACCTTGATTTTTGGCCTCATGACCCCTAAATCAAAAGGGTTCTTCCTTTAGTGATAGGCCATATAATAGTCATGTGTGAAACCAATATCTCAATCCTTTGATCTCATGACCCCAAAATCAAACAGGTTGATCTTCTATTTGCACGTCACCTATACTTGCTAGATGGAAGGTTTAAGGGTGAAATATTTTGCTTACAATGCACCCATAATCTTTCTAAATAATTGGGTCCTCTGTGTTTGACCTTTGACCTTGCCACCCAAAAATCAATAGAGTTCTTGCTATAGAGGTGGGCCATATATAATTCAAGTTTGAAATTGATATGTCAAAACTTGAGGTATCATCAGGAAAGAAATTTGACGGACATACAGAAAAACGAACAGATGGACAGACGGACGGATGGACAAGGTGATTACTATAGGGCATCCACTTGTTCTGTTGGGTCCCTAATAACAAATGGTTTCATGACACTAGATGAAACCACATTTGCAAATCTGATAGTTTCAATATAATGTGGTCGTCTCAAAATAAAAATCATTAAAAAAAAAGGAAAAATGCAGGTCGCTCCACCAGTCTTCTGGAAATCAAGAAACCATACATAATCAATAAACACATAAGGTTTTGGGACATCAGATGAAGCCACAGCCCTGAAACTGTCATAATTGCTGTCATTTAACGGTCTCAAAAACAGAAAAAAATCGTGAAAATTAGAAAAAAAGTGGCGCCACCAGTTTTCGGGAACTGACAAACCTTGCCATGGTCATCTTCAAGGCAAGATTCAGGGCAATTGATGTATTAATTATCAAGATACCTGAGGATTGTATCAAATTTTTGATTATTCGGGGGGGGGGCGTATTTACCAGCCCCAAAGCTCAGAGGATATAGGTCACAGTGACCTAATTTCAGGTTCCAATGTGACTTTTTACTGACCTCCCTGGATATTCAGTGTCAAAACGTGCCAGTCTAACACACAGACGGACGGACGGATGGACGACGAACACTGACCGATCACTATAGCTCATTTGACTTACAGTCAGCTGAGTTAAAAAAGACTATTCTCTTTTCAGTATGGTAATTTCTGATAATTTTGTGTAATAGGAAAATTCAGCTGAGCGCTGTGACCAATGGGTCCCTTAATTGTTATTTTTAGGCAAGCATGCAAAAGGACACATTTATGTATAGATCAGTATATGTCACAGTGTACATCTTCTGAACAGAACTAAACCAATTAACCTGTTTTCTGCTCAGAACTCAAACAGGTCAACATAACCACTACTATTCCAAACTAAACTAGTGACACAACCAGGTTTTTAATGTTTTTACTTATTTACTTCAGTCTTTCAAAATTTTATGGAATAATAGTGGTTATAGGTTATTTCATAATAACAATAATATGGATGTCATATTATATACATTAGCAAGCACTTTAATTAAATCTCTTGTTATAATATTATATTAAATATATTTTATCTCTAGCTGACCACTTTAATGAGAGCTGAGTAGCAATGAATCACATCCTTATGTATTTTCTGTTATTTTTGTAAAATGCTCAGTGAAAATTATGATTTGTTAAATAATAATTTTTTTATCATTTATATTTTATTGATTTACATATACCCATTTAAATCATTAACTGTAAGTTACATAAATTGATTTAAACAGTTTTAAACACATTTCCCCCATTTTTCTTTTTACATTGGTCTGGTTTTTTTTATCACTTAAAACTGCTTATACTCTTATTTTCACAAATGGTATCTTAAGATTGTTTTACAAATTTATTCATAAAAGTATCTATATATACAATATAATTCCCCGTACAGCCACACTTAAAAGCAACAATATCCTATATCAAGGCCAGATTTCCCGGCCCCATTTGATTCCTAACCCTGCATGCTCACTGCTGCATTATAAGGCCTCTCCCTTTTTCCCTTTTCCCCCTTTTTTTATAGTCCCAATGGCGGCCTGTATAAAGAAGTGTATAAAAAGGAAAGAATTAAATTTAAATTTAATTTTTAAATAAGGACCATATGGTTTAAAATTGACGTTTACAAGTGACTGCACTTAATGTAATACATGCAGTACGTTCAGTACATCAAAATTATTTTAAGTTTTCCCTAATATTTTATTTATTCATTTTATTTTAATATTCAATTTTTGCCACTTTTATTTACTAAATTTCAATTTAATTAAAAATAGGCCTATATGAATGTGATTATAATGCTATGGTCGTGTGCATCATTAATGTCATTATAAAGTAGATAATGAAGACGAAATAAGAGGGGAGGGTAACATGCTATTTGTCAGGATATAGTAAGGTTTCAGTGAATAAGGGCATACGATGCCAGCCTGAGCACTGTAATGGCTCAAGTTTATAAATGAGGTGAGGAAGAGAGAGAGAGGGAGGAGGTGGGGTAATATGGTCTGTGTATAGGGCATGTTAATCTAAGGAATGCAGCAGGTTCAGTCTAGGTCAGACAATTATGGCTTTGGCTTCCTTGCTTGTGGAGTTCGCGTAATGCCCCCTGACAGCTCTGATATGTCACACTATTACGATCAACTACTTATATAGAAAACATAATATATTATCTCACAGACGAACACACACACACATTTGAATACATATATACACAAATACCAGTATTTACAAAACACACACATGTCTACATATATATATATATATATATATATATATATATATATATATTCAAATATAAACATATATGGATTTACTGAATTAACCTTATAACTACATTTCAGACCATCTTTTTTGTATATACAGTAGGTCATGATATTATTGAACCTGACTGGCTAGCTGGCCAGGAAACATCCCCGTTTACCTTTACCAAGGAAACGGCAGATTTAGTCTTGTTAAAATTTTGTACCAATTTTTTTTATTATTATATAGCTATGCAGGTATTAAAGCAGGAAGGAATGAAGAATAAAGATATACTCACAATGCCTGAACAGGTGTCTCGGTGGGTTGACTGTACCGGCTGCAATGCTTAGTTTCCCGCCAGAATGTTGGCATCACAAGGTCACAGAAAATAAAGACGACACCAGTGCCAGGGGACGGGGGGTTACCGGTACATGAGTGCGCCTAAGCGGATCATTTCACAAGTGACATACTGACAGTTAATGTGAGAGGGCCGCAGTGCTCACAGAATGAGCTTGCTGTACATTCCACCAATTGACGGTTCCTGTTTAAATTGCAAATTTGGAAATGAGAGCACAGTCTATACCAAATTCTTGATTGATAGCAGTTTATATATGTATACATCAGTAAGTGATGTATGTGCATTTGTTGTATATAACATATCTTTATTCCCCTTTCAGTTTAATCTATTAATACAGGATGTCTATATATATATATATATATATATATATATATATATATATTCAATTAAATATTGACTCTCCTTGTATGTATCAGATTTTGAAATGTTAATAAATATAAAAAATATATTTATGGCAGGTTTAATATTCATCAGACAAATAAGAACAATGTACGGTCATAATAATTATAATGATATATATATATATATATATATATATATATATATATATATATATATATATATATCAAGGGCAAAGGGTTGTTAGATCATTGCTGATCAGTACTGCATGCAGCTAAACCATCCCCCCTCTTTTACGTATATCTTGTTTTATTCCTTATATTCTAGACTGCATTTTGTCTTGAATACACTATTTTTTGGAACACTCAACAATTTCTTTGTTGTTTGAGAAAAAGTAGTCAGCTCAACATCACGTCCATTGCAGGACCGGTGGTCTCATTTAAACAAGCAATTAACGGTCTGGGTATAGTCATTTTTAGCACAACTGTACTTTCACTGAAAGGGAATTATGATTAATTGACAATGGCATTACCATAAACAAATACTAACAGCTGTTTCTATGACTATAAAATTCATGTAGAGCAATTTAATATTACAAGCATATCCAGTGGTGATGAGCAGGGTTAACAACATCATCATGTATTGACTACAGTAATATAAATGAAATATAAAATGCTGTCCAGTACTGATTACCATGTTTGTTCTGATATAAATTTATTGCTGTATGTGTGTATAGGCGGGTGGGAGGGGGAGAGCAACGATATAAAGAAACGTATAATATGGATGAATTATTTTCATCTATAAGAAGGAACATTTCATCATAATAACCTTGAAACATTTAAAGCATCATATAGAAATATACTATTTGATTAAATTGCAATTTTAATTTCTACCTTTAAAGACAATATATATTTATTACCATATATATGAAAAATTTATATTAAATTTTGCTGGTTGTATATAGAATGTAACTTTAAAGATTCAAACATTTTCCCATTAAACCCATTTTTATTTTAAACTGTTTAGGGCATAATTCTGAAAGGGTTACATCATTTTTTCCCTGTAAAACATTCTTATCTTTTTAATATATTAAGAAAGTCTTTTGTTGAAATGTTTAAAAGTATTTGATGTGCTTTAGATAGTCAACACCTACAAAATAAATCAACAACGCCATACTTTTGCATTTTCAAATAACATTGGTGTAATTTGGAAAGGGGGAACAAATTCATATCCCGCCATTACCAAATATTTGACCGAGTTTTGACGTTAATAGCGGTAACTGCATGCTGCCTCTAGCTGCCATTTATTTCAAGGCCCATTGTTATACTCTTACAATTTATTTCTAATTTCATATTGCAGAAATTTATTATTTTATTACTTTCTAACAACCAGATAATTTGCATGGACGTTACCATTGTGATGATCACACATATTAAAACAAACATTGCATGCATTTTCTTTAAATCTGCATTTTTTTTATTTTATTATTATTATTTTTATTATCTTGTCGTTATATCATATTTTTATGTTTTTATGTAACTAACTACGGACATGATTATAATGTAATGTATGACTGTCTGAAATAAACAATAATAATAACGATAATAATAATTTAAAATAATAATATCTGTTTACACTTTATTTTTTTTTGTGTTTTAAGGTTTTATTAAAACTCAAATTACGAATTTAAAGAAAGACTACTTAAAAATGCATTTATTATAACACATTTTATTTAAAATATATAGTATAGAGCAAGACCTGCCCTATAAACCTCATTAATAAGTTGCTATAACATGCATTGTCATTTAAATTGATATATATCTATAGAACCGGAACATTTGTCGCTTCAACCTTTTAAAAACGCGTATGTCAATATATATATATATATATATATATATGTATATATATATATATATATATATATATATATATATATATGTGACATGTATGCAAACATGACCTCGGTCTGTCTCCATGTCTGTGCCTTTTAGAAATTATATCCTGTCTTTTTTTTACATATTCCATCATGCATTCATCCGATGTTAGCTACCCAAAGTTTTTTTCTCAGCCTCATTCGTTAATCCCATATCCTATGCCTATGCAGTTCTTATAAAGTCATACGTAAACCAACCCGCGCAAAAACCTAATCGTTTATACCCAATTATCTCTTATTATAAATTTGGAACTAAGTCGGCTCGCTTGGTTTCCCCCATCTCATATGGGTCTGAATTAATAAAAGTACAATAAAATGCACTATTTCCATTTTTATTTTGTTTCCTGAATTTACATAAACCTCTGCCAGGAAAACAAAGCTTCTGAACTTTTTAATGTATTTTATTGCTGGGTAATAGTTCCGTCACCTCATGTAAATGTTGACAGTACGTCTTTAATTTAAGCAATTTTGTTACAGCAATACACAAGTATTTGACCTTCACAATGATTTCTGATATTATATGTATTGCATATCATTTGAAACACACTTCATGCCCTTGTATCATTAAAAAATATTGTAGGCCAAATAAAAAAGATACCCCTAAAGAGCATGCATGCACTCTTATACCTAAAAAAATATTGATGCCAGTTTGACGACAATTTGACATCAAAAACTTGACATCGATTTGATGTCATATGAACATTAACTAGATTGACGAATATATATATATATATATATATATATATATATATATATATATGTGTGTGTGTGTGTGTGTGTGTGTGTGTTACGCCCCAGATGTGAAATTGCACATTTCATGAAATGGGCCATGCATGAAATGGGCAGTTATTTTGTCCATTTTGGGAAATGGGCAAAATCACTAAATTCTGCTTGCCCATTTCATTAAATGAGTAACTTAACAATCGGCACTATATTTCTCAGTTCTGTAAGTATAAAGGAGTATTTGAAGGAGTCCTCATGACTAATTGAATGTATAATGTGCATGGAACACCCTTCCCTATTTTAATGGATTTAATCGTAATTGATAAAGTGAAAAAAGACATATTTCAGCTTACATTTTATAAGTATGTAGTTATATGTATATATTGATATAAATCTAATTTTCAATTTTTAATATATTAATGTGCACGACTATTACTAAGCTATATTTTACATTATTGCTTGCCGGAAATCTCCGATTTCGGCAAGCTGGTTGGTCAGTCGGGGATGTCTGTTTGTCTGTCTGTTTGTTTGTCTGTTCCCTCTCTACAGGTCGCAATTTTGCAGCAACGCTTTCAAACTTACACAATTGATGAAAATTTTTAAATGACAGGAGCCTATTGCTTTTGGTCAATATAGGTCAAAGGTCAAGGTCAAGGTCATCAAAAAGTATACAAAACGGTTTTTTCTTCATATCTGTGTTACTATTAGACGTATCTACTTCAACAGTAGCTCATCTTAACACACGGTAACGCATTTTCCGAGAAAGTGGTCTTATTTTTCTAACTTTGTCAGTTTTAAGGCTACAGAGGTCTAGTTTTTACATTAGGTAACATTCAATTAGTACTTAAAGGTTGCATTAGAAGTCTCGCAATATCTCGTATAATATCTCGTCAAACGAGATATTTCGAGAGTTTATTCATCTTGCCATGGAGGCCACAGTGTTGCAGGAATCTTTTTAGACTGACAAGTCCTACACAAGTATTTCGAAACTGTTTTTTCATTTTTTTTAATAAGGCCGCTAGGGGGCGCTGGATGCACACCTCCTCCACATATCTTGTTTTGGCCATATTCCAAAATTATAAGCCCTAATTACATAAACTATAGCTTATTTTCTTCCTCTTGGTCTTCTCCATAATCTGGTTTAGTCATCTTGTTTCAATCTTGTGTCACTTTGTCAGTGTGTGTGTCTGTTAGTCAGTTGTCCTCAAATTCGCTTGCTTGCTCTTTTGGCCACATATAGCATTCTATAGGTCACAGTTTTGAAAGAAATCCAGGGTTGGGGCCAGGTACTTGTACCTGTACCTGTACCTGTACCTAGGTACACAATTCAGAGTACCTGTACCTGTACCTGTACCTGTACCTGTCCCTCGCCGTCATGAGTAGGAAGTACCTTGTACCTGTACCTGTACCTGGAACTAAAGTACCTGTACCTGGTATAAGGTACTGCAGGTACAAATTTGACCCTGGTACTTGAAATGGACACCAGGTTTGGGTCAATTGATTGTACAAAGCTTTCACTCCTTTCAGGGCAGTTCCCTATCTTAGGCAGGGGTAATTAAAAAGCATTTATTCCTGTTGCTTTTGTAGCTAGCTACCTGGCTAGCAAGCTGGTCAACCTCCAGTCTCTAAACAGGAAGTTCATTTCAGCATTATATATTATCAGCACAAGTATACAGCAACAAAGGATAGATACAGGGGGATGCCTACATGCCCCATATCTAAAGCTGGCTAGTATGTACACTGAACAGGGTTGGTACATGTATCTAGGTGCACAATTCATAATTATATGAATTACTGGCAAGATACTGGATATTGACATCTGGTTTGGTCAAGGTACTGAGCAGTCATCCCTGTCATGGCTGTCACCTAAACCAGGCAGGGGTAATTACTAAGCTTTCAACCCTTAGAACTTGAACTTGAGTGGACTGGGGCTTGAAGCATGCTGGCCCAGTTACCTCCAGCCCCTACACAGGAAGTTAATTGTTGCTTTATCAGATATAAAGGGTACAGAGCAAAGGATATGGACAGTGTTGCTTTTATGCCCTATGTAGATACCTGTTGTCTAGTATGTATAAAGAAAATTGGTGTAGGATAAGTGTAGAAGTAAAGAAAATACTTATCATATCACTGAACTCAACATAAGCCAAACAAAAGCAGAACTTCCCATTTAACAGAAAAAAAGTCCCAGCTCACGCATTACATACAGGTGCTGCAAACATCCTCAGTGTCCCTTTCTGCCATGTACATGTGTATTCTTACTTGTACATGTGTATGTACTATTGCCATGAAGTTAATCTGTAAAATTGATTGTAAGATTTTCCCTTTCAGTCAAGCTATTAAGCCTTTTTACTTTAAAGTGTGGTGCTCTCAGTGGTTTTAATTTTAAATCATTACTCAGAAGCTCAAAACTTGATTTGAAAAATAGACATTTTATGAAAGTTTTATTTTTCTGTATTAATAACTTTGTAAACTTTATAAGCTTCCTTTATTTATCACATTTACTAAAGGCAATCCTTTACATTTGCCAGACCTGTTTTTTTCCTGATGACATAGGAAGTGATCATTTAATACTTTTTACTGATATATTCTGCCATTCTATTATAATTTATTATTGCATATTTAGATGAATTTAATGCAATTATCATTAGTTCGTATATCTTTAAAATGTACCTGTACCTGTACCTAGATACTTTCCAAAAATGCTGTACCTGTACCAGTACCTGTACCTGGCCATTTCGCAAGTACCTGTACCTGTACCTAGGTACTGTCACATGTACCTAGCCCCAGCCCTGGAAAGAATCCTTTTGGAACTGGGACATCTTATGTCTTACATTAATATCTCGAAAAATATTTTTCATTTTCCAGTTATGGCCGCTAGGGGGCGCTATAAACCTTAATTAGAGAAACTATGGCTTATTTTCTTCCTCTGGTTCTTCTTAATAACCTGAGTAAGTCAACTGGTCTCATTCTTGTGTCATTTTGTCAGTATGTCTGTCTGTTTGTCAGCTTTCCTCGAATTCCTCAAATGCTTGCTGCTGAAACTGGGACATCTTATGTCATACACTAATATCACGAAACGCATCTGTCGTCTTCAGGATATGTCCGCTAGAGGGCGCTGCAGTCGAACATCCCCAATAAAATATTATTTTGCCATATCTCCAAATATACAAACCGTAATTGCATAAATTATAACTTATTTTCTTCCTCTGATCCTTCTCCATAACTAGGTAAGGTCTTCTGGGGGTCAATCTTGTCTCACATTATCAGTATGTCTGTCTGTTCGTCATTTGTTGTCAGCTTTGTCTGCCTGCTTGTTCTTTTGTCTGATATGTCATTCTACGGGGCACGACTTCTCAGCAATAGCCATGTGATTCATTCCATTGATAGAAAACCGACAGTATCTTGTATCTGTCCGTCTGTCTATCATTTCAATTTCCGGCAAGCGTTCGACCTATGGTTGTCTAGTTGATTTATTACCATTTACATTAAAATATTTTAGAAACATGAAATATGAGTAACTGGTATTGGTAAGTTTCATCTATCTCATAGCTCTGTGGCCTGATAATCACTTGACTAATGAAACCTTCAAAGTACTCGTATGTACTAATTAACTGATCACACTGAGTTAGCAATGAGTTCATGCTTTGTAGGTTTTTTTGTTTCAACTGCTAAGTTAAAGATGATTTATGATCTTTGTGAATCATAGGGTTGTTACTAACTGTTGGTCCAATTAGTGACATCTGAGTCAGGAGTATATTTTGCTTGCCCAATTATTTTCAAATGATTAGCCTACTGGTGTTCAAGAATTTTCATTACATCAAATATTGAACACGCTGAAAGGAAACCATATTGTCACTTGTGCCATGTTAACAATTAACTAAGATCATCAAACAGCCACTGAAGAACCTGAAATATTTAAATGTTTCATATGATGATTAACATAAGATTGAGAATCCCACGATTACTACTTAAACTATCAGAACATATATACTGAAATATAGTTAAATGTATCATTGTCATTGGAGCCAAATATTATTATATTTGCTTATCTGGTCAAGCTGATTTGTATGATATAATACGTGTTTATAATAAAAATAAAGTGTAGAGAATTATTCAAATGTTTTGTTTTCATCTGACACAAAACAGTTTTTTTAACATATAGGCCTGTGTTAGTATGCCTAATCTAATATCAGCTAGAATGGGTAATCAGAAACCATTAGAGATTTGACGGTTTAAAAGGTGCTCATTTCATGAAATGGGCAACAGTTTTCCTACTCATTTCATGAACTGGGCAAAATAACTGCCTATTTCATGATGTGGGCAATTTCACGCTTGGAGTGTAATATATACATCATATTTCCTTTTAAAATCGATTTCCTAATTTTCTTATTCTACTTCTAGAAAAAATACCATCAAATAAAATCTGAAATGACATTAAAATGCACGAACTCATTCCATGCTGTCACTGTGAGATCACAGTGTGAATTCACTGCTGTGTCATTTCATCCTATGATATAACCGTGAACTCACTGTTGTGTAACATGCTTGAGGTCACTGCTATATACTATCACTATTAGCCTACGGCCGTGAATTTACCGTGGTGTCACATTTTGATGTCATCCTGAGATATCACTCTGAACTAACCGTTGTGTAACAGACACGACCTCCTGCCATGCTATCACTGTGAGCTCACAGTAGTGAATTCGCTGTGGTGTCACATTTTTTACGTCATCCTTTGATATCATTGTGAACTCACTGTTGTAAAACATACATGAGCTCATTGCTATGCTATCACTGTGAGCTCACAGTTGTGAATTCACTGTGGTGTCACATTTTTGACGTCATCCTTTTATATCATTGTGAGCTTACTGTTGTAAAACATACATGAGCCAACTGCTATGATATCACTTTGAGCTCAAGGTTATGAATTCACCGCGGTGTCACATTTTGACGTAATCCTGTGATATAACTGTGAACTCACTGTTGTGTAACATGCATGATCTCACAGCTAAATGCTATCACTTTTAGCTCACGACCGTGATTTCACTGCGGTGTCACCAGTGGCGTCAATTTTTCTCCAAGGGTGGGGGGAGGGATGAGTTTATGTATATATATATATATATATATATATATATATATATATATATATATATAAACTCAATCATATTTCAGATAAGTATAATGTTTTAGAAAAAAAGTGTATTCGTGAATTCTAAGCAAGGTTTAGATAAAACATTTTTTAGATAATGAATCCAAAGTCTTTAATTCTATTTATTAATTAATTTCATTTGCAATATTATTATATTATTCTCTGAAAAGTGGGGGGGGGGGATGATAAAATTGACCCTTGCCAAAAAGTGGGGGGTATATATACCCCCCCATTCCCCCCTATATTGACGCCCCTGGGTGTCACATTTTGACGTAATCCTGAGATACCAGTCTGAAATAACTGTTGTGTAACAGACATGACCTCATGTCATGCTATCACTCTGACCTCACAATTCTGAAATCATTTTGGTGTCACATTTTTGACGTCATCCTTTGATATCATTGTGAACTCACTGTTGTAAAACATACATGAGCTCATTGCTATGCTATCACTGTGAGCTCACGGTTGTGAATTCACCGTGGTGTCATATTTTGACATCATCCTGAGATATCACTCTGAACTAACCGTTGTATAACAGATATGACCTCATGTCATGCTATCAATGTGATCTCACAGTTGTGAATTAATTGTGGTGTCACATTTTTTACGTCATCCTGTGATATCATTGTTAATTCACTGTTGTGAATTCACCGCGGTGTCAAAATTTGACGTCATCCTGTGATCCATGCTATAACTGTGAGATCACAGTAGTAAATTCGCTGTGGTGTCACATTTTTTACGTCATCCTTTGATATCCTTATGAACTCACTGTTGTATTACATACATGGGCTAACTGCTATGCTTTCACTGTGAGCTCACGGTTGTGAATTCACCGTGGTGTCATATTTTGACGTCGTCCTCAGATATCACTCTGAACTAACCGTTGTATAACAGATATGACCTCATGTCATGCTATCAATGTGATCTCACAGTTGTGAATTAATTGTGGTGTCACATTTTTTACGTCATCCTGTGATATCATTGTTAATTCACTGTTGTGAATTTACCGCGGGGTCAAAATTTGACGTCATCCTGTGATCCATGTTATAACTGTGAGATCACAGTAGTGAATTCGCTGTGGTGTCACATATTTGACGTCATCCTTTGATATCCTTATGAACTCACTGTTGTATTACATACATGAGCTAACTGCTATGCTATCACTGTGAGCTCACGGTTGTGAATTCACCGTGGTGTCATATTTTGACGTCATCCTGAGATATCACTCTGAACTAACCGTTGTATAACAGATATGACCTCATGTCATGCTATCAATGTGACCTCACAGTTGTGAATTAATTGTGGTGTCACATTTTTTACGTCATCCTGTGATATCATTGTGAACTCACTGTTGTATAACATACATGAGCTCACTGCTATGCTATCACTGTGAGCTCACGGTTGTGAATTCACCGTGTTGTCATATTTTGACGTCATCCTGAGATATCACTCTGAACTAACCATTGTATAACAGATATGACCTCATGTCATGCTAACAATGTGACCTCACAGTTGTAAATAAATTTTGGTGTCACATTTTTTTACGTCATCCTGTGATATCATTGTGAATTCACAACAGTGAATTCCCCGCGGTGTCAAAATTTGACGTCATCCTGTGATATCATTGTGAACTCACCTTTGTATAATATACATGAGCCTTCTGCTATGCTATCACTATGATCTCACGGTTATGAATTCATCGCTGTGTCACATTTTAAGTCATTCTGTGATATAACCGTGAACTCACTGTTGTGTAACATGCATGATCTCACTGCTAAATGCTATCACAATTAGCTCACGGCCGTGAATTCACCGTGGCGTCACATTTTGACGTCTTCCTGAGATATCGATCTGAACTCAATATTGTGTAACAGAAAGGAACTCATGCCTTCCTATCACACAGAACTCTCAGTTTTAAATTCACCGAGGTGTCACATTATGACGTCATTCTCTGGTATCCCTGTAAACACACTCTTGTGTAACGGACATCAACTCAAGCAATGCCATCACCGTGAACCCACGGTTGTAATTTTATCACGGTGTCACATTTTGAAGGTCATCCTGAGATATCACTGTAATTAATCTCACTGTTGTGTAACACGCATGAACTCATTCCATGACATCACTGTGAGCTCACGGTTGTTAATTCAGCTCTTTGTCATGTTTTGATATCTTCCTGAAATATCACTGTGAATTTACAACTGTGTAAAAGACATGAACTCATGGCATGATATCACTGTGTGGACACGGTTGTATATTCAAGATGATGGTAAATTTTTGATGTCATCCTATAATATTACTGTAAACTCACTGTTGTATAAAAGACATGGACTCATGCCATAATATCACTGTGAGCTCACAGTTGTGAATTCACCGTGGTGTAACTTTTTTACGTCATCCTGTAATATCACTGTCAGCTCGCTGATGTGTAACAGACATGAGCTCATGCCATGATATCACTGTAAGCTCACGGTTGTGAATTAACCGCGGAATCACATTTTGACGTCATCCTGTGATATCATTGTGAATTCACTCTTGTATAACATACATGAGCTCACTGCTGTGCTATGACTGTGAACTCATGGTTGTGAATTCCCCGTGGTGTCACATTTTGACGCCATCATGTGATTTCACGGTTGGCTCGCTAATTAGTAACAGACATGAACAGTAACAGACATGAACTCATGCCATGATATCCCTGTGAGTTCATGGTTGTGAATTCACCGGGCTGTCACATTTTTACCCCATCCTGGGATATCACTGGGAACTCAATGTTGTGTAACAGAAATGAACTCAAGCAATGCCATCATTGTAAACCCATGGTTATTAATTCACTGTGGTGTTACATTTTTAACGTCATCCTGAGATATCACTGTGAACTCACTGTTGTGTAACAGACATGAACTAGTGCCATAATATCACTTTGAGCTAACGGTTGTAAATTCACTGTGGTGTCACATTTTTGATGTCATCCTGTGATAACACTGTGAACTCACTATTGTGTAACAGACATGAACTCATGCCATGATATTACTGTGAGCTCACGGTTGTGAATTCACAGTGGTGTTATATTTTTTATGTCATCCTGTGATATCACTGTGAACTCACTGTTGTGAAACAGATATGAACTCATGCCATGATATCACTGTGAGCTCATGGTTGTGAATTCACTGTGGTGTCACATTTTGGACGTCATCCTGTGATATCACTGTGAACTCACTGTAACGTAACAGACATGAATTCATGCCATGATATCCCTGTGAGTTCATGGTTGTGAATTCACCGTGCTGTCACATTTTTTACCCCATCCTGGGATATCACTGGGAACTCAATGTTGTGTTACAGAAATGAACTCAAGCAATGCCATCATTGTAAACTCATGGTTATTAATTCACTGTGATGTTACATTTTTTAACTTCATCCTGAGATATCACTGTGAACTCACTGTTGTGTAATAGACATGAACTCGTACCATGATATCACTTTGAGCTAACAGTTGTAAATTCACAGTGGTGTCACATTTTTGATGTCATCTTGTGATAACACTGTGAACTTACTATTGTGTAACAGACATGAACTCATGCCATGATATTACTGTGACCTCACGGTTGTTAATTCACCGTGGTGTCACATTTTTTATGTCATCCTGTGATATCACTATGAACTCACTGTTGTGAAACAGATATGAACTCATGCCATGATATCACTGTGAGCTCATGGTTGTGAATTCACCGTGGTGTCACTTTTTTGACGTCATCCTGTGATATCACTGTGAACTCACTGTTACGTAGCAGACATGAACTCACGCCATGATATCACTGTGAGTTCATGGTTGTGAATTCACCGTGCTGTCACATTTTTTATGTCACTCTGTGATATCACTGTGAACTCAATGTTGTGTAACAGACATGAACTCACTGCAGTGACCTAACCATGAGTTCACAGTTGGTTCATAGTTATGAACTCACATCCGTGACTCTCTAATGATATCACAGTGATCTCGAGGTTAGTTCACGTCTTGACTGGGATGTTATAATCTGGTAAAAAGAAAATCTATTAAAACCTTGAACAATGGGTAGAATGACTTCAAGATTGCTCAAAATCATGTTTTTTCCTATAGTACCTAGGAAATAACTATTATCAAAATGGTTTTACTAGGAACTCCCCAGATGCATACTTAGAAGTTTCTATGTCAAACTGCCATAATTTGTGTCCATCTGATTTACAGGGTACTCAATTTATGTTGTTTCACATCGCACACAGCATAAAGGTCACACTGACCTTATTTGGATTTCAAAGTAGACATTACAATAACCTCCTCATATCTTAAGAAAGACATGTCTAGAGCAAACTTTTAGGATTTTATGAGCTGTCTGACTTTATAGGTGCTCAAAATTGGCCAGTCGCCTGCAGAATATAGGTTACAATGACCTAATTTCAAGTGTCCGAGACAATTATCCAAAGACTTCCCTTATTTTTACATAATAAGAGAGTAGGCCAAATTAATACAAGTTGTGCCCCGTTTGACTCTCTTGGCATGCAGAATATAGGTCACCATGACTAAATTTCGGGTTTCTAGGAAATTTGCTAAGTACCTCCATGGATGTCCCAGGTCTAACAGATACAATCTATGCCCTTTCTAACTGTCATGGTACTCGATGTCTTGTCCATTGCCAATTACTCGCAGTATAGGTCATAATGACCTAGTTTACGGTTTCTGAGAAAATTTACCCAGAAACTCAGAGATTTTCGTAGGACCTCCCTAGATGTAAAATTAAAAGTTTTTGTATCAAAATTTTAATTATTCTATGGAGTATTATCGAGACACAAAACTCATAGGTTATAGGTCATAGTCACCTAATTTAAAGTTTCTGAGGTTTTTGAACTTCATTTGTTTCATTTAGAAGTTTCTAGGTCCAGCGGTTACGATTTGTGCCCTGTTAACGGACAGACGGACGGACAGACAGACGGCCAGACAGACAGACGGACGGTCTGACGGACGACGGACAAACAGTGATCGCTGTAGCTCAGAAGACTTTCAGTCGACTGAGCTAAAAATCATAATGGTTGCCAAGAACGCATGAAATATATATTTCATCCCATTTCCGGATGAACACCGAAACATGCTTTAAAACTGCTGTTTGTAATCCTTTGATTGCATCGATATTCAAAATGAAAAACTTTTATTATTCTGAATGATAAATATCAAGGGTAAGGCCAAAAAAAATTAAAGGTATGGTTCTCAGGCACCGCCCGCATCAATTTTAACCCCCCGCATCAAAACTTTTTATTTTGATTTTCAATAAAAACTTTCCAATTTTGAACTGCTGCCGCTCCGACATTTCTTTCAAGAAGATTAAACCATACAATATCCTTTGTTTTGTAGTGCTTTTACTTATTTAGCAAAATAAAACTGTTATTTTCATGCTTTTTCCTGATCATTTGACATTTTTATCGAAACATACCAACAAATTAAAAATAAAAAACGCGCCCGCCCGCATTGATTTCTGAAAAAAAGTGCCTGAGAACCATACCTTTTTTTTTATTTTGGCCTAATAAAGATATTATGAAACAAAATGGCCGCTGCTGCTTTAATTCCTCTCGTTGCAAGTCAGAAACCTGTAAATTACAAGCATTGGACCGGAACATAAAATAGGCCTACACGAGAAGTCTTAAAATGCTTAACCCGTTTCAGATTCAATCAGGGTCTTTAATATAAGGGGCATATGAGGAGTATACACATAAACCAACACACTTTTCAGCAAGGGGGATGGTCAATGTAATAACCCGCCAGCTGTTCAGAAAATAATATTTATATATTGGGAAATTTGCCCAAACGTAACAAATCCTCCCACTCCGAATCATCCCCCGTCCTTAAAGAAAACGTGACACATTCAAGGTTTGTAATCCCTGATTGGAAGTATTTGTGTCGACAAAGACACCACCACCTTTTATTGTTTGTATCCACCCTGAAATAGGAAAGACCCAGCTCTTGTTGCCAGCGAGATACTTCTGGTTAATAGCAAGTACATTTTGGTTAGGCACTTGCCTTGGATCCCAGACTCCTGGCTCGCTAGATAACAAACAGAAACCACAGTATAGCGTCTGTTACTGTTTTGAACAGTCCATCTACGGCTGTGGCGAGAATAAGCCCCAGCTGTCTATCCAGTGGGATACATAATATAACTGTCTATAATTAGGCATTCAGACCAGCTTCAGTCAACCTTGGCCAAGGATGTGAACACTCACGTATTATTTGGATTACAATCTACAATCAGAAATATACATCCTCATTTCTTTCCAGGTTTATTGTGAGACTTAGAGTGTTGAACTAAAGAGTGCAGCAAAATGAACGCGCTGGCTGGGAAATTCCTGCTCCTTTCATGCGTTACGTGGTTCCTGGTGCTGCATGTGGTCTGCGGAGATTTTTCTCTCACAATCCTTCACACTAACGATGTTCACGCGAGAATTGAGCAGTCCTCTGGCAGCGGGGGTCGCTGCTCAAACTCCAGTGCCGTGGCGGGAAGGTGTTACGGCGGGGTGGCCAGACGGACGACAGCTGTCAAACAACTACGTCAGAAGCATGGCAATGTGTTATTGCTAGATGGAGGCGACCAATTTCAAGGGACCACGTGGTTTGTGGTTTATGAAGGTGATGAAGCGGCACACTTTATGTCCAGGATCGGTTACGATGCCATGGTGAGAGATTTATTATATCTCGTACAAATTTCGACTATATCTGTTATATTTTATATAGCTAAAACTCAAGCGACAAGGTATGAGTGGCAGTGTAAGTCGCAATGTATATATTGACCTCCGACGATTAGAGTTATACGCTTGGGTATGAGAGACAGTGCTAGTCATAAAGTAGCTATGACAATACGACACTCAGACATTTTCATTAACTGATAAATAGAGGCCTGCGAGTCATGATACAAGACATAATAGAACACTCATTCCAAGGGTCGGATCAAAATTATTTGCTGAGTTTTAGTATTTGACATCAGAGGCTCATATCGTCGTGTTTTATTGGCTAAATAATGAAGATAAAGTGTTGTCAATCAAATTTTGTGGTGGTTACCCTGGTAAGAACTGAGGTTAAAAGCAGTTTCGGCTACCGCAGTTTCCACTGTCGAGCTGTCATGAGGGACGGAGAGAAAACTTTCCGAGTAGACCTGGGGCCAGTATCTCGAAGCGTTCGCTTATTTGTTCGTTATATTCATTTACGAGAGCCTAACTATTGCAAAGCGATTGACAAAACGAGCGGTTAACTAGAGTATCTCGAAGCTCTCGTAAAGGGTTAGTTAAGCAGTCGGAATTCACTCGTAAACTCACCATTACCTTTCCGTTTGGTGTGCTTCCGAACTTTATTTAAACGGCTCGCTAAGCGGTTTTTCCACGGCTCATCCCTAAAAAGTGTTCCAGTGTTACTAAAAATAGTATTAAGTTCAGCACACAATGCAATGCCTGTATTCACTATAAAGCATGTTGGCCCTACGGCTTTCCCTTATGAAGCTAGCAGTCCATATGTGCGTGTGCATGCGGTACGTATGCATAGGTAAGCGTAATGCATCTAGAAAACGCCTGTGATTCCATTAATTACGTATGCGTATGCAGTGCTTATGCAGCAAAATCGGACCTATAGTATAGAGCTGTACGTAGGAGTTGAGAAGTCATCTGCCAGAGGAATACCCTATCACTGACTCAAACTTTGGAATTCCCCCATCGGTTACTCGTGTAGTAAAAATGGGGTTGAACTCGGAACAAATAGTAACAAAAAAAACCAACTGCATTTTATTTAGAAAATACTTGAAAATAATATATCAAAAGTAACAAAAATTCCCATTGGGAAAAAGTTATTTAATTTGATAATTTTAAAAAGTTTACCTCTGAGTGTACTGACTGTATAATTGAAAGTTATTGGGCCTTGCTAGGTACCCGAGTCTATAGTCATGAGTTCACAGGTGACATTTATTTATACCACTGACTGGACCCAGACTCCCACTTGAACATGCCTTTAAAAATATTAGTGCAATATGTTGTTTCCACAGAACATATTTCATTGAAACTCATGCATTTCAAGTTAAATTAAAGTTTGAATCACTAGTTTAGTTTGATTTGTATTTGATTTTCATATCTGCCAATATGATTTAGAACAGTCTGTCCAAAGCTTTGAAACCTCTGTTTATATGCAAAATGTTTAACTAAAAATAATATATTTGTAATAAAAAAAATATTATTGTTTCATGATTTTTTCTTTCTTAATTTATCGCTGAGCATTTTATTTTCGTGGGAGGGGTTAGGTAATGTACACCAAGTCCTGGATAATGTTGCTTATTTGTGTACATATCGCTTATACAGCTGACTTATATTCAGGGACGTCAATATAAGGGGGGAGGGGCTAGGGGGATGATCAATGTAATCATCCCTCCCCCCCCCCCCCCCTTTCAGAGAATAACTGTAATAAATTGCAAAGAATTAGAATTTACCAGGAAATATTATTGATTAACCTGGTTTAAAAGTCTAAATGTTTGTTTTCGATTGTAAATTAAAATAAGTGGACTCCAAGGAAATATACATATTATATAAAAAGAAGTCTGATTTTAATGGGGGAAAAATGATTGGAGCTAAAAAAATCTATAAATATCTGTTTAAATCAAATAAATTTGATTGCAATAAATATAATCCCTTTTTTATATTTTTCTTTTATCACATAATTTAAGAACAGTGGACAAGAAAACAACATTTCTTTGTTGTACAGTATTATATATTAAATTGGTAACGTACTAATGAACAAGTCGTACTAATAAATGTTCCAGCTCTTTTGTGTTGAAGGTGAAAAGCGCCATTCTTGTCCGATACGAACGACAAAAAATAACGTTCTATTTTATTTTCGTTCGGATAGCAAATTTCGTTCGGACGTAACATTCGTTCGGACCTATCCCGTGTGAAACCGCCTTTAGGCCTCCCAGCTGGGCCTGCGATAAATCAGATTATGCCCCTGAGAGAGTACAAGAAAGTATCACATACAGGATAAATTTTATAGAAATATGGGTGCAGGGGATGTTTGATATCACGATATGTAGGCCTATCATGAGGGATATAGGGTTTTCAACATCAGGGATTTTATAGCATTTAAATGGTGTTCAACCCCATTTCAATCAATTGAATTTCAATTTATTGCTAATTCTTCCCTTTGAAGGGTTTTGTTGTACGCAAAAAAGTAACCTTCGAGACAGGATGCAACACTAAACAGTTAGACAGGACTAAAGAATAACACTACTTATTTTTACCTTCAACTCTTAGTCAGTGCTCCTATTTTTAAGTAATTTAAACAAATTAAAGCATTAATAAAAAAGGAGAGGGGCTTAATAATAGATGTATAAATATATATCTTTATTTGTTGTAGATCTTATTATATAATTATATTTTCCTGAAATTAAAATCATATATATTCATATACTCTTTTCATAACTGAATGCTTTAAACAAGACTAAGAGGTCACGAAATATTTCAAATATAATCTGGTCCTAGCAATTTATTGTGATATTTGTCTTGAGGCAGACCGCTCCAAGAATATTTGGTAGCAAGCAATTAGAAACAAAGCAAAGTTCAGAAAATTACATATTACATTCTCATCTTGGAATTATTTTAAAAAAAGCTGTTGTTTAATAATATCCAGTTCTTTACTAAAGTAGATTCATTCACGAGGCATTTTCTTTACTTTCTAAACGTAACTAGTATGTGGATTATCCTTGAACAAATACTGATTACAGCCAATGGAAAGAAATAATTGAATTCACATTCTCTTATAAAAATCAGTTACTACCGAATTATAGATATAATTATAGATGTTCTATATTCCAGCAAAGTTATAATAGATAGAGAATCTTTGCTGAAACCTCAGAAATAGGTTACATATGATTAAACATGGTTAAATGTGACAAACCATGGTCTGAAGTCAGTGAATACGGTCTAGTATTCCTGGTGTATTTTTCCGGAAGAAATATAAAAAACCGTTCATTGATTTACTTTTTTTTACTCAAAAGCCTTAGAATTGAACATTTGCAGAGTATCTTGTCAAGATAATATAAGGAAAAATGAAAATGAGCAGGCAATCTTGGCAAGGGAACCAGTTCCCCGTCAGGAAGGACGGTGGAAAAGTTTGCTTTGAATTTAATGGAATTTATGGCTTACAAAATTTATGTGGAGCCTTATAATTCGATTTTGTATCTAGGCATCCTTGTTGAAAGGGATAAATGAAACAGGAAGACATAACCTGAGAACTCATAGCCGAAATCAGTCTAGGACATGGTGTATCATGAAATGAAGGTTGATCGAGAGAGTCCCACAGGTAATCCTGAGCAGTGAAGAAAGATTTAGTCAAAATTAACCAAAAATCGTCAGAAATATAAGAAAGTACAACATAAATATGATCAAGTGATAAAACCAACCTGCCATGTAAATGGGAACTGGGTATGAGTATCTGATTTGAAATATTACATCGCATGTGAATTGTACACATGAGACAGATGAACAACAGGGTTGGGGTCAAATACGTATTAGTATTTGTATTTTTATTTAAATACAGTCAAAGTAAGTATTTGTATTTATATTGTATTTGTATTTGTGTTATGCAAAATGATAATATTTGTATTTGTATTTGATCTCAATATTTGATGTATTTGGTGTATTTGATCAAAAACTGTACAAATACATATGTACAAATACATATTCATATCTGCCATAATTTAAAAAAAATTAACTACTACCTATCTTCTGAACAACCCTAAAGACAGCATCAAGTCAAGCATTTCACTTCTCCCTTAGACATTATGAATATTTATGGTGCTGAAAATAAATAAACATTCTGTATAACCTACAATTGCGTATTTGTAATTGTATTTGTATTTGATGTTCTGTATTTGTATTTATCTTCAGTCACTTGTTTTTGTATTTGTATTTGGGGAGACTAGCTATCGTATTTATATTTGTATTTGTATTTGGCACACTGTATTTGACTCCAACCCTGATGAACAGTCAAGACTAAATAAATAAATCGTTTTTTTTTCATATTTACTCTTCACATAGACTCAGTAACTGAATATAACAAATGTCAGATTAAACAACAAAATGTTAAAATGTCAGATTATACCCATAACGTTAATTTCATCAGTCTATGCAACAGGACAGATGTATTAATTAAGCTTAGCTTCATATATTCAATTTATAACTGAATAAATATTAACATTTTGTAGACGACCGGTACTTCGATTTTTCTGAACAAGTCTTCTGGGTGTGTGCTTCCTTTCTGTTAATGCCGGTTCCTGTTGGTAACAGTCAAAAATAATGTGTACTTGAATGATTTTTAATAATATTCTGTAAGTTAAATATTAAAGTCTTTGGTTACTGTATCAAACCCGTTTGCCATACCCGATATTGTGCTCGATGGTTGTGACGGTTAGAAAATCCTAGCATTCATTTGAACTTTCCTTTGATTCTTGGGCATTCTAATGTATGTCTTGCTAATGATGCACAGTTTTGAACACATAGACCAACCGTCTTTTACAAAAATCTTACATGGGACTTAAGCCCACTAACAGACCTTAATAAAATTGTTAAAGGTGTGACGTCATATTGGTTACCACGATGGCACACAGATGCCCTTAAATTATTAACATGAATTAAGTCATAAATATAACTGAAATTTTCATATGTTTTAACAAGGTTATTTAAGTTAGCATAATAAACAAAGCTTTCCTATAAGGGGAGAATTAGAAAGGTCCCGTATATATTATTTAGCATTTCATAGACATTGGGTCGAACACCATTTAAATGCAAAAAGATTCCCTGAGGTCGATAATCCTCTATCCCTTATGATCCATATCGTGATAAAAAAAAAAAAACCTCTTCCTATTTCTATATGATTTATCATGTTTGTGATATACCCTTGGACTGATTAAAGGGCATTGTCTGATATATCGCAAGCCTAGCTGGCAACTCTTCGACTT
Organism: Sipunculus nudus; assembly: GCA_026874595.1. NCBI lineage: Eukaryota > Metazoa > Annelida > Sipuncula > Golfingiida > Sipunculidae > Sipunculus > Sipunculus nudus. The sequence continues at coordinate 24,265,424 of CM049308.1, read as the reverse complement.
TGGGGCAAGTTGTTCTCACTACATTTCAAACCCCTTCGGCGAGTGGGCAAATGTTATTGTTGAGCCCTGCCCTAAAAAAATATGCTTGAAATTAGTACTATTGGTAAATTTACTTCTTAGTCAGATTCAGAAATAGGTAATGAAGAGATTTTTCAAATAAGTGGTCCCTCATAGTGGTACAGAGAAAGCTTAATATGACAATATACAGATAAGTAAAGTAAAACCTTATAGTTAATTAGCCAATTAAAATCATCAAATTAAATGACTCTCCCAAATAGGAGTTTTGGGGACTTATGATACGTTATTCTCCAGAATTTCCTGTTCATAATATATATATATATATATATATATATATATATATATATATATGCGTTTTCACTCGCTACCCTGAGCGATCGAAACAAGCTGCATACGCAGCATACGTATAGGTTTATACACTACTGTATAAATTTAATCATCTGAGAAAATAATACGTACTATTCTTCTTCATAATTTTTAAGTTTTATTTTGTTTGTGTTTTAAAAAAAATACTGTTTATTTTATTTTTGGGCTGTTTCCATGGTCGGAACCCCTAGATCTGTTTAAAAATATTTCAACCTACTATGAATGATTCCTTAGTTGAGAAATTTGACATATCAGCCTGATACAAGACCTGTGGCGTCAGATTTGCGCAGCGTATATGCCTGCTTACTTTTCAGCAGGTATTTGACATATCAGCCTGAAATTTTGCATCTGTATACAGCAATTTTTTAGTATTTTTGATATGTATACATGATTAATCTTAAAAACAATCAAGTATATTTCATTTATTGGTCAAGCATGTAATCAGGAAACCATTATAACTAATGTATATCCCATTGCACATGTTCGCATTATGCCTGTAGGCCTTGTTATAATATATGACAATCATGAATGTTTCAGTGCACCTCGGTAATGTTTAGAATGTTAGATTTTGGTGTGGTTCTGCCTTATCATGAGCATCCACAAAGGCTTTTTTCCCGGGAATATTCGCAGACGTATACTAACTTATGCACGAATGAACCTGAGAAATATGGACAAAATACGGGAATACAATCAAGTGTACGAGTACTTTTGCATTAAAGAACTGGCGGAACACATGAATGAAAATTTGGGTTGTGGGCTACCCCAGGACAGGGACCATTCACACACAGAGGCTTTCAGGTATCACACGCCATATTTAAGATTACAGTTTACAAATTTTGAATATGAAACCTTTATCATGAAATATAAGAAAGTATCCTTTGAAAGTGGGTTTATCAAATAAAATGTTTCTAAGTCAATCTGAAATTTAAAATTTTCGATTTAACAAAAGTGATCCATGGGCCATGACGTTCAGGTGACTTGAACAGTCTGTAATACTATAATGTTGGTGCAAATTACGTAAAACACGTATATTTTGCATAATATGGTCAGCGGAGCAAAAATAAATATGATATCATTTACTTATGACACTAAAAAAAGATAAACTTTTAAGGAAATAAATTTGAAGTTTATTTTTTAAAGGCTGAACTGTTATATTCTTTTTAAACAAAACTGAAGAAACCCTGAGAAAGGTTCTACTTTAAAATTCCACAGTGAATTGTCTTTCAAAATGATGTTTGAAGCTGTCAACCTATCCCATATACCCTCAACAAAACCATTATATATATATATATATATATATATATATATATATATATATATATATATATATATATTCAGAGGGTGAGGAAGAGAGAGAGAGAGAGAGAGAGAGAGAGGGGGGGGGGGAGAAGAAGAGAAAGAGAGAGATCTTGCTTGTATCAGGCATGTATAATTGCTCCCAATTTACCTAGGAAATGTAAAGTGTAAGTAACCGAAGCCCTAACGGATGCCTCAGACCGTCCGTTATTAACGAGAGGAAAAAGGGACCAATAGCGAAGGTAATTAACTAACGAAAGCTTCGAGATACCTTAGTTAAGATTAACGAACAGATTCCGAGTTCGTTAATGCTCTCGTTACGCTTCCGATAGCTTCGAGATACCGGCCGAACTAACGAAAGCTTCGAGATACCGGAGTTAAGATTAACGAACAGAATCCGAGTTCGTTAAGCTCTCGTTACGCTTCCGATAGCTTCGAGATACAGGGCCCTCGTTATTAACAACTGCTGTATGAATACACGGAAGTCAACCGTGAATGTTTTTCATAACAGAATAATGTCACTTTTTGTTTAACCTTTGAAAAATGGCTGCTCAACAAGCAGATGAAAATGAAAAAATACTGTTAGTAATGGGGTGCAAATCTACTTATAATGGAATTGATCCGGACCCTAAAGCTTGTACTGACACCCCAACGTCTTCACTTAATTAAAAATAAACGTTTATGTGACAGACTGCCGCTACTCATAACGAAAATAACTAGATATTGCGGTGCCATAGTATCCCCAGACAATTACCCCCCCCCCCCCCCCCCCCCAGCCTCGAAGAATAGGATCCCATCTTGAATTCAGATGCAGAGACTGACACTTGGCAAGCCACCATGGTTTCTTATAAGTATGGGCATATTTAAGGTAAAGGTCACTCTCATAGGAGAGGTCATGATCCAGATTGAAATATATCTCATTCCGTAACCCATGTCTAAATACATGTTATGAAAGAAAACATCATTTTAGCAAGAAAACAACATAAGGTGGCACCGCTTGTCTTCTGCAGAAAACAATGCTATCAAAGATGTCATGTCAATTTGATTTTTGGACCAATCAATGCATCCCTCAGTGAGACATTAAAGTTAACATCATTTCAGTGTTATCGCCACTTTGACCTTGAAAAATGCATCAAGGTCATCCATATTCGAACTTGGCCTAGCCCATGATAAGATGCATCTAAACTGTAGGTTTGATGACTGCACCACAAATTCATTTTGAGTTATTGCCCTAATATCATTTGAGCATAATCGCTGCTCAGACCTTGAAAAATGCATCAAGGTCATCCATGTTCGAACTCAGGTGGGTCAATATAGGGGGATTGGGGTATATATCCCCCCCACACTTTTTTGCAAGGGGGATGGTCAATGTTATTCTCCCCCCCCCCTCTATTCAGAGAATAATATTTATATATTTCAAATGTTCCATTTATGAGTTGACTATGAAATATCCATATCTAAATTGTTTAGAATAAACATTTCCTTTTTTAAACCTTATACTTAATTGATATATATATTTGATATGTGTCACACAGACAATAAAAGGTATATAAATATACATACATATATATGTCTGTTTATCCCAATTTTGACTACCCTTCATGCTTGTCAACCCCCCCCCCCCCGACCCATGCCTGTCAACCCCCCCCCCCCCTCCCCCCCCCCCCTTGCGAGTGATCTCCCCACCCTGCGAGTCATCCCCCAACCCTTGAAGATAAATTGACGGCACTGTTCGAATTTGACCTAGCCGTTGATAAGATGCATCAAACCTGTGGGTTTGGTGACTGTACCTCAAATTCTAACAAAGTTATTGCGTTGAAATCATTTTGCCAAGAAAACGACACAAGGTGGCGCCACCTATCTTCTGCAAAAGACAAAGCTATCCAAGATCTTCGGTCAATTTGATTTTTGGGTCATTCCATGTATCCCTTACTGAGATATTAATGATTTTTCGTGAATTTCACCAAATATGGGATATATAAGGTCAAGGCCACTTTAATAGGAAAGGTCGTGACCCAAATTTAAATAAACATCATCCCATAACCCATTCTATGTATAGGCATGATATAAAAGAAACTGTCCATTAGTTTTTGACTTATAATGCTCACAGTACTGTCAAGTGGCAATTTTGGGGCTATTAAAAGGCACGAAAACAAGTAAAGAATAATAGGTGGCGCAACCAGTTTCTGTAACATGACAACCCTATCCATGATCTTCGACCAACTTGATTTTGGGATCAATCCATGCAAGATTTATTGATATATTTAAGAATTTGTGTGATTTTCCCCAAAATTGGACCTATTCAAGGTCAAGGACACTCTCCTAGTTAAGGCCATGACCTCATTTTAAATAGGCGTCGTCCTCTCATCCATTTCTATACATATACTAAGTTTGGTAAAGATCCGTGAAATATTGTTTGAGTTATCGCGCCAGCAAGATTTATATGCGGCGGCGGCGGGACCGTCATGAAAACACAGTATCCCCCGACTTTGTCTGGGGACACAATGATAGTATTGCATCTACGACGGTTTGCCATATAGTCTGTCGACCATCAGTGGCAATTTTAGTCAATATTGATGTTTTACAGCTTTGTTCTCTACCGATTAGGGTTTTCCGTCCGCGTATGAATGACAGAACGAGTCAAATTGAAAACTGCGGCAAAATAGATATCGATGAAAAAAAGTTTAATCTCTCAATTTCTACATGTGTTTATTTCTTTCTAATGGTACCCATACCATGCTTGTGCGGGAATAATTCAACAATGCATTTATAATCTCGCTGCACTTGAATTGTATATTTTTCAGCGTTAGGAAGGCAGTGAGTATAGTTAAGGGTCGCTTATTCATTATAGTGTTTAATTTTGTGTCGTGAGAATAAAAAGCGTTGGCTTAGTCGGCCGATATCGTGTTAAGCCTTTGAAGTGCAGTTTTCGGCATGACTTCAGAGTGATGTGACATAAAATGCCGAGTCGTGCATACGAAACTTTATTTAATAACCTTACGATAACGAATGATAGTTTTTTTTCACATTTTAGTAAGACTGTCACATTCAGTTGACATTTGAATTATTGTCATGATGTTATTTTTAATTTAATGATTTGCTGCATGTACAGCTAAGCTGAAATAACTTTGTTTTACTTGTTCACCAGACAATAGGTAACCACGAGTTTGACCTCGGTCCTGCTGCTCTGGGCCGCTTTCTGAGGAACATCACGTTTCCTGTTGTCAGCGCCAACACGGACGGGTCCCGGGAACCGCATATTGCTGGGTATTTCAACAAATCTGTCGTCGTCACAAAGAGTGGGACAAAAATAGGAATCATCGGTTATACTTTGAAAGACACCCACTTCGTCTCCAGTCCAGGTAGGTTGCTTATATATGTTATATTTATTATAAAAGCCCTGCAAATTGCCTATGCCGAGGAGGTGGGCCTTATGGTTTCACCTGCGTTTGTGTTTCTTATCTGATAAGATTACTCGCATTTTTCTAAACATACACTATTGTATAATTGATCATGAATAATAGTAAACCTTAGTCAATTTTGGTGGCGATTCCGATGACACAATTGACCTATCCACCACAGCCAAAATGCTCCGCCCTTTTAACTTATTATTATAATGAGCCCCCGAAACGCTCCTACACATATGGACGTCCATGGCCATGGTAGCGAGAGCTGATTATAACACAATAATGACGTCACAAAGGGCGATGGCGCATGACGTCGTATTGACTGACGTCATAAACTTGTATAACCTGACCATTGTTCACTATATCGCAGTCATATGTGAACTGTGTTGCAATATATTGGATTATTTGTCCCATACGAATTATGTGCCAGGTAAGACATTATTATTCACTCGGTAGTCGGAGGAATGGCTCCCACAACCTAAAGCCTAGAAACTTTTTATACTGTCTGCTTCGTATAATAAAATATCCCGGAAAACATGACGACATGGATACTGGTTGCATTTACAGACTACACGTGTTCTGTTTGACAGAGCACTGTCAAATTATGCAAAATTTGTTTTTGTCAGATGATTGACGCTTTACAATGATAAGGTCACCTGATTGGTTGCTCCTTAGTCCCATTCTTAATGTTTATACATTAAATAAATATGCGATTAAGGTCGCATAGAGTTCATGGATAGGTCAATTGTTAACTTAAGGCTGTCACATGCATGAACAATCTTAACATGCATACATATTACTATAATTTTCGTTTTTTTTTTTTTTTTTTTTAATTTTACAGTTGCAACTGCTGCCTGTATATGTTGTAATTTATATGTATGTGTGCGATACTGATTTAAACATTTAAGCTAGCAAAAATTAATAAAGCAGTTAATAAAGCTAAACGGTGTACAATATCTTTACAGTGAGGAATTTTATAATGCATAGTCTCTGTCAGAGCCTACAGTGAGTGTTATCAGCGCTGAATGATTGCACAGTGTCGTCATGTGAGACCGAGCATTCACAACAATGAAATAGGATTTAAAAAAAGGATCCCTTTTAGAAAGTGAGATAAACGAGGGAAGTACTGATTATGATTGACACCTTGCTCTACATGTATCTGTCCATGTAACTCCATACTTCCGTTACCCAGTAATTCTTATCCAGCTTAACATAATGTTTACCTTATCTGTGACATGCATTATAACACATTTATGATTAATAATGTTTGAGTCTAGGTCACTGGGATATCATATTATATGAATTGGACGCGGTCACAGACGTACACTGAATGTGATATATCCGGGGCTTACGTTAAGAAGAAAATCTTGGTCACATGGAATTAAATCTGAGAATGCCCCAAAGAGAGGGGATATAAGTAAATTGTTTAAAAAATTAGTGTAAAACAGAAAATCGTTTTAGGTATTTTGTTTAAGGGGCCTAATCACCTATCTGACCTTTATAAACTAAAGGTAATCCCTTTGAGTTCTTATAAAAATAGGCAAGAAAACATGGATATCGCCGTTCACATGTAGCCGTGACAACCCGACCCAGTAGGCAATGATAATTTGGTTGGTAAGCCTTCTTTATTCGTGATACAAGAAATATACAGGAATGTATCGCAGTGGTTTTCATCATGGTGCATTCATAATCCTAACATTATGCTACGGATGATTATTTAACACAAAAGAATACAAGTGAACTCACAACCCAAACTGAAACCCCGTCTCTATGGTAAGGAGTCATTTCCTGTATCGCCTGCAAGTTGCCTGCGTCCTGTAACCCGTGTGAGCCATGATTGTGTTCTTGCGGTCATAAATTCAACAACATGCCGAGGGATTTACAAATATGCTGAGTTAAATCGATCCATTTCTCGCTCATGTTTGATGTCATTAGAAAGTATACAAACAATGCTAACGATTGATTTGGTTTATGTTAATTGACAATGTACCTGTAGGCCATGAGGCGTTGTCAAAAATGACGAAAATAATTGCATCCTCATGGGGCCTTATAATGCGTTCCTCAGACCTAGATGTAAAGACACTCTTGCAAGCCAGTAATCTGTTCGTAATGTCAGACGGTCGATATGCCGCTACGTTCACAGGCTGCTTGTTTTGTTTATATCAACATGTTTATTATATATGGCGGCCCGCCAGAATAATTTAAACAAATTCAACGAGGGAATCTGGCGGCAAATCAGATATGCAAAAGGGTTTGCAAATGGTGTTTTGCAACAGCCTATAACCTTAGGTTACATGTTTTTCCCCATTTGTCAACATTGCTGTGTTAACAAACACCTTGTTAATAAACAAGTTCATACATCCTTCACGGAGACTTCATATGAACTTTTCACAAACAGAATGACATTAAGATCATTTAAATATACAAAGAGGAAGCCAGAAATAACATAAATTCCTTTTCAAAAGGTAAGTGAATGGGCAGCTTTAAAGTCATTTGACACAAATGCAATTGACACTGTATGTATACATTGTTTGTTGACTTTGTTTTTTTTTTGTGATGCTGCATTTTTTCCCGTTAAAAAAATATGCTGTTGTGATTTTTAGGTATAAGTTATTCAAGGCGATATTAGTATAGTTGATCTTTATTACCAGGAGACAACGTGGTTTTCTCCGAAGAAATACAGGCCGTCAGAGAAGAAGCCAGCCGACTCAAAGCTCAGGGGATCAATATTCTAATTGCGTTAGGGCATTCTGGTTTTCAAGTTGACCGACAGGTGGCAGCAAATGTCCCTGATATTGATGTTGTGGTTGGCGGCCATACGAACACTTTCCTGTACACAGGTAAGACATTTGCTTTATTTATCGCCATGTATTCACGAATACGTTCCAGGTACCTTTAGTACCTTTCTTGCTGTTATCTATCCAAATTATCAAGAGCATTCGTTTACGAAAAGAATGCAGGGGCGGGTCCAGGATTTAGGAAAGGGGGGTCCAACTCAGGAGTTCTAATGAAATGACCTAATGAAAGGTAGCTGGGTCCAGAAAAAGGGGGGTCCAGGTCGCAAAAACTGGTTTGAAACCCTTAAATAAGGAGGCTTTGGATCCGTTCCTGGAATGCTGATGACCCATCTGTATCCATCATTCAACCATGTTCAGTACCATCCATCTTCATTAACCTCTTATACTGACGAAAGGTAGCGCTTTACTCTGATACACGGCGTTGCTGTGCTCGTCAAAACTATTTTAAGTCCGTGCCAAAACACCTTAACTACCAATTAAAGTGCCAACATTTTTAAGGTATCTTTTTAATAACTAAACAAAATGATTTCAGGAAAATCACATAATGAGGACAGACTTGTTATGAAATATGATAAATAAACCTTTGTCGACAGAACAGACTAGTCCCACCAAATGAGCGACATCTATCATCGAAAACTGACACTGGATCGGACATCGACGGATCAAGATCACTTATTATCTATGTTGTCTGTGGTCCCGTGTCCTACTTGATCACCCACTGCCGTTGATCATTTGAGCGAATACATGCAGACACTAACTGCCAAGCACGTACAGTGCGCATACTCGTGTATATGTGAATTGCACTGAATACATAAATTTATGTATATTTGTTGACTTTTTTTCTACCCCAGGTACACCACCATCATCGGAGCGACCTGAAGGCGAGTATCCGCTGATTGTGACGCAGACCAGCGGGAGAAGGGTGCCAGTGGTACAAGCCTTCGCGTACGGCAAATACCTGGGGGAGCTTAACCTGGTTTTTGACGATAACGGGGAACTGAAAACAACAGGAGGAAACCCTATCCTGCTGAATTCTTCATTTGCAGAAGGTATACAGCAACAGCAGCAGAATGTGTTGTCGGGACCCTACAAACCCCCATTTTACTCTCTCTTAATTATCTGGCATTTTGCATATATATATATATATATATATATATATATATATATATATATATATATATATATATACTGCATTGTATATCTGGAGTCGATTCCACTTTTGAAGGACTCTGATTCGTTCTCTGAACTCGAATTTACACGTCCTCTCATCTATGGTCTCTAGAAATCAGACCTAATCCATCTCGAGTTCCGTAACGAGTTTCTGCAATATATACCTTAAAGAACTATACATACGGAAAACCAAGTATTAGCTCTGCATCAGGAGATTGACCGAATGAAAATGATCTGACGGCCCGAACTGACTCTCTCAGCAAAGACAAAGTTTGACAGATCGAGTCGGTATACAGTTAGATATTTAAGGCGAAAATAGAAGATAATGATAGAGTTTAAGATCGTAGTGAGAGAGGTGGAGGAAGCCGGAGAACCCCGAGAGAACCACCGACCTTGGATGGGCCACAACAACCCACTCTCATGGCAGCACCTGGGACCAAACCCGGGTCGCCAGCGGAGCAGACCGAGCGTTTTACCGCTCAGCTGTAACTCAGGCCTCTCACTGCCACAAGAGAGCCAAATGTAATTAAATAATAAAGTAAAGGTAAAGTATAACTAACGCGAAAGTCACACACGATAATCTCATAATTCCATTTTAATTCTTAAATAAGGAGATTTGTATTGAACTCGGACTTTGACTCAGGTTCCAAATGACTCGTGGGGGGGGGGGTGGGGGGGGGAGGGGGGGGGGGGGGGAATATTAGAATTTGCACTCGTACTCGGATGGTGTGGATTCAATTACGTCACTCGCTCACTCGCTCTGTATTTACAGATCCCGCTGTGTTAGCGGAAGTGAACGAATGGAAGAAAAAAGTCGATCAGTTCGGCCAACAGGAAGTAGGAGAGACCCGAGTTTTTCTGAATGGCGAGAGAGACACGTGCAGATACCAGGAGTGTAACTTGGGTAGGTAACTTTAGTTTATCATAGCTTAGGCCGAAATAAGGTTGGTTTCTCAGTCACTTTTATCGACTATTTTTTATCGTTTTATTTTATAAATGTTCGATAGAATTTCATATGCTTAATGATAACATGAAATAATGTTATTGCTGAACAGGCAAAAGCGCAAAATAAAAAAAAAATTATATCAGAATTTAATTATAACAAATTTGTTTCCTTGAAAAAAATATGTCGAAGCGGCTTGATCTCAAAATAGGCAAAATTCTTGTGAAAATCGGAATACAAAGTTTTTATTTGGGAAAACTTGGGAGATCAATTATTTTTGGATTTACAGTCCCTCTTCACATCCCATCTTCCCGACCACCGCGATGACAGTATCAACATTGCGATGGAGACCCCTTTTTTCTGCTCATGGCTGATCGTACAAGATCATGAATTGCTTACATATGCGTTTTCCTTTGTGGGTTCCTCGCACTGCAGCTTTTTCCTAACGTTTCCTCACATTTTACTCGCTCTGTATAATCATCTCAAAAAAGCCTGATCGAACGCACAACGCATGGATGCGCACACAACGCGTGACAACGTGGACAGGGAGGCGATGTGTTAACATACTTTAGAAAAATTCCCAATATTTCATGCAGGTGAACGCCTAAAAACCGCAACAAAACGCCATATAACGCCCTGAAACGCATATAGAAAAGTGAGGATACACACTTTAATACAACAAACACATAGGTCACAGGGAAGCTTCCGCGCTCCGTGTTCGCAGCTCTTTGTTATGTCATGCAAAAATAGGTGTACGATCGCACAGGGATACCCCCGGAATCGCTTGTAAACTAAAAGGAGTATGGGCACCCAGGAAACGCATTTTAGCGTATGTGTGACAAATTATTTCAAATATAAGTACTTAATCACATTTCAAATATATTACAATTAAGTATAAGGTTTTTTTTTTTTAAATAAGGTATCATGTCCAGTTAAGCTCATTCTAAACCAGGTTAAGATATAGTATTTCATATTAAACTCACAAATGGAAGTAAAGTCTATAATTATATTTATTAATAAATTTCATTTGCAATATATAAATGTTCTACCTTGCCAAAAAGTGAGGTGGGGGGATATATATCCCCTACATTGACGCCTCTGAATATACTTTAATCGGATATTGACAACGAAAACGATACGGAAACAATTTGTTTTATATATGGTCGATGTATGTAATGGTCTATTAAATTCTTATTCAATTTTCGCTACCTTTGTTATTTGTGTAAAACCACTGGTTGATTTCATAACATAACCTACATAAAAGTTTTTTTTCATATCAGGTAACATAATCACGGACGCCATGATCCACAGCAGTCTGACGGGTCAAGTGGCCACGGGCTGGACCAACGCCTCTGTGGCTGTGTGGAACGGAGGCGGTATCCGGGCATCCATCCAGCAAGGTGTAGTGTCACATCAATACTGTATATTAATTGACGGTGGTACCACGTGACCTTTGTCTCACTACTCCTCTGTATATCCGTTTATTAGTCTTGAACTGTCGGGAACAGTGCAATGTCAGTCCTGATGAAGGGTAATTTACAATATTTCCCGAAAATCCTTTGAAATATGATTTTTCTCGTGGAGGGGCTGTTGCAGCGCCACTTATCTGGAACTACGGGAAATACACAAGAAGCGGATTTTTTTTATAAATGAACAGATCCCTGATATGAGGTACCCATATCGTATAAGCAAAGTGTGGTAACTTTGTAAAGTATATTAATTGTAGGCCACATATATTTACATCTGTTCAAATATCAATGAAATGGATGTCACTGTTTGTCATGGTTGTCTGTGGTGGCCCCTTGTTTCACCCTTGAAGTGTTACTTATCACAGTTTTTTGCTGGGGGGGGGGGGGGGGGGGTATTTTCTAAATGAGGGAAAGTGTCACGGGTCTCAAGCACATTGCCTTAAAATTACTCTCAGTGATAAAGCATTCATTTTCCCTTTGTGCATTGATTCAGTGTCTAAATCACTGAGAAACCTTATGTAACTCAACAAGTGAGTTAACATTCATGAACTGAAATTGACATGCGTATTTGGGAATCAAGAATCCTTACCAGTGGATTTAAAATCTATGGCTCAATCTTTGTCATTTTTTTTTCTTGTGAAGTGAACTAAGTTAAATTGTTTATTGACTTAAATTGCACCTTAATTGGCATCCAGATTTTTATATGCAACCTGTAAAAATGAACCAGGAGGAGAATGACAGTGGCAGGATACAGGTTGGCTTCATATTTACGAGATTAAATGATCGCCATTATCAGTTTTTCAGCGTTTCGCGAGGTTCCATTTTCGGGATCCTTCCATATAACATATAATATATCCATCATTTTACCAGTTATTTTATATTCACTTACCGATTTGACGAGGATTAATTGTAATAGTTAAGGTTCTTGTTCATATTCGGCAGATAATATAAAATTTCTTCTTTATTTTATAATATCAATCTTGTATTCACAAGTAACGTGATAGGTCAGTTGATCCTGGAACGGTAACCAACCACTTATATATATATATATATATATATATTGTTAAGGGGAGACCGAACAGTCTCGCTGGTGAAGCTTGCTTTGCTAGCGAAGCGGTTGGTTCGCCGGACTTGTGCGCCACCGACCTGGGTTCGACTCCCGGATTGGCCCAGGATTTTTCCACTCAACAATTTGTCTTCGTAACAAATTGGGGGCTTGTCCGACGTGACGATAAAACTTTGTGGCCCAGGGAATAAGCTCACAAAAGTTTGACTCCTGGGGGAAAATTAGTCTTGTTCTAGCAGAACGCTCTTAAGAGGGGGTGTGTTAGGCAAAGAAAAATAAAAGGTATGGTTTTCAGGCACCGCCCGCGTCAATTTCAACCTCCCATCAAACATTTTTATTTTGATTTCATCATTCAAGATGGTAAAATAATACAATTTCGATACGATTCGATACGATTTCCTGATAACCATACCTTTTTTCCTGCGTAGCAAGAAGAAACCTTTCATTTACATGCTTTTCCCTGATCATATGACATTTTACCGAAACATACAAAAAAAAGGTCAAAAATAAAATACCGCCCGACCGCATTGATTTCTGAAAAAAGTGCCTGAGAACCATACCTTTTTATTTTTTTGGCCTTACGGGGTAAACATAAAAGCTGGCTTTTCTAGCGAAGCGGTTGGGACGCCGGACTTGTATGCCACCGACCTGGGTTCGAAACCGGGATCGACCCAAGCTTTTCCCCTGAGCAATTAGTCTTCGTAACAATATATATATATATATATATATATATATAGTATAAATGACTGTTAACCTGTGCTGATGGGGCATCTCATTCACAATTGTTTTATTTTCGCGATAATTTTCCTATCGCGGTATTCGCGAATTTGAAACCCTCGCGAACTAATTGAGAGAGTATGTTATACGTTGTACCCACAGGAAAAGTGATCCAGCACGACGTGATGACGGTGCTTCCTTTCCGTAATGAGCTGACCATGATAAAGCTGAGAGGGTCGGACCTCCGGGCTGCCCTGGAGTACAGCGTGGATCAGTACGGCGAAGACCACATGTCAGGGCGGTTTCTACAGGTCTCCGGTATGTATTTAAAGGTTTATCACCTTTACATATAACGTGCATATATCAGTTTATATTTGGTTTAAGTTTGCATTCCATGTATGCGTATGCTTAGTTGCGTACGTCTGCAGCAAAAGTGGGGATATATTAAACCACTGCACGAGACAAATGTGTAATTGCGTTTTAAATTGCTACAATAAGCTATCGAAACGTGTTGCATACGCATACATATATATGCATACGTACTGCATACGCACTTATTTGAAATAAATCCAAGAATGTGTCCGATTCCCAGCTGCATGCGCATATAATGGAATACCAGCTCTAGAAGAACGATGAAAGTTTTTTTATACCTGTTAGAAAATGTTTCATTTCAACAAATCATAATTTGTATCCTATTTTTTCAATTTTGCGGACCCATGGTAAAGGCTAGAAACACTTCTCATACTTTTTAATATTCTAAATGCATTGATTATCAAATCAACGAGAAATTTATTTCTTTTTCTGCTAGACTGTGCCTAATTTCTTGCAGTGGTTTAATATATCCCCACTTTTGCTTACCTCAGATTTACAGAGTTACAGAGTTTTGCCAGTTAAATCCCGCGTCCTAATCCTTTTAATCATGGGTTGAGTTTGAGCTAGAGTGCTGTATCACTGATATCTAATACCAGAGATTACACAGACGTCTGTTTGTCCTTCGAGTATATCACCTAAAATTAATTGATCAAATATTGCTGGATACGTTTTACCTATATAAAAATATTTATAGGCATGTTACAGATACAAAATATTTACTTCCACAGGACAAATCCTTCACAATACTTGGCACATAAATTAATACTAGTTTTCAATGTTGTAAAATAAATGCTTATCAGCGTCCGCGAGAAAGAATTCTTAATACGTAACAATAACCTAATAGTTGGCATCTAGTTCGATATTGTTTGACCTCTGACCTAACGTAATATTGTTCATATCTTGTATTTCTGATTTCTCCTTACTAAATTTAGCCTACGATTTCTAATACTTACTTTACGCTGTACATAACCCCCCCCCCCAAACACCAGTATTCTCATTGATTGATTTTAATGATGCTGATCAATCGTTAAGGCTCTACCAGATATTTCCATATGTGTTCCATGGACTTTCTTTTAAAACACTACAAAGACACACATTGTGAAATACAGTTTGGTATCTTTCTGCTTCTGGAATTCGTCAATTGACTCGGTTACTCCACACAGCGCCCCCTGATGTACGCTGAAGAAATAAAAAGGCTCAGCGTTGTGTTCTAAAAGCGTATATTGTTAAATGATTCATTCAAATGAAAATCAGGACTGGCGATGTGGGTATAAAGTACCAGTAGGTAAACGATGGATGCTTTACTGATTGGTGTGATTATTCGGCGCATGCGCGTAAAAGGTTTTGTTGATTCACTTTTCACTGAGGGATAATTATGCTCAAAGATAGAGCCTTTGACATGCCTTTATCTGCTAAATCATTTTTGCGTATTATACCCCTGCAAGCAGGTGAGGTATTATATTTTCACGGATAATCGGCGGAGGTATGTAGCCTTCAACTACAGATCTAATATTGTATGGAAATTATGCTTACAACAACAATTAATAAATCTGTGTCCGTTTTTTTCAGGTTTAAGAACTATATTCAATGTAAATAAGCCCAGACAAAACCGTGTTACCTCTGTACGTGTGCGGTGTGCGTCATGTAACATGCCTACGTACCAGCCTCTCGATGACAACGCCATCTATAACGTTCTCACCAGTAATTTTCTCAGCAACGGTGGCGATGGCTATACTATCTTTAAGGAAAGGAAACTAGGAGAGGTTTATATAGGTAAAGTATTGTTTTCTTCATACCAATATGTATTCTAGGTGTTGATGTTTTACCGATTTTCATTTCTATATTTCTTAGTTCACTGTGTTAAAACTCACTAACGTCAAACGCACTACCATATATGCATAATTATGTATGGTATACATAAATGTATTTGTTTAGTATGGTTTGTGATTTAGAATCCGATACGTTGTATACGTATGTACGATATACGGAAACGTATGTATGATATATGCACATACATATGTTAACATAGACTCCCTGAACATTTATGTGTTTGTAGAATAAAGAGGTTTGTTTGTTTTAAATAGGAGTTAACTTAAAACGAGATTTTTCTTAAAATCAAGGTCTTAAAACCTGAAATATCCTTTGCTGTTTCATTTTATTATTACCTCCGCCAAGCGGAAGGGTTTAAGTTCTTGGCGGCGTTTGTTTGTCTGTATGTCTGTTTGTCTGTTAGCTACATTACTCGAATAGTTATTGATGGATTTTGATAAAATTTTCAGTATAGCTCGGCAATGATAAAAGAAACAATTGATTAAATGTTGGGGTTGATCCGGATCACGTTCTAGATCCAGGATTTTTTAAAGGAAAAATGATGCATTTCAGACAAGAACATATGGGGGTAATGAGCTGCTTTGGCGGAGGTATGCGCTCTCTGGGTGCGAATTTCTATTTTCATTTTATTATTCATTCCCTGTATTGTAGGTACTCTAGGATCAGATTCGTTATCAGCATATATGCAAAAAGTCTCTCCTGTCACTCATGGTCTGGAGGACAGAATTATAGTAAGGACTACAGACGAACAAGGATGTAATACAGGGGGCGCTGCAGCACCAAAAGCGGCCTTGGCCTTGACATTGGCATTTTTATTGACAACCTTCATATAGAGATTATATTGAAACGTGTCCATGGACTTCGCTATCGCGTGTGAATATATATATATATATAATTTCGATGTCATCGACGTCCTGCAGACATGCAAGTGCACGTGTATAGTTTTAAAATGTTCAAATGAATTTGCGTTGTGGACAATATCCACGAATCCATGAATGTTTGCTACACAAATTTATCTGGTCACTTAACGTAATTTTTCCATGTTTTGTCATTGTTTATTATTTCTATTTTTCATTAAAATTTACTCCGTCTTATATCATAAAACCCTATTTAAAACGATGTCACTTTTTTATTTCATTTTATGGAAATATTGTTCATCGAATGTATCGAAAATGAGCCGTCTTATACAAAAATTATATACTGGCAAATTATCATTTTTTTTCTGTAGTGTTTTCGTCGAAGTTCATGCATGCTTCCTCACAAAATCATAAAGCAAATATCGAAAAGTGCATTAAGGTTACATTTACATTATACAAGACGTGTATCTCCGTGGCTGTTTACAGAATGTTTAGTATATAAAATGAAATTACCTTGTGCAAAAACTACATGGGTGAACATATACAGGACTTTTTTAATTTCTTAATTGCAAGTCGATAGAACATAATATTCCTAATTTCCAGGATTTCCTCATTTGACAGAGTGGAGTCCGTTTTATCTCATGTCTGCAGGTTAATTATTATTATTATTATTATATTTATAAATATATCTTTATTCAGGGTTGCTTGTTCAGAATATACTGATCTTTCACTAGGCCCTGATTGTAAATTGAATTTTAAACATTACAAATAGCATGGCAGTACTATAAAAGTAAACATATATGTGCAAAATATTGTAACTGAATATAACATATGATAGGCCATTCAGGTTACTAACAATTTTGATTACATTGTATGAATAAGTGCAGAGAATGAATACAAACTACAAGTGCAATGTGAGCACATTTATGTTAGTGTTTTTTTCACTAACTGGTATCCGTACACCATAAAATATCAACATGCATGCTAACCATGTAAAAAAGAAGTAAACTAGATTTATTGATATTATGTCAAGGGCCTAGAAAATATGCATTTATGAAATGTGGAACAGCATTAATGAAATGAGTTAAAGGTATCTGTATCAATTTTACCGGGAAAGAAACATGAAATAAAGTATTGGACTGACATCTGTTCACGTTTGAACCGTTTTCATATCAAAGTATATGCGATAGTTGTTTGTTGTTTTTCTCCATGGTCATATAGCGCTCTATGTTTTGTAACAGAGCATGAAAATTCCTTTCTGTGATGGATGTACAAAGTCACTGCCGTTGGTTACTACCTGTTGACTAGATTTAAACTACAATGGAACGATCATTTCATATTTTGTCTTTGCTCCGTGACGACAAGTAGAAACTATTTCAGAACATTTGTTAAAGTGTGTGTGTGTGTGTTTGTGTGTGTGTGTGTGTGTGTTTAGGATGGACATTTTCTCGGACATGCGCAAGTTACACCAGCCTGATGATGTCATCAATGTGTTTTGTACGCATGCTCATGGAAAATGGCCGTCATTCGGAAAACCTCCGCCGTATCTGTTGGCTTCTTGCTCGGATGTACAAAGAGGTCGACCACGGAAGGTATTCCGACAAGGCAAGGTCAACTGCACACCTGTTGTGCACTTTGTAAGAGCAAAACGATATACTTTGTGTACAGGGACTGCCAGTCCTAACATATTCCACCTTTTAAGTCAACTCAATGGGTGATTAATGAAGCATTTGTGTTTAACTGAACTTTACAGTTAAATTACCTCGGGAACTGGTCATAGTTGATGTTTACCAACATATCAAGCCAATATAATACACTTTATTATGGCAAGTCAATGTATTCTTGTGGAGACTGTGATCTTTTCTAGAAGTTTTTGATGTCAGGCGACCACTACAAAATGATTGGTGGTGTATTGTCGGGCAATAGATACTTCCGAGGCTAGAAGCAAACGTATTCGGCCGAGGTAGTCCGAATGAATTGGCCGTGTATCATTGACATTCGACCTAATTCTACAATATCCAAATGCTATGTACTCCTAAAAACAAATATTATGGCCATGGTTAACAGTAAAGTCTCTCTTATTTAGAGGCCGTAATGTATGTATCTATATTTATTCAATGTATTATTTCGTTTTAATTATTTATTTATTAGCAAATATTTATACAGGGGGACATGCTAAGGCATAGCCCGATCCTGGTTAAAATGACTACAGTAAACAATAAAATATGAAATGAAGTAAAAGTGAGTACATGCATGCAATAATGTAATATTACATATGTACAATATCAAATGATTTCACTATAAATTCTAAATGTCATATATCCGCCAGCCGTCCTTTCGGTATCAGGTGCTTGATTGGTTTCTTAAATGTATACAGGGACGGGGCTTCTTTAGTGTCTGTTAATAGACTATTCCACAATTTGGAACCCATGATTTCAAATGAATTTCTTTAATAGTCTGTCCTGGTCTTTCGGAAGAAAAGCGATGGACAGACAGACAGACAGACAGACATACAGAAATGATGATAGGACTATAATCACCAGCCGTAGAAGCCGTATTAGCCAAGCACTCAAATGCGCCTGTTAAACAAGGTAAATATTATGCGTGACATTTTTCAACTATTTTACATTTAACTAGTTTGTGATTTAATTTCAAGTACAGTTGATCTTCGTGGTTTCATAAGCAAGTACTTTCATGCCAGACTGAGCTGCACATAATCGGCTTTATGACATATTGGTGGCACCTCCTGATAAACTCGGCTAGGCTTGGCTTGATCTTAACTCGGCTGGATGCGGCGCAAAATGGCTGCACCGGGCTCCAACCAGCCGGTACTGGCGACTATAAAAAATGAAAATGAGAATGGATGGATAAGTTTACTTATTTGCAACAAACTGATCATTTGTTTGGGATCCATGATTCATTATCTCTATTTCCTAAGTTATTTCATAACAAATTCTAAAATAAATTTCCAAGGATAGGTCTCTCTCATCGTTGCATATTTGTTACAACGTGCATATTGAACGTACCGAAAGAAAATTTGATGTTATTATGACTGCTTTTTTTTCGTATTTTGAGAATTGGGTTCATAATATAATAGCAGAAAGTTAGTGTCTGGAAAGTTTATCTTCAACTAACATGCAAGTCAGATGGGGACTTTAAAGTTTTTCGTGGTACCATTCATTGCAACTATTTCTCAGTCTCCTGGGTTATTTTTGTCATGTAGGTGTTGAGGATTTGTGGTTGTAGCAACTTCGCAGTAGTAGGAACCATAGTACGCGTTCGACGCCCTTATATACAAAGTAGAGGTATTGCGTATATCTTGTGTAGGGGTATTGCGATAATCTAGGAATGCCATGTATATGTCCTTGTGGATAACTGTTGTCGTTGTTGTAATAACAAGGCGGTCTACTTCCCAGAAATTGCTAAAATGGTCCACAGTAACAGTTTATATTACACCTTTCACTTCAAACAGGTCTACTCCACCCTTCTCCCAGGGGCGATCTGAAATCTCATGGTTCATTAATGGTTCATCAGGTTGTGACTTTAGTGCGACGAGAGCAGGGGGTGATCTCCCGGTGACCTCCCACTAACACGCTGTGAAAAATAAGTGGTTTCTTCAGGTTTGGTAAGATGCCAAGCACGCAGTCAGATTTTGGTGGAAAAACTAAAATCTGATTGGCTAAGCGTGTAAACAAAGATTCAAAAATTATTCAAGAAATCTCATTGGCTTGGTGTGTAAACTTACACGGCTGCATCCATGCCAAACTCATTCAGCACTGCAAGAAAGGAAATATGCAAACAATGGGGGATAACTTCCCTCAGGCCAAACATGCAGGTTAGTATAGAGACTGTCTTGAAATGTGATGATTGCATAGTGGGTATTACAACTAGCGCCAAATCGGCCCTCTGACATTACGGCCGGACCCCTGCCCTGCCAGAGTGCCTGGACATCTATGTCTGAGAAACGCATTATAAGACCCCATGAGGATGCAAATATTTTCGTCATTTTTGACAACGCTTCGTCGCTTACAAGTATCGTGTCACATCAAATAAACCCACTAGACCTTTTAATAAGTTTCTTATCTCTCCAACGACACGTACCATGTGTGTGAAATATTCCGTTATAACCCAATATATTGTTCTGTATGTATGGGGGATTTCTGCCTGCCGTCCGAGCACAGGCGGGTATGTCTGCCAAGGCATCTCTGATTGGCTGATTATGAGGGTAGCCGAAACACTTGGTAGTGTTCACCATCGTCACTAGAGAGCCTCACGGTTAATAAGCAAAAACTCGCTTGCTCTTGGCTCAGTTCCTGCTAAAATGGCGGAGAAGCAGTTCTCGTTTTAATTGATAGTTCCTCGGTGTGAATAGTCAATGACGCTCGTCCAGGTGTATGAGCAAAACCATTGTGTGTGTACTTCAAACATCATTTCCAGCGGAAAATCCGTGAGAGCGCTGGAGAATTCACGGAGCTTTTTAAAGGATTCTTATGCATTAATTATTTGAAAAATAACTTTAATACTACTTGGAAAATTCTACCATATTACTATTCACATTTTTTCAACTGTTAAAATACCGAGTTAATCAATAATACCAACAAAATTATTTTTGAGCTATCAGCGAAGACCCTATGCTGATTATCAGATAACATGACAATTAATTGTAAATTCTCAATTTGGATGTCAGGATGATATTTATAACTGTAAAATCATATTCACAATACGTGTATAATTAAAACAATATTTATGAATTTTATAATAACTGAATTTAAATTATCATTATATCTGTCACTGTGCAAAAAGCCCTATAACAATTTATTTATTTTAAGATGATAATTTTGCAAATATTGATCCTACTTATAACAACCTAGGATAAAATATATAAATTAAATACGAAAATCAATACTACCAATAAAATAAAAAATAGAGAAAAATGAACAGTGTAAATCTAATATTATTCTTATATTATTGATAATAAATTTATAATTTTGTATAACATTTAATGATATGATGGTAAAGATAAAAGTAAGAATTATTCTTATTCTCATTCTTCTTCTTCTTCTTCTTCTTCTTCTTCTTCTTATTATTATTATTATTATTATTATTATTATGAGTATAAACAACAGCTAGGAAAGAAGACTGGAATCACTGGATTAATATTTGGTCCATTCGGCGAGGACACATTTTAAAATAAGCTCTAAATACGCAATATTTAATTCTTTACCAGTGGAAATTAATATGAGAGTAACGTGGTAAAGGTTTTCTGTCGATTTCAAAGCTTAATTGTGCTCATTATCGGTGCATAAATAGCCATGAAAATCTCTCCAAAATATCTTCTGGTCTTCCAACTTTTAGACTCTAATAAGGTCAGTCTCTCATACCCAGATCTCATTCAGTTGCGCTTAGCAGCAAATTGCCGCCATTACATCATGAGAGCACATTTTATGCTCTCATTAAGACTTGTAAATGGGGACCTTATTGGTCAGGTTGGTGCATTCGGACATTGCTTTTGATGGGAACAAAAGTTTGGAAGAGAAAATAAAAAAAATGTTGACTGTATGCGGAGGTACGGTTATAAAGCATGGCCTGGTTTGCAGGACAGTCCTCAATTTGGGTTGTGTCGCGACTCAGAAGGAGGACTCTAACTGAGTCGTGTTTGTCACGGCTAGTATTACAACGGGCGGTAGAAAAAGTCTACCGCAATGCAAATCGCCCGGCAACTCGAACAACATCAGATAGTGCCTGCAATGTGACTGGTTAAATATTACGCAAGGGGAGTTCAGTTCAGATAATCGACTGTTGTGGCTTATGGTCACTAAGCACAGTGGTATACTCGTCAAACGTATATTGGTAAAATTTGTTCAGCGCTAACACCACGGCCAACATCTCCTTTTCCAGTTGGGCATATCGAGTCTCTGCGAAGATGAGAGCTCGGCTTGTGTAGGAAAAAGGTTGGCCATTCTGCAGAAGCGTTGTTCCTAAGCCACTTTGGGATGGCATCGCACTGAATGATTATCTAGGTCATGCCTGTAGTATCTCAAAACGGGTGCACCAATGACCAACTCTTTCTCTTTGGAGAATGCATCCTTCTGTTTTGGAACCCAATGTCACTTGACATCAAACGTCGTATGGGTTCCATGACTTGAGACAATTTTGGCAAAAACCTGGCTAGGTAATTCACCATACCTGCCAGTCGCTGAACGTCAGTCACTTTTAGAGTCTCTTATATGTATGTGATTGCATATATCTTATCAGGCTCTGGCCGGATTTCTTCATCTGTAATGATGTGGCCTTGGAAAGGTATGCTCGTGTGTCTCATCTCGGTTTTGTCAGGGTACAGCCTGATCGTGTATTGATCACAATGGATGAGTAGCTGCTCAACTTTCTTGTCTATGTTGACCTCTGCCTCTGTATCTCCAATGCCACACACTAGTTTGTCATCTGCGATGCAAGGTACTCCTTTAAGACCTTCAAGAGCAGAAAGTAGTTTCTTCTGGAAAATTTCGCTTGATATCGCTAGCCCAAAGGGCAGTCTCAACCAGCGGTATCTCCCGAACGGAACAATGAAGCAGGGCAAGTAACTGGATGGCTCATCAAGTTGGCAATGCAAATAGCCATTTATGAGGTCAAATTTGGAGAACACCTTTGCTTTTGTCAAATCTCGCAAAACGACACCCAAAATGGCAATTCATTGATCTCGCTCCAAAGGTTGCGGACTTGGGGGTCTATGGGGGGACATATAGTCTCCATTTTTCTTTGGTGCTAGCAAATATGCGACTGATCCATTCTGTTGGTTCATCAACTTTAGCGATAACCATTAAATCTGCCAGTTCGTCTACCTTTGCCGTGACCTTGGCCTTGAGGCTGAATGGTATTCTGCAGGAGGCTACACCATGAGGTTCGGCTGCAGCTTCGATGGTTAGATATACCACTTCAGGCAGTTCCTAGTCTTTCGCTGAAAGCTTTATGTTCGTAAACCCCAGCAATGTTTTCATTGTATTGTTATCAAGTTCATGGCTTCACTGTGCCGCTTGCACAGTAGAGTGGTTTTATTCCTCTATCACTAAATTTTCCACGGAATATTTCTTGTCATTTCCACAGTTCTGTATCGTTGTCCTACATTTGCCAAAGGGGTTTTTCTACTTCCTTATTCCAAACAACAACCTTAGTTGTATACGGTTCGAGTTCAATGTTTGGTACCAGCTGTCTTGGTACTACATTGAAGCTGGCTCCACTATCAGTTTGAAACTTGACCCTTGTGCTATCAAGAATCATGTCGGCCATCATTGATTTGCAGTTTGTGCAATTCGGGGTAATTTTGAGAAGAACTTCTACATCCTCATCCCCTGTGGTTTGCACAGTGTCTTGTTTCTGAGGTTTATCCTCTCTGAGCTTGGCTGTGTGACATGTTTTGGCAAAGTGTCCTATTTTGCAACATGTTTTGCATGTTTTGCCCGATGCTGGTTTTTGCCAGTTTCCACGTGAGAATCACTCTGTGCAATATGCCATGGTGGGCTGACTGATAAGATCATTGTCTATTTTATTCTAAGCCGTTATCATACACTGGGGTTTTAATCCAACGTTCTGGTATAAGCAAATGTGGGCCGTCAGGCACGTGTGAGCGATAATATGGGTTCTTAGACCGTTCGAGCAATTTCCGGTTAATATGGTTTCTCTGGGGTCTGTAGGCGTTGTCTACAGGTTTAAAGCAGACTTAACCTTACCACCACGTGTCCATTTTAACTTGAACCCCGTTGCCACCATGTTAAAACACTTCAGAAAGTCCGTGGCATGAACAAGAACAGCTTTATTACAGGTGAACTATACAAGTGATGTCACCACATCAGGGACAATACCGGGAAACTATTTTGAATAGCGAAGGCTGCATTATTTTAACATGTAACAGTCTGAATACAGAATAGAATCAGACTCAAATGCAGTTGACAGCCAAGGGACCAGGATCACTAGAAAAAAGTTGATTCATTCCCAGTTATTGAGAGTTTGTGACGTCATAATCAAATCCTTTATATAGAACCATATCAGAGGAGCAGTCACATTTAATGTGATTGGTTATGGAAGTGTCAATGTCGATATTTTATTGTATACCACATTGTAATGCTGTAATTCTGAATATCCTTGCATATGAGTTTATGTTTCTAAGATATTATTAAGAATTTCTATCAAGTAACTACAAGTATGGTTTATATTAAGTCTCCCGGTTTTAGTGAATTAAGTAATGCTTAGTATGAGCTTGCAGTCGCTAATACCATGAACTTTTGTCATGTGATCTGTTATATTTATAGAAATGTTTACATGAATGAAACTATAACAGATTATATAAATAATTATTAAAGAAATATGAGCTACTATTATACAAGAGCCAGTTTAATGATGCACATTTTTGGTATGCGTGATTGATAAAGTTATATTATTTACTCATTGGCAAAATCCCATTGGTATCTGAGAGTAGAACAAAACTTTTAGTTTTAGAAGTGCACATATTAAGAATTACAACTGCACATTACCGATTTACAACTACCAACGTAGGGGTTAAATCCATGTTAAAATATACCCAGTAATTCTGGTGTAATGTGTATGGGTGTATGAGAACACCAGCCCAGCTGTGTTAGGCATGGTGGACCTGAGACTGTCATTCAGTGGTGTCTTGACGTATCAGGCAGAGCAGATGGGTCACCTTAACAATTTTTTTCTTTACCTAGCAACCTTTACCTACCTAATAGGTTAAAACAGCCCTGTCAGGGCGTTCATCCCCGTTCATGTGCTTGTGTGTCTGTTCACAAAATAACATTTTGGTGTGGATACGGCAAATGATCGTGATTTAAAAATTTCATCAAAGTATATTCATAAATGTGAAGTCATTTATGTATGAATGAACTTGGGAATATGGGTCGAATTAGTGAAAGCAAACACGGTTTTGGGAGCATCTGCAATAGGAACCACCACATGGCGGAGGCTTGCATTCCTTACATTCCAGATTTCTAGTTAAACTGTTAGAATTCTCTAAAATGACACCCATCGCAATTATCATAGTGGCTAATAAGAATATATAGAATGAATTTGTGGTTGAAGTCTGAGGGAAATATTGCTCCTTTAAGTGTGTGGCCTACCCGTCTATTTATTTTTTTTGTGTGTGTAAAATGTCAGACCTATTACACCCAATATATAAATATATAAAAATATGCACATTAAATGCTGTTTAATTTTTTAACTAGGACAAATAAAGATATACAACAGTTATATGTACTGATGATCAGCAGCTTTTCCCCAACGATTTACTCCCTGATATATGATCATTTATATATAACTCTGTACAACACCTGTTTTATAGATAACAACCTGAAAAAATACTTGCAAGGCTATATGTAAGTGCCAAAATGGGGTTTCGGAACTTACCTTTTCACTTCGTCTGCCAAAAGTTTTTTTTTTAAGGTTATACCCTATTTTGAGGGAGCTGAATTCAAATATGGATGATGCCATACTCGCATCCTTGAGTGTTTTGAGATGCATAATATGGCCGCCAAGATATCCGCCATTATGAAATTATCATATTTTTAAATTAAATGGTGTATATATGCACTGTAAAGGGAACATGAAATTATCACATCTTTGCAATTAAATGGTGTATACATGTACTGTAAATGGTTTATATGCAGTTAACTTGCTAAAGATATCAATTATGTGCATTATTATGAACAAGCATCAAGGGACCCATGGGTAACGGTGCTCAGCTCAATTTTGTAAAGTTTTAGCAAATGCAGAAAATACAATTAAACCCCAGACTGCGGACACCCCTCTGGGACGGACACCCATTGTACAGTCTCAGGGGCGACCAAACGTTTTCACTACTTTTAAACTCCTCTTTGGCGAGCAACCCGCTATTCAGGACAACGGACACTTTTTGTCCCTCCAATAGTTAAAATTGCCCCCGCTAACGGACAACTAACGGCCTCAGTGTTCTGCTTCCAGTACGCTTCTCACGACTTGAAAATAATCTGATTTAGACAGTCAGGTAGCAATGGCACAAAACAAAACACATTTTCGCTCAATTTGCCTTAAAGTTTGTAATTGGGACTATTATACTATTTTTATTTATATTCAAAGCATTGCCAAAAAAGTATTAGCGTCTCCTCTGGAATGAATGAAAAACATGTAAATTATAGAATAAGGATGAAAGTGGAGATTAGCTTAAGTAAAATTACACCAGCTCTCGTTGGTCTGATTGTTGGCCCTGTGACAGCACAAGTGTATGCAGACTTACGAGTTTAAGTTGAAAAATAGATATAACAACAAACTGAGAACTAAAATACAAGTTGGTCATGCAAGCGTCGTGAGGACGCTGCTGTACAGCAGTGAGACCGCTGCTGGGTCTACATGATCAAAGATGTCGCAAGGGTATTATGGTGCGAAAACCCTTCGCTAACCTCTCGCAGACTGGTTTAGGGTGTGTTCAAAAGATTTGAAGTTTGGCTCAAAGACGCAGGCCCTCGTAAGTTTGCGAATTTAAAAAAATCTGTCGCAGCGGCATTCCCAGTCTCCTTTGTCACTATCCATGCACAGAAGAAAAATCGAGCCACGGTAGATGTTTAATGTTTTTAGGCAAGAACAAACAATCTTTAATATCAGGCTTTTATATTTACTGTATTCCGTGAACTGAATTAGTTGTTTAATTATCTCTTATACATGCATGGTTCTATCTTTGTTTCACTACATGATTGTATGGAGAATTTGAGAATATAATGGACAATAACAGCATAAAATCAAATGTTCCTATGACCATTACATTCTGCAGATGAATTCAATAAATTTATCTAGATGGTTTTATGAAACAATTATATCATATTGTAAAATTGTTATATAACAGTAACATTTAAGATGCACGATCAAATTATTTATTCATGCATGTACGCATAAATCATGTTAATTTATGTATGATATAATAACGAGTAAATACCGTATATGTAGCGAATTTCTCACAATGAGATAAAGTCATAATGATTATGACAATTATAACAGTGAAATAATCATGTTTAAGTATCTTTTGCGGATGTTTACAAGGCATTCAAAAGTAAAGTAAATATATATGTAATTTGGGATGCGCCGGATTCGGCGTTAAAAAACGCCCCTCCCATCTCCTTCCCTCCCTCTGACCCTTTAAGAAAATTCGTAAACTGTCGATATGGCATGGGGGATTCGCTCGAACGTGTAAACTTACCGACAAGTTATCCTTCTGGTTTTCCCTAGTCCCGTGCCTATGAAACATTAGTTCCAGTCTTAAATAAATACATGTCATTCTTATAACCGTTGTCCTCCTTCAGTATACAGTGCAGCCACAGGCAATGGGGCATCAAACATTAAAAAACATATATATGGCGGATTTGGACTTTGAACGTGAAAATCTGTACAAAAAAGATCCGTCGAGACATGTTAAATCAGCAGTTAATAAATTGACAAGTTGGTAGAACATGGGTTACGAGTGTTCGCTACAGCTGGTTGATCGCAGTATCGCGGGGGACGTGCGACAGGATCCAGCACGTTGCGAGCCTTCAGAGATCTTACACATTACAACTAGCAGTCGCAAATTCGCGATGGTTTATATCAGTCACGCCCAGATCTCTAAATGCCCATATGGAGAAAAGAAACCCAACGCTTTTCGCACGTTGCCTCTGACACATCCTGAACATCCTTTGGTAGGAGAATGAAATCGTCCTGAGGAGATCGGGGGTCTACTGCTTGTGTAACATCTGGAAACAGAGGCAAGTGAGTAACCTGGCCACTGTATACACAGTATGACAGGACAATAATATTCCTCCTCCTTGAAGAGTTACTGGAGGGAAGTTGCATCACGCAGACACCAACTGCCTGCAAGGAGGTGTGCAAGAATGACCTGCGAGCCCTTGGTTCCGACCTGAAATCATTGGAAGACGCTGTCTCACGCTTAAGGCAGTTAGTTAAGCAATGTCTCCATTTTTAATAGCTTAATTATGCAACACTCGATCCGAAGCTTAGCGGGAGAGAAGAGAGACTTGATCTACGCCTTGGACTGTCACTTCAATACAAGTTTGTTAATCCAAACCCAACGCTTCCCTAGACCAAGACAAAAAGTTATCAATAATGCAACTAATTAGTCTTTTTAGACTGATTTAAGTCAATATACAAATATGTGTACCTGAATACATATACCTAATGTAATGAATATATGTAATATTTAATATCTTATATATACATATGAAATTCACAACAAATTTTTGTAAAAAAAAATATGTATTTAAACCTATTGTTATAAATTACAGCGGTCCTCGCCGAAGATGACCATCATCATCATCCCCAGATGGCGACGGATCTTCTAACACATTATCCTGGGAGGTTCTAGGCAAATCTCCTTGGTAAATATAAATTAGGTCATGGTGACCTACATTTTGTTACCTACGGGCTAAATAACATGATTCTGAGTACCCTGAATGACAGATGGGCACAGATTGTTTCTGTTAGGCTTAGAGTCTTCTAACGCAACATCATGGGAGGTTCTAGGCAAATCATGGTGACCTACATTCAGTGACCTACAGGCCGAAAACAGGATTTTGAGCACCCAGAAAGTCAGGCAGGGCACACATTGTATTTGTTAGGCACATATTGTATTCATTAGCGTTAGACTCTTCAAACATGACATTTAGGGAAAGTCCTCGGCAATTCTCCTTGGACACCTGAAATTGGATCATGGTGACCTATAATCTGCTAGCTATGGACCAGAAACTTGATTTTGAGCACCCAGATAGACAGGGTATAAATTGTTTCCATTTTCTTTGGAACCGTCTATTGTAAAATCCAAGGGATTACTGGGCAGGTCTCCTATAAATCCTGAAATATTTATTTTCTGTCCATTACTGAACACAGTAACACTAGCAATAGGCTATTCTCACAGACAGTATATAACATTAATAAAAGAAATGAGCACCCAGTCAAATTTAGCTGAGCGTCATGGCCCACGGGCCACTTATTTTTTTTCTTTAATTTTGTCAGTTGAGGTATAATACAATGAATCTTGTGTATATAAAGAGACTTAAGGCAGTCTGAATACTAAATAATAACGTTGAATGGACGGATAACAATTAAAATCGTCAAGAGGACATGCGTACACTCCCGCTCGTGTTTGCTCACACAAACTATAACGGATCTCATGAAATTTTCAGGGTTTTTCGGGAGAGGGCTGATGAAGAATCGATTGGATCTTGGTATGGATCCGGCATTCTAGAACGTCATTAAGGAATATTCACAAACGCACAGCATATCTTATGAGCATGAGCATATTGGCCGAATAAGTGGATGCAAACACGGTTAGGGAGCACCCCACAAACAGGGACTCCCCGAAATGGCGGAGACTTACAATGCAGCATTCTCGTTTAAAATGTTATTATTTTGTTTAACCTCTAACATGCCACTGTTCGCAATAATTTAGCGGCTCATAAGAATCTATTTATAAATCTTATGGTTGAAGGTTGAAAAGTTGAAAGTTGAAAATTGTATGTACAATTATTATTCATCAAAAAGTCTTTTGCTGCTCCTTCGATTTATTTTTTTTTTTAGTCCAGAGTTATATATATATATATATATATATATATATATATATATATATATATATATATATATATATATATATATATGTATATAAAAGTAATTGAACCCTCAGGCAATCTATGAAATAACTGAAATTTCAGGCATTTCACGAATTGACTGGAAAAATGAGTCAGGTATTTTGACACATTGACTAAAATGTAAAAAGAATAAAATACTGTTGTTATACAATGACAAAGATTTAACGACATTTCATTTATTTCAAATGCCTGAGTCGTATTAAATATAAATAAATTTAGCATCGTATTATTGTAATATAATGTTTCATATAACAAAAGTGTCCATTTGGCTAAATTCTGGTTCTTGCAGAACAAAAATAAAATAATCATATGACGATAGGGTACAATTTCCTTTTGCACTTTGGGAATGGATGTGTGCGGGATGTTCCCCTCCCTCAGTGTTGGAATATTGTTACAGTATCTTTCATAAATTCAGCAATTTTGTCTGTAACATAAACATGTTATATACTAGTATATAAAACAATATATATCAGTCATATACACTCATTATCACCATCTGTTCACCCCGATACACTCCCTGATGTATATTAATAACAAAAAAAATATGAAGCAAATACATTAATATTCAGCATTAAGCCTCTGAAGCCGAGTTATAAACTTTTTTTAAATAAATCTCGCATTCTAGTTTGACTCGGCTAAAATAAATGAAAATAAGAATCAACGAAAATTTACGTTTTTACAATCAACTTACTTATCATTCGTTTGGGATACAGGATTTATAATCTTCAGTTCCAAAGTTATTTCATAACAAATTCTTAAATAAATTCCAAAGGATAGGCCTCCTTGCATGTTGCATATCTGTTATATTGTTGCAGATGAAAGTGCACAGACATGATGTTAACATGACTATTATTTTTTTTTCATATTTTTAAATTAACATTCTTGCTATAATTTGCCTAGCAGATAGTAAGTGACTGGAAAGCTTATCCTCAAAAAAGATGTAATTTCGGATGGGGCGGGGGCATGGCCCAGTGCAGACACCCTTCTTGATACGCTCCTGATTTAAGCATTTTGTAAAGCTGCCTGAGATTATTTTTCTTGTCATAAAATCGCTTCATGAGGATGAGGCCTGTAGTAAACACTGCTCAAATACAAGGCCTATTCAACGAGCTATGTTAGTATTCTTGTTTCTTCTCTAAAATGACTCTGTTCGCAATTATCAGAGTGGCTTATAACATTACACAGAGGAATTTTGTGGTTGAAGTCGGAGAAAAATTTTGATGATTCATTTGAGTGTATGGCCACTCCGTCTATTTTTTTTTTTTATTTGTCTAAAATGTTAGACCTATTACACCCAATGTATAATATATAAATATGCACATTATATGCTATATAATTTTTTTAAATAGGAAAAAAAATTAGTCATATGTACTGATAATCAGCAGCTCTTGCCCACGGTATACTCTATGATATATAAAATATAAACTAGGGCGTCTGTACAACACCTGTTTTATAGATAACAACCTGAAAAATGCTCAGCGAAGCCAAATATAGTTCAAGGGCATGACCCTGACCAAACCTGACCTTGTTTTTGTCGGCCCTAAGTTTTTTTATGGTTATACCCTATTTTAAATCTGGATGATGCCACTCTCGCATCCTTAATGGCTTTGAGTTATTCAGGATTGCCGCCAAGATAGCCGCCAATATGAAATTATCATATTTTTGCAATTAAATGGTGTATATATATTTTAGAGGGAATATGAGATTATCATATCTTTGTAATAAAATGGTGTATACATGTACTGTAAAGGGTGAATACGCAGTTAATTTGGTTAAAAGAAGTTAATTATATGCATTACTGCGAACAAGCATCAAGAGACCCATGGGTCACGGTGCTCACCTGAATTTTGTAAAGTTTAACAAATGCAAAATATAGTTAAACCCCAGGTTACGGACACCCCTCTGGGGCGGACATCCATTGAAACGGACAGTCTCCGGAAAGACCAAACGTTTTTACTACTTTAAGAACTTCTCTTGGGCGGGTAACCCGCTTATCAGGCCAACGAACACGTTTTGTACGTCCAATAGTTCAAATTGCCCCCGCTAACGGACAACTGACGGCCTCCGTGTTCTGCTTCCAGTAGGCTTCTCACTACCTGTAAATATATTCAGTTAGAAAGGTAGCAATGGCAAAAAAAAAACAAAAAACAAAAGACATGTTTGCACAATTTGCGTTTAAGTTTGTAATCGGGACTTTTATGTTTTATTTTATTGATATCAAAATGACTCTGTTCGCAAATATGAGAGTGGTTTATAAGATTATACATAGGAATTTTGTGGTTGAAGTCGGAGTAAAATTTTGATGATTCATTTGAGTGTGTGGCCATCCAGTGTATTTTTTTATTTGTCTAAAATGTTAGACCTATTACACCCAATGTATAATGTATAAATATGCACATTATATGCTATATAATTTTTTTACTAGAAACAAAATAAAGAAATACATTAGTCATATGTACTGATAGTCAGCAGCTCTTCCCCACGGAATACTCCATGATATATGATCGATAAAATATAAACCAGGGCGTCTGTACAACACTTTTTTTATAGATAACAACCTGAAAAAAATGCTCAGCGAAGCAAAATATAGTTCAAGTGCATGACCCTGACCAAACCTGACCTTGTTTAGGTCGGCCCAAAGTTTTTTTTTTAATGGTTATACCCTATTTTAAGGGTGCGGATTTAAATCTGGATGATGCCACTCTCGCATCCATTGTCACAAAAGTATTAGCCACTCCACTGGAAATAATGAAATCCTGTAAAATAAAGTTTACGGAAGAAAGTCAAGATAAGCTGAAGTATAATTATACACGTTTAATGTATTGAATTTTATAAACTGCTGTAGAAAATTTCAATTTCCATTTTCAAATGAGCATAAGCTAAATCAGATAAGTATTTAAAGTACTGTATTGTAATCATGCAATGAGAAAAAATCTTGATGGGCCTACGAGTTATATGAAAAGATATTTTTGATCAACAAAAATGTATAATGTACATTTGATAATATAATTATTAAATAATTATAAAGATAGGTTGAACATATTCCCAAATGAGCTAAAACTAAAATTCCATTAATCTTTTTGTTGATATTGGAGGAAACTTTTTTTACGATAGTTTATTTAACTCTATAGCACATCCCTCTATCTTTTTGGTTTTCTACACTATTAGACCTAAAACACACAGTGTGTAATATAATTATATATATATATATATATATATATATATATATTTAATATAAGTATTATATGTATAAATAGTGATAAATGAAAAAAAAATTGAACATCAGTCCTATGTACTAAAAAAACAGCTGTTCACCTTGGTACTCTCCCTGATATATATCTATATAAAATATAACCCAGGGTGTCTAAAAACCACCTGTTTCATAGATAAGAAACTGAATAAATACCTGTGCAGCCGGATAGGGAAAATATTGAGAAGCGTTGACAACAGCAGAGACGACGTCAAAATGAAAGCGGTGTTCATCCTTTGTATACTGACCGTTGGTGAGTTTGTACTTTAGAGTGGTTTCAAAATATTTCTTCACATCTGTCAAAAATAATATACCTTAGATTATACTTCTATGTATTACCACATACCATCCATCTGACCTTTTGTTACGGTACTCTTTCGAATTTTACTTAGCATTTACATACAATAAACATTTGATAAAACTTTCAAGAACGACCGCCTGATATGCGACGAGGTCATCGTAGCTCAGGTGTGACCAGGACTTAGAGCATAATATGGGCCTGTTAGTCGACCAGGGGGAATACATTTGATTGCCAGGGTGTCGTCGTTATTGTCAAAAATAGTCTACCCGGACGCCCAAAAAGTCGAAGCCAATTATCTGTCACTGGTGATGTGAATGGGTGATTGCCGTGGGTGCTATAGCCGGTTGTCATTCAATCAAATTAACACAGGGTTCCTGATGGATGAGAGATTGTTTCGCTATAAATGGCCAAATTTCTCGCCCAGTGATTGTCAAGATCTCTCACTCATCCCCTAATATTCTTCTAGTGATTTCCGCGGTCTGCTGAAATTTTGGTCAAAAACAATCTCTCAACGATCGCCAAGGAAAGAAATCTCTCAACCAACGCTTTAAAAGCGGTCACGGCGCGCTCAGTGTTCTCATTGATCTCCCAATGACTTTCCAAATCTGTCAATAAACGCCATTTTTTCCATCCCGTAGGTAGATACAGCTGAGTTATTAGTAATCTCCCTTTGTGTCTCGGCGATCTTTCCTGGTCCCTCAGTGATCTCTCCTTGTATCTCAGTGATCTCTCTTGGTCGCGCATGATCTCTCGGCGATCTCTCCGTTTTTTTTTTTTTTTTTTTCTTTCTTTCTTTTCCTCATACACCGAGCGCTCATGGTCTGAATGGTCGCGTTTGGATGTTTCAATGAGCGCTCAATGATAGCCAAGGTCGCTCAAAGCTCTCTGAAAGTTTCAAAATACTGAAATGTATATCGCCCAACGAACGCATAAATGTCTTAAAAAATGAGAGGCTTTTTTCGAGGCTTGGGACATCGTTGAGAGATGGGGCTTGTTTTTGATCGCTCTATGGTCACGCGACGGTCTCCTTGCTGTGTAAAATGGCTCTAAGGTAACACAATGGCCACCCTCGAAAGAACTCACGAAGAAGTCAGGTGAGGTTTCTTAATCTTACTTTCATATTGGCCATCAGAGACAAGGACGCTGACCACATCAAGCCCTTCATTATTGGCTTCTTCAGTATCTGACGCTCTACAGTCTCACATGAAGGCTGCTGCTACCACAAGCGTTTCCTTTTATTGCTTATAACATTAATATACGCTGATATTGCTACTTATATAATAGCAGTCTTGATGAAGAATTATTGCTTATCATTCCTACGTTTAAGGAAAACTTGGCGATTCTTTTCGAAAGGGAGTAATTTTTCCTCGGTTTACTTCAGTTTTCATCAATATGGTAAATGCTTGCCGTAGCTTGTCGCGGGTTGACGTAGCATGAATCCGGTTGTCGCAGGCTGTCGTCACTGTGGTCGTGAATGGTCGCCGGGAGCTTGACTTCTAATGAGCGTTTCGATTGTCCTAAACAATTCCCAAAAAGGATCGTACGTCACATCTTGTCGTGTGCCGTTGTGTCCCCATGTATCGATGAACCTTAATAAATACCCTTATACAAATTCTGTTACCTCGCAGGTGACTGTATATAATTGAGGAGTGACAGGTCTAATTTAAAGAGGGGGGTGGGGGGGGGGGGGGGGGGGTAGGGGGGCTTCGGTTTTCCTCTGTGCCCTGTACTTTCGAGTGAGAACTGGTATCTGTCGGTCGGCCGAAAGAGGGGGGGGGGGGGGGGGGAGGGAGAACCTTTTTTTTAACCTCGGATTTACCTTCCACAAGAAAATTGCCAGGGGTATGCGCAAATTGCAAGCAACTTGCTGGCAAGACCTTTTCTCCGCCGTACGACCATAGGGGGGGGGGAGAGCTTGCTTTTGAAGTGGCAATTTGCTATCAATTTGCAACTTTTTCTTCAAAAGATGAGTTCGCAAATTGCGAGTCAGACTACATAGAACGATCAGGTTGCTTTCAAAGTAGCAATTTGCTAGCATTTTTCGGCTTTCCTAAAAGTTATTTGGGGGGAGGGGGTTAGTTTCTTAACTTGTCATTCAAGTATAGAATTAATCATCCTAACCCGTGCAAGATGGCAAATCTTCACATTTGTTACAAAGAAATGTTTTAGTCACGGAGACATGGGTGTCATCCCTAACCTTCAAAATATCGCAATCGATCAGAGTTTGTCTATAAAAAGTAATTGCCTGTTTAAAATGACACTCCACATGTATGACAACTGAGACAAAAAAGGATAGATAGTTAGAGTGATAACAGATTAAGCAGCTTATCATTAATGACGTTTTATTTGTTTCTTCTGGTATACAAGAAGGACCGTAACGCTACATCATAAGACCATACTGAAGGCGGAGTATGGAGCTAGGGTCCCCCGATCGTTATTCTCACAAAATATGTCCTTGTCACTAAAAGACAAGTGCTAATCATAAGATTAACTTATGACTAAGGTGGGACTGATTTTAGTCACACTGTACTATGTATTTCCCTTAACCCTTGGAAGATGGCACATCATGACATTTTGTTACGAAGAGATGTGCTTGTCACTGGGAGAGGTTTACTTACCTTTCTTTCGAAAGATCGAACTACACACTATTAAGTGCTTGTCACTCAGTACAAATATTAACTAATACCCTTGAAATAATTGATCACAGTTTCATACATGAAATAAGTTAAACAGGTAAAATTACTAACCCTAACGATTGATATATGCCAAATCATCTCGGATTACAATGGAAAAGTATGTTTGTTACTGAGGAAGTGAGAAACTCGTGGTCACCCTACCCCTTGAACGATCGCAATTGAAATACAGCATATAAAAGCATAGTTTCTCAATACTTACTATCCAAACCTTTCCAGTGCAGTTTGTCATAATAAATTAAATGCTTGTCACTCAAGCATAAGGACTAGCCCTACTTCTTGAACTATAGCAATTCATTAGAGTTGGTTCAAAGAAATCCATCTGCAACCCTTGAAAGATGGCAAATCATTAGAGTTTGCCTCGAAGGAATATGCTGTTACAGAGACATGGGTTCGAACCCTAAACCATGAAGGGTCACAGTTCATGGTGTTTGATACGAAGAAATAGGTTTGTGAAACCATAAATCTTCAAAGACCGTAAATTGATCAACGTTTATCAGATGGAAGTAAGTGTTTGTCACATTGTTGAATATCTCCTCATATGTTAAATATGTTTTAAGTGTGTTTAAATTTTGTGAAAATATAGATTAATCTTGGCACTTCTCCACTGCAATAAGCTTTTAAGAAAGGGTATTCGATTCACATGTGCACAGTAGTCCTGAAGGACATTATTACACATAACATATGAAACGGGTCATCAGTATAGAGATGTAGCTTACAGGGTTGTGAACAACCCGAAGTCCTGAAAGCCTATTTTTTATTAATATCGGCCTTGGGTCAAGGTCAAGGTCATCAAAAACGCGATATTTCGAGATTTCATATAAGGATACCTTAGAGGCCACAAGTTGCAGGAATCATCTTGAAACTGATTAATCTTGTTTTCCACGACAATAACTCGAAATCACTTTTTCAGTCTTTGAATATGACCGCTAGGAGGCGCTGCAGTCGATACCCTACAAAATTTTTAGAGGCATATCTCCACAACTTTATAAGTTACCAACATAAATTATAACACATTTTGTTGGACATCCCCTGACATTTCAAGTGATATGTTACTAGTTTTATCTACGGTTACCATGGTTACCATGGTTTTTTGGTTTATAACTTGATCATTTGAAAGTATTAGTGCTACCTTTTCTATCTTTCAGTCAATTTTTAAGCCAAATCTTGCACCATATCTCGTCAAACGAGAAAAAATGAAACTACTCCAAAATACTTATAATTCGGCAACTTTTACAGCCACACAGGTCTAGTTTTCGGCATTTCATAATATATAACCCGCTTGACAACATGATAATACTGTAAATCTTGCCAAACCTCGCACCTTATCTCTTCAAACTAGAAAAAAACACAATATTTCACAGAAATGCTTATATAATAACTCGGTGACTTTTACACCAGAAGGTTCTGCAGCTATACAATGTCAGCATGCCTACACAAACGTATTATTCGTTTCTGCTCCCCCACAACATTGTCATTCATATGAATGTTTCTACATCCCCTCGATCTCTGTCTGTCTTTCTGTCTGTCTGTATTATTTTCATTTCAATTTCATTGTTGATGCGTCGCGCGTACATGACAATCTATATGTATATGTATTTTCTCTCAAATAACATATGTCCCACACCAGTTCTCCCTGCTACATGCAAAATTGCTTTGTCGACAGTTGCATCCTGCATCTGCATTTAAGTTTGAATATCGCCCTGGTTTCCAGGATGGTACAAATTTAGGGAGTGGGTAGCACTCTAACTGACTATTGTGACGTTTTTCGCTGGTTCCTATAAAAGTGTGCTAGTACACAGAGGGATCGTGTATGGATATTTCTGCTTGAAAGCACTTCGAGCAGAAAAAGGGGGCATGCCGACCCTCAGTTCGGTATATACCTTCACTAGGCGAGTGTACGGCCATTCATGACCTATGGAAGCAGAAGCAATGATAATGGACAGTAAATGCCAGCTAGTACGGCGCCTAGCGCTTCAAAACAAAGCCTTGAGACTGGCCCAGAGGCAAAGACTCCCCTCACATTGCGCAGACTGAGAATTGAGAGAATGACCCTCCTGTTAAGGATTGTTGGAGTTAAAATCTGACCCCCAAATGCACCGGAGCTTCTATATACACCAGCGGCGGACGTATGAATGAAGTGAAGAAGACAATATAGTCCGTTCGAGAACTACTCGAGAAAAATATGCTTCGAGGCAAATTACGTAAAACATGGGGGATTTTGTGGCAAAGACTAACGGAATAAGTAATGTTTAATAAGCATGCGCATGTTTATGTGAAAATAATCTTGAAATTTACAGATTTAAAATATAGAAAAGAAGTCTCGGCCGTTCCATATTATACAAACAGAAGAAGTTCGTTTCGAGAGGGACGACATCTGGCGGAAGGTTGAATCCCATTAAAGACCATGCAGGCTGTCCGTGCTTTAATTTTAATTTGGAAAGAAGAGAAAGATCACACGTATACGGGTAAAAACAAAGCCTCAAAAAGGTCCCATTGTCCGGAAAAGTGGGGTTGGGGTCCAAGCTGCGCAAATTGGTCTGAAACCCTTAAAAAAGGTTACGACGGCTTAAAAAGTGTGGGTTAAACCCGCAGGACACCCCCTTCCCCCGGATCCGCTTCTGCCAAATCGTGGCTACAATATCTAAGCATTACTGTCAGTGGAAAGCGAAGGCTCTCGGGCATCAGCCCTTATATAAAGTTGGGAGATGAATAAGAAAAGGCTCCGGACACTTGTGCTTATTATGATAAAGATTTGATTATTAATAAATATATGTATGACATTATGGCCCATGGGAAAATTCAAATGCCCTTGTATCAAGGAACTACGCAGTACACACACACACACATATATATATATATGTATGTATGTATGTATGTAACATTCAATGTGTAAAATCAGATAATTTGTAAATTGCCTGAAATTTTCAGTTAATTTACAAATTGCTTGAAAAAATTAGCCAGTTTATTTGACACATTGACTGAATCTGTATGACATAGTTTTTTTTGTTCCAAATATCTCACTATTTTGAGACAGACATTGTCAAAAACCGAATCTTATGCCCGTTTCTTTCCTCTCTCTGGGTCATTTATAAAGAAAACGGATGATGTAATAAGACTAAAATGCACATGCAGACTGGTGAGGGTCAACCAGAATCATATATATGAAATATGTAGACCATAATAACTTAAGAAATGTGCACACTATATTTTACATCTCATATGGCTTCATCTTTGTCAGAATGAGAAACGAGTCTAACTAAATCTTTGATTAAATAAAACATTAAAACATTAACTTGTGCAATAATATGTAAAATAAATGATGTAGATTGTAGAACGTTGAAGAATATCCACAGTTATATGTTTGTTTAATCAAATACATGATTTAGATATGCTTAAGTCAATTACAAAGGGTCGTGTTTAATCACAAATATACCGACTGCATTTGTTACTTTTAAATTGTTTACAATCTTCATTCTTTGAGTGGACCAAAACTGTGATTGATGGTGGGAAACAGGGGGTTGAGAACCTTAGTGGATTTACTATATTCCCCTCCTTCATATTGACAAATAAAAAATGCATTTTGGAATAGAAAAAGAGTTATTTCCAAAAATGTGAAACAATTTTGTGAAAATGGCCGGACATTGTTGAACCCTAATATAAAAGTGCAAATAAAAATATCGGTCAATTCGAAATTTTAAACATGAACCTATGTTATTTTGTGAAATAACCAAAGGCGGTCTAAGATGTTGGTTGGTGGTGGTGGTGGTGGGGGGGGGGGGGGGGGGGGGGCGTTGTGAGGTTCCAAGGGGACGTTGCTGTTTTATGTGTAACAATTTTATATATTGTTGGTTTCAGAAGCGAGAATATTCCATGTTTTCAAGACCCAATTTGCTTCAAAATTGCTGTTAATTTCCTTCAAAATTGCAATGATATGATATAAAATGTTTGAATGTTTTGTAAGAGAAAGGTGTTAAAGCATATTAAATGTCATTTAAATCTTTGTTACCTTCTCACAGTAGTATTTCTTCAAAAAACCATTTCAGACAATGTGACAAATAAACTGACTGAATTTTCAATTTGTAAACTCAGGAGTGAATCAGGCACTTTGTAAATTGACTGAAAATTTCAGGCATTTTACAGATTGACTGATTTTACACATTGACTGTAAAATATATAATACAATGATTGTTATAATTTATAGCTGTCCTTGCCGAGGAGAAACATTCGCATTATTGTGGGCCGGACCTTAATGGCGAATGTAGGCGATATTCCTGTAAAGACTTCGAGCAAGCATGCAGGAACACTTTGGCAGCTCGATGTGAACGTGAGGAGGTGTGCTGCTACCCCGTTAATCGTGCACCAGAGAGATGTGATCTCTAACAGACATTCTGGTTTTAAAC
Organism: Sipunculus nudus; assembly: GCA_026874595.1. Lineage (NCBI taxonomy): Eukaryota > Metazoa > Annelida > Sipuncula > Golfingiida > Sipunculidae > Sipunculus > Sipunculus nudus. The sequence goes on along the minus strand of CM049308.1, from coordinate 24,224,798 downwards.
ATCACTATTACGTACGTATTCAAGTGTAAAACATGTATGGAAAAAGTCCATCGACATCAAAATCACTTAACATCTATAAATTCATTCCCGGAATAAATGGAATTCCCTTTGTTTTTGTATATTCGACAATATATTATTTTTTAATATGTTATTATATCAGTATTATGAAGGCCATAGAATCCTTTATACTACATTCATATGTAAAGACATTTCATATGTTAAACGTTAATGCAAATATAATGATTATGAAGATATATATTTCAGGGCAGCGGAATGACAGCTAATTAAACATTGATATACCTTCTGCTGATGTTTCGAATGTTTAAACTTGTATTTTAAAACACGAAAGTATAATATATATTTATATATATATATATATATATATATATATATATATATAACAATATAAATATAAATAATAAATACAAATAAATCTGTTGGTAAAAGCAACGTATAGATTATCCTTATACCCAGTGAATATAGGCAATAATCAATATAATTATATTAAACAATATCAGTAATATCATGTCTTTTCCTTTTCAGGCGGAATGGCGCAAGCACTATTAAGTGAATACAATAAACATCATCATCCATTAAAGTTTACCTTATTATGTTTAAGAATAAACGTGGCAACTCTTCCCAAGCAGTGTGATGTAAACTGTACTTTAACTCTCGGTCTCACTACTGCTAACTACCAATGATGCCCCAGCCTGATATTTAATCCTACAGGATTCCTTTATTAATTAAATATATAACATACATAAAAGTCTGACGCAGATGCCGTTGATCAGCATTAAAACAGCGAAAGATTACAATGAAAGCCTATGTTATAAAACACCATCCTCCAGACGTACCAAGCGTGGTTGAGCTGAAAGTGCAACACAGTGTTGTCATAACTTAATGTGTTTTTTTTTCTCTTTGGAATTTGTGTTATTTTGGGTATTTTGCCAACAGAAAACAAGTGATCATGGTTTTACAAATCTCAAAAATGTTTCCATCGATACGCTTACCTTTTTGAAGTATTGACGTATCCGTTTTTTTTAGAACCGTTCCAGAGACCTTGATCAATGGCCTGAATTATCGATATTTCTCTATGGTTTAAGACAGAACTAATTCATTTTTATCAGCAGGAGAATTCTGAAAAAAGGCTTATGTATTAACCATGGTAAATATATGCCAAGTGGTGAATAAGATGGCACCATTTACATTTGTAACGATGTGTATTTTTTCTCTTTTCACCACTTACATAAATCTCTGTATTGATTTATAAGATTTAGATGACACATAGATGTAAACCATCACTTTAGGGTGAACCCTGTTGAGTTATAAGGGCCTGCACGGACAGTTGAGTGGTAAAATGGTCCACTGTCTCAGCCCGCGAGTGGCGACTTAAAGGTTCAATTCCCAGAAGTGCTATGAAAGTGGATCGTAGTGCCCATGGAAGTCGATAAACTAATAATATAAATATCGTTTGTAATACCAATGATTCATTTGCTTATACATAGACCTGTGAATCCCTCCTTTCATCCCATACATAAAACATATTATATAATACATCATACTGTAAGCTATTAAAAGCCTTGAAAATTTACAAAAATGCAAAACGACCACCAGAGTGCAAAAGTTTATTTATTTCGAGAACAATATCTCAAAGAGAATATGTTTGAACTTTCTTGCAATGACAGGGATGATTGGTGCCAATGAGGCATCTGCCCTACCGAAGTAAAGAGACAGATAAAACCAAGATGTCTACCACAGCACAATCGGTGAATTTCTTCGAGTACTCAAAAATAAAACAAATTTAAAAACAAAATTGTTCATAGATTACCAACGTCTTCTGTGTTATGAATTAGCATTTATGATGATAAATAGTAGATGTATACTCAGCGCTGACGAGGTTTATCGGTAACTATTTTATTATTGCAAAAAAAAAAAACCGGATTCCATGTATCGATAGCCGATCTCGGTGATACCTCATGTCTCAAAAAAGATCAAGCAGTCGGTCAGAGCGCCTACAATTAATTATAAAATTTGCCTCTAGGTGGCAGTACATGCGTTGCGATACAATGAGAGCATGTTTTATGGCCTTGTCAGTGAAGGAAGTTAGTCTTAACCTCAGCATCGGCTAGACTAGTCTATCATGGCAAAAGAACTCAATAATGACCAATGGGCACACAACATGACTGTATACAAAATTTAAAACCAATTGATCAGATAAAATGCGTTACCATTCAGACACCAAATGTGAACAACCCTGAGATATGCCGCTTACATTTTGCCCTGAATCCTACTGTGATTTGTCACAGAATTATAAATTTTGAACTCTGAGCCTTGAAATTTGGCATGTTATTATTGCCCTGCTCACCCCAATATCAACGAGAGTTTTCCTTAATTGATAAGACCCATAATATGAAAAGTAATAGCTCTGTAGTTACTTGTAAAATCTATGTAACCTCTTTTTGTTGGCATCTCCATAAAGTAGGCATATCTATCATGTGAGCACTTTCGGGCATTCCCATATTTTTCTTCTCTTTATTATGTTTAGCCAATGTGGGCACCCGTAGATTATTTAGAGTGGGACTGTTGGAGTTTCCCTCAGTTGATGAGATGACATATTTTTTTCCAGTTGAAGTGAATTCTTATTTAAACTTCCGGAGCCTTGTTATGGCCCAGCGTGAACAGCGGCGCCGTGTAGTGATCGCATTCCAACCTCTTTTTCCGTCCATCCGTCAGTGACGCTTTCTTTCGCACGCATTATCCATACAGAATACATTTTATCTTTCAAAATTTCACCGATAAAAAGTTATCGTCTGTAAGGGCTACAGACTTCTCGGATTACAGACCTATCCGAATTCCAGAACACCAACAGAGCGCAAAAGGTTATTAATTTTGAGAACAATATCTCAAAGAGAATATTTTTGAACTTTCTCGCAATAACAGGGATGATTGGTGCCAATGAGGCATCTGCCCTACTGAAGTACAGAGACAGATAAAACCAAGATGTCTACCACAGCACAATCGGTGAATTTCTTTGAGCACAGCTACTCGAAAATAAAACAAATTTAAAAACAAAATTGTTCATAGATTACCAACGTCTTCTGTGTTATGAATTAGCATTTATGATGATAAATAGTAGATGTATACTCAGCGCTGACGAGGTTTATCGGTAACTATTTTATTATTGCCAAAAAAAAACCGGATTCAATGTATCGATAGCCGATCTCGGTGATACCTCATGTCTCAAAAAAGATCCAGCAGTCGGTCAGAGCGCCTACCATTAATTATAAAATTTGCCTCTAGGTGGCAGTACCTGCGTTGCGATACAATGAGAGCATGTTTCATGGCCCTGTCAGCGTAAGGAATTTAGTCTTAACCTCAGCATCGGCTGAACTAGTCTATCATGGCAAAAGAACTCAATAATGACCAATGGGCACACAGCATGATTGTATACAAAATTTAACCCAGAATATGAAAACTGATAGCTCTGTAGTTACTTGTTAAATCTATGCAACCTCTTTTAGTAGGCATCTCCATAAAGTAGGCATATCTATCATGTGAGCACTTTCGGACAGTCCCATATTTTTCTTCTCTTTATTATGTTTAGCCAATGTAGATAATGCATTTTACATATCTGCATGTCACCGATACCAAAATTGTGTCAATAAGGGCTACAGACCTAACGGATTACAGACCTATCCGAATTTCAAAACGACCACCAGAGCGGAATAGGTGATTTATTTCAATAACAATATCTCAAAGATAGCTTGAACTTTCTTATAATCACAGGAATAATAGGTGCCAATGAGGCATCTTGACCTATTGAATTACAGAAACATCTAAAACCAACTTGGTTACCACAGCACAATCGGTGATATTTTTTTTGTAGCACAGAGTCTCAAATATTAAAAAAAAATTTAAATGTCCACAGATAACTAACATCTTCTGTGTTATGAATTAGCCTTTATGCAGATAGCCGCGCTCGGTGATACCTCTTGTCTCAAAGAGATCAGCAGTTGGGCAGAGCGCCTACAATTAATTATATAATTTGCCTCAAGGTGGCAGTACCTGCGTTGCGACACAGTGAGAGCAAGTTTCATGACTCTGTCAGAGTAAGGGATAAATTATTTAGACACTGCATCGACTGGGCTAGTCTGAGGGCCAAGGGACTGAATAATGACCGATGGCCACACCACATGATTTTATGTAAAATCAAAAAAATTGATCAGCTTAATGGAGTTACAATTCAAACAACTACTGTGAACAACCTCACCCTATGCCCTAAATCCTACTGTGATGCGACACATAAATATAAATTTTGAACTCATAACTTTGGCATGTAACTTTACCCTGCCGACCCCAGTATCACCGTGCATTTTCCTTAATTGATTAGACCCATAATTTGAAAAGGAATATCCCAGCAAATGGGGTTATTTTGTTTACAATTTCAATGAACGACACCAGCAACCCCTGTCGTTCGAAAGAAATACACTTAACATTTTTTTTTAAATTTGTACCTATTTTGTTAATAATACTTTGTCCTTAGAAATTTTGTTACTTCAAATTTACATCTAGAATAAATTAACAATTAATTTTGATTAAGATTGTATAGTAAATTGAGGATTTTTGTTGTCATGTTGAAGTCTTGCTATTTCAGTCCGGTTTTTCCATTGCTTATAAATATAACTTGACTAAAAGGCCAGGTGGTGTGAAGAAATAAGGTCCCTCGATCATCCGCCGCCCTCGAACACCTCCAATAATTGTCTAAGCCTTAGGGTTGGCGAATAAACGAGTTGATACTGTACCCAAACGGTATGCAGCTCAACAACAAAAACTTTCTTTGCTTGAATGAACATTTGCAGGATCAGTTTGAAGGAAAACGGACAATTGATTTGTTTCAGGAGGGAAACTATAAAGGGTACATCATTTGAGGTAAATAATTGCAATTTTGGTCATATCATGATTCAAAACTGGTAGTCACCTTCGGTTACACCCGTGGAGGACTAAATCTTGGACAATATGGTCGCCTCAAAAGATGTGATATTGTTTGCGCTTAGTCCCACTAGGGGTTATGACCGCTTACGACTAAAAAAATGTAATATTTAAACGTTATTGATTTTACTTGGTTTGCACAACTAGCAACAATGACTAATACGAAAAGTGATCTTCTAGAAAGAAAGCGGAAAGGAGAAAATGCAGTTACGACTGGGCATGAATAACCACCCCCCCTTTTTTTTCATCACCAACTGGACGCAGATGTGCTTCACACAAAATGTCATGTATATATATATATATATATATATATATATATATATATATATATATATATACATATATATAGATAGATGGGAGGTATGTATAACACAGTAAATACACTTTTATTGGTGGCATTACGAAGATGAATATTTGCGTTTCTTTAAACTGAATTAGAATTGTTATTTTAAAGAAATAGGTTACACAAAAAGGTTTGGATCAAGTGTTGGAGGACTGAACAGTACAGTGAGAACAAAAACACACCGGACGATTCAGGACGGTAGAGGATCAGGGCACGGAAGGAAAAAAATGGACAGGTTTGGCCATACCAGGTTTCAAAATTTGAACACTATAATACAACTGGGGAACCTGTTACTCACAAATTTCGCAAATTTTGCGAATTTATATGGATGAATATTTTGCGAACATATTTCTTGCGTTAATCGCCTGCCAATTGAACGAGATTCAACACTGATATTGGCTGAAAGGTCAAGTCAGTTACTCATTTAATTATGCTTACACAAACCGACGTTGCGTGGCGGTTAAAGCATAATATATGTGTAAATTAGGCACTCGCGTTTAATTTATCAATTATCTATCGTTTTGAGTCAACAGGCTCATTTTGATGTTCAAAGGGTCTTAATGGAGATTTTAAGCCATCAAAGTACAATGGAGTTGAACGTATTTGTTTGTTCATTTGTTTTTGAGTCACACTTATGGTACATCTTCCATTATTCAATTTTCGAGAAAATTTATTTTCCGCCAATCAACATATACGCTCTCGATGTCAGCGAAAAGCGCTCTCTCGCGAAAATTTCCTAATTAACAATATTCACAATTTTTGCTTCCGGAAATCTGATTTGATTTAAGTGCTTAATGCTGTAGTCTTCGACCGATGATATGGCTGCCCTATCCACCATGTAGTGAACAACTCTTAACTCGAAAACATTCTCATAGTTTTTTTTCAAATGTAGAGGTCAATGATGCATCTAGATATCGTCATCTACACGTGTGGCCGAGGTACCTAGTACTTTTTTGTTCAGACGCCCTGCCCTCTGCTAGAGTTTCGTGTTCTACTTTAATATTTCACTAATGAAAAAAGAATGAACCTTCGAATATGGTCCGAATAGGTGAATGCAATAACGATTAAGGGAGTCCTTAGAAATTGATAGTTATATATGTTCATTACCAGTAAGCCTGACTTTTCTGTATACGCTGCTAGTGGACAGGGCCGGATTAAGATAGGGTAGCTGACTGCGCTAGAGCCATTGGCCCCAGTTATTTAGCCCCTCCCCCCCCCCCCCCCCCCCGAATTAGTTTACAAAGAAATGTAAAAGGAATATAATTGATTGATTTTATGAGGACGGAGTAAGCTGAATGCCAGCAATGAGATTCGGGTTCGATATTAAATCTTAATTATAGAATTCTTATTTGATGTTGCAATGTACTTATTCCTTGATTTGATTATTGAAAATAATAATAATTCGCGAAATTGAAAGGACAGCACTCACGTTTATTATATTTCCTGTGTTTATGCTAAGATGTTTTACCTGGCAACCCATATGTAATACCCTTGCTGTTTGGCTGTTGTTACCAGATACCACAAATCAAAATGTTGTTTCATTTCACCCATGCTGTATGCGGTTGAACAAAATGCATGCTGATTTTTATTCCATATCACTGCGAATGAGCTACTGAAAAGGGAGAAAGTGTTTAAAATGAATTAATGTGAAAACCTTTTGTGAGAAAGGAAACCGTGTCACGTAAAGAACATTGAAGTAATTTTGGAGCTCCCAATTTCGAAAAAATTGTCCCTTCGGGTTTAAACCGCCTTTGCCAAAAAACTGGAAACGATCTCATTTGAAAAAAATAAAGTCAGTATAGCATAACGGAACCTTACATCAGCCCCCCCCCCCCCCCCCGAGGTTGCCATTTCACTCGACCTGTAGTACCTTTTGAACCTCAGATTTAGTCAGCAGATCCGTGTGATTTAGCTTTGGAATATACAAGTATATTACTTCTTCTCATACTTTATATTTAATATTAATACCTTCTAATTGCGGTAATTGTTAACATTTTATGATAATACTGATTGATAAATTCCTTTACCTGGTCTCCCAACCTTTGCAAGTCATCAAATTTCCGTTTGAAAATTCCGATTTCAGCATAAATCGTTTGAAAAAATTTAATTTTTTTTTGCCGGGGTTTAAGGGCATATGGATTTGTATGTAACACAGTGACCGATTTCGCATTACACCGCATGTTATAATATGGATGTATATCATTAGAATTACAATTTGCTTTTAAAGAATTTCTTGTTTATTTGTGCAAACATAATCACTTTGATGTAAGGGTCGCTTGCTTGCTTGGGAGCTAATGGCCAATTGGAACCTTAATCCGTCCCTGATCGGTTGGACGATTGCGTTTATTTGTGCCCATGCAGCAATTATCTCCCGGACTATATCCCAATCACACTTTAGCAGGGTGTCAATATAATCATCCCTCTTATATTCAGAGAATAATATTTATATATATTATTAACGAGAATTATAGACTTTGGATCCCTTTCTGAGTTTACGCTGAAATGTAAAAGTCCTAAATCTTGGTTAGAATAACATTTACTGGAAACATAATAACTTATTTTTGAAAACCATAGTAATATGTTTGAAATATGTCACACAGATAGTAGCAGTTATATATATATTTATATATGTGTGTGTGTTTGTAAACAGGTTGTCCCAACTTTGTTTACCCTACCACGCCTTCGGGTCATCCCCCACCCTTGAAGATAAATTGTCGCCTCTGTACATACGTGTTATGCGATGCCCTGGTAACCTCTGCTGAAAACGAGACCCACATGAGACAAAATCTGTGGAAAGTTATGCATTTCTATCTCATGGACCAGGTGTTCCTTTTTAAAGTTTCTTGGTGTATATACAGAACATTTAGTGCTCGCGTCTCTCTACTGAAATCAAGCAAACAGTGAAGTCTTGAAAGCTACAACACGATGAAAGTGGTAATCTTACTTTTCGTACTCATTACCGGCGAGTAGCTTGGTGTCTTTCGCTTCATACAAATAACATGTATTTGTTAGGTTTGGTAGCTTGCAGTGGAAGGAGAGATAAATGCCCCAGCTCCGGGGACGGAAGATATGTGAGAATACGAAGAAATCATCACCTGAAGAAAGGCGGCAGGGTTGTCATAGTAAAAAGTTTAGATCAAGGCTTTAGGAAAGTGGCTTTGAAAGACAGTAACAGGCAGGGTCGTAGCAAGTATTGAGGGAGGGGAGGGGGCCATGATCAGTGGCGGAACCAGAAATTCGAAAGGACTTGAAGAAATTCAAATTGGACTTGCGGTGCATATCGCCAAACATACCAGTGTACAATAATTTTATGAGGGTCTGCCCAGCCATGACTGAAAAAAAAACCGACGGATGACCACAGTTCATAGGTATGCTATAATATCTTAATGTCCATTAAAGGCTCAGTAACTTATGACATCACTGTTTTGCACTTTCAGCTCAACCCCGATTGGTACGTCTTGAGATGGTGTTCTAAAGCATAGGCTTTTATTCTAGTCTTGGGCTGTTTTAATTCTAATTAACGGGATCTGTGTCAGGCCTTTATTTATGTAATAAAGCTGATTAATAGAGGAATCCTGTGTGATAAAATATCAGGCTGGGGCATCATTGGTATTCAGCCCTAGTGAGACCAAGGTGCGTTACACATTTTGAATCAAGCTGCTTGGAAAAAGTCGTCACTTTAATCCTTATACATAATGCGATAAACTTCAATGAATACTAATGTATATTTTATTTTTCACTTTATAATGCTTGATTCATTCCACCTGAAATTAATAATAAAATTGATGTAGTTAAATTTAAATATATAATCCAAAGTCATTATGGAAAAGAGAAATGAAAATGTTGCATTTTGCCATAGATTTATTAAATAATAATCATGTTTATATTGTTAATAATATATATATACATAATTATATATATTGTTATTATTTCCTGTGTTATTAAATACCGGTTTAAACATTTTAAGCACCAGCAGAAGGTATATCAATGTTTATCTGTCATTCTTTTTTTAAGATGGAAGGCTTGTCCTTTTTCATCCATGTTTTATACTTGAATACGTACGTAATGGTGATGTTGAAAAGCAGAATGTCTGTTACGGGTAACATTCACGCGGTAGACGATCCGCGGGGTAACAGCACAACTCTTCACGTTCACATTGAGCCGCATCACGGCTCATGCAGGCACGCTCATTGACATCACAAGTAAATGGCCGACATTCGCCATTACGGTCCGGCCCACATTGATGAAAATCTTGCTGCTCGGCTAGGACAGCTATAATTAAGAATATATATATATATATATATATATATATATATATATATATATATATATACATATATATATATATATATATATATATATATATATATATATATTTAGCCACATAGCCATATAGTCATACATATTTCATTCATAAACATCATAAATTTTAGTGTCGGAAGCATTTTCTGACATCCCCCCCCCCCCGACACACACACACATTTTATTTTCCAAGTGCGGTGATCATCCAGAGCCTTCGCTTGCCACTGATACTATTTGATACTTTGCTACTGTAGCCATGCTTTGATGTCTTATTAAAACGCCGCCTGCTACACCTTTTCGAGATAACCCTTGCTCAAACCTTGCATGATATTTCACATATACTTTGCCCGATTTCTACGGACACCCTTGTCCATAAGGACCCCTTCCGCCAGATAACTTTCACACTCGAAACGAACCTCTTATGTTTGAACATTGTTGAACGGGCTGATCATCTTATCTTAAATGTCAAATTTAAAATTAAAATATGTTACATTTCAAGGTTGCATTTTCTGTTTACATTCAACATGCGCATGCTTACAAAACTTATTCCATGAAGTCTTTACCACGAAAACACCAATGTTTATGTAAATTGCCTTAGAACAATGATTATGTAGCACACTCGAACGGACTATTTTGTACTTTTCACTATATTTATACCTACGCTGCTGGTGTAGAAATGCGTCCGATATGGGGACGCAAACCTTGCGCGGAAGATAGTGATATGGAATTTGAATCAAGCCTGTGTTATTCATGGGAACTTTTTAACTGAATATTTTGGAAAAATGTCCTTGACATCGTGGGATTGCTGAAATTCCATATTTATATATCACGGGACCTTGAAGGCCGGGGAAACCGGTTAATCGTTTATAATCGCCTTATGGGATTACGTTTTGTTTTCATATATTTTAATGGAAAACATAATTACCAACGGCTATACAGGTCTAGATATCCAAACTCTCTGATTCAATGTAATACAACAACAATTGAAAATGATGCACACGTACCGGCAAGCAGTACAGCAAGGACGATGACGAACTTCATGATGAAGAATCTCTTTTTGTTGTCTTCAGGCTTCAAAGTTTCAAAGTTTTTGAATGTCCTGTTTAGCCGTCCCCCTTGTATATGAAGCAAAGTCAACCCTGGGAAAACAGCAGGTCTCTCAGAGAAACAAGCATGTGGTTGCCACAGAAATGCTAATATCATCTTAAAATAGAGAGGCACAGACGTGTTATTTGGGACGCCTTTTTGTTAAAAGCTCCTGACCTTTTGATCTAGATTGGTAACAAGGTGTGGGAACGTCAGGAGAATGCGTTCTTCGGGACACGTACCTAAAGAACTAATATATATATATATATATATATATATATATATATATATATATATATATATATATATATATATATATATTATTTTTTGTCAAATGCTAGCAAGGGCCTCTGAATAATTTCTTATTTGTTTCTGTGCGATCGCTGTCAACATTTAAGACATGAATTGTAATTCTATTTTATTCAATCATTACGAAAATTTTGTTTAAAATATTTTTTTAATTTTTTTTTGCATGTCTTAAAATTTTGCAAATAAAGCTGACCCTGTTATGTCCTTCTGTGCAGTTGATCTTCCATTGTACGCATATTATAGACACATATCTTTGGGCCAGCTACATTTGTCTTTATCAATTTCTGTGGTATAAATTATTGAAGTATGTTAAACCGCTGATAAGCATACTTTTTTAAAGTAGTTTTGATGGAGGTTACCACCTCCAATTTTTATGCAAACTTAACTAAGTATATGCACATCTGCATAATACCATCCCGGTTTCGACTACTTGACAGGGCAGTATCACACGTTTCCTTTTATTTTATACCCTGGTGTTAACCAGGCCCCGTGACTACTCCATCTGCGGGCCCTGGGTGCTTAATCGTCCAATTTGCTGGGTCATACCACCGAGGAACCCCCGAAAGGCGCACTCGAAGTTTGGGTTGACTACGGCCGTTCGGCACGGCCATTAAGCCTGTAGAGCACTCACCCTGGATGAGGGCCGACCCTGAAAATCTAAACGCCTCGGCAGAGATTCGAACTCCCTATCTCTCGGCTTTGAGTCCTGTGCTCTACCCAAGAGCCGCAGAAGCCGGGCCTGATACCCATACTTGATCATCATGCCAAGTTTAAAGTAAGTCAACCCGTTAGGTTCTTTAAAACTTTTATAGAAACTATGAATCTGCATTCTGCTGAATGCAAGCCTCCGCCATGTGGGGGTCCCCATTGCGGGACGCTCCCCAACCTGTGCATGTTTGCATCCACTTATTTGGCCCAGGTTCCAAGGTTCTTTCGTACTTAAGTAACTGTACATTTGTAAATATTCATTGATGACATCCTGGAATCTGGATCATGTGCCGGATCTATATGGAAGTCTAATCGGTTATTCATTGTCACATTCCCGAAATGCCTGAGATTCCGTTCATGATTGCATGAGTTGTGTTGCGAACAAACACACACATACACGAATTGGGATGAATGCATACGCTCTTGGCGGAGGCAAACATTGTGAAATCTCAATATCAGTTCTTTTTATCAAATGTGCAAGGAATGATAACCCTCCATAATCTCCCTGTGAACTATCCATATCAAATATGTATCTACAGCAGCCGCTCTCCCTGAGGAGTGATTTACAGTTAAGAGGTCCGCCCAATTCTTTAGCTGCAGCACCAATACCGAACGTAGTGCAGGTTACGTGTAAATGGACCTTTCCAGTCTGTTGGCCATAACTGGCGCTAAGGGTTGCAGTTGGTTATATTGGTTATACTTTTTACGTTTAACATGATAAAATTAATAAAAAGCTATTTCAGTCTCAGAGGCTAGGTTCCTGTCCGATCATTTGGCATTTTAGGAAACGTTGCCATGTTTGGATGCTGGACCATGGCAGACGAGTGTTACCGGCGGCACACGACTCCTCTTGTTAACATCCTAGTGTCACCCTGGCTAGGTAACTACCACACCTACGGATCCCGGTTGTGTAATCATCAACATCGCTGGGTCATTATATCATTATTTCTAGTTCACATTCGTTTGTGAGAGTAAAACGGCTGTGGAGCACAGCCTTCCCATTTGCCTGCACTAAGCTCATCTTTGGAGGGGACCGACAATGCCAGCCATTCTCGGTTGAAGGAACTCATGATCTCCCAGCTCTATGTCATGTGCTCTACCCAGTACCACAGAAACCGATTATTCAATTACATGTAATAGACAAGGTCTTTTCCCCCAAAATCGGAACCCTAAAGAAAGTTATATATATTAAACGGAGGATGGATTTAAAGATATTTTTTAGAGTATAAATTCACCATAAAAGTTTTATATATTTGCATACAGCATAATATGCAAGTTATGCAATGTCATAATAATGTAGGAACAATATTTGAATTTGCTGCATTTTTGAGTTTACTACAACGCTATATAGTTATGGCAATTTATTTCAACGTCATATGTTTTTGCTGAATTTTACCCAGGTTCCAATGAAAACCAGCACCTTGAGGCACTTGTGTTCACCTGCGAGCTAGGCATACGGCAGAATTGGACTCCGCACACATCATTTCACTTGACAATAATGTATGCCATAATTTAACTCGACTTTCCTTCAGCACTTTTTTAAAAAAAAATGTGCACATTTTGTAAAAGGTAAATGAAATGCATGACTCGCAGTTATGTAAAAGTGTGTTCATATTGACATAGTTTCTCACATATTAAGAAATATTTTAAACCTTGCACCAGTGTTATAAATGTTACAGAGGCGCGAAGTTCTTTGAATCAATAGACTCTTTAACAACGCTGGCGCCCCCTACTGGATACTAGACACGTTAATGAGTCGGGGCGCAAATCTAAATGGCAGTTTGCTTACTTATTATTATATCCGTGTATGGGATATCATCGATATCATTGTAATTTAAGCTTAAACCTTAAGAGCCCGATGTCTATAATAGTTATGTGGTCGTCGAGCGGGATTTTATATATATCTGTATAAATAACATCTTCATACTTCAAATTTTTGGTGGCCACCAATTTGATTAATTAGATTATCATGATGACCCGGAATGGTAGGGCCGAGTTATTACTTAAATACTGTATACTTCTATATTATTATATAACTAATAGCTAAACTCTGCTCATGCAGAGTGAAAACAATTATGTTTATTTTTAAAAGGAGATGCGCTCCTCCAAGGTAATTCTACATATGTAGATTGTGGTAAGGCGTTTGATACTTACGCGCAGTTTGCAGTTAGAGAAGCCATGGACTATGATTAGCTAATGTTATCTCTTAAGAGCGTTACAAGATGACTGAGGAGGGTTATCGTAACAAGTTTCGTACTTGTAGGACACAGCGTTGCGACACTCCCAGCCCGTTCGCGTTGCGGCTAAGTGGTTATCTTGACCATTGGAACAAGATTGCGGGTATAGGCGATGACATCAAACCTGTTAGTTGACTTGCTGTTGCGTGAACAGTGTTACGAAGACAAAGTACTCAGGGGAAAATACTGGGCCAATCCGGGTTTTGAACCCATGCCGGTGGCGCACAAGTCCGGCGTTCCAACCGCTTCGCTGTCAAAGCAAGCTTCACTAACGAGGCACTTCGGTCCGCTTTTATGTCATCCCGTAACACACCCCCTCTTAAGAGCGTACTGCTATCAGAACAAGACTAATTATCCCAGAAGTCACACTTTGGTGAGCTTATTCCTGGGCCACAAAGTTTACCATCACATTGGACGTGCCCCCATTTTGTTACGAAGACAAAGTACTCAGGGGAAAATCTGGGCCGATCCGGGATTCGAACCCATGTCGGTGGCGCACAAGTCCGGAGTTTCAACCGCTTCACTAGCAAAGCAAGCTTCACTAACGAGGCAGTTCGGTCCGCTTTAATGTCACCCCGTAACAACAGTATTTGAACTGGTGCAGCAAAGATCTCTCTGTTTTTTTTTTTTAGAAAGAGAGACAGTGTCGCGATATAGATAGCATGGCGGAGATGGCCGGGAGGTATACGAAGGCCCACGGCTTACACAATTTTTACGGCATAAAAATGTGAATGTAACTTTTCAGGTTATATGGACGATTTCTTAGTCTGTATAATCGCGGCGATCTGGATGGATCAAGGATCGTGGTACTCCAGTGGTACTCCATGGTACGGACTGATGTTATGAAGATGGGCCACACGAGCGTGCAAGTGCCGAGTTCGACTGGAAAGGGATGTACGGCGACGTTGCAGAGTTCTGAAGGTCGTGTACAATTTGCCAGACTAGAGCTGAACCTCAGCATGTCTTAGCGGTGGTCACCTTGTGTACGAACTAATCCGTACGTGAACCGGATAATCCGAATTGTTAAACCGAATTTACCTTAGCCTGAGAACTATACCTCGAGGGAGTAGACGAAACCTCCCACGTGTCGTTAGTATCAGCGGTGCGCAGCCAAACTGAAAGTGACGTCCAGGTTAATGACGAGCTAGGCAAGCAACAACGGCGCGGATACGGGATCTGTTGAACCAGTATGGCGAAGTATTCACAAAGGTCTCAAACCCCACCGATGTCATCGAATATAATATAATAATACTGCCGGTGAAGTCAAAACCGTATCGTGTTCCGTTTGAGATGAAAGAGACCATGCGATCTGAAATGTTTGAGTTGCGTCACCTTGTATTTTGCTGCATAAACGAGACGGAAAGATCAGATTCGTGATCAATAACCGTAAGTTGAACCATTCGGTCATATTCGATCCAGAACCTATGCCTGCATGAACAGTTGAGTGGTAATGCGCCCGACAGTCTCAGCTGACGACTTGGGTTCCAATTCCCGGAACTGCAATGAAAGTGGATTGTAATGCCCATGAAAGTTCGATAAACTAATAATAATAATAGTATTTTTATCCCATCTAATGTAAGCACCCATGGTTCATTTGTTTATATATTGACCGGGTATCTGTGAATTTATCCTTTCATCCCAGGCGTAACAACATATTACATAATACATCATACTGAAAATGTATTAAAAGGCTTGAAAATCAACAAAAATATAACAATAATGTCTTCTCTTTTTGGTTATATATCATTGCACTACTGACTTAAAAGTAAATGCATTATCTAATGTTGAATGTCATTTTCTGTTCCCAGGTTGGGCTTGACAAAATATTCCAGCTTTTTTATATAAATTTGAAATATATTTGCTAATATTTTATTAACATTTTCCGTATTTTGTGAAGAAATTCCATTTACTTTTTAACACCTGTGATGGGACTCTTGGTCAATTAACAAAATTATAGCTTTGCTCCGAGAGGCCGGTAATAATCCATTTTTCAAGATGGTGTTGAAAAATCTAAAATGTAATGGCAAAAGAAAAATAAACGGTATGGTTCTCAGGCACCGCCCGTACAACTTTGACCCCCGGATCAAACATTTTTATTTTGGTTATTTTGGATATATTGGACATCTTGCAGTTGAGGTTTTGGTCATGAGGTATCGGTAAAATGTCCGACGAGGAGCTGCAGCTTGGCGTCTACAGGTGAACCTCTCTAAGTGGACATCTCCATAAAGTTGTCATATCTAAAGTCGGCACTTTCGGGCAATCACGTTTTTCTTCTCTTCGTTATGTTTAGCCAAAGCGGGCACCTGTAGATTTTTTTTTTTGCAGTGGGACTGTTTTTCAGTTTATTTAGGCACCTCAATATTCTGTATACTGTTCGAGTTTCCCCCAGCTAATGAGGATATTTATCATTTTTTCCAGTTGAATTGTATTCCAATTTAAACTTCCGGAGCCTTGTTATGGCCCAGCTTGAACAGCGGCGCCGTGTAGTGTTCGCCTTCTCCATCCGTCTTTCAATCCGTCCCTCGGTGATGCTTTCTTTTGCACGCATTATCTCATTGAGAATACATTTTACCTTTCTCAATTTCACCGATAAAAAAATTTTGGTGCCTATAAGGGCTACAGACTTCTCGGATCACAGACCTATCGAAATTCCAAAACGACCACCAGAGCACAATAGGCGATTTATTTCGAGAGCAATATCTCAAAGAGAATATGCTTGATCTTTCTCGAAATCACAGGGATGATCGTGCTTATGAGGCATTTGGACCTACTGAAGTACAGAGACAGCTAAAACAAACAGTCGATGATTTCTTTGAGCACAGTATCTCAAAGATAAAAGTAATTTAAAATAAATTGTTCATAGATTACCGACGTCTTCTGTGTTATGAATTTGCCTTTATGCAGATAAATAGTAGATGCATACTCAGCGCTGACGAGGTTTATCGGTTACTTTTTTATTATTGCCTTATCAGATGTTATTCCATGTATCGATAGCCGAGCTTGGTGATAACCTCTTAATTTGTCTCAAACAGATCAAGCAGTCGGTCAGAGCGCCTATCATTAGTTATGTAATTTGCCTCCAGGTGGCAGTACCTGCGTAGCGACACAGTCAGAGCGACCTTAATGGCTCAGTCAGCGTAAGGAATTATTTCTTAATCATTGCATCGGCTGGACCAGACTGAGGGTCAAGGGACTGAATAATGACCACATGATTGTATGCAAAATTAAAAATCAATTGATCAGATAAATGAAGTTACCATGCAGACACCTACTGTAAACAATCCGGCCTGACCTATGACGGTGATTTTTGCTCTTAATCCTGGTGTGATTTGTTACACAATTATAAATTTTGAACTCTGAACCTTGAAATTTGGCATGTAATTTTTGCCCTGCACACCAAAATATCAACGAGCGTTACCCTTAATTGATTAGACCCATAATGTGAAACGTTATATCCTAGAAAATGAAATGGCGCGATGTTGTTTATTCATTTCGATGAACGCACATATATATATATATATATATATATATATATATATATATGTGTGTGTGTGTGTGTGTGTGTGTCCATGCGGACATACAAAACGTGTGAAGTGTCCCATGCTCGTTTTAACTGGAGAAACATATCAGACCAGAACATAACAATAAGATCTTAGAACTCATTCACACCGGACAATCCTTGACGGTAGTCGATCAGGGCACGGAAGGAAAAAAATGGATAGGTCTGACGTACCATGGTTCAACATCTGAACACTATAATCCAAATGAGATACTATAGAACCTCTTATTTTCGCAAAACGCAAATTTCGCGAATTTATATGGATTATTTTTTCGAGAACATGTAACTTGCGTGAATCGCCTGGAAATTAAAAGAGAACCAATACTGATATTGATTGGCAGGTCAAGCTGGTTACTCATTTAACTGCGTTTACACAAACCGGCGCTGCCTGGCGGTAAAAGCATAATGAATGTGTAAACTAGGCTCTCACGATTAGTTGCTCAATTATCTATCGTCTTGAGTCAACAGGCTCATTGTGATGTTCAAACGGTCTTAATGGGTTTTTTATCCATCAATGTACAAGGGAGTGAACGGATGTGTTTGTCCATCTGTTTGTGTGTCACCCCTTCTTGTACATCTTCTAAAACGCAGTTTTCGCTAACACATATTTTACACCAATCAATACATGATTTCGAAGTTAGCGAAATATGCATACTTGCGAAAAATTCCTCATTTACAGTATTCACCATTTATGCTTCCGGCCAGCTATTTTGATTCTATGTGCTTACTGCCGTTATCTTTAATCGATGATATGGCTGCCCTTTGTTTTCATTCCGTTACCATGCAGTGAACAGCTGTAAACTCGAAAATATTCTCAAAGTTTTATCAAATATATAGAGGTCTATGATGCATCTAGTTATCGTCATCTACACGTGTGGTCAAGGTAGCTTGTACTTTTTCTTCAGAAGCCTTGCCATCTGCCCGAGTCCCGTGTTCTACTTTAATATTCACAAATGTCACTAATGAAGGAAAGAATGAACCTTGGGATATGGTTCGAATAATTGAATGCAAATACGGTTTAGGGATTCCTTAGAGATTTCTAGTTACATTAGATATGTACATTACTATTAAGCCTGACTCTCATGTCTTCGCTCCTAGTGGCCAGGGCCGGGTTATAAGAGGGTGGCTGACAGGGATGTAGGGTCCCCCGAGAATTATTTACAAAGAAATGTAAAAGTACGGAGAATGCTGTATATTAGCAATGCGATGCGTGTTGGATAACTAAATCTTTATTACAGAAATCTTATTTTATATTGCAGCGTGCAAAATACTTATTTCTTAATTTGATTATTGAAAATAATTATCATTCTCGAAAATGAAAGGAAAAAACTCACTTGGTATAATATTTCCTCTGTATATTCCTAGATGTATATGGCTTTACCTGACATCCCATATATAATACCATAGCTGTTTCGCTGTTGTTACCAGGTACCACAAATCAAAATGTTTTATTTGACCCATGTTGTAAGTGTTTAAACAAAATGCCTGATGTTTGCCTCATACTCACTGCGACATAGAAAAAAAACTGAAAAAAAAGAGAAAAACGACTCGCGTGTCACGTGAAGAATATAAAATGAAAAAGTAGTTTTTTGGGGGCTCTAAATTTCGTACATTATCCCGTCGGGTTTAAAACGCCTGGTAAATAAATTGCAAACGGTCTTATTTGAAAAAAAAATCAGCATAGCAGTACGGAACCTGGTCTCACTACATTAGCAAGTCATCAAAAATCCGTTGGAATATATTGATTTCAGCATAAATCATTGGAAAATTTTACATTGTTTTCGTGGGTAAGGGCCCATGGGTTCGTGTTTTACACAAACCCCGATTTCGCATTACACCGCATGTTATAATATAGAAGAATATCAATGGAATTATAATTTGCTAAAACAGAATTTCTTGTTAATATGTGCAAATATTATCAATGTGATGAAAGGGTCCCTTGCTTGATGTACAGCCAGGGGCCCAATGCAACCTTAATCAGTCCCTGGTAGGAAGAACGCTTTCGTTTATTTGAACCCCTGCAGAAATTAGCTCCCGAACTATATCCCCATCATATTTTAGCAAGGGGGGATAGTCAATGTAATTATCCCAATTATATTCAGAGAATATTATATATATATATTGGAAATGAAATATATTAATAATGAGAATAAAAGATTTTGGTTTTTGAGAGTTTACTTAGACATATTAAACTCCAAAACCTTGGTTAGAATTAACATTTACTGGAAACATAATACCTTAAATTTTAAAACCTCAGTAATATGTCACGCAGAGAATAACAGGTTTGTATATATATATATATATATATATATATATATATATATATGCGTGTGTGTGTGTTGCCCCAACTTTGTTAACCCTTCCACGCCAGCGGGTTATCCCCCCCCCCCCTTGAAGATAAATTGACGCCACAGTACACACGTGTAATGCGATGCCCTGGTAACCTCTGCTGAAAACGAGACCCAGATGAGACAAAATCTTTTTTTAAGAAGATATGCATTCATATCTCATGGACCAGGTGTTCCTTTTTCTAGTTTTCTCAGTGTAAATAAGAACATTTAGTGCTCGCCTTTCTTAAAGAAAAAAAAAGAAAAAAGTGAAGTTTCGAAAAACTATAACACGATGAAAGTGATCATCTTACTTTTAGTACTCATTACCGGTAAGTAGCTTGGTGTGTTTGGCTCCATGCAAATGTGTTTGTTAGATTTGGAAGCTTGCAATGGACGGAGAGATAAATCTTGGGACGGTAGATATGTGAACATGCGGAGAAGTCGCCAACCGAAAAAAAAAGCGCTGCAGGGTTGTCATAGTAACACGTTTAGATCAAGGCTTCAAGATAGGGGGTTCAAACCACTCACACAGGTACACATAATGAACTTGAAATATATATACACACACACACACACACACATATATATATACACACATATATATAGTGTGTCTAGGTGTCTGTGTAAGTGAAGCTGTGTAAAGTTGTTCTTACTTGTACCTCTAGTAAACAAGTTTATCTAAAAAAGAGTATATAATTTAAATCAATTTAGATAACAAACACACACACCCTCACACCCTCTCTCACACACACACACACACATATATATATATATATTTATATATAAATATATATATATATATATATATATATTTATATATATATATACTGTATTTGTATTTTTGACAGTGACCGTCGCTCAGGACGCGGCTCGATGTGGGCCTGATTACGAGGGACAATGTCATAGGCTTTTCTGTGAACGAGGGGCTACGGAATGCCCCAATCAAGGGAGCGACAGATGTGGAATGTTTGAAGACGTGTGTTGTTATGGCCATGGCCAGGTTCCACCTGATGAATGTTTTGTGAACGTTTAGGGTTAGCGCGGTATTCTTTGAAATATGTGTTTAACTTGAAAATGCCCGTTACTGCAGTCCGTTAGTTTCTTAAACAAACAAGGTTCTCCAACATTAAACTAGGCGTTTAATATTAGGCTGATCCTTACATGTTTATTTTTAAATCGCTTCTTCGCCATCACTTGCCCCCTTCTGGAGATATTATATATAATTTAAAATGGAAATTACTTATCAACATTTTCTGTTTGTGTACAGAAATGAGTTGATTTTGTTAGGTATACTTACAGTTTACAAAAATAAATGCAACGTACAAAAACATATATATAGCACTAATGAGAGCAAACATACAGGTTTATACAACAGTGGCATGCTGTTTTCACCTAAAATGAACTTTATATTCAGGTTATAAGACATGTCCACAATTCTTTTATCTCTTTCTCTGTGTCTTAATACAGTTTTTTGTATACTTTTTATGACATATGGTTTGGTTCCATGTTATCTACACTCATACAAATACCTATTCCAAAGCAATATAATTATATTTATTATCTGATTAAGTGTATATATATCACGATTGGAATTTGGTCTGGACCAATCGCCTAACCGTCTGAACCAGTTCCCGATTGGTCAGTTCGAAATCCCGATCGTTATCTTGTCCAGCCCAAATCCTTATTCAGAGTGTCAGAAGAAAGAATACAGAATTTAATGCCTTCATATTTTTGATTAAAAGAAAATTTCACCTGTTTTCAGTGTGCTTATTAATTTACCATTTTATTTATACCACATAAGGCTGTTTATACGTAGAGTTAGTTGAACAAACGAATAGATACAATGAATAAATTGAGTGACCCTAGATACCTGCATGTCATGAAGAATTAATTAATGGAATAAGCATACTACTCATTGTATTAATTAAAAGGTAATTTCGTATGCATTTATCTTGCATATACTTTTTTAAAGTTACATTTTTTAGGTTGAATAACTAAGGAACTTTGACAGTCAGTGCATTTTTAAATTAAGTTAAAGAAATTTACAAAATTTAAAATATCAACATTACTGCCAATAGACAAATGAAAATTGCAGTATGCTTCAACTTATAATTTCAAACATTACCTATTATTTGCATTATTTGAATCAAAACAAATTAATTCTGTACCTAAAACAAAGAAAAAAAAATTATAAATATAAACAATTTTACATTGATTTGATAATTAAAATGAGCTTTGTGGACATGAAGTAAGCATGTACATACAATTATGAGATGCATCAGGGTTATTTATCTTTGTTATTAATTCAAGATAGGGATTTAGACCGGTTTGGCCTGGATCAATCGCCGATAGGTCCAGATCGTTAACTGGAATATAAATATATATCTATGTTTGTGTGTGTTTGCGAGTGTGAGGGTGTGGGTTGAATTTTAATCTTATGTTAATTATAATTTATTCCAGGTGAAAGTGCAACAAAATGAAAAAGAACCAACATTGCCGGTGAAAATATAAGAAGTTAAATAGCACCTATTGATTAATTTTTTTGTTGCAATACCAGACTTGTAAAAAATTGAAAAAAATGTACTTGTCTTCATGTGATGTATCATATCCACACTCCCATGCCTTTTAGTATTCTGCCCAAGATATTTGATCTAGAATAAATAACGATTTTGTTGCGATTCGGGCGGCTCTTTCGCGAAAATTCTTAAGAGCTGAAATCAGAAGTAACAAGATGTATGGTTTGATAATTCTGTGAATCCCTATAGATCAGCTAATTTATTTAAATCCTATAAATCCAGTTACAAATTTTTAATGTTGGCCCAAACGTCGCCATGATACAGCTCTTTGCTTTGATGTAAGGAAGTCGGGAGGGTGTTTACCAAAGCTTTCTTCAGGGAGGCCGCAGATCAAAATAAGTGCATGGTCATATTATATATTTTACATCTATTTGTATGGCTATCATAAGTATTTTATATTTTTTTTTTACTTATTACATATATATAAATATATATTAAATTATATATAATATATATATAAATATATATATCATCGGTGTTCAGACATCTTCTGACCCCCCTGGAAAAAAAATCCCCCTGGATCCGTCGCTGATAGTATACGTGTGAATAAATAAGTAATGATTAATGACTTATCTTATTAAGAACATGGAAACTAATTAATGCTCCTGTATCTTAAGAATAAATAGTCATCCACAGATTCACTGAAAACATTTGAAGAGGTTTGTATTAAAACAGGACGTCTTTATAATGTTAGAAAAAGCGGTTGAGGTGTAAAAAAACAAGCATATAGTGTCAAGATAATTTAGGTCTCCAAACATTAAGTGTAACACGTGCTACACATTTTCAGTTTAAGGATTGTCAGAGAAACATGTTATATCTGATTGGGAATATTATCCCTTTATTCTTTGAGGTAACTTAACAGTGTAAAAGCTTACTTTGTACAACTCAACACGGCAGGGCCTCTTCGACTCCTTTATTTCTTAGATTTTTCTTTGAAATATTGTCTCCTATAATTTCTAATATTTTTCGGCATTTAGATCTCTTATTTCATCCTATATACGGTCAAGGCACAATATAAGGTTTCTGATATATAGTTATTACTGTATAATTATCGTTATAAAGACTTGTTTAATCCCCTGTTCTTTTAAGGACC
The DNA here is from genome assembly GCA_026874595.1 of Sipunculus nudus. Classification (NCBI taxonomy): domain Eukaryota; kingdom Metazoa; phylum Annelida; class Sipuncula; order Golfingiida; family Sipunculidae; genus Sipunculus; species Sipunculus nudus. The sequence goes on along the minus strand of CM049308.1, from coordinate 24,201,266 downwards.
TGTACACGTGTTGTAGTTATAAAAGTAAAGCCATCTAGATCCATTAAACAGACCTTGAGGTGCTGATTGTAAAACTAACTGTCTGGGAATTAAAGTAACCTGGTAAACCACGTATTATAGTAAAAACTTATATCGTGGCTCAAAATTCATATAAACTCCAATATAGTTTTGTCTAAAGTGTTTCTTTGAAATTCCTGTGATGGAAGCCCTAATACGAAAACGGTTGAAAACATATATAACAGACAAATGTTCGAACGTTAGAACCAATGAGTCGATAAATTCGCCTAACATGAGTAATAATATTCTAGTTCTATGTCAGGTGATTTATTTGTGTTTGAAGGTAATTAACATTAATTATGTATGAAGAGCTACAAAGTATGATGCATAGAAAGAGCGATATTTTAGAATATCTCCAGTATTGAATACCGTTTCCAATGCGTAAATGGAAGAAGAAGAATAGTTGACGTCGATGGTTACGTAAATTTATAACAATAAGAATCTTTAATAAACTGAATTCTCTTGTTAAGGATGAATTTATATTAAATGTCAGTAATAAACAAATGCCATATGCAACATAGCTGCAGTTTATTTAGTTGCTTTGTTGCAAAAGATTTCATCAACCGATTTGTATATTTTGGTAAGGTCTGAGATTCAGATCATTGTATATTTTACAAAAGTAAGCTGTATGGCACGTATACGGTTATTCTGGGAGTGTATAGTTGTCGAAATGGATAAATATGTGTCCATGACAAAGTATGCCAATACGTGTCTAATTTAGAATTGAAACAGGTAATATATGAGGAGACAGCAATTAACGTAGATTTAGTGTTCTTCACCTGCGGGCGATTCTTGTTAATATGATATTGCAATAAGAGAGAGTCACATTTTTATTCATCAACAATAAATGCCTACACAACATATATCACTGCAAATAATAAGGCACTCAACATCTCTTTGAATATCAAATGCAAATGCATATTAGATAATATATGAACATATAGATAACATATATCATCTGTCTAATATATACCTTATATATAATTTTTGACGAATTGTTGTGTAACATCACATAATTAGGAAAATGTTGTACAGAAATTAAAAATCTGAAAAGTTAATATTTTTGTCTATTTTAATTCTGTTATTGTTACCCTGTTGGTTTTCCAATTTTCAAGCTTTAAAATTAAATTTCAGTGTCATAAAAAGCATTGTTTATCCGTATGTAGCTTTCTCGTGTTTATTTTTGCATAATATATTTGTAATTTTTTATGATAAACTATTAAGTGTTAAAAGAGTTGAGAAAATGAAATATTCATGGTGTGTTAGCCGTCAGGTATTTATTAGTTAACATTTTATTTTTAGTTAAAATAATTCGTGTGAAGTTTATTTCATCCCCTTTTTTCTTCACTCGTCGCACACACTACCTAAGGCCAAAAAAATAAAAGGGTATGGTTCTCAGGCACTTTTTTTCAGAAATCAATGCGGGCGGGCGGTATTTTATTTTTGACCTTTTTTTGTATGTTTCAATAAAATGTCATATGATCAGGAAAAAGCATGTAAATGACAGGTTTCTTCTTGCTAAACAGGCAAAAGCACTACATAACAAGGAAATCGTATCGAAATTGTAATTTATTACCATTTTGAATGACAAAAACACAATAAAAATGTTTGATGCGGGGGGTTAAAATTGACGCGGGCGGTGCCTGAGAACCACACCTTTTATTTATTTTGGCCTAAGTGGATATTTATTACATATCGGACACCCCGTCCTTTATACAGACACGGAATACTTTTTTAAGAATGAAACAAAAAAAATTATTCAGGAACATCTGAAGAACAAAGGCCAAGCATAAAGTTCTTATTAACACTATACTTCAGTAATCGTCCAAATATCCTTCTCTACCTACCAGACTACTAATTAGGAGGAGAACCGAAACAGCGAATGTCGTATCTTTGATAGCAGAAACTGCAATTATCAGCGTTAAATAGCTTATATCACATTCACAGATGTTCCCACCAAATGATATTACTTCGCCTTAAATGAACAGTGTTGTATAATTTTAGATAACGTGTGTCAGCTGAAAGTCTATTGTTCTAGGTATCAAAGGTTTAGACATGTTATCTTCTGAGCCCACTCTTCTCTTCTTAAACTATAAATGTATACTATATTAAAGTATTCTCCAGAAAATCCATCAATAAACAAAAAAAAATCTGCCTACATTCCCATAATACCTCGCAGCCTATTTAAAATCATTAAGGTTAAATAAGGCTATATCAAGGAATATATACAGTATAAAGAGGTATGTTAAAAATAAAGTTTTATTTTACGGTAAATTTTGAGTTTAATAAGAAAAAATAATAAAAATCCGGGTTTTTTTTTTTTTGGCCTGGCATTTTTATTTCCCAAAATTGCGTTTTATTTCAAATATATATATATATATATATATATATATATATATATATATATATATATATATTATTGTATTATATTTTGATAGACTCACAAAAGACCTTTTCAGAGATATCTTCATTATCAAAATTGGTTGAAAATACGCCAAAATATTCACATTTATGTTACCCCAACCCCTAATCATTTTCCAGCATTAATTGTCAAGCGTCGGCTTAAAAACGGTCAATGGCACAAAATTGATACAACAATTTAATACTATTATTCCCCCCCCCCCCCCCCCAGCAGTACTCTAGAGGTATCAAGCTATTAAAATATAAAGTCAGACCTTAATTGGCTGTGTGGTTGGTTGAACGATTTCGTTTATTTGGGCCTCTACAGAAATAAGCTCCCGGGCTTATGGCATATCACATAGGCCAAATAACAATATGACTTTTTCCCCTTTGGCCTTGTACTCCTCAAGAAGAGTTCTATCCGGGGCTCAATGCAGAACGCGGGAATCAGACAGATGGCAAAACAACCGGACCAAAATAATCTTTTCACACTAAAAATAAATGAGTAAAAAGCATGAAACATCTTCACATTATACATATATATATATATATATATATATATATAGAGAGAGAGAGAGAGAGAGAGGGAGAGAGAGAGAGAGAGAGAGAGAGAGAGAGAGATGAAAATGGTACACAAGGAAAAGTCGGTTAACTGACGGTGGGAATCGAACTCACGATCTTCCGATTTCCGCCCATATTGGGCCATTAGGTCTCCCTGTTGCATGAAAAGTCGTAGCATGGTTCCCAGCCTGCCTTGCCCTACGCTCACGGAGGCATGACACAATCCCTTACGTCATCGTCCCACAATACACCGCGCGAAACAACAACAGAGCAACGTGTCAGGATGTTTACACGTGTTGGTTTACTCGCTTCGAAACACCGTGATTTACACTGGTCAGTTAGTGTTAAGTTTACGAAAAATGCTTATTTTTTTATGCGGTGTATTGTGGTGTGTAGGATTTTAAACAGAGCTTGAATGAGATGTCAGAAATTAATTTATTTCACAAGCAATTATTTTAATATCTAGGAAAAAGTGAGTAATTAAGAATTTTACGGACCTAATGAAGGTATAGGTTGAGACGCCTACGAGTAAGTCCAGTCAATGTCGATCGATTTTAGAATATTGTTTTCTCACAAGTTATGACGATAATGTTCCAGTTAATAATAAACGCCTCATTTTAAGATAAAAATAAAACACAACAACTGGTTGCCATTAATTTTATTCACATATGACATGTATGTAAGATCAAACATTAGATAAAAAAAATATTGTTGGTTTAGTCCCATACTTGGTCTCAACCGGAATTTCTGGGCCCGACTCCCTCTGGGGCGGACACCCCGCTATTACGGACAAATCGTTCGGTCCCGTGACTGTACTCCCCAGAGTAAGCACGTCTCAACGAGAGTGGGAAGGCGCTTCTTACTATTTTTGGACAAACATTTCCCGGAGGGGAACATACTCCATCCAATATTTAATCGCGACAATGTTAAGGTTAGCTACAGTTGTATGGGCAATATTAGCAAAAACCATAAGCGCACATAATAAAACAATCTTAAGCAAAGAGAAAAAAGAAAAAGAGCAAATGCAATTGCCGAAACCCTGATGATTGCCCCCTGCAGGGTCGATGTCTGACAAAAAAAGATCGTATACGAAGCCGCCGTTATCACACAACAAGGCACTAAAGCATACATAGGTGCTTGCGATACGGAATTTAAAAAACTGTAGTATAATCATAAGAGTTCCTTCAGGCTTCAACATAAATGTAAAGAAACAGAGCTGAGTAAATACATTTAGCAGTTACGCGAAAAAAATATTAAGTTTGAACTTAAATGGAGCATCCTCAAACAGGCCAACTCCTACTCAAATATCACAAAACGCTGTCAGTTATGCCTGTGGGAAAAACTCTTCATTATAACCAGACGAAAATGTTCAATACTAAACACAAGATCAGAATTAATAAGCAAATGCAGGCACCAAAACAAGTTCCTCATCGTTAGCAATTACGCAACTCATATCCGATACACTCCAGCGCACCCCAATCCAATTGTGCACGCAGTACGCGTCGTAAACACACCGTACTCATAATCACACCTGAAGAGCCTTCTGGGCGAATCGGACCGTAGTGTCAAAAATCGAACATGTGCTTAAATCTCGGACTATTTGATATATATTACATAATATATATATATATATATATATATATATATATATATATCGGCAGGAATAGTTTAAAATTTACAACTGTTAACAAATAAACAACCAAGCATAGAATAAGGATGGAAATAAACGAAAATTGCTTTATCCAAGTATCAATTTATGACGTGGTACTGTGGCATGCCCATAGACCACAGTGACAATGACATTGGCCCTCTGGCATTGAACTTTACAAAATCAGGTTCATCGAGGGCTCAATGCAGGACATGGGAATCAAACAGAAGGCAAGGCAAAAAATCTGTAGGCCAAGACTATATGACTTTTGCCCTCTGGCCTTGTACTCAAAAAGAGCTATCCAGAGCTCAATGTAGAACGCGGGACCAGACAGATGGCATCACAACGGCGCCAAAATAATCTTATTACAGTAAATGAAATGAGTCGGAGTAAACTGCATGAAACATCTTCAAATTCACACACACACACACATACATATATATATATATATATATATATATATATATATATATATATATATATATATATGTCTCGGCGGGAATACTTTAGAATTTACAACTGTTCAAAATAAACAATCGGGCATAGGCTCAGGATAAAACTCAACTGAAGTTGCTGTAACCAGGTATCAGTATAACCCTCTGGCCTTGAAAAAGAGGTTTATGCGGGGCTCAGGGTAGAACTTGGAAGTCAGAAAGATGGCAAGGCGACGGGACAAAAAGTCTGCTTTACAGTAAATTAAATGTCTTCACATTATAGAATACTCGACAGGAATATTTTAAAGTTTACAATTTTTTTAACAAATGAACCACCTAGCATTAGTTTGATTTAAACTGCAACCGTAGATTTTCGATCAAAACATTCAAGCTGTATATATTTTATTTCATGTTCAGATGTCTTCACCACATCATATAGCCATACATAATTCTAACAGGTGTAGCAGGAAGACACTTTCCATAAATAAAACGTATTTGAACCTTACACGGACTGAATGGATCTTGCTGTTTTATAGAATCGTTATTGTTTATAACTGTGATATTACAAGTTATAACAAGATTTATTTATTTATTATTATCAATTAATTTATTCATTTATAACAATAATAATTATTATTATTATTATTTTATTATTATTGTTATTATTATTAATATCACACAGGTGGCAAACCGATCGGACAAAAGAAGCAAGTTTAATTTATTATATTTTTTTTAAATAATAATATAATAAATAACGCAACAGGATACATTAAATTCCAGCACAGTCCTCCGTATATATTGCAAATCAAGTTTTGCTTACCGACCATATATGAGTCATGTATATACCAAAGATTATATACACATATGTCTGTAAAGATCAAAAGACACATTACTGCGCCACTCTCAGCCAAACAATATTCATTTACAATTTTAAAAAATGTGACTCAGGAGTAGAACACAGGCCTCAAAGCCGGGAGATCGTGAGTTCGAATTTCAGTCGAGATGGTGAGATTTTTTTCAAGGTCGGCCCCCATCTAGGGTGGACGCGCCGCAAGCATAATGGGAAGGCCGGGCCTAATAGCCGTGTTTCACCCATAAAATAGTGCGTCTTACGGGGTTTCCTCGGTAGTATGACCCAGCAATGAAGACGATTACGCATCTAGGGCCCGCAGGTGCAGTAGTCACCGGGCCTAGTCGAGGCCAGAATATAAAAAAAGAGGAAGCGCGTGATACTGCCCTGTCACGTAGTCTGAAACCCGAATGTAATTCTGTAGATGTATTAATACGCAGTCAAGTAAGCATTTATAAATGAAGGCGGTTACCTCCAAACAAAAAAAAAATATTATCAAAAGTGCCTCAGAAAGGGAAAGGAGGTTTCATGTTAGAAACTGATAATCCAGATAAACAGAGCTGCACTTGTAGTTTCAGATGTTTATGTTCAGCCAATACTAGGTGATAGAGGGGTTCAGAAGATGAATTTGATCGACGTGAACATTGCATATATAACAATGTTATCACATAAATGCATCATGAGATCACTTATTCAGCATAAGTTATCAAGTAGGACTTCCTTCATAACATCATAAGTTATTTATAATACTCCTTCATATAGCCCTTTTCAAGTCTCATGTAAACACTATGGCAGCTCACTGTTTCACTATTGTAAAACTCCTGCATTAATTATGTCCCATTGAATCACATAAATATAATGATCTCATTATTGCATCTCATCCAATCACCATGACATCCTACACGATCAAGATACCCCATGTTACATTTGATAGTCATTATTACTCAATATATAGCTTTTTATCATCTTTCGTCCTACATGACTAAAAAGAAATATTTTATGAAAGTATAAATCTCTCTATTTGTTGTATATATCACAAATAATAATACAATTCCTGAATGGACTGTTAATCAGTTATCAGATTAAGGTCCTATGATAAACATTGATTCTTCTGTTGAAACATTTTTTCCTATTGAGTGACATTTGATAAACATGATGTGTTTTACTTTTCCAAGGTTTAAATTGAGATATAGTTAAATAAGGCGCCTCATGCTTAAGATAACGACAGAAACAACAAAGCCTGCCAATTCATCCCTCTGTATGCTGGCTTCTTTCTCTTGGCTGTCCCATAATTGACCGTAAACAACCATCAGTCAACCCTCAGTCACAACACAATACAATATGTAATATTATTTCACTATAAAAATATCGTATGCTGAGCTGTTCCTAAGATGGCCAGAGACACAGGCACATAACGTGCAAATTCAGAATAGATCAGTAGTTTTTTCTTTTTAAAACATAAACAATATAGACCCTCCGAGCAACTTATTTATTTACAAAGCACTCTCGTCACTCGATACCCGTCAGTACATTCTCACTTCATTATATGTATTTCCTCTGAATATAAAGCAATAGGCAAAATAAGCCTTCGTCTCCACTAAGAAGAACTACTCAATTCACCTACTAGCACCTACTGTTCCGTCGAAACATTCGCCATGTTTATATATATATATATATATATATATATATATAACCTTCTTTATTTCACAGATATTATGCGCTTCCAGCTAGAATAATTTTTGCCTGGAAGATCAAATTTCCGGTTCAAATATACCCCTGTCAAACAAGCCCACTGATTTGTCTGCTCAGACACGATGAGAGAGGGCAAATCTTAATAATTTTTTTCAGCACTTTTCAAATGTTTCAATTTTTGCGTAAAATTTAAACAGCTGCAATCGCTTTCATAACGTGGGAATACTCCTTTTGAATGATATTTTGTGGTCTCTTATCGAAGTTTACTTTAATAACTGGCTTTATTTTTTACGTGCCGGAAAGGGAATCGCTTGATCTGGAATCTATTTACTTATATCTTTGTAGGCCTTTAGAAAATCTCGGCGCTTACCAAAAATAAGGCCACTGTGACCTGTATTTTGCGAGTTTCCGTGTTTTTGTGTGTTTTAGCACTCGAAAATGTAAACATTAAAGACTGTTCAGGTCGGCTGAGTGTCATGACCCATGGGTCACTTGAAAGTCGATGCCAACGAAAATCGCAACCACATAGTTTTATATTATACAATCTTTTGATATATCGAGAGGTATATGCATTACGAGAGCCCTAATATAAACACAATATGTGCATAGGGGATCTTACAGTGGGACTACGTGTCCGGGATCCTTTTCTACAAAGGTGGCTATCAATATAACTTTGCTGTTAAAATATTATTATCGGACCAGTGTAATATAATCAGTCACACCAACTGTTAACTCTAATTTGCCGTTTTACACGGTCAAGGACCTTCAAATATCCAAAAGCTAGAAAATGACACGGAGGCACTAGACAACAGAGTGAGCAATCAGGTACATGTAATAATAATTTAACAAATAGATTTGAAAACTGAAACTAACCGTGATACAAGTCCTACTAATCACTCTCTCTCTCTCTCTCTCTCTCTCTCTCATTCATATATATATATATATATATATATATATATATATATATATATATTCCCATTGTGTCGGAAACTAATAACAACAATAAAAATGTAGAGTACTAGAGTGTCCGGATCCTAGGCTTTGATTTTTGGATACATCCACTGTCACAGCTCAACAAGAGTCCTTTAACATAAATAATCCACGTAAATTGTAAAAATCCAAAGGCAAACTGCAGACAGTCCGTATTAATTCTGTATAAAATCCGTTAAATAGCTGACACCACTGCGATTATCGGAAAAGGTCCCAAAATGATTAGAAAGTAACGCTCTTGTTGCTTGCTGGCATATTCCTTTCTGCCGGCTCTAATTACAGCCTCTAATTTATAGCTTCTCAACCGAAAATTCTAGAAATGAAAAATCCCAATATATATATATATATATATATATATATATATATATATATATATATATATATATATATACATATATATATATATATATATATATAAAAGGGATCGTAATACTTTACACCTACTCTGTGAAATTGCCAATGTCAAATATGATATATTGCTTCTTTCACAAATGGGTAAGTTTCATAGACTGAGTGTAGCATATATATATATATATATATATATATATATATATACATATATATATACATACATATACATATATTAATAAGCTATATTTATATATTAATCTAAACGGAACCAGAGCTGTATAGTTATACAAATATAGAGGAATCAAATTTGGTCACACTTTTTATTTCTGCATTGTTTCGTGCAATATGTTGATGCAAGGAAGGAAGACTGTCTGGTGATTGCAATGGTACGGTTCATAACTATACACCTAATAAACTCATGTCAGTTAAAATAATTGTTATAATGTTGTTTCAATTAATCTGTGTTTTTGTTACGCGACATTTTATGGGTCACTGGTCATGCAGCTAAATAGCGAGACCTTAATAGTCGTTGTTTATACCACGAATCTAGTTGTAGCCTAAATGAATATCAGGTCCCGCTAAAAATGTTCCCAACTGGCCCGCACACCCGAAGGCCATGAAATAAATTCGCATATGTCTTTCAGATAGCAAACATTAAACGTGTTGCTGTCTTCACAGCAATTTGAGTCCTTGCCCAAAATTCAGCAAGAGAAAAATCCCTTCATAAGAGGGTTCAGTCCTCTGTCATTTATATAAATAAACGTAGAGCAAAACTTTTTTATTGTATGATACTTTAAATGTGGCTATTTTACATAATTTTTCAGACTTTGTAGTAAATAAATGCAGTCCAATTCTTGAGGTTAGGTCCGACCACAATATTATCAACATATGTCATATGTCGATGCATAGAGACCTTTACCTTTTGCAATCATTGCAGTAAAACGAAATGTATTGGGAATTATCTTTAGGTTTCACCCTCAATTTACGACATACGTTGTAGATTGGTCTTACCGTTCGTGACATAAAGGGTACAAGCATCTCAGTGATGACAGAAGAAAAACGTGATAAGCTGCTGACAAACGTCTGCATTTTGAATGACCAGATTTCACCGTTTCCACAGCTAATACACATGTGGCTGGCGCATCTATGCTTCAACGGGAGTATGAGACAAAATAGCCCGTACGCTTGAAAGGTGTTTAAAGTAAACAGTGTTTAAGGATAACTGGTGTTTAGTAAAACACCTAACTCTTATCAGTAGGTCGTATGCACGAAGGGCGTTAAAGCTCTGTTTTACTACAAATCTGGAACTAAATTTAGTGGGCCATGCCTGAGTAAAACAGCCTGTCTAATTGTGAAGTTTCACATTTTCTGGCCTGTTTCCATGTGATTCTGCGCTGTGATTGGCTATTCTGGTGCAGATAAACTTACCTCCTAAAGTTAGACAGCTCTCCAGCATACGGGCTTTATTAGATCTAATGCAGTTGTTCTAAAATTAAGGGAGTTCTTTAGTTATACGATAATCAATACAAGTGTCCTTTCAAGGAAGGAACCTTACGATATGTTAATATCAAGCTATCAAGTAGAAGAAGGGCCGTCACGGCCACACAGACGGGGACAACTTTAGTAGTCCAAATCCTACAGCAGGGGATTACTTAATTCAAACTGCTGATAGTAAACAAACAATGTGCATTGAAACGTATATTTTAGTCAGTAAATGTTAAAGCAAGGCAGATGTAGATGAGTGTAGGTTAACGATCATAAAATGAGCATAAATGGACAATTTTATTAACCATTTATCATGAGGTGCTTTAACTTACAATATGTTGAAAAGGTTATGAAATCAAATTTCAAATTACATCCGGTTTCATTAATCGGAAACACTCAAGTCAGGCGTGGCCAGCATACATCAAATCCACTGAGCGATAATGAGAACTGTAATGGATTTAGTCTCTTTGTCCACAGGTTGCATGCTGTTACCCATTTTATTTTAGATTGGCTCATACACTAATAATGTTACCTAATTTTGTAAATTGGTTTATACAATATTGAATACACACATACAAATGTTCAGTGCACCAGACTGCAGTTCTGAAGTTGTTCGACTCGGGTGCTATCGGCTCTGTGCGTTGCGCGACAGAACGTGGGGGATGCATGTATCCAAGTAAATCCGTGCAGTCGGCTGTTCCTCTCGTGTGCAGTTACATAACTGAAGTGTTAAAAAGGCAGTTGACGGTGCTAGTGTCCAGGCAGGGATCAGTGGTCGACAGCTGGCCGAAGTCATACATGTATTGTTATTAAGCTGACTTGGCGTCATAGGTCGGGACCACTTCGGATCCCTACTGATGATTTGCTCCTTGTGCCAGAAGCGGACCTTTTGGTGGTCGGCATGAGCCAGAGACATTTGGGCCGCGGCTTTTCCTTTTTTTTAAAAGTCCTCTTTGACAAAGTCATCAACAAAGATAACGGACTGTTCCGGTCCACTGCGACTGCATTTTGTTTCTGCGTTTAAAGTATTGCACTCCTTGTTGGTCTACTGCAGAATTCGGCAATTATATATCTACTGGCTGCTCCCGTGGAAAATCCACGGCTCTATCTGATGCACATGTTTGTAATGAGCTGAACTAAACGACGCATATTTTAATCCTAAAGTTTTTGCAGGAACTTTTGTCATGTGTTTCACTTATATTATATCACATATATTATAAAGATTACTTCTACTAGAATTCTCCAGGAACACCCTCCACCAAAATATCAACATGGAAAGAAAATATTTCTATTCCAGAAATCACACACAAAAAAATGGAAAGAGACATGAGGCATATACAGGTCATACGAATTTTTAAATGAGAAGTTTTTTTCCAGATAAACAACATAGGTCCGACAACTTCATTGCTTGGGAAATATCGTAGATATAACGAGTGTATAAAGAAGATTCTACCGTGTAATTATATGAAATATGCTTTGTATAAGTTGAAGCTCAGGCGACATCTTAAAACAAAATGTTTATTCAGTGTAGTCAGTTAAGTGTATAGTCTAAGGCATGTTAACAGACACATGTTTGTATACACATGCATATGTCGTTTCGTTGAAGTCTCTTGTACGCGAAACGTACAACTGCCAATTTAGAAAAGGTAGGCCCAGAAAAATATGTTTAAACAGTATTAAATTTTGGTTTAGGTAATGTAAATTGTCAAGAAATAAGCAGGTCTGATGCACAATTGATAACTCTCCCAGATAAAAAGAAAGCAGGTTGATATATTTCGATGAAATCATTTAGCAAAGAAACCACTTTAGCCTTGGTTCGTTACACTGTCTAACGGCAAATTAACGCAAAATGTAATATACAGATTTTGCTGAAAATTTGAATAGGGGTATGTTTAAATTGCATCCGTAATCCTTTACATTTTTTGATGTAATAGGAATGACCATAATATATATTTTTTTTTTCTTAAGTGCTATAATCACAATTCCACAAAGGAATAATTATAAGGGGCTATGCCTTTGTCCTCGAGTATAACCGCCAATTCGCGAGCAGTTTTTCAGCCGCTTGGTGAACCCGTGTTTCTGAACCATGACAATATTTTACATGAAACGTGCACGTATGAACGAACGCCTGATCAGAAGATTCTGTCGGGTATTTCTAAGTTCCCAATAGATTGAGGACCCTTAGAAGTATGTGCAATAGGCAGGGCTTCCTTTAAAAAAAAAAAAACTTTTTTTTTCAAACAAGCCATGAATCGGCCAAACTATTAAAACCATGGTATCATGGAAAGATACCACTGTATGTATAAAAATCTACATACCTGTAAACCTCTAAAACGGAGATCGTGTAAAGTGTCAGCTCTTTGACAGGGGCAACTGTGAGAATGTTATCACATATATAATTTTGGGACACCGTTTCAAATACAATGATAAACGTTTCTTTTACTCATCGATAAGGTTTCTGTATTGGCCAAAATTGTCGGGAACCGGACAATCTTTAATTTTTTTTTCTTTTTTGTGACATATTCCTGGAGATTTTTTCTCCATTAACGAACTGTTTCTCAATAAATTGATTCACAGCGAGAAAGACCATCATAATGCTGGAATTGTTAGTTTAATTGACGTAAATCTACGGAAAATTAAGACCACGAGTCAAGCTGATATTGAAAGATCATTCTTCAACTCATAGTTCTCAGTTTTTAAAATAAACCATAGCAGAGGAAAATTTAAGTAATTTTACTGCAACATGCGATATCTATAATTAGTGACGGGAGCTACATATATAAACAATACAATAGAAGAGGGAATTCCGTCATATATATATATATATATATATATATACATATATATATATATGCATTAAATTGCATTTGCTATCAGTTACGGATCCAGAGGGGGCTCCTTCGACGCCCGGCCCCCCCCCCCCCTTGAGCTGAAGTGTATCTCATTTATCTAATTTCCCAATATTCGTGATTAATTTTTGTTTTTCATATTTCTTTTTATTAATTAGCTATTAGATTTTATTAAAGTTATCTGCAGTTTATTACTTACAAATTTATTAGTTGTGTATAAGGATATTTATGAACAGCGGCAGAACAACTGCAGAACACAAGGCCTTGGTTGAGTCGACCGTGAACAAACTCAAGGCTCCTCTGGTGATACCGGTACTCAAACTCGCGATCTGTGGTCTAAGGCGTCCTGTGTGCTGTCGAAACAACGGAACCCGGTCAAATGCAAAGTTTAACATAGGACTTCAGCAAATCAGTTATTTCACTCCGAGTATTACATTTTAAAGATAATATTTTGCAAGTTACGAACGTAAATGTACGGAAGCGTATTGCTGCCACCTGGTAAAAGAAAAATAAAATATTTATCTCGTACGTACGACATACTATCTCGTACGTACGACATGCTATCTCGTACGTACGACATAGTATCTCGTAGGTACGAAATATTATCTCGTACGTACGACATAATATCTCATATATATACATTTATATATGTGTGTGTGTGTGTGAAAAGACTGAAAGACTTTGGATATAATACCAACGCTGGTTAGAATGGATCAGCCGGTGGATACTATTAATGTCATTAGTAATACATGTAATGTCTATCAGAGGTTCTTGTTTGACCAGATAAAATATCCCGACATGTGCAAGGAACACAATTAGCTATTGTTACTTGCGGGGGGATTCCAATGCCTATATGGCAAATTTGAAATGGAAATAAAATTTAGAAACGAGACCAATCGTTTAGAAACGAGACAAACACAGCGCTCACGCCACCTGGTGGTGGTACAGCATAAATTCACAACTCAAGGGTTTTCAAGCTTCTCTAGATGTTTCTTCTTTCATGTTTCTTTTCTTTTTTATAATTGTCGCAGGTGGATCTTTCCTCTGGTCACCCGGCCTTCTTATGTAAACACTTAACAGACACTTATAGAGGTTCTGTAATACAGAGATGCCCAATAGGGGAGAGACATGATTCATATATTATAAAACGAAGTGCTTGATCCCATAAGTTGAACTTCATGCCGTTTACAGAAGTGTGAGTTACACGCACATGTGCCACATACAAGATCTTATACCAATCCGCAAATGAAACAAATCTGAGGTGTAGATTTTACCACCACTTCAGCCTGACATATGAGGTTATGACATTTTTATAATTCGTATTCTTCTGTCACAGATTAATCGCACGTCCATGAGTGATAGTTTAATATATATTTTAATATAATTTAGTTCAAAATAAAAATTATACGTACCCCATTAAATGGATTGTTGTCTGTTTAGCTACCCACCGACCATATCAATTGCGGTTTGCAAGGAGGTGGAGATGTTGTATATTTAGTTAATGTGAAAACATACATTATTTAACATATACATATTGCTTATACATATATCTGTTGGCATGTTGTCTGGTCTATGAATCAGATCCGTAAGATTTATTATGTCGTAAGTACGAGACAATATGTCGTACGTACGAGATAGTATGTCGTACGTACGAGATGGTATGTCGTACGTACGAGATAATATGTCGTACGTACGAGATTGTATGTCGTACGTACGAGATAATATGTCGTAATTTTTCTTTTACCAGGTGGCACCAATACGCTTCCGTATAAATGCGCCTTTGCGCCATTGACTTTTCTTTTAACGATTGAAATTTTATATCCTTTTTTTGAAGTAATATAACTTTTAAATATTGTACCTCTGTACCGTTTGACTACATACCACGAAGACATAAGGGAACAATTTTTCAGGAACAGGAAATCCTCATTTTTGGTGAAAATTGCCTCAAAATGTCCTCTTTACATTGCATATTAAAAAAAAAATTCCCCAATATCACAGGGGGATACCCCCTCCCATACCTTCCCTATGTACCTGTAAATAACTTTAATGGAACCATAGCTCATATTTGAAAATAAATAAAAATTATATTTTCATACACTAAAATATATAACGTAAAGTAGTAGTAATAATAATAATAATATACATACATATACACACATATAAGTTTTCATAGTACCAATACGTGCATATAATAGCTCTCCCCCCCCCCCCCCCCCCACGTTTTTCGAATTTCTTGATCCGCCACTGATCATGGCCCCCTCCCCTCCCTCAGCCCTGGCTACGCCCCTGATTCACAACCGTATACCTAAGCTGGCGCCTCCAGGCGGCCGTTGGATGGACATGAACTGGGAAAATGACACCTGCCAGTCTGTGACATTTGATCTTGATAACATAGATCATCACGTTGAAGTCTGGCAAAACGTGAATCTTTTGCATGTTCACGCTTCCTCTCATTTTATAACCTGGTGGAAGTCACCTGATCTGAGGGCCCTTGGTGAGTAATCATAACCATTAATGGTTATGCCACCGAGCAGCTCCCGAAAGGTGCATCCGTTTGTGAAGGAAACAAGGATGCGGGGCACGGCCTTGCTATTAAGCCCCGCGGGGCTGTCACTGTTGATTTCGATAGTTGTTAAATCGTTCATTGTGCATCTGTTATTGTTCATATGTTAATAAATTGAACGACGTCTACCGCACTTGTTGTGTATGATGTTTGCATGATCAAACATACATTATAGGTAGATAATAAAAAGGACAGACTGTTCCATCCGTTCCTGGGGACATAAAAATAAAGACCGGAGGATAAAACCGTCTCATCACTTGTTTGTCACAATCACATGCAGGTGTGAACCAAATATTTTGTGCGTATACTAATCGGTCTTGATTATTGCCGGGAAGTGTCGAAATGGTGTCCTAAACTGCCCCAATTTAGCCGAAAAGTGCCCATAGTTAAATTAAAGCAGTTTCATAGTTTGATTCCATCTCTTAAGACACATATCTTTTATGTAGTTTATTGAAATAGTATATCCTACTTAAAAAAAATAAAAATTTTAATGAGTAAAATCTGAACAGTGCAGGGTTAACTTTAAATTAGGATCAGACAAACTCGGGTGTTATCTTGAATTGATTTCATATTAAAGGGGGGGGGGGTGGAGGACCTGGGACCCTGGACTACTGAGTGGTCTCCTCTGGCGACCCGGGTTCGATTCCCGGTGTGGCTTATACAGTGAATATGTGAATTTGAAATCTTTACTTCCTTTTCACAGAGTAAAATCCCTTAACAGGGGAAATAATGGAACAATGGAAATGGGGTTCAGTGGGGATTACAGGTCGCCTCCTGAAAAAGCGTGACAGACGAAAAATATTTTGCTGAACATTTGTAGAGGGTAAGGGTAAAGAAATATCAATAGTCCATTTCATTTTGGAGGTAATAATAATCACCTCAATATATATTTTCTTATGAACCATTATGATAAAGACCATTCCTTTATCCCCGTTTGTTCTGCCACTCGCAAGGTTAACTCGTGTTACTGAAGCATGAGTGTTCACACATGAAACCGTGACTGATATTAAAAGAGATTCTAATGGAGGTCTGTACGCCCTGACTATAGATTCTAGTTTGTTATCAATTTAAAGATGTACAGATGATATTTTTTCATAATTCACCGTCCCTACAGACAACGGATCTTAACGAATATATGTGCCCCCCCCCCACACACACACACACCCAACCCAAATAAAAATTGAGTTGTGGGGCTTCTTTTTAAAAAAAATTAATTTTTGAATGCATAAAACCAACATACCTGTAACCCATAAAAAATTTGTCAAACGATGGTCACATTACTGGACTCAGTGCCCAGTGTTGACCAAACTGAAAAGCCCTCGCATTGAAAAGGGAGTCATGTGGTCTTTGGATTAAAAACCTTTACTTCCTTTCGACAGAGAAAAATCCTTTAGAGGCGTTACAATAGATATGGGGGATCAATGGGGATTATAGGGGACCTGCGTGACCGCGTATTGCACGGAAATGCCTTTTTTGCAGGACATTCGCTCTTGCCACGGTCTTAACAGGCCAGTGAAAATCCCCGAGGCGCCTCCTGAAAAAGTGTCACAGGAGTGGAGGACCTTGCAGCACAAAAGATATAGGGGCACCTAATGGGGAAATATTAAAATTATTAATTATTCAGCTTAATAGGGCATAATCCCGCAAAATAAAGCAAACTTTTCCTAGAAGAGCACACCACCGATACGTCTGCCGAATTTTGAGAGTCAAATCAGAAGGGAAGCAGGTAAACCGTGGTCTACAAAAAACCCAACTCAGTATCTAATACTTATAAAAGTATTTCGGTTCACGTTTGTTCGCAATGTTCTCTAAAACCGCGTTGTGTACAATATTGTGCCATACATCATTTGAAAGGTTATTATCCCCGCAGTGACATAGACGATATGAAAATAAATAATTTTAATATACATATAATTTTGAGTGATTTTTTTGCGGTTTTTTTTTACCGAGCACAGCCGAACTGCCTTCGGCAATTACCGGAATGCGTGCATCGTGGTCACTTAACCTCTAACACTAAGGACTATTTTTCATATGAATAACGCTTTCTTTCAATGAGGGATTTGACCCACGTGCGTGGCCAGTAAAACAGAAAAACACATGTTTCCCGCTTTATGAAATGGAGAATTCAACCCAGGAGGATTAATGACAAACCTAATTCAAGGTCCCAATTTCAGGAACAGGGCTGGGGTGGTGGCGGGGGTTTCAGGCCTCAAAATTTGTCTGATACGATGAAAAAAGGTTGCGGTGGTTGAAAATGGGATACGGACCCACTGCATGGAGTCCCGTTGGGTCCGCTTCTGCTACTTACGATGTTTGCATATTTCTGTTTCCTTCTTCAGGAACAGTTTCCTTGCAACGTACATTTAATTAATCTTTCATGTGTTCCGCACATCAACCTATTCTTTATACGTCCAACAATAGAAACCAGTCAAATATCATCGAAACACCGTATGCCTCCGCGTCTCATTCCGGTTAGCAATGTAAACCATCACTGACAAGGTCTTAAGGTAAACAGCGGGGTATGATTTTTGTCACGAGCACAGCGCCACAAAATAACAGTAAAAAATATTTGTACATATCGTATTCCGTGAGTATCCGGCTAAATATCTATATTTTCTTTTCACTTTTATAATAAAAAATGAGCCAACATTCAATATCTCAGTAAATATATCTCCCAAACCCCGGTAAAAATCCCGGTATACCGGGTTTATCAGCTAGTTAATTATATAGATAGTACTAAATTTCCAATTTTATTCATACTTTCATAATATATATAATACAGAAATATAACAAACTATTAATATATTCTTATTTAGTTCCTACTTTTCAATCATTTGTTTCCAATTAATGAAAACTATTTCCCATCCTTTCTCAGTTTAAATTTATGTTAAAGATATATACACGTGTGTGTCCCATTTGCCTACGTAGTTCGCAAAAAGTCTGGCACTCACATAATTCTCAAATTTATTGCAACCCTTGCGTTATGTACATCTATTTTTGGCAAGTATACATATAATTATCTCACTTACAGGTGTATTGTTCCCATGTGCTTAGTGTATATAAAGAACTTAAAGTCAAACCTGTCTTCACCACAAGAAAAGCAAAAACGACGTGACGATGAATGTTGTCATCCTGCTGTTTGCTCTGTTTGCCGGTAAGTAGTGGTATCCAGCTAGAATGTTTTCGCCTGATGTGTGTGTTTCTTTGGTTTGGTGTGAGCTCTAAAACTGTTGTTGAATTGAATTGGATAGATAAATTCACTTTTAATCAAATGAAATCCACTAGTCTCAGGGACTGCATCTGTATTTCCGTCAACATTCTGGATCAGATCCAGAACAATACTTTGATCATATTTATCGAGACCGATAGAAAATTTAGTGAAAATTTCAACTTGTTGGTGACATCACAGGTATACTCTGCCAGCCAGTTGAATTACGGATCCAATTTGGCCATGACTATGTTTACTTAAAGCGCGGCCAACTTTCACCCCAATAAGAATCTGAAACGTAATTTTTGTTTCAATATACCGGTAAATATCAGTTGTTTTGATTACTCAATCTGAAAATTTGTAAAGAATCCTTTAAATCAAAATATTATGTTGAACTAGATTACCATGTGTTAACCTAGCCCTTCACAAAAATTCATTAAAATCTTACATTAAAATCTAACAGACAAACCTTTACGGGTCCGCTTTTTTGCACATTCACATGATCGGTATGCAGCCAGAAATTCAAACTGCGCAGGAGCGTTCTCACGTGATCGTAAAACTCGTTATGGTAAATCGAAATCCTAGTTAAGGTTAGGAATCGCACTAAACCTTGAACATATTCACATGATAGGTAGGCTGCCAGCCATTTGCAGTAACATCGTATTTATAAATAACAAATGCAAAAAGGTAAACAATAAGATAGTGTAAAATTGATATATAGATCTATATAAACTAATGAACTGGAACACCATTAACAGAACTATTCCAAAAACAGATAATTCAGAATGCTCTGTATGGGTCCCCGTGGCATATTATTCAAATAAAACCTGAACAGAAATTTACCTAAATCATAACAATATTTGGCAAAAGGGACGTATGACCGGGTATCAGTTCCGACAAAATAACATCGTTTGTATACTTATTACATTATGAAATACGTTTTCATCCACGGGGACCTATCACGAAAGGGGTTTATCAATGAAAATTAGCATTAAGTAAGTTATACAGTGATTTCTGTAAAACTGTTGCCTGCAGAATGTTAAATCTCACACGTAAGGACAAGCAAGAAGGTGAAATAGAGGACAGTTGACAAACATACAGACATACCGACAAAGTGACACTAAGTGTAGGGCACTTCACCAGACCATGTCATGGAGAAGAAAGTAGGAAGGAAAATAGCAATAAGTAATAAGGAAAACAATATTTTGACGTGTTTTGATGCCCTTGACCTTTGACCTCATATAATATGCATAAGACTACCGGAAATCTTCCTACCGGAGATCGGATTTTCAAGGTGCTCGTCTAAGCGAGGTCTTATAAAAAGAGGACAAAAGGAAACCCGTTTTGAGGTGGTCGCTACACCAGGATGGTCGTAAGGCGAGGTTGTACTATAGTCTTGAGTGAAAAACTTAAGATGTATACTACAAAAGTTAGTGTTATATTACCGTTATAATTTTACGTTTCTCTTTATACTTTACAGTTAACTTGGCTCAGGACCACGGGGCGCCATGTGGGCCTGATAACCTGGGGCATTGTCATGATCTTGGCTGCTGGGATTGGTTAGGGGAGATACCCTGCGATAATCCAGGGGCCAATCCATGTGGGGAACTCCAAGGATGCTGCTATGAGGACCCTCTGGCTGTGCCTGATGAATGCAATGTTCCTTGAGGTAGGCATGATGTTATTTCAATGACATTTTTTACTCGTGCATGCGATCTTCAATTAAAGATTATCTGATGTTACAGGTCAACACTTTCCAGTGTCATGAGTTTTCTTACACAGGAACAGATACAAGACTGATGCATCGGATAATTTTATAACTTTTGGAAAAAAAACAGTAAAAACTCCAGCGACGTCCACAGTTGTACAATAATAGGGAATAGGCTACTAAGTGTAATTCTACCTTTGAAATTAAGTCTAGTCAAATATAAATGTCAGGTACAAATCTTTCACCTATTATTAATATTGGGCAGTTCTATTCAATCTCCCCCAGAATGGCCATATTGAAACGTTTAATCTAATCTTAATTTTATTTTATTTTCAGGAGAGAATGCATCCAAAATGAACGGACCAATATATGACAGATAAAAATAAAAAAGTGAAATAATACTGTTATTTTTTTTCCTTTACAATACTTATGAGAAATAATCAGGCGTTTAAAGACAAAATTTGAATTATATAATTGTTACGATGAAAACAAATCTGGGATGGGGGGAGTGGGGGGGGGGGGGGGCGGATTAATGTGCTTGTAAATAAGAGAGGCCCTAGATCTTAAAAAAAAACAACAACACATTTTGTGTCCTTTAACACAAATTTAATGTGGATGGTAACCATGTAAAAGCCAAGATGACTGTCACTATGGCTAACAAGACGCCATATATGACAGGTAGTTGCTTCAAATAACGCTGTTTAGCAGGACGAGGTGGTTATCAGGACGCCTTATTCTTTTTTATATTATATATATATATATTTTTTATATAAAAGAAAAATTCCTACTGGAAAATCCAAAATGACTGTTAATGTACCCGCAACAACGACGAAAAGGCGGATTCCTGCATCTTCGGTTGAAATCCGGCTCTCTTAAAATCCAAGATAGCCAATTAAAATATCATCAATGAATATAATGTACTTGTTTCTACACCCCGGAACCGTGTTAGCCACACGGATACGGCTTGACTGGACAAAAAGACGGCGGACTTTAATAGAAAGCTCGGCTTGAAAATGTCGGCTGGTTTAAACTGACCTGAAAGCATCTTCATTTGACGATGTTTCAAATAAATATCCGTTTAATTTAAACAAATTGCACAAATATCAGGTTACTGGCCGATAGCTTACTTGAACCCGACCCAGGAAACGATTGTGTTTATTTTTGTGTTTATTCATCACTCTTAGCCTATGATATAGATTATCGGCTGTTTATAACGATATCGATGAAAGAGGGTGAATGGCAGCGCATTTCCTCAATTTAGATTCAAGTAGGCTTACCAGTCCAATATAAATGACAACTGGGTGGTAGTGTATTCACGGCTAGAGGTCACACCATTTTGTGTGGGAACAGAGTTTTATACACATAAGGTAACTTTAAATTGAAGAAATGTATAATTATAATAAAATTATCCAAAATTCATAAGTTTATTCTCATAAGAGTGACTCTCCTGTTGAAGGTTTGATTATCTTTAACCAGGAATGAAGACCTCTTATCGCCTGATAAGACCTCTTTTATCAAGTGAAATAACCTCTGTTATCACCTGATATGACCTCTGTGTGCTGAGAGTAATTTTATACCTAGGATAATCAGAGCTAAAACAGAGCTTATAATGAAAGACTTTACAATAAATTTGAAGAAATTGGTCTTTTCGGCTTATATTATGCGGAAAATTTGGATTTAAGGGGTCAAATTTACGTATTCACCTGATTGACTGAAAATATGTTTTCCCCAATTTCATAAACACGAGATCCCATACGCTGAATGGTATTTCAAGCCAAACGATTGAGACAATGATTTTCAAAATTAAGAACGACAAACATTTTTAAATTTCAGACTCGTAACACTTTTTTGAGGGGCTCTTTACCGTTTCCGTAGAGTTGACCATCTCCGTTGGCTGTGAGGATGTTTCTTTGTGTGACTGTTTATGGTAACTTTTATTACCTCTGCGGTATCTGTACTTAGCAGATGACACATTTTTTTATAACATGTACAGGTGGAGCTGGTTATTGTATCTTGTGATATTGTTTGTTATTCCACAAACAACACTATCTTTTACTAACGATGCTTCAATTGCACCAAACTCGCACGTCTTGCTATTTTTCTTAAGCCTGGTTTTAGAGGAGTCCATGGTTTCACTGGTTGTTGGCCGCAATTATTTAAATAAAACCGTTCTAACGATAAATTTGTTTTTGTCCTACAATATTTCTCGAATGTATTCATTACCTTAGCAAGACGCATACTGTCGCGGTCAGTCTCCCCCCCCCCCCCCCCATTATTTCAGATCATATATAAACAACTACAAAGAACCGTTACACTGCCTTTGTTGAACCTACAGTTAACTGTCCGGAAGCTCCAACCCTTCCGCCAGAGATCGTTCCTACTCAAAAGTAACCTCTTCCAATTGGGAAATGTTTGGATGGCCGATCACGGTTTTTATATGTGAACGGACTAAATAACTTTCCCAAATATATAATCATTATATAACTCTATAATCAACTAATTAACCTACGCCGCTAGTGTATATGTAATTCCCAGTGCATTGTGTGCATAGGATTTCTGTACCTATAAGCCCTAATCAGTATAGAGTCTAATTCTGAGGACTTTGTCTCAGAAATCAGTCAGGAGGGCGCTGTTTGCCTTTTTATTCGAACCTTACGAAAAATAGTCCTCATCATCAAAGAGCTATAATGAGAGTAACAGATTTTCTTTGCTTAACAGGTAAAACTGGTGGCGTGGAAACCAAGGTTTTATTGTTTGATTACAAAAATAGTTTTTAAATCAGAACAAACTTATTCGTGACTGGAATAACTACCCTACGTTTTATTCTGAATTCGGATGCAATTAACCGGATGCACTACACAAAAAATAAAGACAGGGTACATTATAAACATATTGAAACCTGTTGGTGAAGTTTTTATTTTTTTTTTCGTTTTAAGATAGGTATTAGTTCAGCTATGTTTTTCTCTAAATTGTTTCCATTTCTGGTCATGTATTACTATTTTGCCTTTTGCTCTAACTATGTTTTTGTCTATTTTATAAATTTGTAATACGCAGTTTGTAAACATACAGAATGTAGGATTTTTTCTTTACATTTACATGTGTATATAAACTGTTTAAAGAGTAGTATTAATATATCTTGAAGGGTGTCGTTAGTGGTATTCATAATTAGAAGGGTATCTGTGAAATTTCTCATTGATAAATATGAGCCTATATCTTTCAACTAATTTTTTTTAAATCAGATATTAGTCTGTATGTTATTTCACAATAATAAAATATATGAGAATATGTCTCTTTGTCTTTTTTTTAATGTGCACAGTTTTATGTCCAATTTATAGAGGAGAGGTTTCAGGGGTAGAATCCCGTGTATTAGTTTAAATTGAAAGGTTCTCAGCTTCTCAGAAATAGTAGAAGGCTTTAATTATTATTTCATTATTTTGTAAAGCTTACTCTCTGGTCCACTTTCCGTTGGTTTGACTGGCAAAATATTGAGATTTTTTTTTATTAAATCGCTGTAAATGGAATGTAAAGTGTTATTCATTCATAAGATTTTTTTCAACCCTATGTTATTACAGTTGGCTCTTTGGTTGTTCTTTATACCTTTTTTCCCAAGTTCCTGGGATTGAATGCGGCAACCACATTTTTAGTAGTGTCTGATATTGTTTTGGCCCCGCCACATATAATGTATTATAAAATATTACTGTGTAATTTATTTTTATGTGAGAGTTAAACCACAAATTTTGTGACTGAATTCCACTTGTAGAAACCATCTTTGTGTGATTGTAATTTCACCAGTATTGTAGTACTTCTTTCTAGAATATGGATCACTTGAGACACTCAAATATTTTACATCATTCACTCTTAAGTTACAATTAAATATATAGATACCTCGTTTTTAAACAGCTCAATAAAAACCATCTAAGCTATAGCGATCACTCTTTTCCCGGCGTCCGTCTGGCGTCCGTCCGGCCTCCTCCTGCCGTCCGTTAACACGGTACAAATCGTAACCGCTGGACCTGGAATCTTCTAACTTGACATCCAGAGAGTTCCATAAAAAATTTCCTTGTAAACCTGAAATTAGGTCTCTTTAACCCATATTCTTTGAGCAATAGGTCTCGTAAGTACTCCCCAGAATAAAAAAAAATGATACAAAAGCTTCAGTACCTAAATAACTACTGTATTGACCACCATAATTTTTTGCATGATTATTGATCATGGAATGTTCCATCATTTCCTTCAGACTGGTGGCGCGTCCTGTATAATTTCCAATTTTAACGATTTTCTTTCTATATTTTTGATACCTTCAAAGAAGCTGTCATCTATTAACAGGGCACAAATCGTAACCACTGGACTTGGAATCTTCTTACCTGACATCCAGTGGGTGCATGAAAAGTCTCTGTAGAAACATGAAATTAGGTCTCTCTTACCCAAATTTTTTGGAGCAATGGGTCTTGTAGGTACCCCACCCCCCCCCACCCCCCCACCCCCGAATAATAAAAAAATCGAGACACAAGCTCGAGTATCTTAATAACTAATTCATTGTTCACCATGATTCAAAGTTTGAATATTGATCATGTTGTGTCCAACAGTTTCTGGAAACTGTTGACGACACCTACATTTTTTCTAATTTTTACGATTTTATTTCTGTATCTTTTAAATCTTCAAAGAAGCTGTTAACAGGGCACAAATCTAAACCACTGGACCTGGAGTCTTCTAACTTGACATCAAAGGAGGTCCATGAAGGTCTCCATGGAAATCTGAAATTAGGTTTCTGTTACCCATATCCCCCGAGCTATGGTGCTCGTAAGTACCCCCAGAATAATTAAAAGTGTGATACAAAAACGCTGCGTTAGTTTCCAGAGAACTCCTCTGAGACCCTTGGATCGATCTTTCCAAAACCAAGCATAGTTGTTCCTTCACCTATGTTGTTTTGCCTAACAAAGACAGGTGGGACCACCAGGAATCCTTTCTATGCAATACGAATCTGGGTGTCTTTTAGATAACAGCCGAAGTCTTTTAGATAAAAGTCTCAGAAGTGGCTCAATGTATTGTGCTGAAAGTTTGCATGTCTATAGAATTTGGATCTCTCCATCTTATAATCGCGACTGGTGGCGCGACCTACAATACTTTATGCATAATGTCCATCTGTGTATTTTCAATCTGTTCGTCTTAGTGGTTCTTCAATGTATTGGGTTTAAATTGTGCATGTTCATAGATCCTCAACACCTCTGTGTCGTAAACCAGACTGGTGGCACCGTCTGCAGTGGTTTGTCGCGTGGCGTACATCAGTATATAAGCTTTCGGTGAAAATTGCTCTTATCTCAGGAATGGTTCAAGATATTGGTCTGAAATTTGGCATGTCCATTCAACTTGGAAAGTTTTCTCGTAAACCAGACAGATGGTGCAACCTACTTTCCCAGTTTTGTAGAATAAATAAATGCCCTTTTCTCCGGAGTGATTTGCCTTATTGGCCTGAAATGGCTCATACCAATAGGTCTTGGACTCTTCCATCTTGTACTCAAGACTGGTGGTGCCATCTGCTATCGTGTTCCTGTGGCTTCCATCCGTACATGTGCTTTGGGTGAAAATTGTTCATATCTCAGGAGTGGGATTAAGGTATTGGTCTGAAATTTGGCATGTCCTTCCATCTTAAAAAATTTACTCGTAAACCAGACAGGTGGTGCCATCTGCTATCGCGTTCCTGTGGCTTCCATCCGTACATGTGCTTTGGTTGAAAATTGCTCATGTCTTAGGAGTGGTTCAAGGTATTAGTCTGAAATTTGGCATGTCAATCCGTCTTGGAGAGTTTTATCGTAAACTAGACATTTCTAATGACTCTTAAAAAAATCATGATTTTTTTGGCACTCTGGCAGTCATTTAGTTCATTGTTCAACATTTCTTGAATTCAGCTGAGCGTCATGGCCCACGGGCGACTAGTTTAATAGCCATTAAGAAACGTTTAACCCATGAAAGTTTTAAAGATTGTGGTACGGAAACTAATAACAACAGATCACGTAATCATGACCAGCACAATTCCTGTTATGAAGATAAATAATATCAGATTCTGTAACACTAGGTATCGTGAAATGTCTAGGGGAATGAATAAAGAAGTCAGTATTTTTTTGTTGTTGTTAACAAATAATTATAATTTAATCTTAGAACATTCCTAATAATACAATACATTAAATCAATACAATTACACAGTATAACAATAAAATGTACAGCACCAAAGTGTCAGAATCCTAGGCTTTGATTTCAGGATACCATCACTGTCACAGCTCAACAAGCGTCCTTTTACACCAATAATCAACATTAATAGTAATAATAATCATCGGTAAGGTCACAAAACTGACGAGAAAGTAACACTCTTAGTGTTCGCTTGTATTTTCCTTTCTGTCGGCTCTAAACACAGCCCCTGATTTATAGCTTCTCACCTGACCCAATTCTAGAAATAGATAATTGCAAATAACAATACACGCGCACATGGACAGACCTGAAACATCTAGAACAAAGAACGTCGTGTCTCTACGCCTCAGACCCTACACGCGAGCCAGCGCCCAACAAGCGAGGTTTCCATAGCAACGAACCTGCCTGCGCTACACGAATCAGAATGTCAACAGACACATGCAACACTCCTGCGCACAATAAAACAGACACCTGTAACAATTGTAACTAAGGTTGAAGATTAATCATATTTATCCCTCCTTTATCTCTCGGTGCTATTAAAGGGTTTCTCTTTACCTTGGCTTGTTGGTTATTCCATATAAATTTAAATATTAATAGTTCCACTTCTTTAATATAAGTTTGTGATGGTTTAGGAAGTACAAGGAATAAATATATAAGATGTGAAATAATACATGTTTCACAATGGTTATACTTCCAGACAAGGACTTCATTCTGTGTCTCCAAATATTTATATTTTTTAAAATTTTACTGAGGATTTCTTTATAGATAGTTTCTATCATTTTTTTTTCATTCTGGATAAATAGAGCTTCCTAAAATTTTAACCGGTTTTAGTACACAAACACAGTCCTAAGTCTTTTAATTGTGCCTGTTTATAAAATTATAGTCTGTTATCGGCATTATTATTGTTTTTCTATGTTAACTTTAAGACCTGATATTTGTTGAAACCTTTTAAATACATCCAAGACTTCTTTGATTGTCATTGGTCCCTTTTAAGAGTTAAAGCGGTGTCACCTGCATACTGAATAATTTTATGCTCCTTCTGATCGACTATTTCTCCTTTTATTTTACAGTTATTCCTGATTTACTTACAAGTATTTTCTGCTGCCAGGATGAATAAGTATGCTGATAGGGGGCATCCATGTCTAACACCTCTTGTTACTGACAAGAAATCAGTGGCCCATCATCTGTTCAGAACAAAGGCAAAAATATTATAATATAATATCTTAAGCCATTTTCAAAGGACTGGTCAAAAATTAAATGCTTGAAGAACATCTTGAATATGTCATTCTAATTGCTGATCATTCTAACCGATCAAATCAACTGATAAAAGATAACCTCCTAACTTTTTTTTTAATGTGAGATTATGCTTATAATGGTATTGTATTTTTTTCCAATAAATCTATGTTTCATACAACCTGTTTGATCTGAATGTATTATTGAAGATGAGACTAATTTCATTTCATTGGCTATAGTTTTTGCTAATATTTTATAAGCGGTATTAAAAAGAGAAAGGGTGGGGCAGTTTTTCAAAAGTAGTTGGTCCTTCCCTTTTTTTTGGAATAAGAGATATTATCCCTTGACGCATAGTGAGTGGAAGGCAGCCTTTTTTATAGGAATAACTTATACCATTTGTAAATATTTTTTAAATCAGACCAAAGATTTTAAATATTTAAACAGCAATCAAGTTGCCTTGTATATATGTCTCATGAAGCAGATCGAACATTGATGATTTGACATTTTGTCGAATCCAAGAGAGGCAATTGGTCGGGGTAATACATTCTATCATATATGCGTATTTTTCTTAAAATATTTTCTTAATTATGAAAAACTGGCTTAAAGGTTCCCCTAGGCATATATGAAGTTTCGTATCGAATGTGTTGAATTACAATCACACGACTTCATCATAGAAATAATTTTTAATCTTCAATTGTCAAACTCGACTCCTTCAGTCATATCTTCAGCCTGTTTATCTGAAACAAAATAATAATTATAATAATATATATTTATGATTATATGACATGGCTACTTACAAGTAACGCAAACATTCGGCTAAATATTATACAACAATGATATGCCATATTTATCATATATTAATATACTACAACAGCGGCCACGATCAAGAAAATATTCCGAATATTAGAAAAGTCTTTAGTATTATTGTTGCTATACACTGCTTTTGGCTCACTCCCTTTGGAGTTTTACGTGTACTAATACGAGACCTATTCACACACCAGGTGTGTTAGATATAACTTAAGAATATAACAGTCCCCTTACACTATAATGGTATCTGGAATTTTTTTATCAAACTATTGCTCATATAAGCAGGTGGAAATAAACTTTAACTGGGTGCGATTAGTGGGGAAAAATTTAAATATAGTGCTCACGCCCCCTGGTACCCGTTCAAGATTTTTCAATCCCTTTCCTGTGTTTCATCTTTCCTGGTTCTACTCTATGCTTGAGAGGTGCTCTCTGGTCACGCAATCTCGTTATGATTAACTGACACGTGAACTGTGCATTCTCGCACACGGAGCCATAACACAGTATAAAACAGGTGAATTCTAGATAGTATGTCCATGTGCCAGGCTGTTTTATTCGAAAACCTTTATAGGAAACCAAAATGAACTAATAGTCATGATCGAGATAGTACATATATCATAACACGACTATTTAATCCTAGGTATATGTCGAATATATCAATGAAAATGGATTATAAATTGTGTTTCGTGTATGAACAATTTCGAAAACTCTGTCCCATATTTTGTATTCTTCTGCAGATGTCAAATTAACTTGTGAACACAAACCCCATCCAATTATAACCTCATCCAGAGCCGCAGAACAGATTTTTTTGCAGGTAATGAAACCTGAGAAGGCGGGACATTAATATTGGGATTATCATCTCCCGCTCATGACATTAATATACTTCAAACACCGATCTTAATCTAAGAATTAGGTGTTTAAAAGATAAACGCAAAATAGTGTTGCTATTATTAACGCGCGGGATGATTGTGAAGTCACGAGGTCTTGTGAAGCAAAGCTAGCCAGACACTGTCATATGAATTATCTTTTAAGTCCATTACATCCATGCTATTCAAGCCCGATTAATACTCTTCTAGTTACTGTTCCAGTAATTAATGGAACATGGCGTTATTACGTGCAACTTACTATATATATATATATATATATATATATATATATATATATATATATATATATATAAGATATATAAAGATGTATGAGTAGCCATGCTGGTTCATCATTTAATAGATGGAAAGGGTATACACAGAAAAGTGGTTCACTGGCAGTGAACCACTTTTCTGTGTATACCCTTTCCATCTATTATATATAAGATATATCTATCTTATCTATCTAATCTTATTTAAGATATATCTATCATATATCTATGGTTACGCCGGTACTCTCGAAACCGTGGTCCCTGATGGTGTTTCCATCCATGGATATGCTGATGTTCACATTTCTAATGCTCCTTTGAACCTCATATTACGGACAAGTCGAGCGAAGAGTGTGCTGTCTTAGTCTACAGCAGTGTGTCTCCAAACTCATCATATGGATGAACGAGAACAGGCTGAAAATTAACGTGAACAAGACGGAAATATTAATAACCGGCTCAATACAGCAGTTGCCTGAATGTGTCAAACGATCGATGGTTCTGGGCGATGAAGACGTTGCTATAAGTGATTCGATCAAATACTTGGGAGTTATACTCGACTCTAGGGTACCACTGAAAAAGCAGATAAAGAGCAAATGTAAAACTGGATAAGCTACAACGTGTGCAAAATGGCCGCAAGGTTGATAAGAGGAGCTACCAAGTATGATAGCGCCAGCAGATGCCGCAAAGACCTCCACTGGCTCCCAATTCGTGAAAGGATACAATATAAGGTCCTTTGTCTCCTTTGTTTGTTTCAGTCACTGGAAGAGGTCCATCATACTTGCAGGCAAAATCTTTTAAAACCAGCTCCAATCAGAAGGGCATAGATTGCGTTCATCTAATAAATATAAAACCCTTCATGTTCCATTCACAAAATTTAAAACATTTGCGGCAAGATCCTTCTGCTGTATTGGCCCACACTGGTGGAATCAACTTCCTGACCACGTAAAGGAACATTCTGACTTTGATATGTTTAAAAGAAAGCTTAAAAAGTATTTATTTAAACAGTTTTATGATTAGTATGTTCAGCGCCGCCGAAACGTTGTATAGGTAAGCGCTATATTAAGTTTATAAGTTTATAAGATATATCTATCAACATTCCACTTTAGTGGTATGTCGTAAATGACCTTTGTTGAAACAAACTCGCCGTCCAGGTCAAACCTTTTGCTCATATAAGTGGCTATCGGAAGTTTTGCGATTCAGAAGGTCCTGATCCCACCCGAAAAAAACTGTTTTTGACTTTAACGGGGTTTTTTTCATACATAATTTGCACTTAAATAGCTTTTAGTTTCTTAAGCATTAAGTATTCCAGTATTCTAACCTCATGCAATGTATTTAAGAGATGAGGTGTTGGTCACTTTATAGAGAATAGCACTCGTCTGGGACCGTCAGCCATTCGTCGTAGCAGCATACTTCCCCGAAGGAACAAGGGTTGTTACCCGGGTTAATGCATAGCTGCTCCCCTAGTTCATGAATACAATGCATAAGATGGCAGTGACCCCGCCCATCTGGTCCACAAAGATGTCCTTGGGCAAGGCTTCCTGTGAAAAAAAAGTAAAAAAATAAGAAACGGTATAATTCGTTCAGCACATATTCATCAATTTATACTTAAAAGAACCTGGACGTCCATTTTTTTCGGGGGTGTGACAACAGGCAAGATTTGTCGAAAAGGTTGTTTCCTTAAACTGTATAATACAACTCAGTGTCGGCCGTCCTGTTTTAACAGGGCACAAATTGTAACCAGTGGACCTGGAATATTTATGATTCAATATTAAGAGAATCCTATAAAAAATCACCTTTGATACCTGAAACTAGGTCACTGCGACATGTATTCTATGACTAATGGGGCGTGAATGTAGACCCCAGAATAAAAACTCCGGTATGTGAGTAACTAATGCATTAATTGCCATGATTCCCCCAATCCATGTGGACCGTGGACAGTTTCATGAGTTCCTGAAGATTGTTGGTGCCACTATTATTTTTTCCTAAATTTTTCCCATTTTTTTTCTCTATTTTGACACCTTCAAATGAATCGGTCTGACCGTTATCAGGTCAACAACCGTAACCGTGAAACCTATCTATCTGTAAATAAAGGCAGGCTCTACTCAAATCTCCATGAGAAACCTGAAATAAGGTCATGGTGACCTATATTCTGCGATCTACTGGCTTAAAACATTATTTGAGTGCTCATAGGGTCAGACGGGCCGAAAGTTTTATCAGTGTGGCCAAGGATCTTCTAACACAACATCCGGGAAGTTTCCGGAGACATTTCCTTGGAAAACCTGAGACTAGTTCAAAATGATCTGTATTCTGTTAGCAACTGCATGGCCAAAAGTATTTAGAGCACCCAAGCAGTCAGACAGAGAATAAATTGTATCCTTTTGACCAAGAAACGTCCAAGTGTAAACTCAGAGAGTTCCAAGGTGAAACTTTTGAGAAACTTAAAATAAGGTCACATTGACCTATATTCTGTGAGCTACAAGCAGAACATCTTTTCGTTAACACTAAGAAAGTCAGACAGGGTACAAATCTTAAGTGATAGATCTATAATTTTTTTCTCAAAATAAAAAAAAAGGGGGGGGGGTCATTATAATGTCTTTCGGGTATCCAAAATTCGGTCACTAAGATCAATATTCTGTCGACTATGTGAAACAAAATGATGTGAATACCCTAAAGATGCTCCCGTGTTAGCAGTTTGACATGGAAACTGCAAATTTAACATCTGGACAGTTCCTGATAAAATCTTCTCTTCCTGGAAACCTTAAATAACGTCACTGTTACACATTTTCGAAAGACAAACGGCAATCTGGAATTCATTATACAAATTTTTCATGGTAACTTAACAAACATCTTTTCACCCGATCATAATTTCAATAATTGATAGAATTTTTTCAGTGTCAGAGATCAGCTGAGCGTCATGAGGGTCTTTTGTTTCTCATCAGAATATAATTTTAAATGTCTAAAACTTGGCCCAATCTTCAGTCGTTTACAGATCGTGCATGCACAATAATAAACTGTAATCAATATAGATAGCTATTTGTCAATGATATTATATTGAGATATGACACATGTGAATGTGTAAGTTAAAGTCAGAAACAAACGAGGTTGCACATCCCAGTAATTTTCCGCTTATAAGATTACATTAAACCGAATCAAAGTGATATGGTTGTCCTTGTTATTATGTTTTATTTTTTTTATAAAATTTATTTAGCAATTAACCCTTCACCCGAGAAGAGAAGTTATAAAAGGATTGCTTTTGATTTTTTATTTTAATCGGCTCAAGTCCCTCACCCCACTCCCATACTCTCGTCCTTTCGCTCTCTCATACTATCGGAAGCACATTATTTCTCACCTCCCATCGGCCTTGTTTGCAGAGAAGGTGTGAGCGGAACATTCCAAATGAGGACTGACAGAGTCCAACAGGACCTAAGGTCACCCGATCAAAATCAAAATCTCCCCCTCCCCCTTATGACAAACAGCACAAGAAATTCACCCCCCCCCCCCCCCCAGAATAATATAATTTTTGTTTTACTCCATCCACATTTTCTATATATTTTATATATATACGTATTTTTTGCTCAGTTATCAGTAGTTTATTATTTTACGCCCCCTCCATCCATAAGAAGTTTAC
The DNA here is from genome assembly GCA_026874595.1 of Sipunculus nudus. NCBI lineage: Eukaryota > Metazoa > Annelida > Sipuncula > Golfingiida > Sipunculidae > Sipunculus > Sipunculus nudus. The sequence goes on along the minus strand of CM049308.1, from coordinate 24,167,490 downwards.
GCTCGTCGAGCAGCTACAGGTTGCTGTGGTCAAGAACTCAGCCCTGTGCGCTCCTTAAGCACGTTCTCTGAGCCAACAGACGCGATGCCACACCAAGACAAGCAGAGAGCCGCGAGAGGTCGCCAACTTATATCCTGAGTCGGAGACCTTTTAGGAAAGCTTCAGCTTTCACAACCGCAAAGCCAGAAGCAACCAACATTCCCTCCACAGATCCCAACAGCGGAGACCCAGCCATGCCATTCGAGAGCCGAACTCGATCTTGTGAACGACAGTGTTTCGAAACGTATCGCCTTTATACTCGCAGTTTTGGTCATTGGACCGTATAACCCGTTTCTCATATATGCAACTTTTTCCCTGTTCTCCTTATATTTTAACCGTTGGTTACGCTCTTTAAACAGCACTTTACTTATAGGCCTACTACCTATATCGTAAGCGCTGTTTGTTTTGACCTGGTATTTTGAATCGCTACACTAGAGGGGAGCACTGTATTTTGGTTCAATCAGATGAGACCCTGTGCTAGAAGACACGACCTCTATGGTTGGCTGATATGGTCACATGATTAATAAATAGCAAATATAAATGCTGTTGGCAAAATTGTTTTAGGAGTAGAAGAGGCCAGTTTGTATGAGCTAGACCACGAACTTATTCCATAAATAGTTGTGGTCCTCTTGACTGCATGTTAACAATGCCCGATATGCGACACAAAACTGATGCGACAAGGAATGTACATAAATACCAAGCCGTGTTGCCAGCAAGAGGTTTACCAGCCAAACGAGGAATATACTCAGCAACTGTTGTTACATTTGTTTTGAGTGACAGCTCATCGCCCCAGCAACCGTGTCAATAGGCCACAGTCTGTGGCACAGAGAATGTGGCACAGGCTCAGAGAGAATAGCCCAAAACGTGGTTTGCACTGGTCCTTGTGTACATAGGATGCCCTCCCGGTGGGCTGAATTCAAACGAAATGTAACAAGATAGGTTCCGAACACACCTCGTTGGCTGGTTTCCGTTTTGCTAGCAAACGGATACATGGCCATTCCAACATAGTCGTAATACCATAATCGAATCGGTCAATGATGCGAGAACGTAGCGGGAGCAATTATGGGCGGAGCCATGATGCCTGTCGAATGTTTGTTAACTGGCATTAAGTTGGCTGCCAGACAACGACACACCACCTGGTGTCTAAATGCATCATAAACGGTCAAACCATGCAGGGCTTCTTCGGAAGCGCCTCGGGAGCGTACTCTCTGGGCCGAACAACAGGATTGGCACAGAACAGAGTAAAAAATATAAGCATGTAAAATGTAATGATGGCGTAGTATTGAATTGTGCATGAGTAGAGAAATTTAAACTTGTGACACACCCTCTCATTGGTTTGATTTCATCGTGTTCCAGAGTTACCTGTACTGCGTAATCCCTGCGTGAGGAGTGTATTTATTATTTATAAATTAGATTTGATATCACCATGAAAACACGTGGGCTTATATTTATGACAACTCAGTGAGGCTATTGACTTTTGCATTTTTCTAAACCTCATCTAAATATGGGATAAATATTGAAAGATTTTGAGGAAAAACATGACGAAACTGATTGACAGAAATATAATTTTGTTCGGGTAAAAAGCGTGTCTGGCAAAAGCTAGTTTGTCCCTCACTTCAAACAAAATGAAGTACGGTCAAATAAGGCAACCGGCAATGGTAGCGTTATTATCCTGAGTATAATCTCTCTCTTCCTCTCTCTCTCTCTCTTTCTCTCTCACTCTCTCAATAAATAATAAACGTTTGCGGTTTGGACTTACCGGAAAGCAAGGCAACGAGCAAAAGTAGCTTGATCATGTTGAGATGATTCATTCAAGACTGCAAGTAATGAGAGTTTGGCGCCACAAGGCTTTATAAAGAGCGTTTCGCAGTACATCATTCTAACAATAAACTGACAACACCTGGGAAAATATCACGCGTTCAATTTGACGAATCATCCAGTAGGACACAAACAAATCACATGACAAGGCCCAAGTTCAGGATCACAAAGTGACACACTTTTATACGTATATATGTGACACATTGTTTATTTGAAGACATACTTTGCTATATTATTTTTTCCCTTTAGGTATATTTAATGCCTTTATGTATTAAATGGTGATTAAACAAACTTGATATATGTATGCCGTTCTCATTAATGTGGGCCACCGAAAACAAACGGAATATGATCTCGGAACACATGTTTCATGCATAGGCACCAGAATCACATTTAATGACTTAATGACTTTTTATCAGAGGCCCAACAAGTGTTGTTTTCTGAGGTCTATCCAATCACGCCAGTTGACGTGAAGGTAAATTGAGTGTAAATTGAATCTAAAAATTATGACGTCACAGTTGAACCAATGGGATATGAGAGTGCCCCCTGAATTAATTATAGAACAAATCTGTGACAATACACACGTGATGGTTAAATTCACATTTCATAAGTCACTGTGGTAAGATGAGTGGTATGACGGTCATGAATTGGCAGGTTCTGTTTTCTCATGCACGTGTCGTCAGACCGAGCCATGGTAGGTCTAGCTGAAAGCATCAAAATAAGGTATTTTAAGCCGTAACTGCATTGACTGAAAGGTTTTCAGTCATGTCTAGTGGACTGTATGATAACAGAATTAATAGCATATCTTCTGTCAAACATCCTGCAGGCCTGAGCAGGACACTGATTCTTACAGGATGCCTAACTACTGGTCTCTCTCTAGACCTTGCTGTTTCCTGCCCTGGTTCTCATCTCTGTTCTCTCGTGTAGTGAAATGCACTATTGAAAGTAAATGTGTGGAATCGTGGAGGCCCAAATAATGCGATGATGGAGATCGGCTGTGAAGTGTACGGTTGAAGTTTAAGGTATAAACAGAAAAGCGGGTCTAAAACTTTGACCCAAGACTAATATTGTACCTTAATTTGAGCCTTTGAATTCAGCTTTATTCGAGATCTAACGAAAACACCAAATGGGGTAAGGAATTGCATCGATTTCTTGCACTTATGGGGGATAGGTATCCCCAGAATTGTTTAACTATTATATAAATATAAAAATAATGTAGAGGGTAAATAAAAGGCTCACACTAAGAATTATAAATATGTTTGTCCCTTCCTCTCTCCGCGTATCCAATCCTGCATATCATACTGGAACTACAAATGTGATTTACTAACCAAACTGCCTCGTCTCCGATTAAACTACGTTATCAGTATCAGAGATGGAGAAATGTATTCATTTACTATGGCCTTTTCAGATTTCATGTTCATGTCTAAATTGTACTTGGCGGCTGTCTCCTACTACCTTTGTCACGTCACTCCCATGTGGTGACACCCCGGACGAGCACATGCATGTCCTTGCATTGTCATCAATGATGCAAAGGGTGTTTAATCAGTGACTTTGTTTCATATTTTACCTTGAATCCTAAGATAATTAACTTTATTTTTTGAGGTAGCTATCGCATGCAACGCTACAGAAACCACGAATGAATATCTTGATGCAAACTTCGCGCAGGGTCAAGATCAATCGAGGCAGATAATATGCTAGATATTCATTGATAGACCTGTGTGACAAACTCATTCATCTGTTCTTGTGGATGAGTTATTAAAACCCCCTGTTGTATTTTGGATAAAATACTCTGTTCTCCACATGTAAAATCACACAGGGATAACAAGCTAGATTTTTTTAGGACGAAGAATATTTCAAGACGTGTTCATCCCTAGTTTGTGTGTATATTTGGGTGAATGTTTCCACATCACTCAAGCATCGCAGTTGTGAACTCACGATCTCCCGGCCTTGAGTCTTCTCTCTATTAAATATAAACTCGTTTCCTTATTAGGCATTACAAAATAAATCTAAACAAGTGACCCATGGGAAGAGATTCGCAAGAGGAAAATTTATCATCAGAATGGTAGTATATACTCAGTCAACTGAAGCATCAAACAGATTAACCATTATATTTTTTTTTTATTTCCTGATCGGTCAAACGGTTTCCAATATATGAGGGTTTATGTGTTGAAACAGACGCACAAATGGACGCTGGGCAGAGAGGAAAGGTCAGAGGTCAACGCAAATTGGTTGGGCACGAGATAATTGGTGTAAGTTTCGGAAAAATGGGTCCATTAGTCTCAGAGGAGCTCTCTGGAAACGAACGCCGCGGTTGAGGAGGAACCCGATCAAAAAGATAATATCCTCAAAACTTCGTTTTGGCGGATACAAAAATACAGGTGGCTCTACCAATCTGCAGAAACTAATAAAAACACTTAATGGTCAATATCAATGCAAAGAATCATGGTGATCCCTGCATTAGTTGTTCAGATACTTCAGCTTTTGTATCAAATTGTCCATTATTCTGAGGGATACTTCGGAGTCTTATATAGCTTGAAGGATATGGGTAATAGAGACCTAATTTCAAGTTTCCATGAGCACTTTCCAGAGGCCTCCTTGCATGACAAGAATTAAGATTTTATGTCCAGTTGTTGCGATTTGTACAATGTTGACAGATAACCACATCTTTAATGGTCTCAACAAAAGAGAAAAAAAAGTAAAAATTTGAAAAAAATAGAGGTGGCGCACTTAGTCTGCAGAAACTGATGGAACAGCTCATGATCAATATGTATGCCGAAAATCATGACCATCAGTCAAGTAGTTATTGAGATACTGCAGTTTTTGTATCAAATTTTCCATTATTCTGGGGGGTATTTTGGAGCCATACGGCTTAAAGAATATGGGTAACAGAGACCTTATTTCAGGTTTTCATGGAAACTTTTCATGGGTCTCCCTGTGTGTCAAGAATTAAGGTTCTAGGTCCAGTTAACAGATGTTCAAATCTTAAAAGGTCTCAAAAATAGATAAAAAATTCGTTAAAAAAAACCAACAAATACAGGTGGCGCCACCAGTCTGCAGAAACTGATGAAACACTCCATGATCAATATCCATGGAAACAATTATGGTGGTCTCTGCATTAGTTGTTCAGATACTTCAGCTTTTGTATCAAATTTTCCATTATTCTGGGGGGTAATTTGGAGCCCCCCATAGATCAAAGGATATGGGTAACAGAGACCTAATTTCTGGTTTCCAAGGAGATTTTTTATGGACCTCTCAGTGTGTCAAGAATTAAGATTCTAGGTCTAGTCTTTATGATTTGTGCCCTGTTAACAGATGTCTACATTTTTAAAGGTCTCAAAAATAGAGAAAAACAATTTGTAAAAAATCGAAAAATACAGGTGACGCCACCAGTCTATAAGAACTGATGGAGCATCTCATGACCAATATGTATGCCAAAAATCATGACCATCAGTCAAGTAGTTAATGAGATATTGAAGTTTTTGTATGAAATTTTTCACTATTCTGGGAGGGGGGGTACTTTGGTGCCCCATAGCTCGAAGGATATGGGTAACAGAGACCTTATATCAGGTTTCCCAGGAGATTTTTCATGGACCTCTCTGGATGTAAAGTAAAAAGATTCCAGGTCAAGCGTTTACAATTTGTGCCTTGTTAACGGACAGACGGCCGGACGGCCAGACGGACGACGGACAAATAGTGATCGCTATATAGCTGAGATGACTTACAGTCAGCTGAGCTAAAAACAAAGACTCCTCTGAAAGAACAACGCGTGGATTCTGCGATGAAAAAGATTCTTCTAATTTCGCTCAGCCGCCATCACATCAACATTTCAAATGAATTTGAAGGACTGTATTTTTATGTTTCATTCGAACTTTACAATACTGAAACTACAAACCGGCACAGTAAAAAATAAAATTTATCGCATTTATCAGTCTCATTTTTCGATTGCCAATCCAGGACTTTTATCACTATGAACTATTTGAACCTTCTAGCAGATCGAACATTGATCATTTGACATTTTGTAAAGTCCATGAGAGGCAAATGGTCCCAGTAATACATTCTATCTTATATATATATATATATATATATATATATATATATATATATATATATCTTTAAATATTTCTTTGTTATGAAATTGACTACTCTAATCATTTATGCAGTCTTGCATTAGTTGTAAAGAATTGAAATTACACTTCATAATAGAAATAATATTTAATCTGCAATTGTAAATGCTCGATTCCTTCATTCATATCTTCAACCTATTTATCTACAACACAAAATAATAATAATTATTATAACAATAATAAAATAATAATTGTAATAATAATAATATATGATTATATGACATAGGTAAGTATAATACAGTGATATACCATTATTATTTATATAATAATTATAAATGGAATTCGGTTCACGTTTGTTCGCAATGTTCTCTAAAACCTCGTTGTATACAATACTGTGCCATACAACATTTAAAAGGTTATTATCCCCGCACTGACATAGTCGATATGAGAATAAATAATTTTTAATGTACATATAATTTTGAGTGATTTTTCCGTTTTAACTGACTTACACAGAGCACAGCCGAACTAGTTCAATGAATCGGCAATGACCGGAATGAGTGCATGGTGTTCACACAATCTCAAACACTATTAAGGACTATTGTTCAAATGAATACCACTTGCCTTCAGTGAGGGATTTGTGCATGTCTGGCCTTTGAACGAGATTCTCACCAACGTGCGTGGTCAGTAAAGAGGAAAACACATGATTCTCGCTTTATGAAATGGAGAGTTCAACCATGACAAAACCAAATTCAAGGTTCCAATTTCAGGAACAGGGCTGGGTTGGGGTGGAGTGTTGGCGGGGGTTCCAGGCCTCAAAATGTGTCTGATACGATAAAAGGAAGGTTTCGGTAGATGAAAAATTGGATAAGGACCCTCTGCTCGGAGTCCCTTTGGGTCCGCTTCTGCTGCTTACGAGATATGCATATTTCTGTTTCTTTCTTTAGGAACAGTCTCCTTGCAACATATATTTAATAAATCTTTCATGTGTTCCTCACATCAACCTAATCTTTATACGTCCAACGATAGAATCCAGTCAAATTTCATCGAAAACCTGAATGCCCTCGCGTCTAATTCCGGTTCGCAACATCACTGACAAGTTCTTCAAGGTATAAATACCGGTGTATGACTTCTTGCCACGAGCACAGCGCCACAAAATGAATGTAAACAATATTTATACATATCTAATTAGACAGTTTCCCACTGAAAACTTATATTTTCTCTTAACTTTTAGAATAAAAAACGAGCCAACATTCCACATCTAAGTTAATATATCTCGCCAACCCCGGTAATAAGCCTGGTATACCGGGTTTATCAGCTAGTCAAATATAAATACAATATAGCAGCGGCCACGCACAAGCAAATATTACTCTGCCCAAACCATCGATCCAGTTTTAACGCTTCCTAAATCCTCGATATTAATGTTGTTCTACGTTGATCTTGGCTCACTCGCTTTAGAGAAATAATTATACGTGTACTAAAGCCTATTCACACAACAGGTATATGTTATATATTAACAAATTATTGAATCTTCTCATTTCGGTAATATGGAATCTGAGAATACCTTAATGACACGAATTATTCCTAGGAACAAGTGGAAACAAACTTGAACCTGGTGCGACAGGTGGCGAATAATTTATAAAAGCGCTCATGCCACCTGATAGCCGTGCAAGTTTTTTAGGTTTTTTTTCCTGTGTTTCATCTTTCAAGGTTCTCTCTATGTTTGACATTTGCCCTCTGGTCTCTCACTCTTGCTGTGATAAAATGACACGTGACCTGTGCTTTCTCGCACACGAGCCACAACACCGTATACTACGAATGAATTCCAGATATAATGTCCATGTGGTGGGGTGATTTATTCGGAAACTTATGTTAAAACCAAAATAAACTAATATTCATGAGATATTTTACATTATGATAGTATGTCAATGTGCGGTGGTATTTTACTGGGGAAATGTGTAGTTAATCAACACAGACTTATAGCTATGAGATCGTACTCCTGTTATAACACGGCTATCAGTATTTTCAGTATATTGTCAAACCCGATTTAAATTGAATTTTTGTAGTAAATCCATTGTTTATGATATAAATTTTCTCATCAAAATGGGGATGGTATAGTGGTTGGCTGAAGGTGAAAGCAGATTACGTGTCCGAAATGCACAAGTACAGGATTATCAGAACAAGTAAATGATTAAAGACCCGTATCAGGAACTTTGTATGTTTTCTTTGTAGTTTATTCGTACAAATATATTTTCACACAGGATAAGTAGGTAATGTCGAACATGTCATAATTACTTTTAATTATCTATATACATTCTCTTCTTTCATCATACGATAACTGCAGGAGTGATATCATGAACGTGTCGTACATGTATCACACCTGATATCATATGTGTACATATATATATACACAGTATCTTTAATAAAGAACGGCAGCTTTGTGATATTTAATATTGCACTTATTGTGTCCACCATCAATAACCCCTCTCTGTGTGAAATTAGACTATGCAGTATTCTCTTATTGCCAAGGTTACTCATGTGAGGCACAAAGAATCTTTGATTTTAAATGTTTCCTTGTTTACCGTTAAGAAAGTACTTATTAGTACATATACTTTAAGAAATACATTATTCAGTAATGCTGCCATATTTAATATGAGAACTAAAGTGAACTGGATACACCCATAGGTTATATCTATTATGATAATAAAGTTAAAGCATATCAATAATTAAATATTCATATCAAACAAAAAAGCACACTTAGTTCTTGTAAATTCATACAATAAAACTTGTATAAATTTTATAAATACAATAAAAATTGTATAAATACAATAAAGGGGGGGGGGGGGGTAAACTAAGGAGGGGTAATCCGAAATCGCTACACTGGGAAAACGAAACAGGTTGGCAATTACGGGTCACGTGATTTTGACAAGCAGCTGCTCAGAGCGAAAAAAGAATACCATGGTCTTTTCTTCGAACCCTGTGCCAGTTGGACTGGGCTTCCGTGTTAGTCCTGTCTGGCCTGTGGATATAACCAGAAGTATTAATTTATTTTAATTTGATTTATACTTTCATAATATTTATAAAACAGAAATATATCAAACAATATATTATATTCTTATGTAGTTTCTACTTTTCAATCATTTGTTTGCAATTAATCAAAACTATTTCCCTTCCATTCTTAGTTTTTTATTCTTAGACCGATAGAAAATTAAGTGACAATTTCAACCTTGTTGGTGACATCACAGGTATACTCTTAGCCAGTTCAGTCACGGATCCGATTTATCCATACCTGTTATTAATGAAAGCGGGGCCAACGTTTACCCCAAAAAAGTATCTGAAACTTAATTTTTTAATATACCAGTAAATATCAGTTGTCTTAATAACTCAATCTGAAAATTTGTAAGGAATCCTTTAAATCAAATATTATGTTGAAATAGATTTCCTTGTGTTACCCAAACCCTGCACAAAATGTCATTAAAATCTAACATTAAAGTCTAACAGACAAACCTTCATTGGACCGCTTCAATAACCTTCGAAGTGTTTTATCCAATTATTAAAGAGTTAAATATGCCAAAGAGGATACGGAATGCTTTGTCTGAACAATAACGTTTCCAAAGCAATCGATTGCCTTTTATTGTCATTGTAATGAAAGTTTTATACTTATTGATACAATGACTCAAATACAAATAATATAATTAGCATGGGAAAAAGTATCGATTTGTTTTATAGTTTAAGAGACATGAATCTGTATTTTGATAGCCTTATTTTGCCTCTAACCTTACTGTTCTTTGGCACATTCACATGATCGGGATGCTGCCAGGAATTCAAACTGCGCAGGATCTCACGTGATATTAAAGCTGTCAGCCATTTGCAGAAACATCTTTTTTACGGATTCATAGGATTAAATGCAAAGTAATTCTCTGTTTCTTATGTTGATAAAAAAAACGTGTTATGGTAAATCAAATTCCTTTTGGAATCGCATTAACCGTAAACATATTCACATGTAGGCAGGTTGCCAGATATTTGCAGTAACATCGTAATTAAAAATAACAAATGGTGTATAATAAGTATGTTTTCCATGGATAATGCAAAATTGATATAAAGATCTATATAAACTTATAAATTGGAACATCATTAACACAAATATCCAAAAACAGATAATTCATATTATTCTAATAAAAGCTAAACTTAATTTGTGCCATTATCCTAACAATATTTGGCAAACGGGACGTATGGCCGGGTATTATTTCCGACAACATAACATTGTTTGTATACTTATTACATTATAAAATACATTTTCATCCACGGGGACCTATCATGAAAGGGGGTTATCAATGAAAATTAGCATTAAGTAAGCTATACAGTAATTTCTGCAAAACTGTAGCCTGTAGATTGTTAAAATAAAGACGCAAGGACAAGCAAGAAGGCGAAATTCAGGACACTTGACTAACATACAGACATACTGACAAAGTGACATTAAGTGTAGGGCAGTTCATATAATTAAGGTTCATCGTTTTTTGCCAAGAAGAGATATGTCGTAGAGACTCAAGTGCAGCGCCCGCTTACGGCCATATCCAGAAAATGAAAAATAACTCTCAAGATATTAGTGAAAGACATAAAATGTACAAGTTTCGAAAGGATTCTTGCAAAACTGTAGCCAGTTGAATGCTATAGGTAAGAACCGGAAAGCAGTCGAAAATGAGAACGGACAAACAGACATACACACAGTGACACAAGATTAGTCGAACAGCTAAGCTTATGGGGAAGATAAAAAAATATTAGATAGAACCAATATTAACTATGTTATCACGCAAACAAAATTTCAAAGTTTTTCGATGACTTAAACCTTGAACTTTGACCTATATTGACCCAAAAAAGGGTTCCAGGACTTTTTACTTTCAATCATCTCTGCAAGTTTCAAAGCAGTTGCTGCATTATTGTGGTCTGTACAGTCAATGACAAACAAACACAACACACTCAGACATATGCATCTTACGAATAAAAAAAAAAGAAAAGAAAGAAAAACCGTTGCCCGCACACACCATATTTTATGTGCAAAGATTCCACTAACATTACCTTTTCTGCAGACCCTGACAAAGGTCATGAAGTGCACCCACCTATTGAGCTGAGACGATTGAATATACATTGACACACTGCACAGACTCGAGCGAGTACGAATCAGCTGTTTAGTGATTTTTGGAGTCAAAAGCTGACCCCGACAATGCACCTGGACTTCTTTATCTAATAGCGGCTTTGGTTTTATACAGGAAGATGAAAATGTAGTCCATTTAAGTGGGTTGCAAAGTGAGTTGATATATAGCAATATACATAACCATGGGTGTTTTAGTGGTAAGGGTGTGCTCTCTTTATCCAGGAATGAATGGGTACTGGATTAACATGGGCGTCATACAGGCAAATGTAGAACACATAACTGCCTAGCGCCGTGTGTGGCTGCGTGGCGTTTGCTCCCAATGTAGCCGAGAAAAGCTACCAGAGTGAAGATGCCCGAAAGAACAAGGAAAGCAAAGTGTATATTAAGTCGGATGAGACTAACATTGTCAGTGATATCAAACTAAATACCCCCACCACCTTTACCTTTAACCTTAACCTTTATACGTCTTACGTGAACAACACCAGATGTATACCAATGAAGTAAATATATAACTACCGTCAATTGTTTTACGTTTCTCGTTAAACTTTACAGTTAACTTGGCTCAGGACCATGGGGCGCCTTGTGGGCCTGATAACCTGGGGCATTGTCATGATCTTGGCTGCTGGGATTGGTTAGGGGAGATACCCTGCGATAATCCAGGGGCCAATGCATGTGGGGAACTCCAAGGATGTTGTTATGATGACCTCCTGTCTCTGCCTGATGAGTGTAATGTTCCTTGAGGTAAGCGTGGTGTTCTTTCAATGATAGTTTTTACATGACGATGACATGCGCCCTGCCTTTAAAGCTCATATGATGTAACAGGTTCATGAATTTTCTTACACAGGAACAGATACAAGAATGATGCTCCGGTTATTTACAACTTTGAGTAAACAGTAAAAACTCCAGCGACGTCCACAGTTGTACAAAATTACGGAAACAGCTACTAAGTGTAATTATACCTTGGAAATTAAGTTAAGTCATAAATATATGTCAGGTACAAATCTTTCGCCTGTTTTAATATTGGACTGTTCTATTAACCCCCCCCCCCCCCCGCAAGGATGGCCATATTGAAACGTTTAATCTAATCTTAATTTTAATTTATTTTCAGCAGAGAATGCATCCAAAATGAACGGACCAGTATATGCCAGATGAAAATAAAAAAATTAAATAATAATGTTTATTTTTTCCTTTACAATACTTATGAGAAATAATCAGGCGTTTAAAGACAACATTTAAATTATATAATTTGAACGATGAAAAAAATCGGGGGGGGGGGGGCAATGTGCTAGTAAATAAGAGAGGCCCGAGGTCTAAAAAAAAACAACATATTTTGTGTCCTCCAAAAAACTTTTGATGTGGATGTTAAACCATGTAAAAGCAAAGATGACTGTTACTTATGCGAACAAGTGCCATATATGACAGAAAGTTGCTTAAAATAACGTTGTTTAGCAGGAAGACGTGGTTATCAGGACGCCTTAAGACTTTTTTGTCAATCAAAGTAAAAGTCCTACTAGAAAATCCAAAAATGACTGTTAATATACCCGCCATAACGACAAATAGGCAGGTGCATCTCAGTTTAAAATCCGGCTCTCTTAAAATCCTAGAGAGACATTTAAATATCATCAGTGAATAAAATGTTCTTGTTACTAGGCCCCAGAGCCGTGTTAGCCACACGGATGCGACTTACTTGGACAAAAAGACGGCTGACTTTAATAGTTTTGGCTGGCTTGAAGTGACCTGAAAGAATTTTCATTTGGCGATGATACAAATTAATACCCGTTTAATTTAAACATGTTGCATAAATATCAGGTTACTAGCCGATAGCTAACTTGAACCCGACACAGGAAACGATTTGTTACCATAGAGATGGAATTTCACTTTGGTTCATGAGTTCCTCTGTATAAGTTTGTGTTAATTCATCACATTTAGCCTATTATTAAGATAATCAGCTGTTAACAACGATATCGATGAAACAGGATGGATGGCAGTGGGTTTATTTTTCTCAAGTACAAATCAAGTAGGCTTAACAGCCAAATATAAATGACAACTGGGTAGTGTATTCACGGCTACAGGTCACACCATTTCTTTGGGAATATAGTTGTACACCAATAAGTTAAATTTAAAGTGAATAAATGAATAATTATAATAAAATTATCAAAAATTCATATTTTTATTTTCATAAGAGTGATTCTCGTATGGTCCTCAAGTGTTGAGAGTATGATTATCATTAACCATGAATGAAGACCTCTTATCACCTGATATGACCTCTGTGTGCTGAGATTAATTTTACACACTATAGCTATAGGAAAACCAGAGCTCAAACAGAGCTTTTAGTGTAACGGCTTCACAACATACATGAAGAAATGAAAATGAAAATGACTGAAATTTTTTCCCCCCATTTCATAAACACGAGAACCCATACGCTGAATAGTATTGCAAGCCAAACCATTGAGACAATTATTTTCAAAATTGAGAACGGTAAACATATTTATATTTCAGACTCCTAACACTTTTCCGAGGGTCTCCCCGTTAATTCCTCTCTTTAATATTCATAGAAGTCTCCATCGAGCGAGAAACGAACCACCAGTGGTTATTATGGAGACTGTGCGCGATGTATGTTTGAAGGAGACATGTATCAGATATTAATCCCATGTCTCCTAAACACCAAGAATCTCTATATTAATTTATAATAATCATGTGAAAAATAAATTTCAAAATTGCGAACGGAATTCTTTTTCATATTTTGGAGGCTCATTGATTCTTCTCACACTTTCGCGAAAGGCACCCTCACTAAACCATGTTTCACAGAGTGTCAAATTGACTGAGAAACGAACCTTCACTGTCAATATAACAGGTGTTCCAGATGATCGAACCAGTCTTCTTGTCGAAACCAAAGTAACAATTTAATGTTACCTTGAAAATAGTAGTCGTTGAATCCGCCATTGAAGGATTGCAGATGTTTTGTCCTCGGGATGGTTCGTGTGTGTTTGCGCGCGTGTATGTTTGTTCGTCGAGCAATGCCGGCAAAAGTTTTGAATGATTTTCGATGTAATTATGAGGAATGGTGGGCCATTCGTCAAGAAAATAAATGAATTTTGGGACGGATCAGCGAGATCAAAAGATCTTGATCTGCAGGAACCCTCGTCCGATTTTTGTTGTTTGCTGTATACTTTTTCCCCATTTTAAGAAAAAGATGAAAATAAGGAAAAACGAATATCTCCATGATGTTATTAAGGCGCAATCGAGTCATACGAACTCTATAACTTTACACACGTTTAATGTCCACTTTCAATGTTTACATGTTCCAGGAAGCCATGTCGAGAGAACTATTTATTTTCTATGCTGAATTTCTACGCACGTTAACTACTGAGATTTAGTGATAGTAATACTAAGCGTATAAAAATAGACAAATCACCACATTTTCCTTTAAAGAGAGTTATTCCCATGGGTCAAATACTATGTTTGTGGTTCGACTTAGCTGCCGATTACTAAGCACTATACCATAAACTCTTACGCACATTTAACCTTAAAATAAAACTGATGAATTACTGTTTTAACAGTGGTCCTATAATTTCCATGCATATTTAGAACTCCTGGTAAGTACGATAACGGAGTCTCTGTTCATTAAGATACTAAAAAACTTACAGTCCACTCCTATCATATTAATGAATTACAGAAGAGTGACGTCACACAGAGTCTCTATGAAATGACTTGGTTGCTGGCGCTGTCGAACGGACCCCTGTTACACCGGACTGGTCAGCGGTTGGTCATCTGTTGAGCACGTAAAGGCTCTAATGCACGTGCTGGTTTGTCATGAATAAGCTTTTCTTGTGTCATACACGGTCAGGCACCAAATTAATCTGCAGTTCTGGTTCAAGGCGTTTTGGTTGAATTGGTAATGTAGTTTTTTAAAAGCCTATTCATTAAGCTACTGGCTTGGAGACAACCCAATCTGTAAGGGAGTGGGACGATAAGCTTATAAAGCTTTGTACAGATCCCTATTCGTTTTTTTTTTGGCATTTCTTGATAATCTGCATTACAGAGAAAACTGCATTTTCCGCTGGTCCGTTTGACCTTGGGTAGCGAGGACCAGATTTATTGTGTTGAAATCATAATCTTGACGCAAGTTAACGAATTTTCCACTATCAAACTGAGGGCAGATGACGGATACTACGACAACTTGCACGCCGTGACGAGCAAACCCTGATTTCAGGGAATCGATGACAGCCCTGCTAGTTGAAGTGGTTAGATTTATAACCTTCGCGGACGCTTCCTAATGCAACATCTGGTAAAATGGGGTTTTCTCTTACAATGACTACACGTTTCTCCATAAGCGTGTCACCTCCTAGAAGCATGCCAAGTATCACAGCGTGTACAGTGATGCTAACCTGTGTTTATGCATATTTAGCATCACAAGTCTTTTGACCGTTTCCGTAGAGCTACGCTCCCGATGCAGCGGAAATCTTGCGCTTCTAAAGAAGCAACTGATTTTCCCGCTGCTGGTTTGACTGTTTATGATACACTTAGACACCAGGTTGCGGTTCGTTGTCTGCTGAAAAACGTGCGTATGATGTCACAAGCAGCCAACTAGATGCCAAATAACAAACACTCGACAGGCATCCTGGCTCCGCCCATAGGCATAGCTGCGCTTCAAGCGACGCTTGATGACAGTATATGGTTACCCTTAGTAAAGAACAGTCGAATTTTACTTGCTCCCTCTGCATTCTCACATCATCGACCGATTCAATTATGACATTACGACTTTTTTAGCGTAGCCATGTATCTGTTGTCTGCAAGACTGATACCAGCCAGCGAGGTGTGCACGGAGCCTTTTCTGGTACATTTCGTTTAACTACAGCTCACCGGCCGGGCACCCTTTGTGCCCAAGGACCGTACCGTAGAGCTGACAATCTCCGTTGGCTGCGAGGTGTTTCTTTATTTGACTGTTGTGGTAAATTTTACTACCTCTGCGGTATCTGTTCTTAGCAGAAGACACATTTTTATTGATAAAATTTACAGCTGAAGTTTGGTTTGTTGTCTGCAGCTCCTTTGAAGGCTCTTCAACCAGGTCAGCAGCTTTACAGATTTTCACTGCTTTTTCAAGGGTTAAATCTTCCTCTCTGAGCAGCCGCTCTCTAGTGATATTGTCTGTTATACCACAAATAACTCTATCTTTTACTATCGATGCTTCCATTGCACTAAACTCACACGTCTTGCTATTTTTCTTAAGCCTGGTAATACAGGAGTCAGTGGTTTCACTGGTCTTTGGCTGCAATTATTAAAATAAAACCGTTCTAACGTTAAATATGTCTTTGGTGTAATTTTTATTCTCGAATTTATTCATTACCTTAGCAAGACGCATACTGTCAGTGCCCCCCCCCCCCCGCTTCGTCCCATTTGAAGTTGTTGTACACTTCAAGAGCCGGATCGCCCAAAATGTGTGAAAGGATAGACGTTTGTTGCGACATTTCCTGTTATATTCAAGATGGCGGCGCCTTCGTTGCTAATGCTAGGCATCAAAAGACTGCGACGCAAAAAGATTTCCTAGAGAAGAGTCGCTTGCGTTTTGCTGAATTTGGCAGCCCTGCGTTACCTGGTTAAATGGTGTTTTAAGGGCACTTGTTTTTGCTGAGAGACAAGCGATTCTTGTAGAAGTAACATTCAACCCAGCGGCAATGTTTTCAGCATTGTGCAGCTTTTCAGTGATGTAAAGTCGTCTTCACTAAAGAAGTTTACACACTCCTCGGGGAGTTAATTTTTATCATTCCATTTGCCAAATCATTCTGGCATTCTGAGTACTTAACAGTGAACAAATTGTCTAAGCGCAAAATGCTGCCTTCATGGTTTGCTTCCATAATAACGAGGCGAATACCTTAACACTTGCAGGCATCATACAGAGAAAACCTGCCAACCGTAAATAATCTCACACACGCAACCAAACATGAACAAACCAACACAACTCAGTCACCTGATGAGTGCGATATAGTGTGCAGTAACCTGCGGTGGTTTATATATATATATAATTAAGCAAATTTGGCTCTATGGATAGCCCTCGATTCCACGGGTTATCAGGACCGTCTGTTGCTTACTTCTGAAGAATGACTCGATACAAGGTGCGTGTAAACAATTGGTTCCCAGCACAATATGCTCGTGACATCGGATCTCGAACTGCCTTCCAGTTTACAAACGTGCTAAAAACTCATCACACTATGCGACCTTTATGATAATAATGAAATACATCAGTAAGATATATATATTCTAAATGGTACGCATGCTGTTGCGAGAAATTTCTTAAACCAAAAGCAAACCAGATACTTTAATCATTCTATTTTCACACCGTTCAATACACTAGTTTACTTAAATGCACTTTAATTCTGTCTGGTTACAAAAAATTGAAATTATAATATCCTAATCGGGAACTTTTTAGGATTTATATTATTCGTTTTAAAATTCTAAAAGATCCAAGTCGCCGGGACAGATAAATGAGTTGATATAATCTGACTTAAATCTTGGCTTCAGAATTTCGAAATAAATTTCATGGTCTCTTACATTTGGTTCAAGATCAGAGCAGCATGATGTTGGATTCCAGTCCGGACTTGGACTGGAATCCACTTTTAGCAAGACTCGGCATTCGGACTTATGCATAACTAGGCCCCTTGGCTGTAATTTTTTCTCGGACTTAGATGCCACATCCAATGAAACATGCAGAGTCGATTTCGAGTGCAGTGAAAAAAAAAATCTCAAATAAAGTTGGAGGTTGTGACTGGAAAACACACCGAAGAGACTGATATATGCATACTATGGACAGACTATTGAAAATTTCAAACTAAATATGCAAAACTTTATCCCGAGCTAAATGTTATTAAGCATGTTAATAAACCAACAAAAATATCCATGATAATATCTAATTTTCATTTCACTGTCCTTTTAATAGGGTTATATTGACTGGCCTCGGATTCGAATTTGGATAAGAGTTCTAAAGACTCGGACTAGTGTTACAGGTGCTCTTTTTGTTTTTGTGGCACAGGCGTAACTCGTGTTGTTGTTACATTTTATGTTTAATCCGTGCTGGATGGGCTCTCGTTGTCATGTGAGCCTTCGGTTTTCACGCCTGGTCGTGGGTCACGTGATGAGCCTGGTGTGTGTAGATACACAGCGGTGTCTTTCTGGCGAGTTCCTGAAACGCGTGTTTACTGTTGAGTAGATTGTTCGAGAAGGGGAAAATTCCCGGCTTGGGGTGTGAAGGTATATAAAGGGGCTGTTTTCTAGAACCAGAGGGCAGAGCAGAGCAGATACCAGCGGACGCAGAAGCGTGTGTCAGGACCTTATCCGACGAATGCGGCAATTATAGATTTTCAAGAACTTTCTCCTGGATTTAATACATTTGGACTTCAGTTTACTTTTTGTGTTGTTGCAAGAACTTTCCACTGGACTGTCATTCTCCGAGAGTTTACATTCAAAGGACTTATCATTGTGATGGTGTTGGTATCGAGGTACTGTACCATTATCTTTCTGTGTGATTATATTGAATTGTTGCTGTAACGCTGTTTTACTGTATAATTGTATTGATTTAGTGTATTGTATTGTTAGGGTTGTTTCAAGAATAAATTATAGTTATTTGTTACCAAAAAAAAACCACTGACTTTTTTATTTATTCCCCTAGACATTTCACGCTGCCTAGTGTTGCAGAATCTGATTTGTTTTTTATCTCCATTACAAAATTTGTGTTCATTACGCATACGTGATCTGTTTATATTAGGTTCCGTAACACTAGAAGAAGGTTGACTTTAACTCGAATCTCAAAGACTCAGCCTCGGACTAGTACTCGACTGGCATATAGGTTCCGCTGGGCATACATGCCATTGCGTATCAATTGTGTGGAATTAAAATCACTTTACTTCATCATAGAAATATTTTTTTAATCTTCAATTGTAAATGCTTGACTCCTTCAGTCATATCTTCAGGCTGTTTATCTACAACAAAATAATAATAATTAGAAGAATAATAATAAGAAGAATTTATGATCATATGACATAGGTACTCACAAGTAACGCAGATATTCGGCTAAATATTTCACAGCAATGATATGCCATATCTATCATATATTATTATACTACATCAGCGGCTACGCACAAGAAAAGATTATTCTTCAGAAACCGGAAAGGTCCTATGTATTAATGTTGCTATACACTGTTTCTGGCTCACTCCCTTAAGATAAAAAAATAATAATACGTGTACATCACACACTTCTAATAAACTTGAACTGGCTGCGATTAGTGGCGAAAAATTTAAAATAGCGCTCTATCCACCTGGTAGAAATGTAAGATTTTTCAGTCTTTTTCCTGTGTTTTATTTTTCATGGTTCCACTCTATGTTTGAGAGCTGATCTCTGGACATGCAGTCTTGCTATGATAAACTGACACGTGATCTGTGCTTTCTCGCACACGGAGCCATAACACCTTATACAACAGGTGAATTCTACATAGTATGTCCATGTGCCGAGGTGTTTTATTCGGAACCCTTTACAGTTAACGGAAATTAACTACTAGTCATGAAATAGTAATTATATTATAAACAGGACTATACACATTGAATCATGGGTATATTTCGAATGTATCAATGAAAATGAATCATACTTTGTGTTTCTTGTATGGACAATTTCAAGAACTGTCCCACATTATGTATTATTCTGCAGATGTAAAAATAACATGTTAACACATACCGCATCCATTAATAAATCAGAAACAAATTGCATAGTTTTCGGGCCAGAGCCGCAGAACAGATTTTTTTTTTGCAGGTAATGAAACCTGACAAGGTGGGACATTAACATAGGGATTATCATCTTCCGATCATGACATTCAAACACCAATCTTGATCTAAGAAATAACTGTTTCAATGATGAACACAAAGTAGTGTTTTTATTTTCAACTTGATTACTAAAATACGTCACGGGGGATGATTGTGACGTCACGACAATTGCCCTCGTCCCATATATTCTTAGTGCAAGGGTCTAGGAACCTTTTTTTGAGTGTGTCTTTAGGTCTTGTGAAGCCATGCTAGCCGGATACTGTCATATGAATTATCCTGTAAGTCCATTATATTTATGTTATTCAAGCCCCATTTATACTCTTTTAAATAACTGTTTTAGTTACTGTAGTTAACGGAACATGGCGTTATTACGAGCAACTTACTTCTAACTTCGTGATTATCACGTCAATTCTAAAAACTCGGAAACAATTGAAGATATATCTATCAACATTAAAGTTTAGTTGTATTTCGTTAATGACCTTTGTTCAACCAAACTGGCCATCCAGGTCAAATCGTTTGCTCCTATCAGTGGTTATCGAAAGTTCTGCGTTTTACAGGAGCCCTGATCCCACAAAAAAAGAATTCTTACTTTAACGATTTTTTATACATAATTTGCTCTAAAATAGCTTTTTAGTTTCGTTAGCATTAAATACTTCAGAATATTAACCTCATGCAATGATTTTAAGAGATAAGGTGTTGGTCCCTTTATAGAGAGTCGCACTCGTCTGGGACCGTCAGCCCTTCGTCATAGCAGCATACTTCACCGAAGGGACAAGCGTTGTCACCCGGGTTATTGCATGGCTGCTCCCCTAGTTCAGGAATACAAACCAAAAGGTGGCAGTGACCCTGCTCATCCGGTCCACAAGGATCTTCTTGGGCAAGGCTTCCTGTGAAAAAAAGGGTAAAAATGAGAAACGGTAAAATCCGTTCAGGGCATATTCATTAATTAATACTTAAAATAACCTGGACGTCCATTCTTTCGGGGGTGTGACAATAGGCAATATTTGACGAAAAGGATGTCTCCTTAAACTGAATAATATAACTCAGTGAATTTTTGCTAAGCTCACTGAAAGTAATCCGAAAGAAATATCGATCACTTTTTGTCCGTCGCCCGTCCGTTCGTCCTGTCGGCCGTCCTGTTTTAACAGGGCACGAACAGTAACCGGCGGACCTAGAATCTTTTGGACTGAACATTAAGAGAATCCCATAAAAAATCTTATTGGACACCAGAAACTAGGTCATGCCGACCTGTATTTTAGGACTTACGGAGCGTGTTTGTAGAACCCAGAATAAAAGCTCCGGTAAGTAAAGCATTAATCCCCCCACCCCACCCCGTGTTGCACCATGTACTCGCCACGCTATCGGAAATTTCACTTTGTCTAATCAGGATTGAATTAAAAAAAATCACTGGTGTCCGCAGATTTGGGACTTATTTCAACATTTCATTAGGTTTGGTATTTATATGATATTTATTCCTGTTGTGTAACTGATATTTCTAACTGGAATTAAAAAGTATGATGTTTTGAATTATTGTGGTGTTTACACACATACACCCACTCACCCCCCTCACCCCCCACACACACAAACACACACATATATAAAAATATATATATGCATCCAATTGCATTCCTATATATTACCAGTGGCGGATCCTGAGGGGACGCCCGCGGCAGGCACCTCCCCACTGAGCTGCAATATCTCTAATTTTAACTATTTATTTTCCCAGTTTTCGTTAATCATTTTCATTTTTTAGGTTTCCTTTTAAAAAAGCAATTAGTTTTTGTTTAAATTATCCACCATTTGTTACTCTCATATTCATTAGTCGAGGATATTAATAAACAGCCGCAGATCAGACCGCCGGGCCCTGGTCAGGGTCGACCCTAACAATCTCAAGCCTTCCCTGCTGATGCCGGACCTCGAACTCACGATGTGTTCTCTTTAAAGTCTTGTATGCTGTCGGCACTACAGATCACAGTATAATGCAAAGTTCAGCATCAGACTTCAACATTCCATATATCTTTACATGCACATTAAAGAGATAACATCTTATAAATTATTAACGTGGGTGCACCTTCTCGCCATTCACATTGCATGTTGAAAACAACTGAAATTTTATATCATAAGAAATATAAATATGAAATATTGATCCCATTTACAGTTTGACTACATTATGCAGTTCCTGAGGAACAGAAAATCGTCATATGTTTTTTTATGAAAATTCCCTCTTATGGTCTCCTTGGTGTATTCAAATATTTCCCCATATGGAATGGGGTTACTCCCTCTCATACCCTTCCTTGTGTATCTGTAATTAACATGGTTCATAATTGAAATTAAAGAATATATATGTCTATATACATACAAATATATATTATTTTTCTTATAATTACCATCGAAATATCAACCCCCCCCCCCCAAATTTCTGGATCCGCACCTGATGATAGCCCTCCCCACTCCCTCTATCCTTTCTCCGCCCCTGTAACACCATTCGGGTAATTATGATTCTTTCAAAGATCCCCCTTTTAAGCATTCTCCTCATTCTCCTCATGGGATCTGGTGCATAATGGACCCGGTCCCCGCGTGGAGAATTTCTTTTGAGAAGGGATCACCAAGGGGGATTATTTCGGGCCGGTGTCCGCGAATGTACAAAAAAACCCCAGATACGGCCCCCAGAGTAAAACTCTGCATATGTATGTCGAAAATCACGGTAATCCGTACGATGGTATCAGAGGAGATACGGAAAATTACAAAAAATCGCCTTACGCTATTAATATATAGATGATTCCTCCAATCCATGTTGGTCGTAGACAGTTTTATGAGTTTCTGATAACTGTTGGTGCCACTTTTATTTTTCCTAAATTTTTCACTTTTTTTCTATATTTTGAGACCTTCAAATGAATCGGTCTGACCGTTAACAGGTCAACAACCGTAACCGTTAAACCAACCTATCTGTTTATACAGGCAGGCTCTAATCAAATCTCCTTGAAAACCTGAAAAAGGTTATTGTGCCTATATTCTGAGAGCTACAGGCTGAAAACATGATTCTGCGTGCTCATAGAGTCAGACGGGCAAAAAAAAGTTGTATCAGTTTTGTCTAGGATCTTGTAACACAACATCCGGGGAGGTTCTGTAGACATGGAAACCTGAGACTAGATCATAATGATCTATATATTTTGAGCAACTTGCCAAAAACGAGATTTTGAGCACCAAGGCAGTCGGACTGGTTATAAATTGTATTCGTTTGACCAAGAAACTACTAAGTGTAAACCTAGAGAGGTCCCAGGCGAACCTCCTGAGAAACTTTAAATAAGGTCACATCGACAGAAAGTCAGACAGGGTAAAAAATCTTATGTAATAGATCTATAAATATTTTTTCTCGAAATAAAAGGGGGTCATTATAATGTCTCTTCGGGCATCCTAAATTAGGTCTATGAGACCAAAATTCTGTGGACTATGTGAAACAAAATGATTTGAATACACTAAAGATAGACACAAGTGATAGCAGTTTGGCAGAGAAACTGCAAATTTAGTATCTGGGGAGTTCCTGATAAAATCTTCCCTTCCTGGAAACCTTAAATATCGTCAGTGTTTCATATTTACGAAAGACAAACGGCACTCTGGAAAGTCATTTTACATTTTATGATCACCGGATCATAATATCAATTTCTCAGTGTCAGAGATCAGCTTAGCATCATGACCCGAGGTTCATTTGTTTCTCATCAGAATATAATTGTATCCGCCTATACAAAGTTTTGCGGATACTATGATTTTGACCGGGTTCCGCCGCCGCCGCCGCATTCGTTTCCGGAATTGAATTCTGAGACCACTAGACAGATTTTTCCGGAACTTTGCACGATTATCGGGTCACATGTAAACTGGTGCCAAAATATTTGCGTCGACCTCTGACCTTTCCTCTCTCCAATGCGTCCATCTGTTCGTCTGTTTTGACACATTAACCCACATATCTTCGGACTCGTTTGACCAATTGGGAAACAATTTTGCTCAAATGAAGCCCTTGGATAGCTTTATAACATGCATAGAAAATGGTGGCGCCACCTGCGACCATTTTTGCACTGCGTTCATCTGTTCATCTGTCTAGAATAAAATCACACATATCTCTGCAGTAAATTAGGACTTACCTATCTGAAATTGTGCATGTGTATTCATCCTGAATAGCTTTCTTGATTTTTAGACAGGTGGCGCCACCTACATTCATGTACAGGCTGCGGACATCCGGCTTTATATCTCAGGACTGGTTTGACCTATCCTCCTAAAATGTTGGATGTGTATAGATATCACATAGCTCCTTATCATACGCAAAACTGGTGCCGTCATCTGTAACCATTTTTTCACAGCGTCCGTCTGTTTGTCTGCCGAGGGATAAAATCACTCATATCTCAGCAGTGGTTTGACTTATCTGCTTAAAATTTTGCATGTATATACATCTTGGATAGCTTTCTCGATTTTGTGGCAGGTGGCGCCACCTACTTTCACGTTCAGGCTTCAGACATCCCGGTTTATATCTCAGAACTGGTTTGACTTATCTGCTTAAAATTTTACAATTGTAAACAACTTGGATAACTTTCTGGATTTTGTGACAGGTGGCCCCACCTAAATACACATTTCGACTGCATCTATGCTAATATGCAACACACCTCTCTCTGTTTCCCTTTGAGACTCAATCCATGCCTCACTTCACCGGTCCCACTCTTTCGGCGGATACACGTAGTCGCTTGTTGACTACCCGTATTCTAGTTCTAAATGTGTCTGACTTGGCCTGATCTTCAGTCTTTTACAGACAGTGCACAATAATAAACTGTTATCAATATAGGTAACTATTTGTCATTGATATAATATTGAGATATGACACTTTTTTAAATGTAAAAGTTTAAGTGAGGAACAATGAGATCAAACGAGGTTGCACAATTCAGTAATGTTCCGCTAATAAGAAAATGGTGAAACGTATCAAGGTGATATGGTTGTCCTTGTTATTATGTTACATTTTTTAAAAATTATATTAAGCAATTAACCCTTTACCCGAAAAGAGAACTTATAAAAGGATTGCTTTGGAATTTGAATTTCAATTGGCTCAAGTCCCTCACCCCTCTCCCATACTCTCGCCCTCTCGCTCTCTCATACTATCGGAAGCACATTATTTCTCACCTCCCATTGGCCTTGTTTGCATAGAAGATGTGAGAGGAACAATCCGATTTAGTCCTACATGACCTCAGGTCACCCGATCAAAATCTAAATCCCCCCCCCCCCATGACAAACAGAATAAAATCCATCCCCCATAAAGTTATAATTTGTTTTTACTCCCACCAAATTTTATATATATATATGTGTGTGAGTGTGTGTGTGTGTGTATTTTTTGCTCAATCATCAGCACTCTATTATGTTACACCCCACAAGAAACGGTTATACACTGCAGTCGTCCTGTTCTCCTTTAGCCTTTTAACCGTTGCTTTGTATTACAAGGCTCTCTTGGCCGAGCAACAGGATTGGCACAAAACAGAGTGAAAAATTTTAAGCAGACCAATGATAACGTGGTATCGCATTGTGCATGAGTTAAGATTTTTAAATATGCGACACCCACCTCATTGGCTTGATTTAACCGGTTCTGGCACAGGTCCAAGAATCGGCCCAACGATAGGTGTTCCACAGTTATCTTTAGTGTATAACCGCTGCGTGAGAAGTGTATAATATTTTTTTATAAAATAATATAACCATTTAAAAACATGGGCTTACATTTATGACAACTCAATGAGGCTATTGTCTCACGCAGTCTTCTAAACCTTTTCTGAATATGAGATAAATTATTGAAAGATTATTGAGGAAAACATGACGAAACTGATTGACAAAAGTTAAAAAGCGAGTCTGGCAAAAGATAGTTTGTCCCCCACTTCAAACAAAATGAAGTACGGCCAAATAAGGCAACCGGCAATAATAGCGTCATAATCCTGACTACATTCTCTCTCTCTCTCTCTCTCTCTCTCTCTCTCTCTCTCTCTCTCTCAATAAATAATAAACTTTGCTGGGCAGGACTTACCGAAAAGCAAGGCAACGAGCAAAAGTAGCTTGATCATGTTGAGATAATTCATTCAAGACTGCAAGTCAATAGGGTTAAGCGCCACATGGCTTCATAAAGAGCGTCCCACAGTACATCATTCCGAAAATAAACTGACAGCTCCTGGGAATATACCATGCGTTCAATTTGACGAATCATCCAGTAGAACACAAACAGATCACATGAGAAGGCACAAGTTCAGGATCACGATGTGACACACTTTTATATGTATTTATAAATAACACATCTTTATATTTATAGGCATACTTTGCCATATATTTTTTTCTCTTAAGGTATATTTAACAGCCTTTCTCTTTATCAAATAGTGATTTAACGAAAATGATGTATGTATACATTCTCACAAAGGTGCGCCCCGAAAGTAAACGTAATGTGATCTAGGAACTCTTGTTTCATGCATAGGCACCAGAATCACATTTATGGAGGTCTGTCCTTATGATTTGTGTTATAAGCGGCCCAGTATGTGCTCTTTTTCTCAGGTCACTCCAACGACGCCAGATGGCGCAAAGGTAAATTTGGTGTAGAGTAATCAGCGGTCAATTAAATTTGTCGTTTTTCTTGGGTCTGTTTCAAGAAAATTACTTTTCTGGAATTTTGGCTTAATGAACGTGTCGAGTGGGGAGGAATTACTATGTCGTGAATGTTACGATTATGACGTCACAGTTGAACCAATGGTATATGAAAGTGCCCCCTGACTTAATTATAAAACATAGTTGTGACAAAACACAAGTGATGGTTAAAAATTTCAGCTGAAAGCATCGGGTTGCGAAATGGACAAACATTTATGCTGTCCTGTCTGCATATTCTTACAAGAAGAATTTAGTTTTAGGTTAAGGTAATGTGATTCGTAATGATTCATATTTTAAAGGTCACTGTGGGATGATGACAGGTATGAAAGTCATGAATGGGCAGGTTCTGTTTTCTCATACACGTGTCGTCAGACCGAGCCATGGTAGGTCTAGCTGAAAACATCAAAATAAGGCATTTTAAGGACTTCACGGCATTGACTGAAAAGTTTTCAGTCAGGGCTAGTGGACTGTATGATAACAAACTTTATAGTATCTAGATCTTCTGTCAAACCCCCTGATCAGGACACTATTGTCTACAGGATGCCTAACTACTGGTCTTTCTCTAGACCTTGCTGTTTCCTTTCATAATTCTCATCTCTGTTCTCTCGTGTAGTGAAATGCACTGTTAAATGGAAATGTGTGGAATCACGGAGGCTCCAAAAAGAGGAAAGTCGGCTATGAAATGTACGGTCTAAGATCAAGGTATAAAACGGAAAAGCAGGTCTAAATCTTGGATCCAAGAAAAATATTGTACCCTAATTTGAGCCTTCGAATTAAGCTATGTTCGAGATCTAGCAAAAACGCAAAATGACGTAAGGAATTACAGTCGATTTCTTGCACTGAGGGGGTGGGGGTAAGTATCCCCACACTTGTTTAACCCAAATATTAAATTGAAATTATGTAGAGGGTAAATAAAAGGCTCACTCTGAGAATTACAAATATATATGTCCCTTCCTCTCTCCGCGGTTCCATACTCTATAAATTACTCAGGTGTGATTTACTGACAAATAATTCCTCGTCTCTACCCGGCATAAGCCGGATGCACCATAACTGCCTGAGACCTATTGTTTCCCAGGAAACAACGTCAATTCCCTTAGAAATTAATTTTTACTTCTGCATGAGTTCGAACGTTTAATCCCGCTAAATTGCATACGTCACATAAGGGTAGGCCAGGGTTACACATGGACAGCAATACGGCAGAGGTAAATCTACCATTTCAGTATCAGAGATGGAGTGATGTATTCATTTATAATGACCTTTTAAGACTTTATGTGCATATCTATTTTATACCTGACGGTAGTCCCCCCCCCCCCCCCCCCCCCCCACCTTTGTCCCGTCACCCCAGTGTGGTGACGCCATTGATAGGGCACATGTATGGCATTGCACTGTCGACAATGACGCCAAGAGTGTCTTATGCATGTCATTTTTAGTATACTTTACCTCAAATCCTGAGAAATTGAACAATACTATTCGAGCTATCGAAGCCCAACCAGTATTAAACTGCGATTGTGTATCTTGTTGCAACCTTCGCACAGGGTCTAGATCTATCAAAGCCGACGATATGCTTGATATTCATGGATAGACCTACTGTATGGAGATTGATATTGTGGATAAGTTAGTAACATCACCTGTCGTATTTGGAGTGAAAGTACTCTGTTCTCCACATGCAAAATAACACAAGCATAAAAAGTTAGATCTTTTAGGTTGAAAAATCTTTCATGACGTGTTCATCCCTAGTTTGTGTGAGTGTTTATTTCGACATCACTCATGCATCGCAGTTGTAAATTCACGACCTCCCAGCTTTGGGTCTTTTCTATAATAAATACACACTCATATCCTTCTAACGCATTACAATAGAGATTTTAAATAAAGAAAGCTCTGGAAAAATAACGCTTATATTTTCAAATGAGAAATATGTATTTCTTCTTATTTTGCTCAGCTGCCACCACATCAACATTTCAAATGAATTTCACAGACTGTAGTTTTATCTTTATTTCGAACTTTATCTATACTGAAACTCGAAACCCGAACAGATAAAATATATTTATATTAATCTCAATTTTCGATTGCAAAAACCGGACTTATAATCATTATGAAAAATTTAGTCTTCTAGTTGCCTATCTTGGTCATTGGGGTATGTATCAAGTATTGTTTTTAAGATATGCAGCATTTTTAATTATCTATTATTTTCAACACAGAACTGAGTGATTCACTGCTTACTTTAATATTTTTTTTTATTTCAGTGAGTATTATTATTATTAATTTTATTTGTATTCCTCCTTATTATTGCAACTGACACTTTACCCACTCTTTCGCAGTTCACGTATTGCCTGATATATGGTCCTGCAATAGCATCTTCCTTGTACTTAGCCACTCATTTAACTGATACATAAAACACTCCTTCTAAGCTTCCAGCTCTTGTCAAACTTATCCAAAAAGATGTAAAGAAAACACTGTCAAAGTTACAATATTTAACAGATATAAAACTACATTATTTAAGTCAACAGTATGTTCATGTACCCAACACCAGGGAAGATATGTAACCACACTTTGGACTTTGGTCTCTGTGAAAGCACTGATATCAAATGATGACAACATCAGCAATTATAAACATTACTATTATCGCATTTTAAGAAATGCAGGCTTCCGCCATGTGTTTAATTGCAATCACTTATTCGGCCTATATTCTCAGGTTCATACATACTTAAGGCACTTTACATTTGTGACTACCCCGTTCCTTGATCAGGATAACATCCACACCGAAATCTAATCGATTTTTCGTTGACTCATACCCAAACATTCCTGAAATTTTTATGAGATTCCGTTCACGATTGCGATTGCATGGGTGATGTTGTAAAACAAACACACAAACATTAACACGTAAAGGAAATTCATTTTGTTAACATTTTACATTGCGCATGCTAACAGAAAATTAGTTATATCTCTTAAGTTCTTACAACAAATAACAGTTTTTTGTAATGTGTCTTTAAAAAAGTTTTTTATCGTATATACGAAAACCTACCAAATAAATCTCGGTAAATAGCTTTATAATAATGAGAACCTACGCCGCTGGTGTTTTATAATCCCCATTGCATTGTGTGCATAGGATTTCTATACCCATAATCCCTGATCAACTGAGTCTGATTCTGAGGCAGTCAAAAATCAGTGAGGGATGGCGCTGTTTGCCTTTTTAGCGAACCTGTGAGCTCATGCGATGGCGCAGCGTCCACCGTCGTCCGTACGTTAACCCATGCCATCTCAGAAACCGTCAGAGTAGCAGCTCCAAATTGCATGTATGAATCAGTTTCATGTCAAACTTCATCGAAAAGAGCTTATTTTTGGGTGTATCTGTATTAACTTCGATTTTATAGGGGAAAACCTTAAAAACCTTTAAAAATCTTCTTCTCCGGAACTGTCCGGTCAAATCGTCCCATATCTCACAGAAATGATCCTTGGAACAATTTCTTTCAAGTTTGTTAGAATGATTCCAGTTTGGAGATTTTTGGCCGAGTTACAGGAGGTTGAACATAGTCATCTGTCCAAAAAAGCACACTAAAATTAAAATCTCAGAAAAAGCTAGAGCTATCCTCATCAAATTTTATGCCAATGTTTGTCATATAAGTCATATCTGAAATTGAGGTATTGGTGGCGCCACCTATATTGATCTGTTTTTTACATGCAAAAATGTAATTTTAGACTCTTCTAGTTTATACAGTTTATAAAACTGTTAAGCTGATTGGTTTAAACTTTACAATAATTATTCTATGGTACTATACTGCTAGATTTATAAGAATAGATTGGGTAAATGCAGCTTTAAAATAGCATTGTAGCCAATTGAAAAAGGCTTTCTGTGTTTGAAAACAGATTTGACAACATGACAAGTTTCAGAAGCCAAGTCAAGAGGTCACCAAATTCAACCAGGTGGGGTCCAGACATTACCATGGCAACTGACCTGTCTGTGTCTGATGTCTAGACAATGTGTATATAGACGTCTAGAAACATCGTGCAGACGCAGAATGCCCATATTAGAACTATTGGAACCATATCTTTCAACTGCTTGAAACAACTTGGTTTGCATTTTTAGCGAATCATCTGTGAACTTATGCAATAGTGTGGCGTCGTCCGTCATCCGTCGTCCGTCAATCTCAATAAGCGCAGGAGCTAGCATCACCATTTTTTTTTAAATTAGTCATCTTATAAATTCTATTAGAGTTTTCTTAATTCTTATATGCTCCCTTGAAAAAAGAACATATACAGATATCCTGACTGATACATCCTAGTTTTAAAATGTCAGAAACTTGCAGGTCCGAAACGATCATTTTGCTGAAATCATAATGACTAAGGTAGATATGCAGGACACAAGAGGGTCAATATTAAATTTAAAAAATAAACCTCCATTAATACTCCCAAACTTTACAAACTTGATGATAGCCCTCCCCACTCCCTCTATCCTTTCTCCGCCATTGTAACACCATTCGGGTAATTATGATTCTTTCAAAGATCCCCCTTTTAAGCATTCTCCTCATTCTCCTCATGGGATCTGGTGCACAATGGACCCGGTCGCCGCGTGGAGAATTTCTTTTGAGAAGGGATCACCAAGGGGGATTATTTCGGGCTTGTGTCCTCGAATGTACAAAAAAACCCAGATAGGGCCCCCAGAGTAAAACTCTGTCCCGCAATCACACACTCTATGGCCATTTTGTTACCGGGCCCGAAGACAGAGAAAAAAGGCGCTCGCGGGGGAGCAATTATTAAAATTATTAATTATGCACGTAATACACAAATATTGCAAATAAAGTGGGTGGAATCTCTTCGGACAAACCCGGAGCATATGTATGTCGAAAATCACGGTAATCCGTACGATGGTATCAGAGGAGATACGGAAAATTACAAAAATCGCCTTACGCTATTAATATATAGATGATTCCTCTTATCCATTTTGGTCGTAGACAGTTTCTGAAGACTGTTGGTGCCACTTTTATTTTTCCTAAATTTTTCACTTTTTTTCTATATTTTGAGACCTTCAAATGAATCGGTCTGACCGTTAACAGGTCAACAACCGTAACCGTTAAACCAACCTATCTGTATATACAGGCAGGCTCTAATCAAATCTCCTTGAAAACCTGAAAAAGATTATTGTGCCTATATTCTGCGAGCTACTGGCTAAAAAACATGATTCTGCGTGCTCATAGAGTCAGACGGGCCAAAAGTTGTATCAGTTTTGTCTAGGATCTTGTAACACAACATCCGGGGAGGTTCTGTAGACATGGAAACCTGAGACTAGATCATAATGATCTATATATTTTGAGCAACTGGCCAAAAACGAGATTTTGAGCACCAAGGCAGACAGATTGGTTATAAATTGTATTCGTTTGACCAAGAAACTACTAAGTGTAAACCTAGAGAGGTCCCAGGCGAAACTCCTGAGAAACTTTAAATAAGGTCACATCGACAGAAAGTCAGACAGGGTAAAAAATCATATGTAATAGATCTATAAATATTTTTTCTCGAAATAAAAAGGGTTCATTATAATGTCTCTTTGGGCATCCTTAATTAGGTCTATGAGACCAATATTCTGTGGACTATGTGAAACAAAATTATTTGAATGCCCTAAAGATAGACACAAGTGATAGCAGTTTGGCAGAGAGACTGCAAATTTAATATCTGGGGAGTTCCTGATAAAAATCTTCCCTTCCTGGAAACCTTAAATAACGTCAGTGTTACATATTTACGAAAGACAAACGGCACTCTGGAAAGTCATTTTACATTTTATGATCACCGGATCATAATATCAATTTCTCAGTGTCAGAGATCAGCTGAGCATCATGACCCGAGGTTCATTTGTTTCTCATCAGAATATAATTGTATCCGCCTATACAAAGTTTTGCGGATACTATGATTTTGACCGGGTTCCGCCGCCGCCGCCGCGTTCGTTTCCGGAAATGAATTCTGAGACCACTAGACAGATTTTTCCGGAACTTTGCACGATTATCGGGTCACATGTAAACTGGTGCCAAAATATTTGCGTTGACCTCTGACCTTTCCTCTCTCCAATGCGTCCATCCGTTCGTCTGTTTCGACATATTAACCCACATATCTTCGGACTCGTTTGACCAATCAGGAAAAAATTTTGCTCAAATGAAGCCCTTGGAAAGCTTTATAACATGCATAGAAAATGGTGGCGCCACCTGCGACCATTTTTGCACTGCGTTCATCTGTTCATCTGTGTAGAATAAAATCACTCATATCTCTGCAGTAAATGGACTAATCCATCTGAAATTTTGCATGTGTATTCATCCTGCACCTACATCCAGCCACCTACATTCATGTTAAGGCTGCGGACATCCGGCTTTATATCTCAGGACTGGTTTGACGTATCCTCCTAAAATGTTGGATGTGTATAGATATCACATAGCTCCTTATCATACGTAAAACTGGTGCCGCCATCCGTTACCATTTTTTCACAGCGTCCGTCTGCCGAGGGACAAAATCATTCATATCACTCATATCTCAGCAGTGGTTTGACTTATCTGCTTAAAATTTTGCATGTATATACATCTTGGATAGCTTTCTCGATTTTGTGGCAGGTGGCGCCACCTACTTTCACGTTCAGGCTTCAGACATCCCGGTTTATATCTCAGAACTGGTTTGACTTATCTGCTTAAAATTTTACAATTGTAAACAACTTGGATAGCTTTCTGGATTTTGTGGCAGGTGGCGCCACCTACATACACATTTCGGCTGCAGACATCTATTCTAATATGCAACACACCTCTCTCTGTTTCCCCTTGCCACTCAATCCATGCCTCACGTCACCCGTCCCACTCTTTCGGCGGATACACGTAGTCGCTTGTTGACTACCCGTATTCTAGTTCTAAATGTGTCTGACTTGGCCCGATCTTCAGTCTTTTACAGACAGTGCACAATAATAAACTGTTATCAATATAAGTAACTATTTGTCATTGATATAATATTGAGATATGACACTTTTAAATGTATAAGTTTAAGTGAGGAACAATGAGATCAAACGAGGTTGCACAATTCAGTTATTTTTCGCTAATAAGAAAATGGTGAAACGAATCAAGGTGATATGGTTGTCCTTGTTATTATGTTACATTTTTAAAAAATTATATTAAGCAATTAACCCTTTACCCGAAAAGAGAACTTATAAAAGGATTGCTTTGGAATTTGAATTTCAATTGGCTCAAGTCCCTCACCCCTCTCCCATACTCTCGCCCTCTCGCTCTCTCATACTATCGGAACATATACATTATTTCTCACCTCCCATTGGCCTTGTTTGCAGACAAGATGTGAGAGGAATAATCCAAATGAGTACTACGTCACCTCAGGTCACCCGATCAAAATCTAAATCTCCCCCCCCCCCCATGACAAACAGAATAAAATCCATCCCCCATGAAGTTATAATTTGTTTTTACTCCCACCACATTTTATATATATGTGTGTGTGAGTGTGTGTGTGTGTATTTTTTGCTCAATCATCAGCACTTTATTATGTTACGCCCCACAAGAAATGGTTATCCACTGCAGTCGTCCTGTTCTCCTTTAGCCTTTTAACCGTTGCTTTGTATTACAAGGCTCTCTTGGCCGAGCAACAGGATTGGCACAAAACAGAGTGAAAAATTTTAAGCAGACCAATGATAACGTGGTATCGCATTGTGCATGAGTTAAGATTTTTAAATATGCGACACCCACCTCATTGGCTTGATTTAACCGGTTCTGGCACAGGTCCAAGAATCGGCCCAACGATAGGTGTTCCACAGTTATCTTTAGTGTATAACCGCTGCGTGAGAAGTGTATAATATTTTTTTATAAAATAATATAACCATTTAAAAACATGGGCTTACATTTATGACAACTCAATGAGTAAGAAATTTTAACCAGACCAATGATAACGTGGTATCGCATTGTGCAAGATTTTTAAATATGTTACGCCCCACAAGAAATGGTTATACACTGCAGTAGTCCTGTTCTCCTTTAGCTTTTTAACCGTTGCTTTGTATTACAATGCTCTCCGGGCCGAGCAACAGGATTGGCACAGAACAGAGTAAGAAATTTTAACCAGACCAATGATAACGTGGTATCGCATTGTGCAAGATTTTTAAATATGTGACACCCCCTCTCATTGGCTTGATTTAACCGGTTCTGGCACAGGTCTAAATATCGGCCCAACGATAGATGATCCACAGTTATCTTTAGTGTATAACCGATGCGTGAGAAGTGTATATATTTTTTATTGGCAGGGCAGGGCTTACATTTATGACAACTCAATGAGGCTATTGTCTCACGCAGTCTTCTAGACCTTTTCTGAATATGAGATAAATTATTGAAAGATTATTGAGGAAAACATGACGAAACTGATTGACAGAAGTTAAAAAGCGAGTCTGGCGAAAGATAGTTTGTCCCCCACTTCAAACAAAATGAAGTACAGAGTAAGAAATTTTAACCAGACCAATGATAACGTGGTATCGCATTGTGCAAGATTTTTAAATATGTGACACCCCCTCTCATTGGCTTGATTTAACCGGTTCTGGCACAGGTCTAAATATCGGCCCAACGATAGATGATCCACAGTTATCTTTAGTGTATAACCGATGCGTGAGAAGTGTATATATTTTTTATTGGCAGGGCAGGGCTTACATTTATGACAACTCAATGAGGCTATTGTCTCACGCAGTCTTCTAGACCTTTTCTGAATATGAGATAAATTATTGAAAGATTATTGAGGAAAACATGACGAAACTGATTGACAGAAGTTAAAAAGCGAGTCTGGCGAAAGATAGTTTGTCCCCCACTTCAAACAAAATGAAGTACGGCCAAATAAGGCAACCGGCAATAAAAGCGTCATAATCCTGACTACATTCTCTCTCTCTCTCTCTCTCTCAATAAATAATAAACTTTGCTGGGCAGGACTTACCGAAAAGCAAGGCAACGAGCAAAAGTAGCTTGATCATGTTGAGATAATTCATTCAAGACTGCAAGTCATGAGGGTTAAGTGCCACATGGCTTCATAAAGAGCGTCCCACAGTACATCATTCCGAAAATAAACTGACAGCTCCTGGGAATATACCATGCGTTCAATTTGACGAATCATCCAGTAGAACACAAACAGATCACATGAGAAGGCACAAGTTCAGGATCACGATGTGACACACTTTTATATGTATTTATAAATAACACATCTTTATATTTATAGGCATACTTTGCCATATATTTTTTTTCTCTTAAGGTATATTTAACAGCCTTTCTCTTTATCAAATAGTGATTTAACGAAAATGATGTATGTATACATTCTCACAAAGGTGCGCCCCGAAAGTAAACGTAATGTGATCTTGGAACTCTTGTTTCATGCATAGGCACCAGAATCACATTTATGGAGGTCTGTCCTTATGATTTGTGTTATCAGCGGCCCAGTATGTGCTCTTTTTCTCAGGTCACTCCAACGACGCCAGATGGCGCAAAGGTAAATTTGGTGTAGAGTAATCAGCGGTCAATTAAATTTGTCGTTTTTCTTGGGTCTGTTTCAAGAAAATTACTTTTTTTTTGTATTTTGGCTTAATGAACGTGTCGAGTGGGGAGGAATTACTGTGTCGTGAAGGTTACGATTATGACGTCACAGTTGATCCAATGGTATATGAAAGTGCCCCCTGACTTAATTATAAAACATAGTTGTGACAAAACACAAGTGATGGTAAAAAATTCAAGCTGAAAGCATCGGGTTGCGAAATGGACAAACATTTATGCTGTCCTGTCTGCATATTCTTACAAGAAGAATTTAGTTTTAGGTTTAGTTAATGTGATTCGTAATGATTCGTATTTTAAAGGTCATTGTTGGATGATGACGGGTATAAAAGGTCATGAATGGGCAGGTTCTGTTTTTTTCTCATACACGTGTCGTCAGACCGAGCCATGGTAGGTCTAGCTGAAAACATCAAAATAAGGTATTTAAAGGACTTAACGGCATTGACTGAAAAGTTTTCAGTCAGGGCTAGTGGACTGTATAATAATAAAATTTATAGTATCTCGATCGTCTGTCAAACGTCCTGATCAGGACACTATTTTCTACAGGATGCCTAACTACTGGTCTTTCTCTAGACCTTGCTGTTTCCTTTCATAATTCTCATCTCTGTTCTCTCGTGTAGTGAAATGCACTGTTAAAAGTAAATGTGTGGAATCAAGGAGGCTCCAAAAAGAGGAAAATCGGCTATGAAATGTACGGTCTAAGATCAAGGTATAAAACCGAAAAGCAGGTCTAAAT
The DNA here is from genome assembly GCA_026874595.1 of Sipunculus nudus. Taxonomy (NCBI): domain Eukaryota; kingdom Metazoa; phylum Annelida; class Sipuncula; order Golfingiida; family Sipunculidae; genus Sipunculus; species Sipunculus nudus. Next base: position 24,130,689 of record CM049308.1, on the reverse strand, counting down.
CTTGGATCCTAGAAAAATATTGTACCCTAATTTGAGCCTTCGAATTAAGCTATGTTCGAGATCTAGCAAAAACGCAAAATGACGTAAGGAATTACAGTCGATTTCTTGCACTGAGGGGGTGGGGGTAAGTATCCCCACACTTGTTTAACCCAAATATTAATATTGAAATTATGTAGAGGGTTAATAAAAGGCTCACTCTGAGAATTACAAATATATATGTCCCTTCCTCTCTCCGCGGTTCCATACTCTATAAATTACTCAGGTGTGATTTACTGACAAATAATTCCTCGTCTCTACCCGGCATAAGCCGGATGCACCATAACTGCCTGAGACCTATTGTTTCCCAGGAAACAACGTCAATTCCCTTAGAAATTAATTTTTACTTCTGCATGAGTTCGAACGTTTAATCCCGCTAAATTGCATACGTCACATAAGGGTAGGCCAGGGTTACACATGGACAGCAATACGGCAGAGGTAAATCTACCATTTCAGTATCAGAGATGGAGTGATGTATTCATTTATAATGACCTTTTAAGACTTTATGTGCATATCTATTTTATACCTGACGGTAGTCCCCCCCCCCCCCACCTTTGTCCCGTCACCCCAATGTGGTGACGCCATTGATAGGGCACATGTATGGCATTGCACTGTCGACAATGACGCCAAGAGTGTCTTATGCATGTCATTTTTAGTATACTTTACCTCAAATCCTGAGAAATTGAACAATACTATTCGAGCTATCGAAGCCCAACCAGTATTAAACTGCGATTGTGTATCTTGTTGCAACCTTCGCACAGGGTCTAGATCTATCAAAGCCGACGATATGCTTGATATTCATGGATAGACCTACTGTATGGAGATTGATATTGTGGATAAGTTAGTAACATCACCTGTCGTATTTGGAGTGAAAGTACTCTGTTCTCCACATGCAAAATAACACAAGCATAAAAAGTTAGATCTTTTAGGTTGAAAAATCTTTCATGACGTGTTCATCCCTAGTTTGTGTGAGTGTTTATTTCGACATCACTCATGCATCGCAGTTGTAAATTCACGACCTCCCAGCTTTGGGTCTTTTCTATAATAAATACACACTCATATCCTTCTAACGCATTACAATAGAGATTTTAAATAAAGAAAGCTCTGGAAAAATAACGCTTATATTTTCAAATGAGAAATATGTATTTCTTCTTATTTTGCTCAGCTGCCACCACATCAACATTTCAAATGAATTTCACAGACTGTAGTTTTATCTTTATTTCGAACTTTATCTATACTGAAACTCGAAACCCGAACAGATAAAATATATTTATATTAATCTCAATTTTCGATTGCAAAAACCGGACTTATAATCATTATGAAAAATTTAGTCTTCTAGTTGCCTATCTTGGTCATTGGGGTATGTATCAAGTATTGTTTTTAAGATATGCAGCATTTTTAATTATCTATTATTTTCAACACAGAACTGAGTGATTCACTGCTTACTTTAATATTTTTTTTATTTCAGTGAGTATTATTATTATTAATTTTATTTGTATTCCTCCTTATTATTGCAACTGACACTTTACCCACTCTTTCGCAGTTCACGTATTGCCTGATATATGGTCCTGCAATAGCATCTTCCTTGTACTTAGCCACTCATTTAACTGATACATAAAACACTCCTTCTAAGCTTCCAGCTCTTGTCAAACTTATCCAAAAAGATGTAAAGAAAACACTGTCAAAGTTACAATATTTAACAGATATAAAACTACATTATTTAAGTCAACAGTATGTTCATGTACCCAACACCAGGGAAGATATGTAACCACACTTTGGACTTTGGTCTCTGTGAAAGCACTGATATCAAATGATGACAACATCAGCAATTATAAACATTACTATTATCGCATTTTAAGAAATGCAGGCTTCCGCCATGTGTTTAATTGCAATCACTTATTCGGCCTATATTCTCAGGTTCATACATACTTAAGGCACTTTACATTTGTGACTACCCCGTTCCTTGATCAGGATAACATCCACACCGAAATCTAATCGATTTTTCGTTGACTCATACCCAAACATTCCTGAAATTTTTATGAGATTCCGTTCACGATTGCGATTGCATGGGTGATGTTGTAAAACAAACACACAAACATTAACACGTAAAGGAAATTCATTTTGTTAACATTTTACATTGCGCATGCTAACAGAAAATTAGTTATATCTCTTAAGTTCTTACAACAAATAACAGTTTTTTTTTTGTAATGTGTTTTAAAAAAGTTTTTATTGTACATACGAAAACTTCTAAATAAATCTCGGTAAATAGCTATATAATAATTAGAACCTACGCCGCTGGTGTTTTATAATCCCCATTGCATTGTGTGCATTGGATTTCTGTACCCATAATCCCTGATCAACTGAGTCTGATTCTGAGGCAGTCAAAAATCAGTGAGGGATGGCGCTGTTTGCCTTTTTAGCGAACCTGTGAGCTTATGCGATAGCGCAGCGTCCACCGTCGTCCGTACGTTAACCCATGCCAGCTCAGAAACTGCCAGAGCTAGCAGCTCCAAATTGCATGTATGAATCAGTTACATGTCAAACTTCATCAGAAAGAGCTTATTTTTGGGGATATCTGTAATAACTTCGATTTTATAGGGAAAACCTTAAAAACCTTTAAAAATCTTCTTCTCCGGAACTGTCCAGTCAAATTGTCCCATATTTCACAGAAATGATCCTTGGAAGAATCTCTTTCAAGTTTGTTCGAATGATTCCAGTTTGGAGATTTTTGGCCGAGTTAAAGGACGTTGAAAATAGTCATCTGTCCAAAAAAGCACACTAAAATTAAAATCTCAGAAAAAGCTAGAGCTATCCTCATCAAATGTTATGCCAATGTTTGTCATATAAGTTATATCTGAAATTGAGGTATTGGTGGCGCCACCTATATTGATCTGTTTTTTACATGCAAAAATGTAATTTTAGACTCTTCTAGCTTATACAGTTTATAAAACTGTTAAGCTGATTGGTTTAAACTTTACAATAATTATTCTATGGTAGGATACTGCTAGATTTATAAGAATGGATTGGGTAAATGCAGTTTTAAAATAGTATTGTAGCCAATTGAAAAAGGCTTTCTGTGTTTGAAAACAGATTTGACAACATGACAAGTTTCAGAAGCCAAGTCAAGAGGTAACCCAGTTCAACCAGGTGGGGTCCAGACATCACCATGGCAACTGACCTGTCTGTGTCTGATGTCTAGACAATGTGTATAGACGTCTAGAAACATCGTGTAGACGCAGAATGCCGATATTAGAACTATTGGAACTATATCTTTCAACTGTTTAAAATAACTTGGTTTGCATTTTTAGCGAATCATCTGTGAGCTTATGCAATGGTGTAGCGTCGTCCGTCATCTGTTGTCCGTCATAGCTATCTCAATAAGGGCAGGAGCTAGCATCACCATTTTTTTAAATTAGTCATCTAATAAATCCTATTAGAGTTTTCTTAATTCTTATATGCTCCCTTGAAAAAAGAACATATCCAGATATCCTGACTGATACATCTTAGTTTTAAAATGTCAGCAACTTGCAGGTCCGAAACGTTCATTTTGCTGAAATCATAATGACTAAGGTAGATATGCAGGACATAAGAGGGTCAATATTAAACTTCAAAAATAAACCTCCATTCATACTCCCAAACTTTACACAGGTTCGCATTAGGCCTGTAGGCCTTGTTATTATTACCTTTCGACTATTAGTCCTCATCATCAAAAAGCTATAAAAACAGAATTTCTTTGCTGAACATGTAAAAACACAATGTAATGATTTTAGAGGGAAACTACCGTTAAACTGTAGCGCAAATTGAGTTAATTTTCCTGAAGATAAAAATAAAAATCTTTGATGCGGGGGTTAAAACTGACGTGCCTGGTGACTGGGAAACCAAGGTGTTTTTGTTTAATAACAACAAACGACCAAATTAGTTTTAATCTCAGAAGAAAAAACTCATTCGTGATTTGGATAACAACCGTACGTTCTGTTCCCACTTTGAGCACAAAATAATCAGTATCGATGAATTTTTAAAGGTGGATTTTAATTGTTTTCACAGCATTCCACATGGTAGATGGCGGATGCTCTTTTCAGCAACTGGCCTTGTAATTTGTCACATGGAGCAGTTTGAACATTGATAATTTGACATTTTGTTGAATCCACGAGAGGCAAATGGTCAGAGTAATACATTCTATCATATTTATGTATTTTTCTTTAACAAAATTTCTGAATTATGAAAAACTTGCTTAAAAGGTTCCCGTATCATACATGCCGTCTTGCATTAATTGTATGGAATTAAAATCACACAACTTCATCATAGAAAAAAAAATTTAATCTTCAATTGTAATGCTCGACTCCTTCATTTATATCTTCAACCTGTTTATCTACAACAAAATAAAAATAATTATCACAATAATCACATAACAATAATTATAATAATGATAATATGAATTTATGATTATATGACATGCGTACCTACAAGTAACGAATATTTACCATATATAAATATAATATTTCAGCGGCCTCGCACAAGCAAATATTATTCTGCCGAAACCATCGATTCAGGTTTAACGCTTTAATCCTTAAATCGTATACAACAGGTGAATTCTAGATATAATGTTAATATACTGGGGTGTTTTATTCGGACAATTTTGTTAAAACCAAAATGAACTAATATTCATAAGATATTACACTTTATAATAAGACTCTAGATAGAATGTCCCTTTGCAGGGGTATTTTACTTGGAAACTTTTGTAGTAAATCAAAATGAACTTATAGGTATGCGATTGTACCCATGTTATAAGACGACCGTGTGCCTTTAATAATAGGTATATATTGAATGTATCAATTTATATGGATCAAACATTTTTTTACTTATATGCATATTTTCAAAAACTTTTCTATCTTTTGTACCCTTCTCTAGATGTCAAAATAACATGTAAACACTCATCCCTATCCAATTATAAATAAGAAACAAATCGCGGTTTTTGGGTGGGAGCAGCAGAGCAGATCTTTGTTGTCGCAGTGATAAACCCTGAGAAGGATGGACCTTATTATATGGATTATCATCTTCCGTTCATGACATTTATATACTTCAAATACCAATCTTGATCTAAGAAATAACTGTTTCACGGATGAACGCAATGTAGTGTTATTATATCAACTAAATTACTACGATACGTCGCAGGGGAATATTGTGTCGTCACGATTAGTGCCCTCGCCCCTCATACTCTTGGTTTAAGGGTTTAGGAATCTTGTTTTGTGTGTCTTGAGGTTCTGTGAAGCTAAACTAGTTTGACACTTTCTTATGAATTATCCTGTTAATCCTTTACATTTCTTTGTTATTCAAGCCCCATTTATACTCTTAAAATAACTGTTCAAGTAATTGACGAATATGGCGGTATTACGAGCAACTTACTATTATAAATAAAGGGGTGATTATGACGTAATTTCTAAAAACTCGATAACAAGTGCAGATATATCTATGAAACAATCTAGTTTAGTGGTTTGTCGAAAATGACCTTGTTCAACTAATATGGCCGTCCAGGTCAAACCTTTCTGGGTATAAGACGGCCCTGATCCCATCAAAAAAAAAATCTGTCCCTGGCTTTTTTTCATACATAATTTGCAATTCATTAGTTATTTGGTTACGTTCGCATTAAGTATTACAGTATTCTAACCTCAAGCAATGTTTTCAAGAGATGAGGTGTTGGTCACTTTATAGAGAGTTGCACTCCTCTGGGACCGTCAGCCCTTCATCGTAGCAGCATACTTCTCCGAAGGGACAAACGTTGTTACCCGGGTTACTGCATGACTGCTCCCCTAGTTCAGGAATACACTCCAAAAGATGGCAGTGACCCTGCCCATCTGGTCCACAAGGAGTTTCTTGGGCAAGGCTTCCTGTGAAAAAAAGGTAAAAAGAGAAACGGTGTAATTCATTAAGCGCATATTCATCAATTAAACTTGACATCCACACTTTCGGGTCGTGCCCACAGACAAGATTTATCGAAAAAAAATTTTCCTCAAACTGAAAAATGTAACTCAGTGAATCTTTTGCTGAGTTGACTGAAAGTAATCTGTAAAGGATTAGCGATCACTCTTTGTCCTCGCCCGTCCGTCCATCCCGTCAGCCGTCCAGTGTCAACAGGGTACAACGCGTAACCTGTTTACCTTGAATCTTTTGAAATTAACATCAAGAGAATATCATAAAAAATCTGCATGGACACCTGAAATAAGGTCACTTTGACCTTTATTCTTTGACTTATGGTTCCTGTTTGTAGACCTCAGAAAAATGACAAAAAAAATGAAACCTCCGGTATATGAATAAATAATGCATTAATTGCCACGAATCCTCAAATCCATGTGAACAAAGGACAAATTCGTCGCTTCCTTAAGACTGTTGACCAACATTTATTTTTCCTACATTTTACAAATTGTTGTCTCTTTTTCTTTGAGACCTAAAAATAAATCAGACTGACCGTTAACAGATAAAAAACCATAACCGTTAAACACAATTTTCTGTACATCCAGGCAGGCTCACGTCAAATATCCTTGAAAACCTGAAATAAGGTCAATGTTACCTATATTTTGGGAGCCACTAGCTGAAAACATGATGTAGAGTGTTCATAGAGTTAGAGGGGACACAGGTTGTATCAATTCTGCCAAGGGTGATCTTACACAACATGTTGGGAATGTTCTGGACACATTTTCTTGGAAACCTGAGACGAGATAATGTTGACCTATATTCTGAGAGCAACTGGCCAAAAAAAAGATTTAGAGCACCCAGGTAGTCAGACATGGTATAAATTTTTATCAAAAAACTTCTTACTGTACACCCAAAGGTTCACTGGTAAACTCCTGATAAACATGAAATAAGATCATCGCTATCTATTATTTGTGAGCTGCAACCAGAAAACTTCATTTTAAGTACTCATAAGGTCAGACAGGGCACAAATCTTAACTGTTAAAAAAGACATATCCTTCTCAATGTTAAGGGATGCCATTCTAATGTTTCCTTGCATATCTAAAATGAGAAGCATTTCTCAGTGTCAGAGAATAGCTGAGCGTCATTACCCGAGGGTCATTTGTTTCTCATCAAAATATAATTGTAAAAGTGTCCAATATGGCCCGATCGTTAGTCTTTTACAGAGAGTGTACAATAAACTGTAATTAATATAGGAAACTATATATAATTGATATTATATTGAAATATGACACTTGAAAATGCGAAAGTTAAAGTGAAGATCGAAAAAGACTGCACTTACAGTAGTTTCTCGCTAATATGACAAGATGGAATCGATCAAAGTGATATCGATGTCCTTGTTATCATATTATTTTCTTTAATAATTATAAAATTAAGCAATAAACCACTTAACCGAAAAGAGAAATTGTATAAGGATTGGTTTGGAATTTGAATTTCAGGTAGCTCATGTCCCTCACTCTTCTCTCATACATTCTATCTCTCGCATATTATTTCTCACTTCCTATGAGCGAAACAGTCCAAATGAGAACTGACAAGACGCCTCTAGGACCTAAGGCCACCCGATCAAGATATAAAGCTTTGATCCTCTTTATGACAAGCAAAATAAAATCCATCCCCCAGAATATAATATTTGTTTTACTCCACCACATTTATTGATAAATGTATACATGTATTTTCGCATCAACTAACAGCACTATATAACGTAACCTCAACACAAAGCGGTTATCCACTGCAGTCATCCCTGGTATCTTACTGTTGTTTTGTATTGCACGGTTCTCTGGGTCTGAACAACAGAATAAAAAGTTTTAAACAGACCAATGATAGCGTTGTATGGCTTTGCAAGCATGGGCTCAAAAATTTCAATACGCGACACCCCTCTTGTTGGTCTTATTTCACCGGTTCTGGTATAGGTCCAAGAATCGAAAAACGAGAGCAGGTGTTCCAGAGTAAACAGCAGTGTATAACCGCTGAGTGTGGTAGGGTAAACATATTATTTATAGATAACATTTGATAAACCATTGAAATACATGAGCTTTATGACAATTCAGTGGGGCTATTGACACACGCACTCTTCTAAACCGTATAAAAACGAGATAAATTACTGAATGATTATTGAGGAATACATGACGGAATATGATAGAAAACTCGAGAAATCTAAATGTTTTATCCGGATAAAATAGCGGGTCTGGCAAAATCTAGTTTGCCCCCTACTTCTAAAAATGAAGTTCGGCCAAAAAAGGCAACCAGCAATGGTAGCGTCATTCTCTCTCTTTCTCTCTCTCTCTCTCTCTCTCTCTCTCTCTCTCTCTCTCTCTCTCTCTCTCATAAACTATCCAGGCAGGACTTACCTGCAAGCAAGGCAACGAGCAAAAGTAGCTTGGTCATGTTGAGGAGATTCAGTCAAGACTGCAAGTCATAAGGGTTTAGCGTCAGATGGCTATATATAGAGCGTTCCATAGATCATCATTCCGATAATAAATTATCAGCTCCTGGGAAATATCATGCGTTCAATTTGACGAATCATCGCAACAAATTATAAACAAACAGATATCACATGACAAGGTACAAGATCAGGCTCACAAAGTGACACACTATACTTATATACCTTTAAATTCACTTGACATTCTTTGCTATATTATTATTTCCCCCTTACGTATATATTATAACCTTTCTGTGTATCAAATGGTGAGAAAACAAAATTTATAAATGTACGTATTCTCACAAAGGTGCGCCCCGAAAGCAAACATAATATAATCTTAAACACTTAGTTCATGCATAGGCACCAGAATCACATTTATGGAGGTCTGTGTCCTTATGATTTGTGTTATCAGCGGCCCAGTATGTGCTCTTTTCTCAGGTCTCTCCACTGACGCCAGATGGTGCAAAGGTAAATTGGGTGTAGAGTAATCACCGGTCAATAAAAATTTGTCGTTGTACTTGGGTCTGTTTCAAGAAAATTTTTTTTTTTTACTTAAGTCGGGAGGAATGAACATGTCGAATCGGGAGGAATTTCCGTGTCGTTAATGTTACAGTTATGATGTCACAGTTGAAACAATAGTATATAAGAGTGGCCTCTGACTTGAGTATAGAACATAGTTGTGACAATACACAACTGATGCTTAAAAATTTCAGCTGAAAGCATCGCGTTGCAAAATTAACAAAACATAATGCTATTCTATTTGCAAATTCCTGGAAGGAGAATTTAGTTTTGAGGTTTTGTAAATATGATTCGTGATGATACACATTTTACGATGAGTGGTATAAAAGTTCATGAATTGGCTGATTCTGTTTTCTCATGCACATGTCATCAGACAGATGCATGATAGGTTTAGCTGAGAACAAAAATATATGGTATTCTAAGCCTAAACAGCATTACTGCAAACTCTTCAGTTAGGGCGGGTGGACTGTATGATAATAGAATTTATAGTATCTCTTCTGTCAAACATCTAGAATCATTATACTATTTTCGACAATGTAACTTCTGGTCTTTCTTTAGAACTTGCTGTTTCCTGGCCTGGTTCTCACCTCTGCACTATAAAAAGTAAATGTATGGTATCGCGAAGGCCCCAGAAAAACAATAATGGAGATCGGCTATAGAGTGTACACGGTTTAAGATCAAAGTATGGATATATATATATATATATATATATATATATATATATATATATATATATAAGGAAAGAATTTCTGATAAAAAAATAACCTGAAATGACTTTATACAGTATAGATAATTGTAACAATTGTAATTGTTTAAATGATCATGAAAATGCGAAACAGTGGAATATATTTCGCCAGCAAGATGGATGACCTTGTCAGATACATGACCACCCAAAGGTTGTTACACACTCGACAGCATCTAAGATTTCCAACGAATGTCAGTCTGACTAGTTATTGTAAATACACACATTTACTTATCCTGGAGTTGTCGATTTGGATACCCGATGCTTTCAGTTGAAATTTTTAAGTACAGGGGTTTACTGATTAACAATAATTTTACATAAGCCGAGGGCACTTTTAAATACCATTGTCACATAACGGTTACAGTTACAACACATTCATTACTCCCGAATCTATACCAAAAGATACGTAAAAATAATTGAAACAATAATAAATTCGCCGTTGATTATTCTACACCCAATTTATCTCCGCGCCCTCTTGAATCAGTGGAAAGACATGAGAAAATAGCACATGTTGGGCCGCGGATAACAGACCTTCATATATGTGATTCTGATGCAAATGCATAAGCAAGTCTTCTGATATATTATTATCTCTGCTTTAACTGGCCTACATTAATGGGAATCATGCACATGCATATAGTTGTAGTTACTGTTTTCCTAGGTTTCTCCAATGACCCCAGAAGGAACAAATGTAAATTGGCTGTAAAGTAATCTGTGTCATCCCAAATGGACGCGTCTGAGGAAGACTGGTCGGATTTTTTTCGGGAATCCATCTAGTCTGCCAATTCCCATTTTGCCAAATCCCAAAGTACCGAGTCCAGTTTGCCGAATCTCAATATGTTATCTTTTTAATATGTAATCGAAGTCTATTGTCTTGAAGTCGATTCAAGGGCCTGTGATCATAAAGTATGGGAGAGAGGGAGTCGGACAATCTTTATTCATTTCATTTTACTTCATATTATTAATAATATATTTTTGTCATATATATTTATACATGTACATTAAATAATTTCATATATTCATATTCCATATAATCATTCATATATGAATCAAGAAATCTAAAACCTGATCGTCAAGCCGGATCGTCATCCAATATGCTTGACGAAATTTTACACAGAATGGTGACCTTTGTGCCTCCCGCATGCGACGACAAAATCTGCCAGGTCGTTATGGTGTAATTTTAATGACAATTTTTACTCGTGCATGGGCACTGCCTTTAATGATCATCTGATATAACAATGATATTGAAGAACACAGTAAACTCCCAGCGACGCCCAAAGTTCAGCAATAATAGAGAAACGGCTATTAATTGCAATGATACCTTGGACAGCTGAGTGGTTCGATTCCCGGCGTGGCTATGAGAGTGTATTGTAGTTGCCCGTCCAAGGCCGGCGGTTTTCTCCGGTACTCCGGTTTCCTTTACCCCTCCAGAGTACCGAACGCCATCACCTTAGCCATGGAAGGTGCCTCGGTTGGTTATAATAACTATTTGTACAATTCATGTAAAATAAATAAGTTTATATATCAATTAAGTCTAGGAAATATATATATATCACGCAGGTACAAATTTTTCACCTATTATTAATATTGGGCAGTTTTATTGAGTCCCACCAAGGTTCCCCATATTAAAAAGGTTTCACTGTATATTGTAATGTTTAATCTAATCTTAATTCGAAATTATTTTCAGGAGAAAATGCATCCAAAATGAAAGGACCAATTTATGCCAGATAAAAATTAAAAAAAAGTGATTTAATTTTTCCTTTTCAACACTTATGAAAAAAAATAAGGCGTTTAAATAAAAAAATTAAATAATATATAATTGTAACAACAAAAACAAATCTGTTAGGGGGCAATGTGCTGGTATATTTATGAGAGGCCCTAAGTCTTAAAAAACTGTTTTTGTCTTAAACACACTTTCGATGTGGATGTTAACCATGTAAAAGGCAAAATGACTGTCACTGCTTAGAATAACGTTGTCTAGCAGGAAGAGGACGCTTTAAGATTGTTTTGTATATCAAAATAGAAGTTCTAATATAAAATCTAAAATTACTATTAGTATACCCGCCATAACGACAAACAGGCGGATTCCTGCATCTAAGTCGAAAAATCAAAGATATTCCATTAAAATATTACCAAGGAATATAATGTACTTGTGACAAGAGCTCGGTGCCGTATTAGCCACAAGAATGCGGCTTGCCTGGACAAAAAGACGGCTGACTCTAGCAGTAATCTCTGGTTGCAAAATGTCGGCTGGCTTAAACTGACCCAAAAGCCTATAAATTTGACGATGTTACAAATTAATACCCGTTTAATTTAAGCATATTGCATAAATATAAGCATGGCGCGCATTGGTTACTAGACGACAGCCAACTTGAACCCGACACAGGAAACGACTTGTTACCATAGAGATGAAGCCTTATATTAAGATAATCGGATTTTTACAGCGATATCGATGTATAAGAATGGATGGCAGTGTATTTTCTCAAGTCCGACTGAACTAGGCTTACAAGTCCAATATAAATGATAACCTGGTATTGTATTCACGGTGTTCACATGATTTTGTGGGAATAGAGTTTTATACACATATTAACTTAATTTAAATTAACTTTAAAGTGAAGAAATGTATAGTTATAAAAATAATTATCCAAAATTCATATTATTATATTCGTACGGTCGGGTTCAAAAGACTGGAGCTGATAGCTAGTTAGTTGACTTAACTCAAAACCTGACCCGTTGGACATCGCTCTGTGAAGTGGTTTTACTTTGACGTGGCCAAGCCTTATCTGTGTTGAAAGAATGATTATCTTTAACCAAGAATGAAGACCTCTTATGACTTGATAAGACCTCTGTTATTACCTGATTTGACCTCTGTTATCACCTGATATAACCTCTTGTGCTGAGAGAAGTTTTTTACCTAGGAAAATCAGAGCTCAAACATAGCTTATAATAAAACGCTTCACAATACACTTGAAAAAAGTTGGGTTTTTTTTGTTGTTGCTTATATTATGCGGCCATGTTTGCGTTAAGAGTCAAAATTACTAAAATCACCAGAATGACAGTAAATATGTTTTCCCAAATGCCATAAACACGAGAACCCTTACACTGAATAGTATTGCAGGCCAAACCATCGAAACAATGGTTTTCAAACTGGAGAACGGCAAACATTTTTTATATTTCAGACTTTTAACATTTTTGCGAGGGGTTTCCCATTAATTACTCAGTTTAATATTCATAAATTCTCCATCCAGCGAGAAACGAACCACCAATGCTTATTATAAAGACTGTGCTCCATGCATGTTTGAAAAAGAATAACGTTTCGGAGCCGAACAACATATTTTTGACATCTGATTTTAATCCCTCGACTTCAAAATACCAAGAATCTCTTTATTAATTTGTATTAAACATATGAAAATAAATTTCAAAATGGCGGACATAAAGTTGTTTCTGGTTTTGGGGCACATGATTCTTCTCAGACTTTTGTGAAAAGCACCCTCACAAAATTATGTTTTACAGAATGCCAAATTGATTGTGAAAAGAACCTTCACTGTCAACGATAACAATTGTTCCAGATTACCAAACTAGGTCTTCGCGTCGAAACCATAGTAAGACTTGAACCTTAATATAATACACCCTCAGGTCCCAGATATGCCTTATTATCTCATCGTCCTGATTACATCAAGATTCAGTACGAAGTTTGTTTTGAGTTTTCATTGATGTGTTTGGTTCAATGTCCAATGTCCTTTCAGGTTCTGTACAACTTTTCTACAGTTTCCCCTTTATATTAGCTTTATCCCCATGGCAGAATGCTTGGGAAACTTGCATTTCACAACGCTCGCTTCATCAAGTAAACATTTATTCATGAAAATAGGGTATTTCTGAACATTATTAATGAATATTACTGAAACATTATTACTGAATAGAACAGTTAATTACATCAGAGATTGTAATATTGAAGGCAACTGTTTTATAACCTATACCAGGATATTTGGCATGACAAGAGCGTGTTTTAATCTGGTTAAACTCACGATGTCATCTGACTAACTATCATTATTTTATCTTATGTGCAAGCTTCAGTCCAATCTGCAATGTTGCATCGTGTGCATATGCTAATAAATTATTTAAATGTAGTAAATTATTTTATTTCTAATAATACGGTCAAGTATTAAGTACAACAACAAAATAGTATGCATATAGTGAAAGCAAATGAAGTATTTTTTAAAGTTTTTTTAAGACACCAACGGGAAATGGAAAATCAATGACAGCTTATTGCCTAAGTTCATCTACCATATTACAAAAGTAGCAGGTAAACTGCTCAGGTATCTACAAATGTGCGGATTATGATTCGGACCCCTGTCGATATATCAATGGCATAGCAATAAATCTCGGCAGAAAACATGAGATTCGCTATTTTTAATAACAATCCTTCTTTGTCGTATCGATAAAATCATACTTATTTAATATAAAGTGTTTGAAACAGACCTAAAGTTATCCTTTAGGAAAAAAAAGTGCGGCCTAAATTATATGTTGTGAGCCTCTATATATGTACTGACACTGTTTCCATGCAAACAAAGCTGCATCATCATCTCAAGGAAAATATTTCATTGAATCTATACACCTGACAGGTGTGAGCTTCTACACATGTCTGTATCCTGCCATGCACGCACTTGGTCTGAAAAAAAACCACAAATTGAATTTATTTTACTTTTACTGGGATTGTTCAACTAGTTATTGTAGTCAATACAAGGCGCTTCAAATGGCTCGGATGGCGGCGTTCGTCATTGCAGCGTGGTATTAGACGAAACGGAGAACCCCCCGACCCAGGGCGGGCTAATACAACCCACTCTCATAGCAACACTATGGTTAGAATCTTGGTCGCCAGTTGAGAGAGCCGAGCCATTTCCCACTCGACTGTACTGTTCATTATATAAAAGGAGACAAAGTGTCAAATACTTAAATTTTACATATGTGTATATATATATATATATATATTTATATATATATATATATATATATATATATATATATATATATTTAACTTCAGCACAGTAATCAACACATGCCGTTCGATATGCTGGTATAGAAGGCAATTTACTTTTGGCACCATTGAAATACTGACAAAAACCAGATTTCCTTCACAGAGTCATTATACAGATTTTGAAACCCTCATAAATGAAGTTCTAAACAAAAAAAAACAAAGAAGCAGTGCACTTGCAATGTAACCTAAGACATATAAAACCGGACGTGTTGGTATGTTTTAATTCGGTGGCCATCTTGGATATTGACTATGATGGGGTAAATTCCGCTTGGCCCTATATCTGAAAATATTGAGTATGGTCTGGCCAATTATTATATTCATTAAGATGAATAAGTTTTATTCATCTTTCATCTTTTGCACAATTCCCCTAAATATGCAGCTTAAACTGTCGAGCTATTGGGAAATTACCAAAATATTGATTAAAAACACTTTAATTATTAGTACCTGGAGAGGTTTTGAACTTCAAAAATGAATTTTTCAGCCATCACACTTTATGTCCTGTTTGTTAGTACTGAAATATATTATTTTTGACATGATAAAAATGACATTGTTGATATGATAAAGGTTATTCTAAATGGTACGAATGCTGTTGCAAGAAAAAAAGCAAACCAAACACACATCATTCTCTTTTCACACCATTGAATACACTTGTTTATACCTACGCCTCTGGTGTACTAATAATTTACAGCGCTTAGTGCCATATGATTTCTGTACCTATAATCCCTACCAGCAGAGTCTGATACTGGGGCATTTTGTCTGAGAAATCTGTGAGTGGGGTGCAGTTTCCCTTTTATTCAAACCTTTCGATACACAGTCGACCGTCGTCATCAAGGATCAATAATGACTGTAATAGAACTTCTTTGCTAAACAGGTAAAAACACACCATAATAAAACGGCCTGTTATTGAAATGATATATTATCAGAGAGAAACTTCGGTTTAACTGAAGCTCTAATTTGGTGAATTTTCTGAAGACAAAATAAAGATCTTAAATTTTTAAACTGAGCGATGTCTGGGAAACCAAGATTTTTCTTCTTTATTAATAAAAACCGAAAAAAATAGTTTTAATTTCAAACTTATTCGTGACTTATTTAAAAATGTTCATTCTATTCCAACTTTGGAATAGTAACTTTACGTTACTGATGGACTTTCAAGGACGATTTTTAATATTTTAACAGCATTACACATGGTGGATGGCCGATGCTTTTTTCAGCAACTGGCCTTGTATATTGGTCGCATGAAGCAAATGGAAAATAAATCATTTGTGATTTTTTTTCGAGTCCAGGAGGGGCAAATGGTCGTAGTTATACATTCTATTTTTGTTTTTACTTAAAAAATTTTCTTGAAAAATCATGAAAAAGTTTCCGCTAGTCATACATGCCGTCCCAAATTAATTGTGTGCAAATAAAATTACTCGATTTCGTCATAGAATTAATTTTTAATCATCATTTGTGATATGCTCGACTCCTTCAGTCATATCTTCAGCCAGTTTATCTACCACAACAACAAAAAGTAATAATAAAAAAATTAATATGAATTGATGATTATATATACGACATGGAGACAGGCAAGTAAAACAACCTTTCGTCTAAACATCATACAACAGTAATATTCTATATTTATAATATATTATTACTGAAAATATTATTTTGCAGAAACGATCGATCCAGTTTTAACGCTTAAATCCTGGATATTAATGTTGCCATACACTGATCCTGGCTCACTTATTTTAGAGAAATAATTATACGTTTACTAAAGGGACCTATTCACTCCCCAGGTATGTTAAATATGCATAAAGGATCGAGCCACCCTTTTCGGTAATTTGGAATCTGAGAATACTTTTATGACTAGTTACTCCTATTAAAACTTGGAAGCAAACTTGAACCGGGTACGATTGGTGGCGAAAAAAATAAATATAGCGCTCAAATTACCTAGTAACCGTGCAAGATCTTTCAGTCGTTTTCATGTGTTTTATCTTTCAAGGTTATTCTCTATGTATGAGAATTGCTCTCTGGTCACGCAGTCTTGCCATGATAAAATGACATGTGACCTGTGCTTTCTAACACACGAAGCCATAACGACGGAAACAACAGGTGGTGTGTTTTATTCTGAAACTTGTTTTAAAACCAATAATATATTAAATATATTATTATACAACTTTAGATGGTATGTCCATATGCAGGGGTATTTACTGGGAAACTTTTGTAGTAATCTAGTATTCTAACCTTATGCAATGTTTTCAAGGATGAGGTATTGGTCACTTTATAAAGAGTTGCACTCGTCTGGAACCGTAAGCCCTTCATCGTAGCAGCAAACTTCACCGAGGGGACATGCGTTGTCACCCGGGTTATTGCATGACTGCTCCCCTATTTCAGGAATACAAACCAAACGATGGCAGTGACCCTGCCCGTCTGGTCCACAAGGAGCTTCTTGTGCAAGACTTCCTGTGAAAAAAAGTAAAAATGAGAAAGGGTATCATTCATTTAGCGCATATTCATCAATCAATACAGAAAATAACCTGGACGTCCTTTCTTTCGGGGTGTGACAATAGGCAAGATTTGTCAAAAAGGAAGTTTACTTAAACTGAATAATAAAACTTCGTGAATTTTTGCTTAGCTGATTGAAAGAACTCATAAATGTAGTAGGGATGTTGCCCATCCGTCCGTCCTGTCCGCCATCTAGTTTTAACAGGGTCAAACCACAGAATTAAAGCTTCGGTATCTGAATAACTAATGAATTAATTACCTTAATTCCTCCCATCCATGTGGATCGTGGAGAGTTTCATGTGTTCCTGTAGACTATTTTGCCACTTTTATTTTTTCACACGTTTTCTAACCTATATTTTTGATACCTTCAAATGAATTGGTCTGACCGTTAACAGGTCAACAACCGTAACCTTTTTTTAACCTCAGATTAGATCATGATGTTCTAAAAACTGCAAACAACTTGCCAAAAACGTGATTTTGAGCACCCAGGCAGTAAGACAAGGAATAAATTGTATCCGTTTAACCAAGGAACTTCTAAGTGTAAACCCAGAGAGGTCCCAGGAGAAGCTCCTGAGAAACCTGAAATAAGATCACCGCGACCTATATTCTGTAAGCTACAAGCAGAACACTTAATTATGAACACTCAAAAAGTCACACTGGGCACAAATCGTGAGTGACATATCTATGATTTTTTTTCTCAAAATAAAAGGGAGGTCATTATAATGTCTGTTCGGGCAAATAAAATTAGGTCACTGAGACCAATATTCTGTGGACTATGTGAAACAAAATGATTTGAATATCCTAAAGATGGACACAAGTCATAGAAGTTTGACATACAAACTGCAAATTTAGCATGTGGGGAGTTCCGGATAAAATCTTCTCTTCTTGGAAATCTTTAATAACGTCACTGTTACTTATTTTCGAAAGACAAATGGCACTCTGGAAGTCATTATACAATTTTTTTTCAAGGTTTAATTCTTAACAAACATTTTTTCACCGGGTAATAATATCAATAGTTTATAGAATTTCTCAGTGTCACAGATAAGCTGAGCCTCATGACCCGAGAGTTATTTTTTTTTGCATCAGAATATAATTGTAAAGATGTCTAACTTGGACCAAGTTTCAGTCTTTTGCAGACAGTGTACAATTATAAACTGTAATCAAAACTGTCATTGATATTATATTGAGATATTACACTTGTAAATGTGCAAGTTACAGTGACAAAAAATTAGATCACCCGAGATTGCACACTACAGTAATTTTTCGATAATAAGGCAACATTGAACCGTATCAAAGTGATATGGTTGTTCTGGTTATCATGTTACATATTGTATAGTTATATTAAGCAATTAACCACTCGCCCGAGAAGAGAACTTATAAAAAGATTGCTTTGGAATTTGAATTTTAGTTTGGCTCATGTCCCTCACCCTTCTCCCATACTCACGCCCTCTAGCTCTCTGATACTATCGTGAGCACATTATTTCTCACTTCCCATTAGCTTTCTTTGCAGAGAAACTGTAAGCAGAACCATCCAAATGAAAACTGACACAGTTCTACAGGACCTATGGTCAGCCCGCCCCCCCCCCTCCCCCTTATGACAAACAGAATAAAATCAAACCCCAAGAATATTTTTTTATTCCCACCACATTATATATATATATATGTGTGTGTGTGTGTGTGTATTATGCTCAATTATCAGTACTATATAATGTTACGCTCCACGCTCGGAAGCGGTTATCCACTGCAGTCGTCCCTGGTCCTCTTTTGTGTTTAACCTATGCTTTTTATTACACGGCTCTCTCGCCTGGATAGCAGGACTGACACAGAGCAGAGTAAAACATTGTAAGCAGACCAAAGATAGCGTGGTATCGCATTGTGCATGAGCTCAGAATTTAAATACGCGAAACCCCCTCTCATTGGTTTGATTTCACCGGTTCCAGAGTAATTTGTAGTGCATATAACCGCTGCATGAGAAGCGTATATATTATTTAAAATTAACGTTTGATATAACCATTTAAATACATTGGCTTATATTTATCACGCGGATCAGGACTTACCGGCAAGCAAGACAACGAGCAAAAGTAGCTTGATCATGTTCAGATGATTCATTCAAGACTGCAAGTCATTAGGGTTTGGCGCCACGTGGCTTTATATAGAGCTACCCACTGTACATCATTCCGACAATAAACTGACAGCTCCTGGGAAAATATCACGCGTTCAATTTGACGAATCATCGCAAACAGTAAAACAAAAAAGATCACATGACAAGCTCATGTTAAAGAACACAAAATGACACACTTTTATACGTATATATGTGACACATCTTTTTATTTATAGACATACTTAACTATATTTTTTCACCTTTAGGTATATGTTACTGCCTTTCTCTGTCTCAAATAGTGTTCAAACAAAAGTGATATATGTATGTGTTTTCATTAATGTGGGCCACCGAAAGCAAACGTAATGTGATCTCGGAACACTTGTTTCAACATAGACACCAGAATCACATTTATTGAGGTTTGGGACTGATGATTTGTTTTATCATTCACTATTTGTAATATAGTAACGTTAGAGGTTAAGTTAACGTGATTCGTGATGATTCACATTTCATAGGTCAATGTGGTGTGATGAGTGGTATGAAAGGTCATGAAATGGCAGGTGCTGTTTTCTCATGCACGTGTCGTCAGACGGAGCTATGGTAGTGTTAGCTGAGGACATCAAAATGTGGTATTTTAAGCCTAAACGGCCTTGTGGACTGTATGGTAATAGCATTTATAGCATCTCTTTTGTCAAAAATCATGATCAGGCCAATATTGTCTACACTCTGCCTAACTATTGGTGTTTCTCTAGATTGCTGTTTCGTGCCCTGATTCTCTCCTTTGTTCTCTCGTGTAGTGAAATGAAAAATAAAAAGTAAATGTATTGAATCGCGGAGGCCCCAATTGAGGATAATGGAGATCAGCTTTGGAGGGTACGGTTTAAAATCAAGGTATAAAACAGAAAAAAGGTCTAAATCTTGGAGAAAAGACTAATAATTTGAGCCTTTGAGCCTTTGTAGGTATCCCCACAATTGTTAAACCCAAATATTAATATAGAAATTATGTAGAGGGTTAACAGAAGGGTCACTGTCAGAAGTACAAATATATATGTCCCTTCCTCTCTCCTCGGATCCATAAATTCATGTCTTACTCGAACTACAGATGTGATTTTCTGACCAAACTACCTGGTCTCTCACCAGCAAAATCCGCATACACCATAACTGCCAGGTACCTCAGAAATAACCTTTTCTTTATGCATGGGTTCGGACATTGAATCCCGCTACATTCCATACGTCACATGAGGGTAGGCTAGGGTTCATATGGACAGCAATACAGCAGAGGTAAAACTACGTTTTCAGTATCAGAGATGGAGAAATTTATTCATTTGAAATGACCTTTTTAGACTTTATGTGCATATTTATATTATACCTGACGGTGGTGTCCCCACCTGGGTCACGTAACTCCTTTGTGGTGAGGCCACGGATGAGCACATGCATGACCTTGCACTGTCGTCAATGATGCAAATCGTGTCTTACGCATGTCATTTTTTGTATATTTTACCTTAAGTCCTGAGAAAGTTTACATCATTATTCAAGGTAGCTATCGCAGCCCGACCTGTCAGAAACTACGACTGTGTATCTTGTATCAACTTCCGCACTGGGTCCACAACTATCGAGGCAGATGATATGCTTGATAAACATGGATAGACCTTCTATGTGGAGATTAATCTTGTGGTTAGTTAGTAACGCCACCTGTCGTATTTGGAATGAAAGCACTCTGTTCTCCACGTGAAAATAATAGAGGCATAACAAGCCAGATCTTTCAAGACGAAAAATCTTTTCAAGAAGTGTTCATCCCTAGCTTGTGTGTGTTTGGGTGTTTCTTTCGACAACGCTCATGCATCGCAGTTGTGAACTCATGATCTCTCGGCTTTGAGTCTTCTGCTCTACTAACGATACACTAAAATCCTTCTAAAGCATTACAACAGAGATTTTAAGAGAAAGAAACCTTTTCAAGAACAATGCGTAGTAGAAAGAAGTATTTCTTCTAATTGTGCTCAGCCGCCATAACATCAACATTTCAAATGAATTTCACAGACTGTATTTTTATGAACAGACAAAAAAAATATTACCATTCCTCGCATTTGTCAGTCTCAATTTTCGATAAATTTTCGATTTCGATTTATAATCAATATGAACAATTTGAATATTTTTGTGGCCAATCTTGATCATCAAGGTATGTATCAAGGTATTGTTTTTAAGATATGCAGGATTTTAATTATCTTTTGTTTTTCAACACAGAACTGCGTGATTCACTGCTTAATTATAATAATCATTTTTTTCATTTTTTTCTCATTTCATCGCGTATCATTATTTTTATTAATAATATAGTATTCCTCCTAATTATTATCAATGACACCTGAACAGTTCTTGCGTATTTCACGTAGTCCCTTATATATGGTGCTGCAATGGCATCTTCCTTGTACTGAGCCACTCATTCAACATCAAACACACCTTCTAGGCTACCAGCCATGGTCAAGCTTAACCGAAAAGATGAAAAGTAAACACTTTCAAAGATACAATATTAAACAGAGATAAAACCACATTAATTAAGTCAACCGTATATGCATGTACCCATAAAACATCAGGGATAATATGTAACCATTACTTTGGACTTCGGTCTCTGTCGAGGCACTGATATCATATGATGACAACATCAACAATTATAATCATTACTATTATTAATCGAAGCACCTCAAACAGAATTAGAAATTTGCTCTCCAAGAAATGCTAACCTGTGCCATGTGTTAATTGGCATTCATTTATTCGGCCCATATTCCCAGGTTCATACATACATGAGTGACTGTACATTAGTGAATACCCCGTTCCCGAATCTGGATATCAGCCACACTAAAATGTTATAGATTCTTCGTTGATCCATCCCCGAATATCCCTTAATTTTTTTACGAGATTTTTCTTTCATGTTTGCAATTGCATTAGAGTTGTTATGTGCAAACAGACAAACACGCACACGTAAATTAAAAGAACAAGTCTTAAAAGATCAGCTCTTCAAAGATCTAGATTTTTATTCCTCTATTGAATGTGGAGGCCAAAGTTCTTTCATTCATTAATAGGAGAGCTCAGGCTACTGGTTCATCCACAAGATACACATTCGCACTTTCTGAAAGGCTGCGCCGCGATAGTGTTACATTTTTCAGGATTTAAGATAAAATATACAAATTGACATGCATAAGACACCCCTGGCATCATTGTCGCAAGTGCTCATCCATGGCGTCACAACAATGGAGTTACGTAACAAAGGCGGAGGGAGACCAACGGCAATTATAATTTATACATGCACATAAAGCTTGAAAAGGTCATTGTCAATATATAAATTTTCTCCATCACTGATGCTGAAAACGTAGTATTCCCTCTTCATAATTTTTGTCCATGTGTAAACCTACCCTACCCCTAATTTGACGTATGAAATTAAGCGGAATTGAAATATTTACAAGATTTTCCGGGATCAATAGTTCTTGAGGCAGTTATGGTGTATTCGGTTAAAGCTGGCTAGAGACAAGGCGGTTTAGTCAGTGAGTTACTTCTGTAACTCGAGTATGACATGGAAATATAGATCCGCGAAGAGAGGACAGGACATGTATTTGCAATTAGGCAGTGACCCTTTAATAACCCGCTCTATTAATTCTATATTCATATTAGGGTTAAAGAATTGTGGGTGTACCTACTTACCCCCCCCCCCCCCCCAGTGCAAAAAAAGACGGAATGCCAATTTTACGCCATTTTGTGTTTCCGCTAGATCTCCAATATGGCTGAATGCAAAGGCTCAAATTTAGATACAATATGAACTGAGAATCCAAGATTTAGGCCTTTTTTCATTTTAATTTATACCTTGATCTTATATGGTACACTACATAGTTGCGTTCCAAGGCAGGTAATAGCAAGGTCTAGAGAAAGATCAGTAGCTGGCATAGTGTTGAAAATAGTGGCCTGACCAGGATGTTCGACAGAAGAAATACTATGAATTCTCTTATCAAACAGTACACTGGCCCTTACTGAAGACTTTTCAGTCAATGTCGCGAAAGCTTAAAATTTCGTATGTTGATGTTCTCAGCTGAACCTACCATGGCGACGTGAATGAGAAAACAACACCTGCCAACTCCTCACCTTTTATACCACTTATCATGCAAGTGACCTATTAAATGTGAATCATCACGTATCATATTAAATGAGCCTCTAAGTAAACTCTTCTTGTTGGAAAGTCAGACATGACCGCATTATATATATATATATATATATATATATATATATATACAGTGGAACCCCAAAATTACGACCACCTTGGGGACTGACCAAAGGGGTAGTAATTTGGAGGTGGTCGTATTTGTGAAACTGTAAGTTACGTGAATCGTATATGCGGGACCACGAAAAGTGGTCGTAATTGTGGAGGTTTCCACTTTCCATTTTCCAGCGCAATTACACTGTATATATATATATTATATATATACATATATATATATATATATATATATATATATATATCCAGATTGTTATAAAACCATGGGATTTTAAAGTGCTCAACTAATACAAGGCTGTAATACATATATTTTCATACTTACTTGTGTTCGACAGCTCTGTTTCGTAAGGGCCCCTACGGGCCCTCACTCATCAGGAACACTGAGTGGTCTTGTCGGGGCTCCTTATACTTGATCCAGGGGATTTGTAGTTGGTCAGCAGGTGTTTTGACCTGTGCCTGCATGTCGCTGCGATTTCATTTCTTTTGTTGAGAGTGCTTAATAAGGGGCGATGAATAATAAAGTACTTTTCCTCCAAACAAAGGTTCCATGATTTAGATGATGTGGAGTACGCTTTGGCTTTGCTGATTAATTTCCAGTGTATGGTATATTGCACATTTAAGTCCTTTTATCCAAGTATATTCGCTTAGTGTGGTGGAATTTCGTCTCTTTTCGTTTTTGAAGCTCGATTTGTGGGCCGTGTAGCGTGTTTTGAATGTGTTTTCTGTAAGGCCGAAGTAGGTCTCTTGTCTCAGATTGTCTAGACGTGTTACGGTGGCCTGCATGGTACACAATGTTTGTTATTAAACAGTTACCCTTTAATGGGCATGTTTGTTTGTCTCTACAGTTGCATTTCTTTGGTTCAGTTTGTTGCGCACTGAATTTGTTCAGTATCTCCCTGTTCTGTCCTCCTATTATTTGGCCCATGTTTCGCATGCAGCTATAACTTAGCTTTACTGTATTTTTATTCAGTAGTTTGTGGAGCTTGTGCTGGGGTAAAAAGCATTTGTCAAGTAGATTAATTTTTTTTCCAATGTTTGTGGTCACGTTGTCGCTAAATGGTGGGTTGAACCAAGTTATATTTCTCCTTCTGTTGTTTTTTGTCCTTTTAGTTTTCTTTTCTTTTTCGGAGTCGCTGTGGGAGTGGTAACGTAGTTTGTAATTGTAGCTGCTCTCTTGTAGCGCATTCTGGTAGGTATACGCGCTGACTCCTCAAAAATCTTCTCGTTAGCTGAAATGCTGGCGAGTCTTTTATTTATGCTATCCGGTATGTTTCTTATGACAGTTGGTGGGTGGTTACTTTCCTTGTGTACGTACAGGGGGTTGTTGTTGGGTTTTTAAATAAGGCTTCAATGTACCGCTGCGCAGGTCTAGTGATATGTCCAGAAAGTCCACAACTTTTTTGCTTGCTTCTATTGTTATTCGGAGGTTGTTCTCAGAGAATATTTTGCAAATTTCCTTTTTTATGGCTTCCGTTTGTTTGTGTGTTTTTTGGCAAAGGGCTAAAACGTTTACCAAACACACAAAAACAGGTCAAAACACCTCCTGATCAACTACAAATCCCCTGGATCAAGTAAAAGCAGCCCCGACAAGACCAATCAGTGTTCCTGATGAGTGAGGGCCCGTAGGGGCCCTCACAAAACAGAGCTGTCGAACACAAGTAAGTGTGTTTAAGTCCTGAAATATATATATATATATATATATATATATATATATATATATATGTGTGTGTGTGTGTGTGTGTGAGGTTCTAATAAAATAAATAACTTGAAATGACTTTATACAGTATAGATAATTATTATTATAGTAATTGTTTAAATCAACATGAAAATGCGAAACAGTGGAATATATTTGGCATGCAAGTTGGATGACCTTGTCAGAACCTTGACCCCTCAGAGGTTGGCACGCACCTGGCAACCTCTAAAGTTTCCAACGAATATCAGTCTGAGTAGTTCTTGTAAATAAACCAATTTTCTTACTCTTAAGTTGTCAATTTGGATACCTGATGCTCTCAGTTGAAAATGTTCATTACTCCCGAATCTATACCCCTAGATACGAAAAGAATAATTATAAACAATAATAAATGCATGTTTTCCTGTGATTATTCTACACCTAATTTACCTCCGCGCCCTCTGGATTAAGTGGAAAGACATGAGAAAACAGCACATGTTGGGCCGCGGATAACACAAATCATAAGGTCACAGGCTTTCATAATTGTGATTCTGATGCAAATGCATAAGCAAGTGATCTGAGATATTATTGTCTCTGTTTTATCTGGGCTGCATTAATGGGAATCATGCAAATGCATATAGGTGTAGCTATTGTATACCTAGGTATCTTCAATAACTCAAGAAGGAACAAATGTAAATTGGCTGTAGAGTAATCGATGTCATCCCAAATGGATGCGTCTCAGGTAGACGGGTCGGATTTTTTCGGGTAACCTTCCGAACTGCCGATTCCCATTTTGCCCAGTCTCGGAATACAGAGTCCAGTTTGCCGAAGCTCAATTTGCCGAATGTTAACTTTTTAATATGAAATCGTCCATCTATTTGAAGTTTATACAAGAGCCTTTGGTCATAAACGATGGGAGAGAGTGAGTCGGACACTCTTTATACATTTCATTTTACTTCATATTATGAGAGAATTTTATTAATAATATATTTTTGTTATATATATATGTATACATGTACATAAAATTGTTTCATATATTCATATTTCATATAATCATTCATATATTTCTATCAGAAAATCGTCCAGTCGGCCTGTCACCCAACACACTTGCCAAATTTTACACAGAATGGCGACCTTTGTGCCTCCCGTATGCGACGAAAAAATTTACCAGGTCGTCGTTTGAGGCTCAAAGAAGGCAAAAGTAAGATACAAGCATTGCCGTGGTTGCAGAATGGAGTCACAGTGGTCGCATTAGTTTTATATTGGTTGCAAAAAATGTATATACATCGTAATAGGGATAAGAGGTTTGTGGAGCATACTTAAATGAGACAGACATGATGAAAATGTGTGAAACGCGTCATCATATGCATGAAGTGTGCTTTCTCACTGCCGGTGAACCTGCTTCATCCGCTGCCTCAACTCCGCCAAGCTCTCCATAAACTCCCTCTACAAAATTTCTTTATTTCTTTCATAATTTTACGTTTCTCATTTATACTTTACAGTTGACTTGGCTCAAGATCAGAGACCGCCATGTGGATCTGATAACCTGGGGCATTGCCATCATCTTGGCTGCTGGGATTGGTTAGGGGAGATACCTTGCGATAATCCAGGGACCATGGCAGCGTGGTATTAGACGAAACGGAGAACACCGATACAACACCAAACAAGTGACCCATGGGTCATGACGCTCAGCTGACTGGGAAGAGATTCACAAAAGGAAATTTTATCATCAGAATGGTAGATACCCATTCAACTGAAGCATCAAACAGATTAACCAGCAGGCCAAGATTTAGTCTGTATTTATATATCTGAAAAATAGAGAAAAATCTGTAAACTTTAAAAACTAGAATACGGGTAGCCGACAAGT
Source organism: Sipunculus nudus (assembly GCA_026874595.1). Taxonomy (NCBI): domain Eukaryota; kingdom Metazoa; phylum Annelida; class Sipuncula; order Golfingiida; family Sipunculidae; genus Sipunculus; species Sipunculus nudus. The sequence goes on along the minus strand of CM049308.1, from coordinate 24,103,601 downwards.
GACTACGTGTATCTGCCAAAATCAGAGTGAAGTGAGGCATGGATTGAGTGGCAAGGGGAAACAGAGTGAGGTATGTTGCATATTAGCATGGATGTCTGCAGCCTAAATGTGTATGTAGGTTGTGCAACCTACCACAAATCCAGAAAGCTGTCCAAGTTGTATCACTACATGGATATGAGTGATTTTAGCCCACGGCAGACAAACAGACAGACGCTGTGCAAAAATGGTTGCAGTTTTGTGTATGATAAAGACCTATGTGAGATCTAAACACAAGCACAATTTTGGCCCAATCGGTCAAATGGTTCCTGAGATATTAGCTTGGATGTGTGCAGCGTTAACTAGAATGTAGATCGCGCCACCTGTCATAAAATCAAGAAAGCTATCCAGGATGTATAAACCTGCAAAATTTTAGGAAGTTATGTCTAACCACTACAGAGAAATGAGTGATTTTAGGCCACGGCAGACCAACAGACAGACGCTGTGCAAAATGTGCAAAAATGGTTGCAGGTGGCCCCTCCAGTTTTGTGTATGATAAAGACCTATGTGAGATCTATACACATGCAAAATTTTGGCCCAATCGTTCAAACGGTTCCCAAGATATGAGCTTGGATGTCTGCAGCATAAACTAGAATAAAGGTGGCGCCACCTGTCATAAAATCAAGAAAGCTGTCCAGGATGTATAAAACTGCAAAATTTTAGGCAGATATGTCAAACCACTGCCAAGATGTGAGTGACTTTATTGCACGGCAGACAAACAGACAGACGCTGTGCAAAAATGGTTGCAGGTGGCGCCACCAGTTTTGTGTATGATAAAGAGCTATGTTAGATCTATACACATGCAAAATTTTGGCCCGATCGGTCAAACGGTTCCAGAGATATGAGCTTGGATATCATCAGCGTGAACGTGAATGTAGGTGGTGCCACCTGTCATAAAATCAAGAAAGCTATCCAGGATGTATAAAACTGCAAAATTTTAGGCAGATATGTCAAACCACTGCCGAGATATGAGTGACATTATTGTACGGCAGACAAACAGACAGACGCTGTGCAAAAATGGTTGCAGGTGGCGCCACCAGTTTAGCGTATGATAAAGAGCTATGTTAGATCTCTATACATGCAAAATTTTGGCCCGATCGGTCAAACGGTTCCCGAAATATGAGCTTGGATGTCATTAGCGTGAATGAGAATGTAGGTGGCGCCACCTGTCATAAAATCAAGAAAGCTATCCAGGATGTATACGCATGCCGAATTTCAGGTGAATTAGTCAATTCACTGCAGAGATATGAGTGATTTTAACCAAAGGCAGATGAACAGATGGACACTGTGCAAACATGGTTACAGGTGGCGCCACCATTTTTTGTGTATGTTATAGAGCTATCCAAGGGCTACATTAGTATAAATTTTATTTCCTGATCAGTCAAACGGTTCCCGAGATATGAGCTTGGAAAGCTGATAAAATCAAGTCCCAGAGGAGCTCTCTGGAAACGAACGCGGCAACGGCGGAGGAACCCGGTCAAAAACATAGTATCCACAAAACTTCGTTTTGGCGGGTACAAAAATACAGGTGGCTCCACCAGTCTGCAGAAACTAATAAAAACACTTACAAACATCAATATCCATGCAAAGAATCATGGTGATCTCCCCATTAGTTGTTCAGATACTTCAGCTTTTGTATCAAATTGTCCATTATTCTGAGGGATACTTCGGAGTCCTATAGCTTGAAGGATATGGGTAACAGAGACCTAATTTTAAGTTTCCACAGGCACTTTTCATGGGCCTTCTTGCATGACAAGAATGAAAATTCTAGGTCCAGTTGTTGCGATTTGTACCCTGTTGACAGATAACCACATCTTTAAAGGTATCAAAAAAAGAGAAAAAAAATCGTAAAAATTTGAAAAAATAGAGGTGGCGCACCCAGTCTGCAGAAACTGATGGAACAGGTCATGATCAATATGTATGCCGAAAATCATGACCATCAGTGTTGTAGTTATTGAGAAACTGCAGTTTTTGTATCAAATTTTCCATTATTCTGGGGGGTTATTTGGAGCCATACAGCTTAAAGAATATGGGTAACAGAGACCTAATTTCAGGTTTCCATGGAGACTTTTCATGGGTCTCCCTGTGTGTCAAGAATGAAGATTCTAGATCCAGTTTTAATGATTTGTCCCCTGTTAACAGATGTTCATAACTTTAAAGGTCTCAAAAACAGAGAAAAAATTCGTAAAAGAACACGAAAAAAATACAGGTGGTGCCACCAGTCTGCAGAAACTGATGAAACACTCCATGATCAATATCCATGAAAACAATTATGGTGATCTCTGCATTAGTTGTTCAGATACTTCAGCTTTTGTATCAAATTTTCCATTATTCTGAGCTGTACTTTGGAGTGCCATAGCTCAAAGAATATGGGTAACAGAGACCTAATTTCAGGTGTCCATGGAGACTTATCATGGGTCTCCCTGTGTGTCAACAATGAAGATTCTAGGTCCAGTCCTTACGATTTGTACCCTGTTGACAGATAACTACATCCTGAAAGGTCTCGAAAATAGAGAAAAAAAATTGTGAAAATTTGAAAAAATACAGATAGCACCACCAGTCTGCAGGTATTGATGAAACACCTCTTGATCATACAATATGTATGCCAAAAATCATGACCATCAGTCAAGTAGTTAATGAGATATTGAAGTTTTTGTATGAAATTTTTTACTTTTCTGGGGGGTACTTTGGGGTCCAATAGCTCAAAGGATATGGGTAACAGAGACCTAATTTCTGGTTTCCACGGAGACTTTTAATAGGTTTCTCAGTGTGTCGAGAATGAAGATTCTAGGTCCAGCAGTTACGATTTGTGCCACGTTAACAGATGACAGCATCTTTAAACGTCTCAAAAATAGAGGAAAAAATTGTAAAAAAATCGAAAAATACAGGTGGCGCCACCAGTCTGCAGGAACTTATGGAACATCTCATGATCAATATGTATGCCAAAAATCATGACCATCAGTGTTGTAGTTATTGAGATATTGAAGTTTTTGTATGAAATTTTTTACTATTCTGGGGGGGTACTTTGGGGCCCCATAGCTCGAAGAATATGGGTAACAGAGACCTAATTTCTGGTTTCCAAGGAGATTTTTCATGGACCTCTCAGTGTATCAAGAATTAAGATTCTAGGTCTAGGCTTTACGATTTGTGCCTTGTTAACAGATGTTCACATTTTTAAAGGTCCCAAAAATAGAGAAAAAAAATTGTAAAAAATCGAAAAATACAGGTGGCGCGACCAGTCTGCAGGAAGTGATGGAACATCTCATGATCAATATGTATGCCAAAAATCATAACCATCAGTCAAGTAGTTAATGAGACATTGAAGTTTTTGTATGAAATTTTTTACTTTTCTGGGGGGTACTTTGGGGCCCCATAGCTCGAAGGATATGGGTAACAGAGACCTAATTTCTGGTTTCCAAGGAGATTTTTCATGGACCTCTCAGAATCCCAAGTTACAAGGTTCTAGGTTCAGCGGTTACGATTTGTGCCTGGTTAACGGACGGACAGACGGACAGACGGACAAAGAGTGATCGCTATAGCTCAGATGACTTTCAGTCAGCTGAGCCAAAAAACCCACTATCATGGCAACACCGGGGATAGAACCTTGGTCGCCAGTTGAGAGAGACGAGCCATATCCCAACCGACTGTACTGTTCATTATATTTAAGGAGACAAAGTGTCAAATACTTAAATTTTACATATATATATATATATATATATATATATATATATATTAACCAGAATTCCTTCACAGTCATTATACTGATCTGAAACCTTCAAAAATGAATTTCTAAACTAAAAAAAAAAAAGAAGCAGTGCACTTGCAATGTATTCTGAGACATATAAAACCGGACGTATTGGTATTTTTTAAGGCGGTGGCCATCTTGGATATTGACCAAGATGGGGTAAATTCCGCATGGCCCTATATCTGAAAATATTAAGTATGGTCTGGCCAATTATTATATTCATTAAGATGAATAAGTTTTATTCATCTTTCATCTTTTGCACAATTCCCCTAAATATGCAGGTTAAACTGCCGGGCTAATGGGAAAATTACCAAAATATTGATTAAAACAGCTTATTACTACCTGGAGAGGGTTGAACCTCAAAAATAAATTTTTCAGCCCCCCCCCCCCCAAAAAAAAAAAAACACTTACAAAAAGAGTACTTGCAATGCTTTCTATGGACATTATAGGTCATTGATATGTTTTAATCCGGCAAATATCTTTGACGCCATCTTGGATTATTGCCTAGCTTGGCCTCATCTGATACTCATCATTAAGCTCCAAAGAACTAAACCGCTGACCATTGCGCATTATGCTAAAGATATCGGAACTGTCTATCAGGGTTCACATGCGTCATAAAACTCATCACACTTTATGACCTGTGTGTTAGTCCTGAAATATATCATTTGATATGATAAAAATGACATTTTTTATATGATAAAGCTTACTTAAAATGGTATGAATGCTGTTGCGAGAAAAAAAGCAAACAAAACCAATATCATTTTCTTTTCACACCATATAGTACACAGGTTTATACCTTCGGCTCTGGTGTACTTAAAATTTACAGCGCTTAGTGTCTATAGGATTTCTGTACCTATAATCCCTACCCAGCGGAGTCTGATTCTGAGCCATTTTGCCTCAGAAATAAGTGAGTGAGGTGCTGTTTCGCTTTTTATACAAAGAAAATAAAATGGGATGTGCGCGATATCTGGGAAACCAAGATTTTTCTTCTTCATTAACAAAAACAGAAAAAAATAGTTTTAATTTCAAACATATTCGTGACTTATTTAAAAATGTACGTTCTCTTCCAACTTTGGGCACAAACTAATCATAACTGATGGACTTTCAAGGACGATTTTAATATTTTAACAGCACTGGATGGCCGATGCCCTTTTCAGCAACTGGCCTTGTGTATTGGTCGCATGAAGCAAATGGAGCATTGATAATTTGACATTTTTTCGAGTCCACGAGAGGCAAATGGTCGTAGTTATACATTCTATGTGTATTTTTCTTAAAATATTTTCTTAATTTTGAAAACAGGTCTCCCTTGTCATACATGCCGTCCCAAATTAACTGTGTTGAATTAAAATCACTCGACTTCATCATAGAAATAATATTTAATCATCATTGGTGAGGTGCTCGACATCTTCAGTCATATCTTCAGCCAGTTTATCTACAACAACAACAAAAAGAAATAATAAAAAAATAAATAATATGAATTGATGATTACATATACGACAAGGATACAGGCAAGTTAAACAACCTTTAAACAACAACAGTAATATGCTATATTTATTATATATTAATACTGTAACAGCGGTCACGAAAACAAGAAAATATTATTTTGCAGAAACTATCGATCCATTTTTAACGCTTAAATCCTTGATATTGTTGTTGCCATACACTTATCCTGGCTCATTTTCTTGAGAGAAATAATTATACGTTTACTAAAGGGACCTATTCCCACCCCAGGTATGTTGAATATGCATAAAGGATCGAGCCACCCTTCTCGGTAATATGGAATTTGAGAATACTTTTATGAAACAGGTTACTCCTACAAAAAGGTGGAAACAAACCTGAACCGGGTACGATTAGTGGCGAAAACAATTAAATATAGCGCTCATGACACCTGGTAGCCGTGCAAGATTTTTCAGTCGTTTTCATGTGTTTTATCTTTCAAGGTTATTCTCTATGTATGAGAATTGCTCTCTGGTCACGCAGTCTTGCCATGATAAAATGACACGTGACCTGTGCTTTCTAACACACGAAGCCATAACGACGGATACAACAGGTGGTGTGCTTTATTCTGAAACTTTTTTTAAAAACCAATATGAACTAATAGTCATGAGGTATTAAATATATTATAATAATACTTTAGATGGTATGTCTATATGCACGGGTATTTTACTGGGAAACTTTTGTAGTTAATCAAAGTGAACTTTGGTTATGAGATGGTACTCATATTATAACACGACCATGTTCCTTAAATAATGGGTCTATAATGAATGTATCATTAAAATGGGTTATACTTCCTGTTACTTATATGAACAATTTCAAGAACTGTCCCATACCCTGTAACCTTCTGCAGATGTCATAATAACTTGTATACCAGTCCCATCCAATCATAAATGAGAAACAAATTGCAAGCAAGCCAGATACTGTTACATATGTTATCCTGTAAGTCCATTACATGTATGTTATTCAAGCCCCTTTAATACTCTTGAAAATAACTGTTCCAATAGTTAACAGAATGTGGTGTTATAACGAGCAACTATAAGTGGAGGGGTGATTATGACGTAATCTCTAAAACCTCGGAAACAATTGAAGATATATCTATCAAACATTCAAGTGTAGTAGTATGTCGTAAATGACCTCTCTTAAACCAAACTAGCCGTCCAGCTCAAACCTTTCGTCATATCTGTGGTGATCGATAGTTCTGCGTTTTAGAGGGCCCAATCCCACCAAAAAAAGATTTTCCTAACTTAAACGAATATTTTTTATACATAATTTGCACGTAAGTAGTTTTTTTAATTAAGTAAGCATTAAGTATTCTAGTATTCTAACCTCATCCAACGTTTTCAAGAGATGAGGTATTGGTCACTTTATAAAGAGTTGCACTCGTCTGGAACCGTCAGCCCTTCGTCGTAGCAGCATACTTCACCGAAGGGACAAGCGTTGGCACCCGGGTTATTGCATGACTGCTCCCCTATTTCAGGAATACAAACCAAAAGATGGCAGTGACCCTGCCCGTCTGGTCCACAAGGAGCTTCTTGTGCAAGGCTTCCTGTGAAAAAAGGTAAAACTGAGAAACGGTATAATTCATTTAGCGCATATTCATCAATCAATACAGAAAATAACCTCGACGTCCATTCTTTCGGGGATGTGACAATCGGCAAGATTTGTCGAAAAGGAAGCTTACTTAAACTGAATAATAAAACTTCGTGAATTTTTGCCAAGCTATCTGACAGTAATCTGAAAAGTAATAGCGATGACTCGTTGTTTGTTGCCCATCCGTCCGTCATGTCCGCCATCTTGTTTTAACAGGGTCAGACCGCAGAATTAAAGCTTCGGTATCTGAATAACTAATGCATTAAGTACCTTAATTCCTCCAATCCATGTGGATCGTGGAGAGTTTCATGTTTTCCTGTAGACTGTTTTGACACTTTTATTTTTATCTAAATTTCTCACGTTTTCTTACCTCTATTTTTGACACCATCAAATGAATTGGTCTGACCGTTAAAAGGACAACAACCGTAACCTTTTTCTAACCTGAGATTAGATCATGATGTTCTAAATTCTGCGAGCAACTGGCCAAAAACGGGATTTTGGGCACCCAGGCAGTGAGACAGTGAATAAATTGTATCCGTTTAACCAAGGAACTGTAAACTCAGAGAGGTCCCAGGAGAAGCTCCTGAGAAAGCTGAAATAAGATCAGCGCGACCTATATTATGTGAGCTACAAACAGAACACTTAATTATGAACACTCAAAAAGTCACACTGGGCACAAATCGTAAGAGATATATCTATAATTTTTTCTCTCAAAATTTAAAGGAAAGTCATTATAATGTCTCTTTGGGCATACAAAATTAGGTCACTGAGACCATTATTCTGTAGACTATGAGAAACAAAATGATTTGAATACCCTAAAGATGCACACATGTTATAGCAGTTTGACATACAAACTGCAAATTTAGCATGTGGGAAGTTCCTGATAAAATCTTCTCTCTTGGAAATGTTTAATAACGTTACTGTTACTTCTTTCGAAAGACAAACGGCACTCTGGAAGTCATTATACATTTTTACAAGGTTTCTTAACAAACAATTTTTCACCGGATCATAATATCAATAGTTGATAGAAATTCTCAGTGACAGAGATAAGCTAGGCCTCATGTTTTGCATCAGAATATAATTGTAAATAAGTCTAACTTGGACCAATTTTCAGTCTTTAACAGACAGTGTACAATTATAAACTGTAATCAATTTAGGAAACTATATGTCATTGATATTATATTGAGATATGACACTTGTAAATGTGCAAGTTACAGTTTGAAATAATTAGATCACAAGAGATTGCATACTACAGTAATTTTTCGATAATAAGACAATATTGAACCGAATCAAAGTGATATAGTTGTTCTGGTTATCATGTTACATTTTGTATAGTTATATTAAGCAATTAACCACTCGCCCGAGAAGAGAACTTATAAAAGGATTGCTTTGAAATTTGAATTTCAGTTTGGCTCACGTCCCTCACCCTTCTCCCATACTCTCGCCCTCTAGCTCTCTGATACTATCGTGAGCACATTATTTCTCACCTCCCATTGGCTTTCTTTGCAGAGAAACTGTGAGCAGAACCATCGAAATGAAAACTGACATAGTTCTACAGGACCTATGGTCACCCGATCAAAATATACAGCCCCCCCCCCCTATGACAAACAGAATAAAAACAATCCCCCAGAATATATTTTTTTTTATTCCGACCACATTTGATATAACCATTAAAATACATTGGCTTATATTTATCACGCGGATCAGGACTTACCGGCAAGCAAGGCGACGAGCAAAAGTAGCTTGATCATGTTCAGATGATTCATTCAAGACTGCAAGTCATGAGGGTTTCGCGCCACATGGCTTTATATAGAGCTATCCACAGTACATCATTCCGACAATAAACTGACAGCTCCTGGGAAAACATCACGCGTTCAATTTGACGAATCATCGCAAGCAGTAAAACAAAAACAGATCACATGACAAGCACATGTTAAGGAACACAAAATGACATACTTTTATACGTATATATGTGACACATCTTTTTATTTATAGACATACTTATCTATATTTTTCCCCTTTCGGTATATGTTACTGCCTTTCTCTGTCTTAAATAGTGTTAAAACAAAAGTGATATAAGTATGCGTTTTCATTAATGTGGGCCACCGAAAGCAAACGTAATATGATCTCGGAACACTTGTTTCACACATAGGCACCAGAATCACATTTATGGAGGTTTGTGTACTGATGATTTGTTTTATCACTTACTATTTGTAATATAGTAACGTTAGAGGTTAAGTTAACGTGATTCGTGATGATTCACATTTAATAGATCAATATGGTGTAGTGAAGGTATAAAAGGTCATGAATTGGCAGGTGCTGTTTTCTCATGCACGTGTCGTCAGACGGAGCCATGCTAGTGTTAGCTGAGAACATGTTATTTTAAGCCTAAACGACCTAGTGGACTGTATGATAATAGCATTTATAGTATATCTTTTGTCAAAAATCATGATCAGGCCACTATTGTCTACACTCTGCCTAACTACTGGTGTTTCTCTAGACCTTGCTGTTTCGTGCCCTGATTCTCACCTTTGTTCTCTCGTGTAGTGAAATGCAATTAAAAAGTAAATGTATTGAATCGCGGAGGCCCCAATTGAGGATAGTTGAGATTAGCTTTGGAGAGTACGGTTTAAGAGCAAGGTATAACACAGAAAACAAGGTCTAAATCTTGGACGACAGACTAATAATTTGAGCCTTTGAGCCAGTGTAGGTATCCCCACAATTGTTAAACCCAAATATTAATATAGAAATTATGTAGAAGGTTAACAGAAGGGTCACTGTCAGAATTACAAATATATATGTCCCTTCCTCTCTCCTCGGATCCATAAATTCATATCTTACTCAAACTACAGATGTGACTTTCTGACCAAACTACCTGGTCTCTAACCAGCAAAATCCGCATACAATATAACTACCAGTTACAGAAAAGAAGGTCTAAATCTTGAACGAAAGACTAATAATGTGAGCCTTTGAGCCATTGTAGGTATCCCACAATTGTTAAACCCAAATATTAATATAGAAATTATGTGGAAGATTAACAGAAGGGTCACTGTCAGAATTATAAAAATATATGTCCCTTCCTCTCTCCTCGGATACATAAATTCATATCTTACTCGAACTACAGATTTGACTTTCTGACCAAACTACCTGGTCTCTAACAAGCAAAATCCGCATAAAATATAACTGCCAGTTACAGAAAAGAAGGTCTAAATCTTGGACGACAGACTAATAATTTGAGCCTTTGAGCCATTGTAGTTATCCCCACAATTGTTAAACCCAAATATTAATATAGAAATTATGTAGAGGGTTAACAGAAGGGTCACTGTCAGAATTATAAATATATATGTCCCTTCCTCTCTCCTCGGATCCATATATTCAAATCTTACTCGAACTATAGATGTGACTTTCTGACCAAACTACCTGGTCTCTAACCAGCAAAATCCGCTTACAACATAACTGCCAGTTACCTCAGAAATTACATTTTATTTCTGCATGGGTTCGGACATTGAATCCCGCTAAATTTCATACGTCACATGAGGGTAGGCCAGGGTACACATGGACAGCATTACGGCAGAGGTAAAACTACGTTTTCAGTATCAGAGATGGAAACATTTATTCATTTACAATGACCTTTTTAGACTTTATGTGCATATTTATATTATACCTGACGGTGGTCTCCCCACCTGGGTCACGTAACTCCTTTGTGGTGAAGCCACGGATGAGCACATGCATGGCCCTGCACTGTCGTCAATGATGCAAAGGGTGTCTTATGCATGTCATTTTTGTATGTTTTACCTGAACACCTGAGAAATTTTACATCATTATTCAAGGTAGCTATCGCATCCCGACCTTTCAGAAACTACGACTGTGTATCTTGTGGCAACCTCCGCACTGGGTCCACAACTATCGAGGCAGATGATATGCTTGATAAACATGGATAGACCTTCCATGTGGAGATTGATTTTGTGGTTAGTAACGCCACCTGTCTTATTTGGGATGAAAGTACTCTGTTCTCCACGTGCAAAATAATAGAGGCATAACAAGCTAGATCTTTCAACACGAAAAATCTTTCAATAAATGTTCATCCCTAGTTTGTGTGTTTGGGTGTTTCTTTCGACATCACTCATGCATCGCAGTTGTGAACTCACGATCTCTCGGCTTTGAGTCTTCTGCTCTACTAACTATACACTAAAATCCTTCTAAGGCATTACAACAGAGATTTTAAATAAAGAAAGCTATTACAGAACAACGCATAGATTTTTCAAAGAGAAAGATGTATTTTTTTTTATTGTGCTCAGCTGCCGACACATGAACATTTCAAATGAATTTCACAGACTTTATTTCTATGTTTATTTCGAACTTTATCAATACTTGAAACCGTAACAGACATAATTGTCCGTCTCAATTTTTGATAGCCAAACCCGGACTTTTAACCACTATGAACTATTTGAATCTTCTTGTGGCCAATAATAATAATAGTGATAATCAAGGTATGTATCAAGGTACTGTTTTTAAGATTTGCAGGATTCTTAATAATCTTTTATTTTTCAACACAGAACTAAGTGATTCACTGCTAACTTATGCAATGGCATCTTCCTTGTACCTAGCCACTCATTCAACATCAAACACACCTTCTAGGCTACCAGCCATGGTCAAGCTTTACCGAGAAGATGAAAAGTTAACACTTTAAAAGATATAATATTTAACAGAGATAAAACCTCATTAATTAAGTCAACAGGATATGCATGTACCCATGAAACATCAGGGATGATGTAAAACCATTACTTCGGACTTCGGTCTCTGTCGAGGCATTGATATCACATGGGGAAAACATCAACAATTATAATCATTACTAAAATTAATCAAAGCACCTCAAACAGAACTAGAAATTTGCTCTCCAAGAAATGCTTGCCTGCGCAATGTGATAATTTAATTCACTTATTCGGCCCATATGCCCAGGTTCATATGTACATGAGTGACTGTACATTGGTGAATGCCCTTTTTTGAATCAGGATAACATCCACACTAAAATGTTATAGATTCTTCGTTGGTCCATCCCCGAAAATTCCTTAACTTTTTACGAGATTTCGTTCATGATTGCGATTGCATGAGTGATGTTATGAGCAAATCCACAAACACGCACTCGAACAGGAGATAAACACGTCTTGAAAGATCAGATCTTGAAAGATCTAGCTTTTATTCCTCTTTTCTTTTGCATGCGGAGACCAAAGTTCTTTCATTCAAAATACGAGAGGTCAGGCTACTGGTTCATCAACAAGATACACAGTCGCAGTTTCAGAAAAGTTGCGCCGCGATAGTGTTACATTTTTCAGGATTTAAGATATAATGTACAAATTGACATGCATAAGACAGTGCTCATCCATGGCGTCACCACTATGAAGTTACGTAACAAAGGTGAAGGAAGACCAACGTCAATTATAATTTTACAAGCCCATAACGTCTTATAAGGCCATCTCTGATACTGAAAACGTAGTTTTCCCTCTGCAATATTTCTGTGCATGTGTAATCCTGGCCTACCCCTAATTTGACGTATGGAAATAAGCGGAATTTCCGTCTGAGCCGATGCATTAATAAAAATCATTTTAAAGTTATTTACGTAATTTCCCAGGAAACTATAGTTCTCCAGGCAGTTATAGTTTATCCGGCTTATGCTGGCTAGAGATAAAGACGTTTAGTCTGCGAGTCACTTTGGTAGCTCGATTATGACGTGGAGGTATAGATCCGCGGAGAGTGGACGGGACATATATTTTCAATTTTGACAGTGCCCTTTAATAACCCGCTATATAAATTCTATATTCATATATCGGTTAAAAAGTTGTGGGGGTACCTACATAGGCCCCCCCCCCCCCAAGTGTATTCCAATTTTACGCCATTTTGTGTTTCAGTTAGATCTCCAATATATGGCTGGATTCAAAGGCTAATATTTAGGTACAATATTAGGCCAGGATCCAAGATTTAGACCTTTTATTTAATTATACTTGATCTTAAACCGTACACTCCATAGCCGATGACGCTGCATTTAAATACACGAAAAAAAACAGATGCTATCCAAGGCAGGTAAGGTCTAGGTAAAGACCAGTAGTTAGACATAGTGTTAAAAATAGTTGCCTGACCAGGATGATGGAGAGAGGAGATACTATAAATTCTGTTATAATACACTCCACTGGCCCTTGCTGAAGACTTTTCAGTCAAATGAAAAGGGCTAAGGCTTAAAATACCATATTTTGTATGTTCTCAGCTGAAACTACTATGGCGAAATGTGTGTGGGGGGGGGGGGGCACGTGAAAGATAAAACAACACCTGCTAATTCCTGACCTTTTATACCACTTATCATGCCAGTGACCTATTAAATGTGAATCATCACGTATCATATTAAATGAACCTCTAACTAAATCCTTCTTGTTGGAAATTCAGACATGACCGCATTATATATATATATATATATATATATATATATATATATATATATATATATATATGTTAGAAGGAGAGATTTATCATTAATAACTTGAAATGACTATATATAGTATTGATAATTGTAACAATAGTAGTTCTTTAAATTATCATGAAAATGCGAAACGGTGGAATATATTTGGCCAGCAAGATGGATGACCTTGTCAGATCCATAACCACCCAACGGTTGTCACACACTTGGCAACCTCTAAGGTTTGCAACGAATAACAATCTGAGTAGTTCTTATAAATACACGAATTTGCTTACCCTAAAGTTGTCGATTTCGATACCCAATGCTTTCAGTTGAAATTTTAAGCAGCACGGTGTTCTGTAATAGCAATATTTTATACATAAGGCCGGGGGCACTTTCAAATACCATTGTTACATATAACGGTTGTAGTTACAAAACATTCATTACTCCCGAATCTTTACCCCAAGATACGAAAAGTTAATTGAAAAAAAATAATAAATTCATGTTGGCCGGTGATTATTCTACACCCAAATTCTACACCCTCTGGAGTCAGTGGAAGACGTGAGAAAACAGCACATGATAGGCAGCAGATAACACAAATCATCAGGTCACAGATCTTCATAAATGGGATTCTGATGCATATGCATAAGCAAGTGTTCTGAGATATTATTATCTCTGCTTTATCTGGCCTACATTAATGGGAACCATGCATGTGCATAGAGAGGTAGTAATTGTATCCTCAGGTCTCTCTACTAGCTCCAGAAGGCACGAATGTAAATTGGATGTAGGGTAACCGCCGGTCAACATGAATTTGTGAAAATTCTTGTACTTTTAGGTCCGTTTCAATAAATATACTTTTTTCATGTTTTTACTAGTATCGTTACGAATTAATTTGTCGTTACTGTTAACATCATGACGTCACTGTTGCAAAATGATATTTTTTATTGTCCCCGGGGGGGGGGGGGAAGAGATACGGAAAATCACACGAATCGCGTTACACTATTAATATATAGACTAGCAATTTCCCGGTTTGGGGCGAGCAGTTAGTTCTGAAGTCAAATAGTCTTTCATAGTTGAGTGTCTTTGATGTATACAATGTAACCGTCATAAGATTTTTGAAAACGACATTTGGTGTAAGGTTTTTGTCTTTGAGATGACCTTCTGTCTGAGTCTGGATGACTTTGATGAAAACGTTCCAGTTTGAAAGGCGGAATGTCTTCAAAAAAACACGGAGCATATGTATGTCGAAAATCAAGGCAATCCGTAAAGTAGTAAAACCACGTTACGCAATTAATATATAGAATCATTATATGCATGGTGTTTTGCATAAAAATCTAATTGAATCCGAGAGATTGGCCGGTAAATTTTGGAAGACATTGATATGATATAAATGAAATCGTTTTTATATGAAAATATATAATGCCGAACATCGCTTTTTAAAGTTACAAGTAAAGGAACCTGTTATCCTCCATGGTAGCACAGTAGAACCGAGACTTGTTCTTGATAATTCCATTCCCGTTTTCACATAAAAGTTCCTTGTAGCATTATATTATGTGGTACATTTAATGGCCGTATATTTTTTTTTTCAATATCACGCACTCCCAGAGACCTTTCCTGTTTACAGCCGTGCCCATTTTTTTCACAGCGAGACAGCCACTGAATGAATGCCCATTCAGGTAGTGTGTAAAACCTGGACCCCACGGATCTTGGACTACAAGAAAAATACAAGACAAAGACTTTTTTGCATTATGTTTGGTTAAAAACACAAAAATAGTCTTTTTTCCATCAAATTTGATATTTAACACCTACGAACCTTGGCGCACGGACCTCCCGGATCACACTGACCCCTTTATTCGTTGTTTTACTTTAGTAAATATTTTCACATCACTTTTAGCCATAACACCCATTTGATTTATTATAGTGTTTTTATTTGTATTTTTACATTTTGTTTAAGTTTTTATTCATACTTTTATATTTGCTGTTTATTTCATGTGTGTATCGTTTTAAAAAGTACAATAATTAAAAACATTTACAAAATAAATATTTTGGAACCTGGAATTGCTTGAAATGCAAGAAATTAACAATTCCTTTTGGTAATTATATTATTGCCAACTTTAAATTGCATGTTTGTTATGAATGGAACACGAAATCTGTTGTTGGAAGAGCTCTGAAATATCAGTCTCAGACCCGCAACGACAGGTAGTGCATTTCAATCAAATCTCCCCCTGTGTGCCCACACTATTATATTTTCATTTAAAATCAATAATTATATTTATTGTGTGACAAGATTGGTATTTTTCTCCTCTTTGAGTCTTTAATAAAAATATAAGCGATGGTTACTCGGGTCAGTGAAAATGGAACATTGATCAAAGTCAAGTTTGAGGTCCGTTTTCATCGAAATATTTTTATAAACATAAATCTTTCAGTGAATCGCTCGTTTACAAAGGTGCAACATTAAGGGACTTTGCTGTGTTCATACAACAGTGGTGATTATATCGGTATAAATAATGGAAAACGAGAAAATTGTTTTGTTTTTTTTTTTGGGGGGGGGCGGGGTCCGTGGGGTCCTGGTTTTACACACTGCCCTGCATCACTACCGTTCGGGTAATTTTCATTTTTTAAAGATCCCCCTTTTGAGTATTCTCCTCACGCGAGATCCACTTGTGCACAATAGGTCTTTTCGCTGCGCATATAGGTTGCCTTTTGGAAAGGGATCACCAATGGGGATTATTTCAGGCCAGAGACCAAAAAAATGCACGAAAACCCCAAACAGGGCCCCTACAGAAAACTCTATGGCATTTGTGTTACCAGGCCCAAAAGCAAAAAGAAAGGGGGAACCCGTGGGAGGTGATTTAAATTATAAATTATGCACGTATACGCAAATATTGCAAATGAAAATGGGTGGAATCTCTTGGGATAATCCCGGAGCATATGTATGTAAAAAATCACTGCAATCCGTACGGTGGTATCAAGGGAGATACGGAAAATCACACATATCGCGTTAAGCTATTTATATATATATATATATATATATATATATATATATATATATATATATATATATATATATATAAATACCATACACCCCAGACGCTTAAACGTTTCGACTGAAAAGATCGGGTTACTAAATCGACATCTTCAGGGTAGTCCATGGGTGTGCTTCACAGAGGTTGTCAAAATGGTTGGCAAGTGTTAAATTATTTATTGATTTATTACATCAGAATCTCTGTCTAACTCTGCTCTCTCTCTCTCTCTCTCTCTCTCACACACACATATAGAGATATATATATATATATATATATATATATATATGTATATGCTTTCTAGTCCCAAAATTGATACATTTCAAGGAAAATCCTTTGTTTTCATTTCACAAGCGTTCGCTTACTAAATATTATTTATACCGCTAAGATTTTACTACAAAGCAGGCACGTTCTTTTGTAAGCTCTCTTAACCAGTCCCTGTAATTCACTACCTTCACTACAGGTGGCACCTGTGCGCTGAATAAGTATTTCCCTGTTGTTTATAATTATACCCCCTAGAGATTGTGGAACCCCATGGAAACTAATTAAATTACATGTACTCCACAGGAGAGGGAGCGCACATATAAAATTATGAAGATCGACGAGCGGATCCAGGATTTAGAAAAAAGAGGGATCCAACCCAGAAGGATATAAATCAACCTAAAAAAATGCCCCCCCCCCCCCCCCAAGTCCGAAAGAGAAGGGGGGGTCCAGGCCCCCAAAAATGGTCTGAAAGCCTTAAAAACACATACACAGACAAACACACACATATATTTATACAAATGTGCGTATATATATATACATATATATATATATATATATATATAAATATATATATATATGAATTTTTAAAAACTGTTTGATACAGAGAATGGCTGTAAAATGCCTTTACGATACATTTATACAAGAATTGAAAATTAAATATGTTATAGATCAAATTAAAATAATGCAGTTTATCTATAAATATTAACCGTGTGTCACTCATATTTAAATATAAAAGGTGTGTCACGTTGTGATCCTGAACATGCGCCTTGTCATGTGATCTGTCTGTGCTCTACTGGTTGCGATAATTCGTCAAAATTGACCGTACAACGTGATATTTTCCCAGGCCCCATCGGTTTATCTTCGCAATGATGCACCGTGGAACGCTTATATATAGGCACATGGAGCTCTACCCTCACGAGTTGCATGAATCAACCTAACATGATTAAGCTACTTTTGGTCGTTGCCTTGCTTGCAGGTAAGTCTTACTCCGCTAAAGTGTTATTATCTGTTGAGAGAGAGAGAAAGAGAGAGAGAGAGATAATTTACTCAGATTAATGAAGCTAACATTGCTTGCTGCCTTATTTGGCGGTTCCTGTTTGCTACCGGAAGGTTAATTGGGGCTTGTTTCAAGAAGAAAGGGTAATGTCGACATCTCACTTTGTAAGGAGTGTGGGACAAAGAGCCTTTGCCAGCCTCGGTTGTATCGGAATAAAACAAATAAATTTAAATTTCGAGATATTTCTGTCAATCAGTTTCGTCATGTTTCCTCAATAATCTTCCAATAATTTATCTCATTTTAGAAGGTTAAGAAGAGTGCATGTGTCAATAAATAGCATCATTTACTTGTCAAAAATGTGAGCACATGTATTTTTAATGGTTAAATTAAATGTAAATTCTAAATAATATACACGATCCTCACGCAGCGGTTTTACACAGCAGGTTACTCACACATGTTCTCATTGGTCTGATTCTTGGCGCTGTCTCAGAACCGGTAGGTAAATCGATAAAAACGGTAATTATTGGTCTGGATACAACTCTTTACTATTGTCCAACCCTGGTGTTCAGACCCAGAGTACCTTGCTATGTAAAGCAGAGGTTAAAGAAGAAAGGGTATCTGTCAAGATAAAAATATTTCTTTTTGAAAATATAACTTCTCTTTATGTGTATACATGAGTCTTGTATAATAATATGTGTGCATGCATAATAATTTTTATTTATGTTATTTATTATTATTATTATTACTATATTTATTTTTTTATTATTATTATTATTTGTGTCATTGATATTGAAAAAGCATGACACATATACGCGTCATGTGATTTTGTGTTAAAACGTCAAGTTTCGACTTGAGGCTAACAATAAATTAAACGACCGACAATAACAAACCCCTCCTTGTACAATGAGTAAATTACTTAAGAAAAGTCTGTTGATATAATTACCAAATTAATTAAGAAAAGTTTCCGGAAAACATAACTCAACAATACATGTGTATCTTTATAAGTGTTTGTGTTTATGTAGGTTTATATAGGGTGAGTTCACACGCAAGATAACAGTTAACCATCTATATACTACCAAGTCTGTTGATACAGATCCTCACTAGTGTATATTTCATAAAAATAAATCGGGTAACTGTACCAATCAAATGGCTCGTGTAAAGATGTTTTACGCGGAAGTATGGTGCGATGTTGTCATTAAATATTTAGCATTGCCAGAAATTCATCGAGAAACTAACCAATCAAATGAGCCATTCATGTTTTAGCGGCATGTGAACAATTACGCTCCCGAGGCAGCGGAAATCTTGCGCTTCTAAAGAAGCAACTGATTTTCACGCTGCCAGCTTTGACCGTTTATGATATATTTAGACACCAGATGGCGGTTCGTCGTCCGCTGAAATAAACGTGCGTATGATGTGACAAGCAGCCAATCAGATGCCAATAAACAAACACTCGACAGGCATCCTGGCTCCGCCCATTGCTGCGCTTCAAGCGCCGCTTGATGAGTTTCCGGTCGAATTTAAATTGCTCCCTCTGCATTCTCGCATCATCGACCGATTCGATTATGACATTATGACTGTGTTTGCGTAGCCATGTATCTGTTGTCTGCAGAACTGAAACAAGCCAGCCTTTGTTGTTACGTTTCGTTTGAATTACAGCTCACCGGCCGAGCATCCTATGTGCCCAAGGCCCTTAGCAAACCACGTCAGGGGCAATTCTCTCTGAGCCTGTGGCCTGTTCATACGGTTACGCGGGGCGATGAGCTGTCACTCAAAACGAAATAAACATGATTGGCTCCGTGTATCCCTCGCTTGGCTTTGTCTTCTAGCACAAGGTCTCATCTGATTGGACAAAAATACAGTGCTCCCCTCTGGTGTAGCAATTCAGGATACGAGGTCATAACAAACAGCGCCTTACGATATAGGTAGTAGCCCTATAGGTAAAGCGCTGTGTAAAGAGCGTAATTGTTCGTTGGATTTTAATGGACAATTGTGATTTCTCCTCAAGTCCTTTCAGGCATTTTCCTTGTTCGCAGGAAAAGCAAGATTAATCAAGGTCTAGGAAAGCGTACTCATTGAAGATGCGCTGAATGGATTATAATGTTTCTTATTATTTTTTTTTTACCTTTTTTACACAGGAAGTCTTGCCCAAGAAGCTCCTTGTGGGCCAGATGGGCAGGGTCACTGCCATACTGTTGATTGTGTTCCTCAACTAGGGGAGCAGTCATGCCCAAACCCGGGTAACAACAGGTGTCCCTTCGGTGAAGTATGCTGCTACGACCGAGGGCAGAGGGTCCCAGACGGGTGCAGCTCATCATAAAGTGACCAATACTTTATCCCTTGTAAACATTGCATGAGGTTAGAATACTAGAACACTTAGTGCACACGTTTCTGAAAAAAACTCTATAAGTGTAATAGATGTATAAAAAATGCATTCGTTAATGTTATATAAGATTTTATGGTGGGATCATTACCCTCTAAAACGCAGAATTTCTGATAGACCAACATATGAGGAAAAGGTTAGGTAGGCCTGGATGGCTATATTGGTTGAACAAAGCTCGTTCACGACAAACCACTAAACTTGACTGTTCTGTTTGATAGATATATCGTTAAAGGATTTCGAGTTTTATGTAAATTACGAAAAGTAACGTCACAGTCACCCTTACACTTAAAGTGGTAGGTACCTCGTATTAAACCAATTTTCCGTTAACAACTGGAAAAGTTGTTTTTAAGAGGAAGAATGGGGCTGGAATTACATAAATGAAATGGGCGTTAGAGGAGAATTCATATGATAATATGTTGCTTGCTTTCCTTCTCAGGACCGCAAGAGATACAAAAAAATGTTCCTAGGCTCTAGCATCAAAAGTATGAAGAGCGCTGGCAAATGTCGTGACGTCATAAATCATCCTTCATGACGTATTGTAGTAATTAAGTTGCTTATAATGACGCTTTCACGCATTTATCCTTGAAACAGCTATTTAAGATTGGCGCTTGAAGTATATAAAAATATTGACCGGAAGTTGATAATTCCTGTGATAATATCCCGCTTTCTCGGCTGTTCTTCGGCTCTGACACCAAAACTCTGCAATTAGTTTCTATTTATATATTTCGATGGGTTTTTGGACAATTCTTGAGACTGTGTATATAAATAACAAAGTATAGTCCATTTTCATTGATACATTTCTGATAAATACCCACTATAAAAGGTACATAAACGTTTTATAATATGTGTACTGTCTCATTACTATAAGTTCATTTCTGTTTACTTAAAACGTTTCCCACCAAAACGCGCCGGCACATGAACATACTATTTAGAATTCACATGTTGAATACGGTGTTAAGGCTCTTTGTGCAAGTAACCACAGCTCACATGTGTCAGTAAGTCATACCAAGAATGCCTGACCATTAAGCGACCAAAAAAAAGAAGAAAAGAACCATGAAAGGTGAAAGAAAGAAGAAAGATTTAAAATCTTGCAAGGCTATCAGGTGGCGTGAGCGTTATTATTTTGTCTTGCGCCACTGATCGCGCCCGGTATAAGTTTATTTTCACCTGTGTACAGGACTAATGAAACAGTTTCAGATATATCAGCAAATACGATAACCTTGTAAGGAGAGGACAATATACTCTGCGTTTTTAACATACCTGATGAGGGAAAAGGTCCCTTTGGTACACGTTATTAATTCTCTAAGGGACTGAGCCAGTAGCAATGTTAAGCAACGTAAATACCGAAGACTAATGATGGTTTCTGCAACGTGGCCGCTGTTAAAGTATATTACTATATAATAAATATAGCGTATCATTGTTGTATAATATTTAGAGGAAAGGTTGCTTTACTTGTCAGTAACCATGTCATATAATTTTTTTTTATTAAATTTATTATATTTATTATTACATTATTATAATTATCATTATCATTATCATTATTATTATTATTATTATTAATATTATTACATTTTATTTTTATTATTATTGTAGATAAACAGAAGGAAGATAAGACTGAAGGAGTCGAGCGCCCCTCTATTGATGATTAAATAATATTTCTATGATGAATTCGTGTGATTTTAACTCCACACAATATATGTGAGATGGCATGCATTATTAAGGGAACCTTAAAGCCAGTTTTTCATTTATTAAGAAAATGAAATATTTTAAAAAAAAAAGTACACATCATATACTGTTTGAACCCGTTTACACCCCGTTACGGGGTGATATAAAAGCGGACCGAACTGTCTCGCTAGTGAAGCTTGCTTTGCTAGCGAAACGGTTGGTACGCCGGACTTGTGCGCCACCGACCTGGGTTCGACTCCCTGATGGGCCCAGGATTTTCCCCTCATTTATTTGACTTCGTTACAAAATGGGGGCTCGTCTAATGTGACGGTTAACTTTGTGGCCCAGGGAATAAGCTCACCAAAGTGTGACTCCTGGGATAATTAGTCTTGTTTTGATAGGAGAACTCTCTTAAGAGGGGTGTGTTACATAAAAGCGGACCGAACTGTCTCGCTAGTGAAGCTTGCTTTTCTAACGATGCGGTTGGTACGCCGGACTTGTGCGCCACCGACCTGGGTTCGACTCCCGGATGGGCCCAGGATTTTCCCCTCATTATTTGTCTTCGTAACAAAATTGGGGCTCGTCTAACGTGACGGTTAACTTTGTGGCCCAGGGAATAAGCTCACCAAAGCGTGACTCCTGGGATAATTAATTAGTCTTGTTCTGATAGCAGAGGGCTCTTAAGAGGGGGTGTGTTACGGGCTGACATAAAAGCGGACCGAACTGTCTCGCTAGTGAAGCTTGCTTTCTAGCGAAGCGGTTGGTACGCCTGACTTGTGCGCCACCGACCTGGGTTCGACTTCCGGATCGGCCCAGAATTTTCCCCTCAACAATTTCTCTTCGTAACAATATCAAATTATCAGTGTTCTATTTGCTTCATTTGACCGAGGCCGAAGATCATCCGCCATCTATCATATCTAATGCTGTAACACTTATATAACATCAAAACTAATTAAATCATAAGACCAAAAAAAAACCTAATCAAATCTGATTATTTTGTGGCTATGGTTTCAATAGAATAACGTTATTTCAGTCACGAACAAGTTTGTTCTGAAAAGAAACACATTTTATTTCTTTATGTCATTTAAACAAGATCACGCATGGTTTCTCAGGCACCGCGCAAGTCAGTTTTCCCCCGTATCAAACATTTTATTTTCAAATTCAGTAAAATTAACCACATTTGAGCTTCAGCTGAACGGTAGTTTCTCTCTATAATAATAAATTTTCAGCAACATTTCGTTTTGTTATGATATGATTTTATCTGTTTAGTCCCCTCTCACTGATTTCTGAGAAAACGTGCCGGAGAATCGAACTCATAAGAATACGACTCAGCAGGTTAGGAGTTATAGGTATAGAAATCCTATGCCCACAATGCATTGCTCTTCTAAATACACCAGCGGCGTAGGTATAATCGACTACGTAGTGACGAGAGTAATACAGTTCATTCACGTATGTTGGATAAGAATTGTTTCAAGACACATTAAAAATTTTTTTTTTTGTAGAGAACTAAGAGGTATATCTACTTTTTCTGTAAGCATGCGCATGTGAAATGTCAATAAAAAACATTCTCCTGGAAATTAAACAAATTTTTATTTTCAAGTTAGACAGTTGAGACGAGAACTCCCAGCTATCCCCACAATTCCTAATTTAAAGAGGTTTATTTTGAGTAGAAAAGTTGCATTTAGGTTTAACAAAGTCAGAGTGTGGCGGTTGTTGTACTTGTTTATACGAACTGAAATCTGAATCTGACAAAATTATGGGACCTGTTCAACACTATTGTAGTCGAGACCGCACCTTTTCAATGCAAGTGCAAGTCCGAGTCCAGGCCAGTTGATTCCTAGTCAAGGTCTGAGTTCTTAAGATGCGCTAAAGTTAAAGTCCACCTTCTTTCGGTCCAAGTCTTTTGGAACTCAAGTCCAAATCCGAGTCCGAGTGTAATTTCTATTAAAATATCTTTTATAATGTAAAAGCGAATATACAATCAATCCTGAAAAAAATAGGATATTTAAGTAAACAAACAAGTTGCAAATTTGCGTTTACTAATCAAGACTTTTGTTTTCAGGCATTTGAATTTGTGATACAAACTCTGTATTGACAAACAAGATAAGTGTGTTGTGAAATATAGTTGGTATTTATAACTTTTTTTGACAAATACGCTGGTGTGGTACTTTGTTTTCTTTATATACAAACACGGTGAACATGATGTGAAATTTAGCTTGTATTTGTATTGCTGAAAACCGGATTAAAATGTTCTGAAAACTTACTGTTCTTATTTACAATATTTCTGACAAGATCTGACAAGACTTTTGATCATTATTTTCTTAAACGCTGTTATATCGCCCAACAGTATTTCCGATCGTGGAAGAACCCTTTTGATATTAACAAACAGCCCACTTCCCTCCATGGTGATTATATAGTGGATAATATTTTTTGTTTTATCTATTTTATTGTCACCTGAGGGTTTTTAATAGCGCACATAAAGATATAACTCTATTAGACCACCAGTGAGCCCTCACCATGAATTGAGGTAACGGCTGACGAACCCTTACATCAAAGCGGTTCTATTTATTCGACCATGAAATGATTTGCAGAGTAAAAATTGTTAAATATCCTCTCATTTTTGTGACCTCTGTAAAATTTATTTATTTTTTATGGTTGAAAATTAAGAGGAAATACGGTATATACATGTGCAAATTCACAAAAATATACTTATTCAAACTTATCGGTTCACCATTAAACTAGACATATTTCAACAAAATACTCATCAAACTGCATCATGGGTCGTTGGCAAAAAAGGATTGTTGTTTCTGTCTCTCTTGAGCCTTGATTTGTTATCACCTGCTGTTACAGGAATGGCGTGTACGCATGCGCAGTGACTTGACCACACCGTGGCAGATTAAATGCCTTGCATTACTTTTAATTGTTAAGATTAAATACCACGTGTTAAATACATACTATCGAAAATGGATTATCCTGAAGGGGATAAAAAATGTCTAAATTATATCATTATCAATAAATAGAGCATATGAACTTAACCAAAGAATACATTTAATGTTTTCTGCATAAATTTGCGTGCATCTGCGTGAACATTGAAAAATCAAATTCATTTTACACCTTATTTGGGCACATTTAAATGAAGAAATATTAAACATGATGACAATTTATTTCCTTTGTTTCTATGATCCTACAGTGGCTACATTGAACGAGGAATGGAACGAAATCAAGTCATGATGTTGATTCCTATTATTTAAAACACTTGCATTTAAATTACTGATTCCAAAAAGTTTTGGCCTTTTCTCAAAATTGTATCCAGTGGGTTACATAATTTTCAGAGAGATGTTTCTTTAAAAAATATCAGGCATAGAGCAATCAAATTTTTGCAAAAAAAAATTGTTTGAAAAAATATTATCTTAAATGTTCATTTTCTTTGTTAGATTTTAGGTTTTTAAGAAGCAGTTAAATGATATTTAAAACAAAGAACCATTTCTAATTTCACAGTGCCGCGACTACGTTGCAGCCAGGTCGAGGTTTCAAATGAATTCCACAGTCCATATTAGCATGTAATTTTCGTAACCTATACATACGAGAACGCGAAACCGACGGAAATGTTAATAATTCTCTCAGTTGCCAGTCGCCAAACCTGGATTTATAATCAATATGAACAAAGTGAATCTCCCAGTGGCCGATCCTAATTGTGTCATGTGTTGTTAAAGAGAAATTCAGAAATTTTAATTATATTTTTCACACAGAATTGAATGGTTCACTGCTTACTTATTATAAAGATTTGTTTTTTGTTTTTTTTTTTCTTGTTTTTTTAGCGATTATTATTATTATCATTATTGTTATTATTAGCAATCACCCGTGCTACGCACGGTTTCGGTTGTCTTGGTTGTAGAATATTACCGTCTCTTTCAGGGTTGGGCAAAACCCGGGTTTTAAGCATAAAACCGAGCCCAGTAGATTTTACTGGGTAAACCCGGGTTTTATGGGTTTTACGGGTTATATGGGCAATATAGTCTCAAATGGCAACTGAATGAACTCAAAATTTCTTGTACCAGCTTGGAAAATACAGTCATCAGTATGCTTCTCTAATTAATATATATATATATATATAAATATATATATATATATAACTGTATAAATATATATAATATATAACTGATATCGGTGATATATAACAGTTATAATGATAATTAAAAAAAAACAGGAGTCTGTGAGATGGAGTATTAACCTACCATACTTTGTCACTCCAGTTATTTCAATCATATTTCTATCTGAATCTATCACTTGTATTTTTTGATGATTTCGAAAAAATTTTCCTTGAATCAATGAAAGATTGAAAAGGGATGGATTATTTATTGGGTGTGTACAAAAACTGGTTAACTGGTTGACACAAGATGACACAAGATGGTTACTGTTATAAAACAGTTTGAACATAATGCATGATGTGCATTGGTGCATGACACAGTCTCTTGCTTGTGTGCTTTTTCATTAATATCTGTGATTTTGCTCATATATTGGTATTAAACTTATTTCATGGACAATCACTGTAATTTTTCCTCTTTATTTGATTATATGCATTTTAAGCAGCGATTCTGAGATTGAAAAGAATGCTTCTAGAAAAGCTCAAATTTATCATATTGCCCATTAAAACCCGCATGTGGGTTTTAAGTCTTATTGCCCGCTCGGGTAAAAAGGGGTATTACCCGCCCGGGTTTACCCGCCTGGGTATTACCCGTCCAACCTTGGTCTCTTTGCTCTCTTTGAAGACGTCATTTGGTGTTAATGTTCTGTCTTTGAGTTGACCTTGTGTATGAGTCTTGATGACCTGGACTCTTATGACCGCGCTCTTGAGATGACATGTTTTTCTTTCATTCAGTGTTAAAACGAATACCTTTTCTTGACAAAATATGTGACCTTCGGAAGACTCGCGTGCAAACACCAGTGGTGAAGTTCCGTTGAAAAACGATAGATGGCGAGTACGTCCTCTAGAACAATAAAAGTGGGTGAAATGTCTTCGGACAAACCTCGAGCATATGTATGTCGAAAAAGAGGAGATACAGAAAATCACACAAATACCATACGCTATTTATATATAGATCCATTATAAGTATGGTGTTATGCATAAAAAACTTATTGAAGCCAAGAGATTTGCCGGAGAATTTTTCTGAGAAGTTTATATGATAAATGAAATCATTTTTATATGAAAATATATTATGTTGAACATCGATATTTAAAGTTGCCCTCCGAGCCCGTCAATCCACCAGTAAAGGAACCTGTTATCTTGCATGGTAGTAAAGTAGCGCTGAGACGTGTTCTCAGAAATTGCGTTCCCATTATCACTCGCCTGGTCCGGCAATCCGGCTGCGCAAAAGTTAGTGGCAGCATTATAGTATGTGGTACATTTAATGACTGTATATTTTTTTTAATATCACGCACTCCCAAAGACCATTTCTGTATGAAACTGAGCCAATGTTTTCCAGCGAGACAGTCACTGCATTAACTACCAATCTTGTAAGTAACGTTAACTTAGGTGGTTACCTTAATAGAATGTGTTGCTATCGCCATCTGTTGGCAGTCTACGTAACTATTGGAATTATCTCGAGAGGGGAACTGTGCAATTTCGGGCGGATGACTGCAAATAAAAGAAAACCCCAAATAAGGCCCCCGGAGTAAATCGAACACTTTGGTTATTGTGTTACCGGACACACAAAAAAAGGCGCCCGCGGGGGAGCAAATATAAAAATTATTAATTATGTAGGTAATACGCAATTATTGCAAATAAAAGTGAGTGGATTCTCTTCGGACAATCCGTACGGTGGTATCAGAGGAGATACGGAGAATTACAAAAATCGCCTTACGCTATTAATATATAGATTATTTATTAAGCAGCGTTTCCATGTGCGCGTATATGCGTATTTGCGTGAACTGGCAAACGTATATATTTGTACAGTTGATCAAGGAGGCTTTAAAAAAACAAGGGACCCATGGGTCACGGCGCTCAGCTGTTATTTTTGATAAAAAAAATATGATTTAGAAATAAGGCACATGCTTGTTTTGTGTGGAAATAAAATATAAGCTGTATTATGAGTTGTGGGTGTTCAGCTTATGTATGATTTTGATAGTATCTTTGGAGACAGGGAAGAGGATTAATTTCATTTATTTTATTTACAAATGGAGTGCTATTGTCACACAGATTTTGACTTTGCCATATAACTTTTAAGCAGAACATATAATATAAGAGTTTAACTATTTATTAAAAATAATTACAAATTGTCCCAAATATAATTTTTATTAAAAATAATAAGAGAATCGTATGATTTTTTAAAATAAATACAACTGAAATGATTATAAAAATGATATCAAAGAATATATTCATGAATGCATTCATGAATACATTTTGAAAGTATTTGCACTGGTATTCATATACTTTCATTTTTACATGAATTCCCATTCTTATGCAAGAAATTTTATAATGTAGTACATATTCATATTCGTATTCAAGTACATTTGCAAAGTATTCACACCATGTCTGGTATTTATTCAGTTTTCACCAAACAATGATGTTGAGAATCCAGAATATACAAAATTCACACATTTAAATAATGATCATAAGTACCTGGTATTATGGCTATTATTCATATTTAAAAAAATAAATGTAATATATTCATTTTGGACTAATTTCACATCAATGTACACACTAGACACAGCAGGAATCTAGATTAATATTATCAACTGCATCTTTTTCTATCATTAATTTCCTTCATATGATCCCTAATGATTGGCAATGAATAATATGATTTATTTTTTATCATTAAAATTGAACTGAAAAATACCATAGGTGACTGCATGGTGTTGTTTGGAATACGTGACATTCTATCAATCGATACAAGATTCTTATATCATCAGTAGCTGCAAGTTAATTTCCTGTTATTATCAACTAACAAATTCCTTTTCTATTTTTCTTTAATTTGTTATTAAAAACCAATATAAATTTATTAATTTATTGTTTATTGTTATGTTGTTAGTTAAAACTACTAGATGAGTTGGGTTGGACACCTGGATCAACCGTGGCTGGCCATAAGCTGCCTGGCTGCCCAAGTGTATGCCTCGCGTCAAGCGTGCATAATTTGATGAAAGGTCAACAAGGTCAACATACAGGTGAATCAAGAGGGGCTGGGGAGAGCTAAGGTCTGACATGGTCTCATAAAAACATTAATAAAAGCTACAATTTTTGGCCAATTTCTTTCAGCTTTCTAAACTAAAAAGCTGAAATCCTTATGTGTGCATGATATGAAAATTATATCAACAGTGCTCACAGCAAACAAACGTGCCATGGTCAAATTTTGGCAAATTTAAGGTACTAATTTTATATTTATACTAATAACTTATAAAATTTAAAAAATTCAGAACTAATTTTGGGTATTAAATTGAATCTTGATAAAATAATGTTACATCCCTGACAAAAACTCTAGCTTTAGCAATCCTCTTGTTAAGGGAGTAAATATATATCTTGAATTTTTACAAAGTGCATTATGTTTTGGGCCCATAACTTAAAACAATTACGCAATACTGAGATCATTTCTGGCATGTGCATAGAGAATGTATAGAAAAATATGTATATTATATATGATTAAAGTCAGATCAGTGGTTTTGATATTAGGCAGTCTTGAAGTGTAACAATGGGATTTTAATGGAAAAATGAAGTTTTTCATTAATATCTCGAAGGTATTAAGTCCTAGAGACCAAATTTTTGGCATGGTAGGGGATTTTGGAGACATATAATTGTATGCCAAATTTAGGAACTGAGAGCTGAAGCTGGGGAGCTGAGCCCTTGCAAACTGCACAACACTAGCTTGATGTAAACAATATGTTACATAGTGCTTGAAAACTTGAATAAAATCTACAGTTTTTGATCAACTGGTTTCGAATTTTAGGTGTTAACAGGCAAATGCTAACAAAAACATGCTGTGAAAATTAAATCCACAGTACTTACAGGAAAAAAACGTGCCATGGTCAAAGTTGGGCAAAATTTAAGGTACTAATTTTTTTATTCTTTTTTTTTATATTTCAAAAAAATTTAAAGATTTGATCTAATTTTGGGTATACAATTTAATTTTGATTAATAAAGTTATATTACTTGAAAAAAAAGTCCATCAAATATATTTCCTGATTTTTTACCAAATGCATTATGTTTGGGCCCATAACTTTTAAATTATATAATACAGACATAATTTCTGGCATGTACATAGGAACTATATAGGGGATTATTTATGGTAAATATGAGGAAAAACAGATGAGTAGTTTTGATATTAGGCAGTCCTGAAGTGTGAAAATAGGTTTTTAATGAAAAATTGAGGTTTTTCCTTAATTTCTCAAAGGAACGAAGTCGCAAAGACCCAGTTTTCGGCTTGGTAGGAGATCTTGGGGACATCTAACATTATGCCGAATTTTGGATTCCTAGGTCTTACGGTTTCAAAACGTGCCACATCTACGGGCGGACGGACGGACGGACAGACGGACGGACGACGGACAATGGACCACGACTATAGCTCAGATGACTTATAGTCAGCTGAGCTAAAAAAGATGTTGAAATGACGTCATTTTACCCTGAATCCCTGAGTTCAGGCAGCAGCCCCTATGCGTGAAAATCGGTGGCAATTTTCACGCATATACGCACATGCTTATATACGCTGACGGACAAATGGAAAGAAAAAAATCATATGAGCGATTTTTCACGCATATACGGGTATTTCTACAGAAAACGTCGCATTTCAAGGGTTTTCTTGGTGATTTTTTTTTAAATCTTGATTTTGATATAACAAAACTTAATTTGTAGAAAAATATCGTTAGAATTGTAAAATAATGCAAGTAGTTCACTTTTCAGTTTCCTTTTTTTTTTAAATAGTCCAGGTAAGGGGAAAATATAAACCTTTTTCTCGACACCGTTTAACGCAGTGAAATCTCACTTGCACATTTCAGAAATTGTTTTGACTAGATTTTTTGTGATTTTCGATAAAATTAAAATTAATAGCCTTTGATAAAATCAAAACAAATTTCAGTTATGAATTTAACCCCCAAAAAATGTGTAAAAAAGAACATATTTTCTACTTTTTAATTAACTTTTGAAAACAAAAATTGTCTCTATACCTATTTTTGCTTCCAGAGGGATGCATTTGCAGGGATTTACCGGACAAAGTACTTTGGTACATCTACCTTCAGAATTTGAGTCGAAATACCTTGTTAATTTTTTTGAATGCACAGAAAATAAAATTTTAACATGGTTTTAAATCCTCTAGGTAACGGTGTTGAGCATAGATAACGGTGTTGAGCATAGGTAACGGAGTCGAGCTTCTGAAGTAAAAATAACCGTAGTGACTACTTGAATACCAGTATTATGTATTAAAACAAGCAAATGCCTGTTTGAATAGAAGAAACGCAAATGTTTAAAATATTTAGCCCAAAATATGTTTCAAATTCTATTTCAATAATTTGGATTTAATACCAAGTTCTCGACACCGTTACCTTGCTCTCGACACCGTTATTTTTCATGCAGGTAACGGTTTCGAGTGGTAACGGTGCTGAGTTTTTTTCATCTATACGTCAAATGCAGGACAAAAATTACTTCCATACCGTCCCTATGAGGGCAGCACGAGTTATCACTATATGAACAACAAGAGGAAGCCATTTTCGAAGTGTTATATGTGACGGTTAATTTTTCGCAGGTGTAATGGTGTCGAGTCCAAATAAACATTCGGTGATTTTTTTAACCCTTTAATGATTAACAGAGAACACTGATATGGCAGTTACTAAATTTAATTGTGGATTATGTGTACAAAATTTCCTGAACTCTAATAAACGCTGCTCCCTGCATCAGCAAAGTGGTTTCTGTTCACGCGCTGCAAGGTCAAAAGGTCAGGTAACGGTGCCGAGTATATTTTGGGAGACATACTTTTTATATCCAAATTTTTGTCTTAAAAACAAAACGGTCAGGAAAAATCAAGCAAAAATATCATCTTAATAAACTTTCACCGCTGTGACAACGTGGAAAACAAAATCTATATAAATGAAACAGTGGTTACAGAAAAACGCTGTTTTGAATTTAAGATCCGGAAGAAAGGGAAAACGGAAATTAAAGGGTATAGGAACATTTGCAGCTTTTTTTCTGTATGTATTTCTGCCCCGATTTAAATTATTTTTATCTCATAATAATGGTTATATCGTTAGCAACAATCTGAATGGTTATTCATGTCATTTTTAGCATTTGCTAATTTCTCAGTAACAAATATAGTTTCGGGACATGAAATGCGACATTTTTTGTAGAAATACCCATACACATATATGCGCACATAGAAACGCTGTTTAACCCGTTCTTGCGTTGTTCAGGTAGTTCTTAATAGATGGCGCTGCAATGACCCCCCCCCCCCCCCCCCCCACTCCATTATGCCATCCAACGCATTTAACCAGCAAATCAAACAGCCTTTCTTGGCTCTCAAAATAATCGAACTTAATGATGATAAGGAAGATAAAAAATAAACGCTTTCAAATATTCAATATTTATCAGAAAAAAAACATTAGTTACTTAACAGTATATGCATATGTAACATTACTTTACTTTGGACTCCGGTCCCTATCAAGGCACTGATATCACATGATGACAACATCAGCAATTATAAAATATCAAAGCACCTAAAACAAAATGAACCTCTCTACCCCAGTAATCTATCCCAGTCTTGAAACACCTAACTTGTTAATATCCCTCTATTATTTTGCACGCGGACACCAGTTAACTCACTCCAAATCCGACAGATGACGCTGCTAGTTCATACACATGATAAACAGTCGCAGTTTTCTTTAGACGTGAGCTATTAACTAATAGTGGGCCATCCAAAGTTGATTTTTTTTTTCGCTTTTAAGGGCATTGCTTGTTAATAGCAGGCATCCATGCTAGATCAATCAGCACTATAGTGAAGAAAAAAAGTCTGGGTGGATGCCACCTGAAATTTCGAATTTCAAGGTCATTTTCAAGGTCAAACTATAAAATGGGCCAGCCAAGGTCGATTTTTCACTTTAGGGGACATTGCTTGTTTATATCAGGCATCCATGCCAGATAATCCAACCAAACAGTGACGGAAAAAGTGTAGGGCGTGCCCTCAATAATCAATCACGACTGGATGTAACCAGTGTTCCCATCTTTAGCCTGTCTCTAACGAAAATGTTTGTCAGGGTTTCAAATTCACAAGATTCTGATAACTGGCGTAGTCTGACTACATACTGATGTTCCTTAGTGAAAGGGTGCTCAGCTTGCAGTACATGAATGTTATTATCCTTTACTGATATATCCGACCATTCTGTACACGAGTATGGCCATCAATGATTGGCCATGGGCCATTTTCTCATGATATCAAACCTTATTGGCATCTGTGGACCTTCACCATAACTCACAGAAAGTGTGAAAGTTTACTAAAGGAGTAACCACACTACCATCATAAAGCCGTATACTACCTTTTACAGGCTGTAGCTCAATGTCTTCACACTGTAAAATGTCCTTTAATGTCGCATATGACATAGCACTACAAGTAGCTCCAGTATCTAACTGCACTTGTTTTACAATATCAACGGCCCCTTGAAATGTAAGCGGTAGCATAAACCTGCTTTTTTCTGCTTATTCACAGCTCCAAAGTGCCGAACTACAAATGCATCCTCATCCGACTGCTCAATGTCCATTCTATGCACTTTGTTTTTTTTTTGTTTGTTTTTTTTTTGTGTATTTGTTTTCATCTTGCACACAACAGCGAAATAGTTTTGTTTCCCACATCTTTTGCAATTTTCTTCCATAAGCCGGACATTTCCCCTTAATATGTTTTGTTACACAATATTTACATTCTGTTTGGCGCGTGTGTCCTTGAGTCTTTTTACTAAGTTTTGGATTATTTCCTTGCCTACCAGTCTTGCGCTTCACTCCATGAATCTGTTCAACAAGTCTTGACTTGGCACCAGTCATCTGACTTTTTATGAATCTTTGACAGTTCACTAGCTCTAACCATTTCTACACACTGATTTAGATCGGGGACAGGGGTGCCCTCAATAATGTATCACGACAGGCTGTATCCAGTGTTCCCATCACTAGCCTGTCTCTAACGAAACTGTTTGTCAGGGTTTCAAATTCACAAGATTCTGATAACTGGCGTAGTCTGACTACATACTGATCCACTGTTTTATGTTCAGTTTGATTCGCAGTGTTGAATTTATATCTCTCAAACAACACATTTTTCTGTGGCAAGAAATGTTCCCTTAGTTTCCTAATAATAATCCATGGGTCCTTCTTATCCTCTGCTGTTATACTGGGCAAACTGTTCATAATTTTTAAGCATGCTTGTCCCAAAATAAAACATAATGTAGCAGCGACCTGATATATCTCCCGCATAGGTTATCTGTACCGTCTGGTTTTACAAATTTCTTATCAAGTTCTGTAGCTTCAATACAGTAATTCCATACGGTCTCAAACTGTTTCCAGTTCTCAGTGACATCGCCGTTTAGTGACATATGACTCGGCGGGGGTATCTGATAGGCGGCCATAATATCTACAGTTCTAGGAGTCTGACAAAACAACTGACGAGTGACGTGTTAAATTTGACAGGGACAGTTCTAACGGCAAAAGTTCCGAGACGTCAGCTTTATAAATCATATGTCAACACAAGTGAATGTACTCACGTTTGTTGCGGATCCACAACTGTGATACGATCACAGTTGTGGGAATGGCCTGTACAGTTACTAGTTAGGCCTTGTAATGGTGAAATGGTAGACACTGGTAGAAGGCATAAAAAAAAAACTCTTAAAACTACTAAATATACACACCAAAATGCATCCGTTAGTGTCTTTGGTAGTAAATGGGTCTTTCTGGCAACTTTACCACGTTCTTACCATAATATATTAATGAAACATTATCCCTAACGATCCTTGTAAGCCCGCGGTGATTTAAACATAACAATATACAGGAATTTGTAATGAGGGGACGTTGATCGACTGGTACCCTCCACCGACATCTATTATCGCCCGCTTTTTCCAGTTCAAACAGCGATAAGATCAGAGCGGGTTCCCAGTCTAAATCCCGTTGCAAAGGACTGTGGGTCACTCAATGTAATCATGGCGGCTTGTTCTCTATGTAAACACATCAGATCTTGCCAAAATTATGAATAAGTAGGGCAATTGAGCATTATTTTGGTACCACTACTTTGCAGATGTTTCATAAAACATCCAAAGACAACAAAAAACTAATTATTTTATGTTGACACCGCTTGAAATGTCAATTTTAGGATTCGAAAGGGGTCTCCTATTTGGAACAATATGAGGCGTTTTCCTAAGAGTCGATCCCAAGACGTTGTTGACGGAGAGAAGCAGAGCGGATCGGAATCGCACGTCTTGGGACGAGACAATACTTACGTATACCATGTTACAAACAATACTTGCTATGATCCTTCCACAGTTTCAAAGTGGCATATCAAAGATACGATTAAAGTTCACAACAAAAAACAATTCCAACATTCACTCAGAAATCAAATATGGCGCCGTTTTGTAGCACGTGACGAGGGGACCTCTCCATTCCGTTCCGCGAATCCTGCGGTTCCGTCGGTCACTTTGAAAGTTTCCTACATCCAGTTAAACGAGTGTTTCTGGACAAAACGTTGTCCAAACTGTTCCTGGCGTGCGGCTGCCACTTCTGACACCATGTTTGTCGGATGTTATTCCAGGCACGCGACACAATCGCTCAACAAACGCGGAGGCTAACAGTTAACATATTAAATGGCTGTAATGTTCGTCCCACACATACAAAATACACGTAGTTGCCACAAGGGGGCGCAACAGTAACTGGTAACATAATACCCCCTAGCCCACATCAATAATAAACATACGTCCCGTAACAGTGGATGCCATCCTACATTTTTACCTTGAGGGTCATTTTCAAGGTCATATACAAGGTCAAACCGAAGAAAATTGAACCTGAACGGGTATAGTGTTTAACCTTTTGAGATATATTTGTGTCAAGTGCAACATACCCAAGCCACGTAATAATAATGTTCATAATTTCTTACACTTAAGAGTATGAAAAGTTCAACTTAAAAGTGTGCTTTTGTTCACGCAGTAACGTTTTTACTACTCTGAATCAAGATCGACATATGGAAGCGGTGTAAACCGCGGTAATGTGTCCCTCAAAGTGTCTTTAACACACTTTAAATGATAAAAGAAAAATGGCAACATTTAGTATTATGCAGGATAAGAGGTCCATATAAGTAACGGGTATTTGGTTATAATAATGTTGTTTTGGAGGATGTTGTGGGTATCAGAACAGGGGCGGATTTAGGATTTAGGTCAAACGGATTAATGATAATACCTGATAAAGGTCCCCAGGTGTGGAAAAGGGGTAATTGGTCTGAACTCCTTTGAAAATGGTGCGGCAGCTGAACGGGGGGGGGGGGACGGGGGAGGGTTCGAACCCCCTGGAACTCCTCTGGATACGCCACTGCAGAAGACCCTGGATAGACGTTTCACATTTAAAATTAAAACGCATACTGAAACATTCAAAAGGGCTCTAAAAGTAGCTGTCACAATGACAAAAGTAGGCGATTTCTATCATTATATATTAATCAGAAAATATAAATAGTCACACATCCCAGATGAATGTTATGCAATACTGTTGAACAATAGGTCACACATTCAGCTGAAACTCTCTTGGTTGAAGGGAAAAACATATAAACATAATTGAGGAGGCAGCATGTATATACCGTAAATGACAATATAACTTCTGTTGGTGACACGTTGAAACCATAGACATAAAAAGACTATGTCTATGGTTGAAACGGCAGCTTATTAATTCAGTGCTAATCGTAGCCTAGAGTATATACGCTCCATCACACCATGCATGCCAAGCTCTCACCATGTACAATGAGGACAATAAGGACACAGGTGCCCACATCTGTCTCCTATTATATGTCTGTGTAGCCGACTAATTATGTACCCTTTTTATTTCCTAATCATGGCACATCAATATTTCTTTTAAAAGGATAAAATTGATTAAAACAACTGACAGGTCCTAGCCTTTCATGCAAGTGTTTATAATGTACCTTACCTGCCCCCATTGTCATTATATATGAACATGTACATTATCAGGGAAAAAATATCTTTTATCTGGCGAGGCCTTTCGCCCTAATTTAAAATTAACTCTACTGGTATTTGAACAGCTAAAGAGAAGAATTATAGAATAAAAATGACATAAAACAATAGACTATTTAAAAAATTATGTCCGGTATAAGAAACTGTATAACACCTCC
This sequence comes from Sipunculus nudus, assembly GCA_026874595.1. Lineage (NCBI taxonomy): Eukaryota > Metazoa > Annelida > Sipuncula > Golfingiida > Sipunculidae > Sipunculus > Sipunculus nudus. The sequence continues at coordinate 24,066,630 of CM049308.1, read as the reverse complement.
AGATCTGTCATGAGGGCTACAAATAAGAGCACCAAGGTTTGTATCTCAAGATTTTAACAGCTTAAACGATGATCGTTTAACTCAAATAAACACAAAATGTTAAATACATAGCAAAAATCGACTAATAACCAAAGTGAAACAAAAAGTGTTTAGTATGTTACCAAATCTACAAGATGATATAATTGAATTAACTATCTGAAAAAGATATAGGCCTAGACAGCAATAACGATCAAATTACCAAGCCATTATTATTGTAATTTGTCATTATTACTGTCATTATATTTCCATATGGTATGGACTTAAATGGTTTCACACACCTGGGACTTTCCTTCATGCATGCAATCGATTAATCAATAACAAATCTTATTATTGATACACATTATGTCTTAACACAATAGTCGTCAAAGTAGCTTGTACATGCTAGTGTTTTTAGGATTCTCTCTAGGGCTCTGAATATAAATAAATCTAGTTGGAAAAAGACAGTATAAAAATGATTATGCACCAGATAGCACTATCATATAGGAAATATTTGCAGAATGCGTCAATTTGAGACTTGATCTTCTTCGTGACATAAAGAAATAAATAAAAAAAAATTATATCACTGCAGTGGTACGAGTCAACAACTTGATATTGTTTAAGAAACTACTCGCAGATTGTCAATACATGTTTACATACAGAACAAACTGATATCTATAGCAAAACAAAACGTACCCGTGTCAAAGTTGCCAGCGCCCCCTCCTGGCCACAGTCGTATTGCAAAAAAATAGGTTACTCATGTGGCCCATGCATGATAAATGACTATGTTTTAAATATGTGAATTCAGACGTCTCAGAGGTGAGTGAGAGACAAACACACAAACCCACGGACAGTATGATAAGACTATGTACAGTGCAAACTCACGGTTACAAATTAAGTGAAACCATGCATAATCCTATAGTATATAGAGTAAATTATGTACATTTTTTTATTCATTACAAGTTTATCTGTTTGCAATTCTAAATTTTCAGTTGCAATCAACAAAACAAGTTGATATACAGACATTTTAAATGGAAAAAAATAGGCCTATATTACACCAAACAAGGAAAAAACGAAATTGCATGTATACCTTGTGATCTTGATGACCTTCAAAATGACCTTCAAATTCAAGTTTCGCGAAGGCATCCACCCATATCTTATTTACCTCCTATTACTGGTCAGATCCCACAATGGATGCCTGCTATTAGCACGCAATGCCGTAAAAATAATTCTAGCGGGCTTTCCAGAGTTTGGCTGGCCAACTATAACCGCTGTCTCCTCCTCACCAATGTTGTTTCTAACATGGACAATTATGATTCCGTGAGTGATCTGAACAAGAGCATATCTATGCTAAATGCTGTGGAGCTGATTAGAAGGGCGTGGGCTGTGGTGTCTAAACAGCCTAGCTGGGATTAGCGGTCATCCCAGAGGCAAAGCTGGAAGCCGCTGAAAGTAAACTACCGGTGCATGAGTTTGATGTGGTTAACTCTGTAATACCCACTGATCTGTCTGAGTGCGGGCAGTGATGCAACACCCAAAACCTCGGTGATGTCATTTGAAGAGGCCGGAATTGTGTAATTGTATACTAGCAATATATAATGCTAGCTAGCCATTACTTGCATATAATGGGCACCTCTATAAAGTGGGCAGTTGAGCCGAGTACTAAGTATATATATATATATATATATATATATATATATATATATATATATATATACTTAGTAACTATTCTTTGAATATACCGCTCTGGCCTAGTCTGTAGGCCATAGAGCACTTTACATCGGAGGGTAACACTACCTTCTATATATATATATATATATATATATATATATATATATATATATATATATGAGGAGAGACAGAGAGAGAGAGAAAGAGAGGATGGGAGAAGGGCGAGGGACGTGAGGCCATTGAAATTAAAATTCCAAACCAATACGTTTCATAAGTTCTTCCTTTCGGGCGAGTGATTAATTGCTTAATACAATTATACAAATATAACATAACAACTCGGTCACTAAACAGTATCTCTTTGATTTGGTTCAATGTTGTCATATTAGCGGTAAATTACTGTATTATGCAACCTCGTTCGGTCTTAGTTTTCCTCGCTTTAACTTGCACTTTTAAAAGTGTCATATCTCAAAATTATATATATATATCATATCGTTTCCTATATTAATGACAGTTCACCTGTATAATATCTGTAAAATTCTTAAGATTGTGCCTAGTTGGACAACTTTACAATTAGATGAGAAATGTTCATGAGAAACAAATGACAAAGAGGTCATAACGCTCACTTAATCTCTGACACTAGATAATCTATCATCTATAGATGTTATGATCTTAAAATTCCAAACCAATACGTTTCATAAGTTCTTCCTTTCGGGCGAGTGATTAATTGCTTAATACAATTATACAAATATAACATAACAACTCGGTCACTAAACAGTATCTCTTTGATTTGGTTCAATGTTGTCATATTAGCGGTAAATTACTGTATTATGCAACCTCGTTCGGTCTTAGTTTTCCTCGCTTTAACTTGCACTTTTAAAAGTGTCATATCTCAAAATTATATATATATATCATATCGTTTCCTATATTAATGACAGTTCACCTGTATAATATCTGTAAAATTCTTAAGATTGTGCCTAGTTGGACAACTTTACAATTAGATGAGAAATGTTCATGAGAAACAAATGACAAAGAGGTCATAACGCTCACTTAATCTCTGACACTAGGTAATCTATCATCTATAGATGTTATGATCTGGTGAAAAAAAATATTTGTTAACGAACCTTGAACAATTGGTATGACTGCCAGAGTGCCCAAAGTCGGGTTTTAGCCGATAGTCTTTAGAAAATAAGTAATAGTGACGTTATTTAAGGTTTCCAAGATGATTTTATCAGGAACTCCCTTGCTTAGTTAGCAGTGTCTGTATAAAACTGCTATGACTTCCGTCCATCTGACTTATAGGGTATTCAAATCTTTTGTTTCACATAGCTCACCTAACATAGGACACAGTGATTTTATTTTGGATGTCCAATGAGACATAACAATGACCCCTTTTAAAATGAGAATAATATTGTCAGATCCTGTTCAGAATGTGCCCTGTCTGGCTTTCTGGGTGCTCAACATTAGGCTTTATACTTGTAGCTCACAGAATTTAGGTCGTGGTGACCTCATTTCAGGTTTCTCATATAATGATCAAGAAATAACATGACAAAACAAATTACTAAACGGGGAAAACATATCACAGCAAAAAGAATTGTTATTAAAATTTTATTATTTTAGTGCAGCTGAAGTTCAAATTCGGTTTATTTTACTGAAAATAAAATTAAAAAACTTTGAGGCGGGGTCAAAACTGACTTGCACCTTGTTCAAGGAACCGACCTCCTTTTTTTTAATAACAAAAAAAGGAACAAAATAGTTATATTGTCAGACCAAAATGATTCGGGACTGAAATAACACAAATAAAGCAGACTTTTAATTGGTAATTTAACATTTTGGCACACGGTCGGGGTTATTCAGTCTGTCACATATGTAAAAATTTCTTATTAGAATTTCATTTTCTTAACGATGAAAAAATGGGCTTTTTCAGTTATATTTTCAGCCTGTTTATCTACAATAATAATAATAATAATAATAATAATAATAATAATAAAAATAATAATAATAATAATAATAATAATAATAATAATAATAATAATAAAGTTATTAATAATAATAATATTATAATAATATAATAATAAAATTAATAATAATAATAATAATAATAATAATAATACTAAAAATAAACTACATGCTACTACTACTATGACTACCTATAATAATAATAATAATTAATATGATTATATGACCTAGGTGCTGACAAGTAATTACGCTACCTATCGTTTAAAGCTTGCACCATATATAAGTAGGTCTGATAATATCAAATTTCCATTTTAAGTTATTTTAATGTTATATCAATAATGAACTTAATATTATATATTAATATACTATAACAACGGCCACGCACAAAAAAATGAATATCCTACAAACACCATCGCTCCTGTTTCAACGCTGTGTATTAATGTTGCTAAACACTACTCCTGGCTCAGTCTCTTTAAAGAAATAATTACGTGTGAATTAAGGGAACTTTTCACTCAACAGGTATTTTTTTTTTTTTTTTTTTTTTACAAATCATTAATTTTATTGCTGAAAAATCAGGTATGTTAAATATGCGTTAAGTATAGAGCTTTCGCCCTACAATATTATGGTATCTGGTAATTTTTTTTTAACTAAAACTCCTATAAACAGGGAGAAATAAACTTGACCCGGGTGCGATTAGTGGTGCAAAACATACATATAGCGCTTACGCCTCCTGGTGGTCGTGCAAGATTTTTCAAGCTTTCTTCTGTGTATCATTTTTCATGGTTCTTCTCTGGCCTAGAAAGCCATTTCAAGAACTGTCTTTTTTGTATCTTTCTGCTGATGACAACATTAATAAGACGAAACCCCACCAAATTAAAAAAAAATAGAGTAACATATTGCATAGTTTTAGTACCAGAGACGAAGAACAGTGTTGCAGTCGAGTCCACGCCATCCGAGTAAGAGTACAAGTCCGAATCTCTGAAGTCCAAGTCCACCTTCTACGAGTCCATGTCATTTGGAACCCGAATCCAAGTCCGAGTTCATTATTGATATAACATTAAAATAACTTAAAATGGAAATTTGATATTATCAGACCTACTTATATATGGTGCAAGCTTCTATACATGCTTAATATTTGAATGTTTAAATAAATTTTGTTTCCGATGCAGAGCTAAAGCTTTATATGTATATTTATTTTAAATAAAACTGCAAGCAATTGGCACATGTGTATGGAATACTATATGAAATAACTTACATAATAAGTAGAGTATATCCAGATGAATTGTTTCACTTATTCAATGTATTAAATGCCATACCATGCACTGGTATAAGCGTGGGAAATTAGATTTTGGGAACCCAGGTGTTTTATTTGATGTCAGGTTCGATTCTTAAACTCTATTGGAATTTTTCTTGTCCAACTCATCAAAGCTGGTCCAGCGACTGTGTTTAAAAAACATTGTTTTGTGCAAATTAAAAAAAACGCAGGTACTAGCACATTTATGTCCCACTCTGTTTTCTAAGGAGGCGTGTCTATTAATTATTCACGCAGAGTTGTCACGAGAATTCTGTAAGGCGATAGGGCATAGAATATATATACTCCGACCTCTGGAATAATGCTTTGCGTTTTGTGATAATTTTCCATTTGATGGCATATGGCAATTTATCTTCTTTCAAGGTCCATACATATTGGCTTAGTGTGGTACTGTTTCTGTATTTCTTATTCTGAAAACTACTCATGTGTCCATCTTGTTTTGAAGGTGTTCTCGGTTAGTCCAATATATGTTTCTGCGTGATTATTATCTTGTCTGGTGACTGTGGCTTGGTAAACGCTTTGTGTCGGGCATCCTTCTTTGATCGCACATTTTTATTTCTGCAGTTGCAATTTGTGATAAAGATGTGTGTGTGCGTGTGTTCATTTATATATAAGAGAGGGCGAGACAGAATGAGAGAAAGTTGTATAAATAATTTTACTCTTGACAACATTCTCATAACTCCTAAGTATGGTCTACTAATGTCAACCTAAGTAGTTGTTTTGACGACCTTAAAGCTGTCGATTTGGTTACCCGTTGTTTCAGTTGAAAGTTTGAAGCAAGAGGGGTGTATTGTAATAATAATATTTTATTCTTGGGGCAGTCTCAAAATACCGTTGTAATGTCATAATGCTACCAGTTACGAGACATTTACTCCTCCCGATACTTGTCCAAAATATGGAAAAAAAGTTAATTTATTGAAACAGACGGGAAAGTAACAGTTTAATCACAAATTCATATTGACCGGTGATTACCCTTCAATTAACCTTCGATTCCTCCAGTGTCTGTCGAGAAAACTGAGAAAACAGCACATGTTGTGCCGCTGAAAACAAAAATGATAGGGACCCAGGGCTCCATAATGTGATTCTCATGCATATGCATAAGCAAGTGTTCCAGATCATATTATTTTTGTAGGTGGCCTATATTAATGGGTATAAAAGTAGAAATATAAATCTATAAATATAAAAGGTGTGTCACTTTGTGACCCTGAAAATGTGCATTGACCTGTCTGTGTTCTACTGTTTGCTGCGACTCTTCAAATTGAGCGCACAACGTGATATTTTCCCAGGCGCCGTCGGTTTATTTTCGGAATGATGTACTGTGGCAAACTATATATAAAATCACGTGGCGCTCACGACTTCAGTGTGGAAGGAATCAACCCAACATGATAAAGCTACTTTTGCTCGTTGCCTTGCTTGCCGGTAAGTCTTCTTCTCGAAAGTTAATTATCTCCTCTCTCTCTCTCTCTCTCTCTCTCTCTCTCTCTCAGGATAATGAAACAACCTCTCCTGGTTGCTTTATTTGGCTTTACGTTTCTCTCACAAAAGGTGACTTGGGCCTTGTTTCAAGGGGGAAAGAAGAAGGGGAACGTCTAACTTTGTTTGGAATGGGGAACAAACGAGCTTTAGCCAGCCTTGCTTTTCAGAGGAATAAAAAAATAATTAAAATGTTTAATGGTTAAATCAAATGTAAATTATAAATAATATATACGTTCCTCGTACAGCGGAAATACACCACAGATTACTCCGGAAATCCCAGTTCTATTATTTGTGAAATAGTCAGCTCACTGAATCAAAGTCTGGGAAAACGTAGCCATGCACAGACTCCGAATCCCCTGAATGGATTATAACGTTTCTGATGGTTTCTCTTCCTTCCACAGGAAGCCTTGCCCAAGAAACTCCTTGTGGACCAGATGGAGAGGGTCACTGTCATCTTGTTAGTTGTATTCCTCAACTAGGGGAGGAGGTATGCAGTAATCCGGGTGATAACAGGTGTCCTCTCGGTGAAGAATGCTGCTACGAGGCAGATCAGCCCTTTCCAGACGAGTGCAACTCGCCTTAAAGTGACCAATACTTAATTCTGGAACACATTGCACGAGGGTAGAATATTTTAATACTTTATGATCATGTTACTCAAATGGATGCATAATGCAAGCTTTGTTCGTAAATGCATTCGTTTGGGTCATGAAAGGGGCTTTTTCTCTGCATAACGCAGAACCTTCGAAGAACACAGAAATTAAGAGAACGTTTTACCTAGATCAAAGTTGGTTTAACAAAGCTAATTTACGACACAACACGTTTCATACAGGTAGCTCTAATAGTTTCCGAAATTTATACAAGTTACGAAAGGTAACGTAAAATCCACCCTTAACTAATGGTCCTATTTCAGTTGCCATATTCCGTTCTTTATTGAAATAATTCCTTTTTAGATAAGTATGGTGCTTTGGGCACTGTAGGAGCCGTAACAGCTAGGGTAATTCAAATGATAATATCTGGCTTCAACAGGACCTCGGGCTACACAACAACAACAAAATTGTTCCTCGACTCTTGCACCAAAAAGAACTATATATACCTTTATCTCTCCATCAAGAACTAAATGCAGTTGAACATTCAAATAATAAGCACATGCATGTTAGCTAACAAAAAATCTCAAATATCCAGTTCCAAAATTTCAATGTTATATCTGTATTGGACCCGAACTTGAACTCGGGCACCAGGGCACTCGAAGAAAGTGGGCTTGGACTTGAACCCCAAGGACTCGGAGTGTTATTTTGCCATCTGAAGAAGGATGCAAAATATACAACAATTCTTGAAATGGTTGATATAAATAACACAAAGTATAATCCATTTAATTTATACATTTCTGGTATATATCCTTTATCAAAGGTGCATTAACATGTTTTAAGTTGTGTTTCTCTCATTACTATCAGTTCATTTTGAATTACTACATAAGTGTCCTACCAAAACATTTTGGCACATGGGCATACGATCTAAACTTCACCTGTTATGGAGCTGTGTGCCACTAAACACGATCACATGACTGAACAATCGTGTACTGCTAACCAAGTGGCGTGTGCGCTGTATTCAAATTCAAGTTTATTTCCACCAGTTTGCAGGAGTAATGAAACAATTTCAGAATATCATATGAGGAGATACTATAACAATGTAAGGAGTAAACACTATACTTTGTATATTTAACATACCTGGTGTAGGAACAGGTCTTTTTGGTACACGTAATCATTTCTTTAAAGGGGCCGAGCCAGGAGCAGCGTTTAGAAATAATAATGCCGATGACATAATACAGGAGTGATGATTCTGTAAAATTATATTTTTTTGTGCGTGGCCGCTGGTATAGTATATTAGTATATACTATATAATATATATGGCATATCATTTCTTGTAAAATATTTAGACGAAAATTTGCGTTACTTGTAAGTATCATTTAATCATATTTATTATTATTATTTTTTTCATTATTTTATTATTGTTATTATAATAATGATAATTAATATTTTATTATTTTTATTGTTGTTGTAGGTAAACATGCTGGAGAAATGGCTGAAGGAGTCGAGCGCCTCTCTATTAATCAATAAATAATAATTCTATGCTGATGTCGTGGGATTTATTTTACACACAATGTATGCGAGATGGCATTAATGATAAGGGGAACCTTGAAGTAAATCTTTCATCATTAAGAAAATGAAATATTTCAAGAAAAATACAAATATATGATAGACTGCATACCTCCGACCATTTACTCACAAATAGGTCAATCTATGAGTGTTCGATCCACTTTATTTGACCAAGCGAGTTGTACAATAGAGCATCCGCTATCCACCATCTGTAATGCTGTTAAAATTTAATAACAGAACTTGAAAAGCCCATCAAAAACGGATTATAGCCTCTAGATGGAATGAAACATACGGGTCTTATTTCAGTAACGAATTAGACTGGTCTGACAATAAAAAAATGCTTTCTTTATCATTAAACAAGAAAAGTTAGGTTTCTCAGGCACCGCGAGCCTAAGTTTGGCCCCCACATCAAAGATTTTATTTTATTTTTACTAAATTTAAACGAATTTGAGCTTCAGCTGCACGGTCGTTTTTCTCAAAAATAATAAATTTCAATAACATTTCGTTTTTCTTTGAAGTCTGTTTATCTGTTTAGCATTTCTGTTATTGTCATGTTGTTAAATTATTTGATCATGAGGAATATTTATCGAAAGGGTCTAATAAAAGGTTAAAATATCTTCATAGAAGAGAATGTACATTTACTGTACAGTAAGAAGTGGATCCAGGGAGGTCCAGACCCCCCCCCCCCCCCCCCCCCCCATCACCTTATTTCAGCCGCCGCCGGTTTGAGACCAAATTTTGCTGCCTTGACCTCTCACCCTCTTTTCGGACCTGGTAACCTTACTTTAGGTTTTATCATTTGTCCTCCTGGGTTGGACACCTCCTTTTCCTGAATTCTGGATCCGCAACTGACATTCATCATTTTATATCTACGCCTCTTTTGTGGAGTACATGAAATTTTCTTCCCCTTCGGTTCGACCAACATCAAGGGGTATATTTATAAACTACAGGAAACACATTAAGCGCAGTGGTGTCACCTGTAGTTACCATTGTGAATTACTGGGTCTGGTTATAGTGTGGGAGCATATGTGACCGAGTATTTTTTTTTTTTTGTACCTTTGCAAAAATAGATATGGTGCAAGTTTTTCTAAAGGGGTTTGGTTATTTATTCCGGTCAATTTCTAGTGTAATGAAAAAATGGAGGGCCAATGTGTATAAATATATATTTTAGAGGAAAATCTAGCAACATAACACCTCAAAATTGCCAGTGTGGTAAATTTACTCACAATAACTTGGACTACATACAATACAAATTATTATAACAAATTTAGAGAGCACTTATAGAGCGCAAACCTCCGCCAACACCTGTATCCGCATCAACATACACCCAACTTTTAACGGACTATATAACCATAAAAAAATTATTAATTTATCACATCAGTTGTTCCTATTCCCATGGTCCGTTGTTCTACAAAATTTCATTGAAAATCATAAAAAATACGTGTTGAGACAAAAAAAAAAAAAGGATTCTATTGTAATTTGAACTAAGGTTGAGGCGAATCACTTGCTGATTCCAGGTAACCTGAATCGTATACACTATCGTTCGGTGCTCCCTGGTTATTATTAGTGGATGAAGATTTGGCCTCATTTATACAGAACATGTGAAAATGACCATTTGATACTTCCATTATGATTTAGCTATTTCGTCGATCTATTTTTCTATTATTACATCACTGACACCATCATCTAACTAACAAATAGTGAAGTCATAGAAATCCATCTCTTTCGATTAATTTATCCAAATCTATATACTCAGCTTCTTAATGAATTTTAAGGATTCTTGTGGCTATTTTGGTCATGAGCTAAGAAAGAAACGACAAAAAGGTTTAGGCGGATTATTAATCAGTTTAATGAATATATTGTGAAGAATACATAGCCGAAAAACTTAGGCTGTATATTTAGTTCAAGAACCTCTCAACATCGAACTTTCAACAGTCCACAATTCACAATTTTACGAAGTTTAATTCAACTTTTGTAGCTAGTGTGTGGACATATATTAGCAAGCAAAAGAATGTACAAAGTGATTCCATAACGTCAGCCATCTTCCTTGTGCGGCAAGGGTACATGGAACCAAGAGAAATTAACCTGACCGCCTCCGAGTTACGGAAACGGAAATAAACAGCCTTATTTTGCATTTTGGATAACAAATACATCCATTTCAACAAGCTGTATAATTGAAGGAAAACCAGAATTTTTTCTCTGTCAAAGTTTTTTTTTCAAACAATTGCCATAAAAACTTTGCTCTTTCAAAAGAGAATTTTGATCGAGATGTTTCCTTCTAAAGCTTTATCAAGTTCATTATCTCATTAAATGTCCATATAATACCTAAAATTATAAATGTTTTACTTAATTGTTAAAGTAGTATTTTAAATACAGATATGCTATTTTTTATGAAAATAGTACTAGATGTCAAATATGTAATAATCAATATGAGATATATATGGAAGGTAGAGCTCTTTAAAGAGCAATGTGTTTATCTAAATAAGTAGTAAGTTATATTTTAACTTAATCCATAAAGGCAAAAAGAAAAGTTTGGTACCTGCATATGAAGGTGTAAAAAAATGAAACGAAGGAGTTATATATAGCATACTGGGTCACTGATTTCTCAGAAGCAGGCACTTGTGAAACTTATACCTATACCAGGAAGGATTTAAAGCACTTAAATGCCTGGAGACCTATCAGGTTACTTAATGTTCACGTTAAGATACTGAGTAAAGTCTTAGTTAAGCGTATAGAAAAACCTCTCGAATTTGATTAAGCCCGATCAGTTTGCTTTCGTCCAAGGCAGATATATAGGAGAAACTATAAGATTAATATGGGATGTATTACATTTTACTTATATGGAAAACAGCCTGAAATAATATTTGCAACTGACCTTGAAGCTGCATTTGACAGTGTAGTTTGTAGCTTGTTGTTTTCTTGTTGAGTTATCGCGCGCGAAAGAAAATCAGCGATCGGGTTGTGGCGGCCATATTGGAATTCCGACAGGTCTGTAATTCAAAAGGTCTGGAGCCCTCATAGGTACCAACCATCCCTGTGAATTTGGGAAAGCTGCAGAAGGTTGTTCTTGAGTAATCGTGCGCGAAAGAAAATCAGCGATCGGGTTGTGGCGGCCATATTGGAATTCCGACAGAACTGTAATTAAATAGGTCTGGAGCCCTCATAGGTACCAACCATCCCTGTGAATTTGGGAAAGCTGCAGTAGTTTGTTGTTGAGTTATTGTGTGCGAAAGGAAATCAGCGATTGGGCTGTGGCGACCATATTGGAATTCCAACATGTCTGTAATTCAATAGGTCTCGAGCCCTCATAGGTACCAATCATCCCTGTGGCTGTGAATTTGGGAAAGCTGCAGTAGGTTGTTGTTGAGTTATCCCGCGCGAAAGAAAATCAGCGATTTGGCTGTGGCGGCCATATTGGATTTCCGACAGGTACTTCAATAGGTCTGGAGCCCTCATAGGCACCAATCATCCCTGTGAATTTTGGAAAAATGCAGTAGGCTGTTGTTGAGTTATCGCGCGCGAAAGAAAGTGTCACTGTCGGTAAGACGGACTGACAAAGGGATCACTATAGGGCACCGCTTGTCAAGCGGGGCCCTAATTATTATCATGGCCATGGGTTAATATTGTCTGGTCTTGTCTATGTGTCTAATCTACACATTCCAAATCGAAGGAATTAATAAATCTGATTTATTAATAGGTTATTTTTAATTAGTAACAATCCAAACGATACTATGGTAAATGTTAACGGGGGCAAGATTACTTAATTTGATTTCATCCAATCTGAAATTCTAAAAAAAATTGTGGAAAACATACATAAATTTTTTTCCTTTCTCTCCGATTCTATAAAGTAATACGAACATGCTAACTGCCAGCTACGTTCCTTTTTTGTAAATGAAAAAAATATTTGTTGGTATTTTAAACAAGGGCCTCGGGGAACAAAGTGTCCCGCGTCAAACTACCCTGGTTCAGTTTTGCTTTAAGATAAATATTGAGATAATATTCAGCTAAACTTGAAATAAATATGTCCCAATGACATATACATATTTAGAATCCTAAGAATATATACTCTTTATGATCTGCTATATTTGAAAATAATCATAACATTATAGCATTTTTTTTATAAGAAAACGCCATATTCATCACATCTGACTGAAAGTATGCATTTCAAAATGACATCATCTTTACATATGCACAGGTACCCCCAAGCCTTTTTAAATTGAGAAATCGTGCATAGGATAAAGGCTTTTAAGGTAATATGTTTAAACATATGTACAGGCAGTTGAAATACTACTTTTTCTGAATGATGAAATACATTGTCAAATATTGTGACAATATGCGCATAAAAATGACCTTGTAGTAAGCGAAATTTCTTGAAAAAAACATATATTAACCAGGATAATGTGGGATCAGTGACGCCCAAATGTCCAGAATTTTGTCAGAAAATGAACTGAAATTCAAAATACATAAAAAATACATTGACAGATGACCCTGTTTTTAACTGCGAGTGATAGGGATGCAATTTGTAAACTACGGTCCTCGCACAGAGCCAAGAATCAGAATAACGTAATCTGATGTCCCGGTAACCAACGAGAGTGCGTGTTTAAAATTTGGAGCTGGATGCACATTGCGATATCACGCTTACAGCCTGGTGGTGGGACCCTGAGAATCTTGCTATATAAAGCAGCAGCTAGTTATAAGAAAGGAGACCTGGGAGGACTGCAGTGTATACCGCTGCTTGAGGGGCTAATATGTTCATGATAATGGGTAACAAAACCAAACCAAAAGTGAAAATAAAATTTCAGTCGTTATTAAAAAAAAATATGTGGCTGTCGTGGTTGTGGCCAATAAATATGCCTGTAACATTTTATGTTGTCGCTGGGACATTTAATACTAGATTTTTTAGTATGAAACACCAAAAATTGTAAAATTTTGTGATAGGAAACATTTGTATTTGAATGAAGATACCATTTTGAAAATAAAATATTCAAACCTCACACATATCATATCCCTTGTTATAAGGTACATTTGAAAACTAGAATACGGGTAGTGGACAAGCGACGACGTGTATCCGCCAAAATCAGAGTAGGACGGGTTAAGTGAGGCATGGATTGAGTGGCAAGGGGAAATAGAGTTACATGTGTTACATATTATAATGGATGTCTGCCACGTAAACATGATTGTAGGTGGCGCCACCTGTTATTTGAACGAGAAACTATCCAAGATGTATACACATACAAAATTTCAGGTTGAAAAGTCAAACCACTGCAGAGATATGAGTGATTTTATCCCACAGCAGACAAACAGATGGACGCTGTGCAAAAATGGCTGCAGGTGGCACCATTTTGTGTATGTTATAAAGCTATCCAAGGGCTACATTTGTGTAAAAAAATTTTCCTGATTGGTCAAACGAGTCCAGAGATATAAGCATTAATGTCTGCAGCGTGAACGTGAATGAAGCTGGCGCCACCTGTCATAACACCAAGAAAGCTATCCAGAATGTATACGCATGCCGAATTACAGGTTATTTGGTCAAACCACTGCTGAGATAGGAGTGATTTTAACCCAAGGTGGACACACAGATGGACGCTGTGCAAAAATGGATGCAGGTGGCGCCATCATTTTTGTGTATGTTATAAAGCTATCCAAGGGCTACATTTGTGTAAAATTTTTTCCTGATTGGTCGAACGAGTCCAGAGATAGAAGCATGGATGTCTACAGCGTGAACGTGAATGTAGGTGGCACCACCTGGGGTCTGTCTAAAACGCAGAGAATCCGCGGAGAGATGGGGAATTCGCGGAGAATTTGTGGAGAGATTTTATATGCAATGTTACTTTTAAATACGCATTAAAATCACTTAAAATCTCAAACTATATTGCTCGTAACATATTTTTCACAGTTAAATGACCGAAATAATAAAAAATCTGTACATTCACGTAAAATTCAGCTCTAATTTGTTTGGACAAGCAAGTTCTTCTCCGATAGGATTTTATTTGTGCCATGCCAGAGACAACGAACAGCATCAAGAGACTGTGGACTATTTGCAATTGCAAATGCAGTTGATTTTTGTTTGATTCCAGAAATTAAACAACTTTTATTTGTGCATGTCACGGAAATTGGGTCTAGGCCTATCAACTATTAATGGTGATTGTGTTTTTTATCTATCAGTAAATGTAGGTAAACGTATGATTTATTTATTATATTATATATTTCGTTCACCACCTATAAACACCTGCATAGTTTTGTTATGGTTTGCACAATAAACTGTTGAAACATTAATTTAAGAGTGTTGCGGTTTCGTCTTAAGATCTGTCAGTGTCAGCTGTTGACTCAGACGTTTGTTACATTTTGCGTGACACATTCACCCGGCGGTGAGTCAACGGGCATGTACATTGTCAAGCATAAATGCTTAATTATGTACATATGGTTTAATTATTTTGGTCATTTAGCAGTGCGCAAATATGTTAAGAGTAATATAGTTGGAGATTTAAGTGATTTTAAAGTGTATTTAAAAATATCATTCCATATAAAAACTCTCCGCAAATTCTCCACGAATTCTCCATCTCTCCGCGGATTCTCCGCGTTTTAGATAGACCCCACCACCTGTCATAAAATCAAGAAAGCTATGCGGGATGTATACGCATGTCGAATTTCAGGTAATTTGGTCAAACAACTGCAGAGATACAAGTGATTTAACCCAATGCAGACAAACAGATGGACGCTGTGCAGGTAGCGCCACCATTTTTGTGTACGTTATATAGCTATCCAAGGGCTACATTTGTGTAAAATATTTTCCTGATTGGTCGAACGAGTCCAGAGATATAAGCATGGATGTCTACAGCGTGAACGTAAATGTAGGTGGCACCACCTGTTATAAAATCAAGAAAGCTATGCGGGATGCAACGCATGCCGAATTTCAGGTAATTTGGTCAAACAACTGCAGAGATATGAGTGATTTTAACCCAAGGTGGACAAACAGATGGACGCTGTGCACAAATAGCTGCATGTGGCGCCACCATTTTTGTGTACGTTATAAAGCTATCCAAGGGCTACATTTGTGTAAATTATTTTCCTGATCGGTCAAACGGTTCCCGAGATATGTGGGTTTATGTGTGGAAACAGACGCGCTTGGCAGAGAGGAAAGGTCAGAGGTCAAGGCCAATTGGTTAGGCACCAGTTCACATGTTACCCGATAATTGGTGTAAGTTTCGGAAATATCCGCCCAGTAGTCTCAGAGGAGTTCTCCGGAAACGAACGCGGCGGCGGCGGCGGAACCCGGTCAAAAACATAGTATCCGCAAAACTTCGTTTTGGCGGATACAATGATATTAATGTTAGTCTGAATATTTTCTTACCCCTTCAGGAATAAGCAGGAAATACCATTACATCTCTCAGAGAGTAATCTGGTCTTCTGCTTGAATTTTTCCTGGGGTGCTAAAACCTGGGGGTTTGGGCTGCAGCGTAAAGAATAAAGTCCGTGGTGACCTAATTTAAGGTTTTCCCATATATTAGATCCTATGAAATCTGGATATTAACTTAGCAATTTTTAGGTCCAACGATTACAATTTAATTGTGCCTTATTAACAGACGGCTAGCCAGACGTAGGATGGACGACATTTGATCAATACAGCTCTGGGCTTCACTCAGCTGAGCTAAAAATTATTGAAATAAATAAAAAATATATAACCATACTGAATGTATAATACCGCTTTCTATACTTGCATGTATAGCTTCTTTGATTCAAGACAATGTTTCAGAATATTTATTATTATCTATTTATCTATTATCTATTATGTCAATGCATAGCTGACCGGGGGGTTGGGGGGATTCAGGAACCCACTGCATGTCAAGCTGCAGAAAGACATTTCTTTTTTACTGATTATTAAAATTAACCCATTTAAACTTGAACACCTAAGTACACAAAACTGTACATTTTGTAAACTCTGAAAGAGTACTTTATTTATTTGTACTTCGCCGATAAATTTTTAAAGTAAATCTAAACAACAACAAAATATAAAAATGAATTTACAAATTAATTTGGATCACATCTCAATAAAATCCATAACAGAACATCAATAAAAGCTATAATATTAACAAATGGGAAAGCAAAAAGAATATTAGGCAAATGAAGGACCATTTGCAGTAACAGCTCAATGACCTCTTTGACAGTATACAAGTTAATGATGTACAGTAATCAACCTCTTGATGATCTCCCCTGTAACATGACCGCCCCGCTTTGGAGACTTTCTTTGGTCCCTTAGTGAGCACACAGCCGCCTCACATAAATATCTCTTAATATGCTGATATCATTGATTCATGTATAAATGCACCGGTGTGGTACATTATAAGAAATATATATGGCATAATAATCGGCAGTGTACTGTTAAGTCATTCCTTAAAGGGGCTTTTTTCCAATATCAGACATCTGTTAACTAAATAATCCCTTTATACGCCAGAATCCCACAGTTCGGTACACAAGGGATTCATTTTGTATATATCCCCTGTTTATAACATGTTTGGTTCCGCAAAATAATCCCAGTACATTCAAAAAGGGCATCTGGTGGCAGGTTTGACAAACCAGAATTTTGCAAAGAGAGAATTGCAGCTAGTGACATTTCAGCGTTCGCACATATGAACCCCCTTAGGTTATTTCATTTATATTTATTAAAACTGGCGCATGTACCGTGTATACTAACATCTTGTACAGATAAACAGGCTCGTACGACCGTTGAAGAGGCGTAAGAAGAAACATTCTCAAAAATAATTAACTTCAATTTATTAAAGGGACAAAATCAGGCGCTATATTATGCCCATTCTTTCACACTATCAGTTCAGTTTTGCTTTTTAAAGAAGTTTCCAGCAAAACCATCCCAGCCCACAGTCTGAATAACTCACATACGATTATTTAACACCTTGTATTGGCTCTCTGTGTTGTTCACACGTGTCTGTTTACCATAACAAACCATGTGACCGGAGGTCTAATTGTGAGCCGCAGCACGTGTTTTCGCCAATGGAAAAATGTATGACATTTTCTGGCGATGTCAGACAGGGCATCTCCTCATTGACATGTGTTGTGGCTCCGTGGTGTAAGCATCCCACGTGCTGTGTTTCTGTTGACACTTGTGATCGCGCCGGTCCACTGTTTTAACACTCGTTTACAGGAGTAAGAAACGGTTTCAAGGCAAAATTTTGGCAGGTACTGATTAATTTTTAAAGGGAAGAAGGTATTTTCGTGTTAATTCAACGTGCTTTATACGTGATTGGGCCCCTTTAATATGTACGCAGAATAAACCAGAAATCACATAAAATCTACTGAATAGGTCGGTGAATAGGCGGCTTTAAGTAGCTCTGATTAAGCTTCAACAACCCAGAAGTTAAAGATCTTAATATATTATAATAATCTGAGTGCGTAATCACAGGTCAGACACATGTATGATCTGTTTGCCAATGTTTCCCCCTGACATCATACTGCAGAAAGCTTGCCCGGCTGATTTGAGTCCCTCAGCAACCGTCTCTCGCACCTATAAAAGAAACAAGTTAACCATGGGTCATGACGCTCACCTGAATTTGACATGTGATGCATCTAAAATTTATTGAAGTTATGATTTGGTGAAAAATATTTGTTAAGGAACCTTGAACAATGGGTATAATGACTTCCAGAGTGCTCAAACTCATGTTTTCCCCCATAATCCTTAGGAAATAGTAAGATCAACCTTATTTAAGGTTTCCAAGAAGAGTTTACTAGGAACTCTCCAGATGCTAAGTTTGAAGTTTCTATGTTTCTTGGGTCTTATGTCTATCTGACTTATAGGATACTCAAATCATGAATCACAGAATATATTTCACAATGACCTAACTTCTGATGTAAAAGGAGACAATACAATGACTACATTAAGAAAGTGTTTTCTCGATCCAGCCATTAAGAACTGTCACCTGTCTTGACTTTCTGTTTTTACAAAAGATTTTTAGCTCGAAGCTCACAGATATAGGTCAAAGTGACCTAATTTCAGGATTAAAAGAAGACTTGTCAAGTTGTGTGCACTGCCCGACTGTCTGGGTGCTCAAAATAATATATTTTTCACCAGTCACTCGCAGAATATAGATCATCATGCCCTAATTACAGGGTTCCAAGAAAATTTGCCCAGAATCCCCCTGGATGTTGCGTTACAAGACTCTAGGTCTAACAGATACAATTTGACCCCATCTGACTTTCAAGGTGCATGCTTAAATCATGTTTTTTCCATAGCTCGCAAAATATATATCACGATGACCTAAGTTAATGTTTCCAAGGATATTTATCAAGGATCTCCCTGAATTCCACATAAGAAGATTCTAGGCATTCTAGGTTTTGGCATTTAGCAGAGCTTACCTTCCCGACATAGAAGTGAAGATTCTAAAGACAGAACATCATTATACATTACCTTGACCTTGCCCTCTATCCACCACTGTGTTAGCTGTTGTAGCGCTGATTGATACAAGTGTGGGTAATTTATAACAGTATAACGGTCCCTGAAAAAAAGAAGACACCAATATAGGTAATTTATAACAGTATAACGGTCCCTGAAAAAAAATAGATAACAACATAGGTAATTTATAACAGTATAACGGTCCCTAAAAAGAAATAAGATACATGTAGGAAATATATTATAGTAAAACGGTCCCTGAAAAGAAACTAGATACACAGTGGTGTAACTTATATCTGTATAACGGTCCCTGAAAAGAAACTAGATACACAGCGGTGTAACTTATAACTGTATTACGGTCCCTGAAAAGAAATAAGATACATGTAGGAAATATATTACAGTAAAACGGTCCCTGAAAAGAAACTAGATACACAGTGGTGTAACTTATAACTGTATAACGGTCCCTGAAAAGAAATAAGATACATGTAGGAAATATATTACAGTAAAACGGTCCCTGAAAAGAAACTAGATACACAGTGGTGTAACTTATAACTGTATAACGGTCACTGAAAAGAAACTAGATTCACAGTGGTGTAACTTATAACTGTATAACGGTCCCTGAAAAGAAACTAGATACACAGTGGTGTAACTTATAACTGTATAACGGTCCCTGAAAAGAAACTAGATACACAGTGGTGTAACTTATAACTGTATAACGGTCACTGAAAAGAAACTAGATTCACAGTGGTGTAACTTATACATGTAACTGTATAACGGTCCCTGAAAAGAAACTAGATACACAGTGGTGTAACTTATAACTGTATAACGGTCCCTGAAAAGAAACTAGATACACAGTGGTGTAACTTATATCTGTATAACGGTCCCTGAAAAGAAACTAGATTCACAGTGGTGTAACTTATATCTGTATAACGGTCCCTGAAAAGAAACTAGATACACAGTGGTGTAACTTATAACTGTATAACGGTCCCTGAAAAGAAACTAGATACACAGTGGTGTAACTTATAACTGTATAACGGTCACTGAAAAGAAACTAGATTCACAGTGGTGTAACTTATAACTGTATAACGGTCACTGAAAAGAAACTAGATACACAGTGGTGTAACTTATAACTGTATAACGGTCCCTGAAAAGAAACTAGATACACAGTGGTGTAATTATAACTGTATAACGGTCCCTGAAAAGAAACTAGATACACAGTGGTGTAACTTATAACTGTATAACGGTCACTGAAAAGAAACTAGATTCACAGTGGTGTAACTTATACATGTAACTGTATAACGGTCCCTGAAAAGAAACTAGATACACAGTGGTGTAACTTATATCTGTATAACGGTCCCTGAAAAGAAACTAGATACACAGTGGTGTAACTTATATCTGTATAACGGTCCCTCAAAAGAAACTAGATTCACAGTGGTGTAACTTATATCTGTATAACGGTCACTGAAAAGAAACTAGATACACAGTGGTGTAACTTATAACTGTATAACGGTCACTGAAAAGAAACTAGATTCACAGTGGTGTAACTTATAACTGTATAACGGTCACTGAAAAGAAACTAGATTCACAGTGGTGTAACTTATAACTGTATAACGGTCCATGAAAAGAAACTAGATACACAGTGGTGTAACTTATAACTGTATAACGGTCCCTGAAAAGAAACTAGATACACAGTGGTGTAACTTATAACTGTCACTGAAAAGAAACTAGTTTCACAGTGGTGTAACTTATACATGTAACTGTATAACGGTCCCTGAAAAGAAACTAGATACACAGTGGTGTAACTTATAACTGTATAACGGTCCCTAAAAAGAAACTAGATACACAGTGGTGTAACTTATATCTGTATAACGGTCCCTGAAAAGAAACTAGATTCACAGTGGTGTAACTTATATCTGTATAACGGTCCCTGAAAAGAAACTAGATACACAGTAGTGTAACTTATAACTGTATAACGGTCACTGAAAAGAAACTAGATTCACAGTGGTGTAACTTATAACTGTATAACGGTCCCTGAAAAGAAACTAGATACACAGTGGTGTAACTTATATCTGTATAACGGTCCCTGAAAAGAAACTAGATACACAGTGGTGTAACTTATAACTGTATAACGGTCACTGAAAAGAAACTAGATTCACAGTGGTGTAACTTATATCTGTATAACGGTCACTGAAAAGAAACTAGATACACAGTGGTGTAACTTATAACTGTATAACGGTCCCTGAAAAGAAACTAGATACACAGTGGTGTAACGTATATCTGTATAACGGTCCCTGAAAAGAAACTAGATTCACAGTGGTGTAACTTATATCTGTATAACGGTCCCTGAAAAGAAACTAGATACACAGTGGTGTAACTTATAACTGTATAACGGTCCCTGAAAAGAAACTAGATTCACAGTGGTGTTACTTATATCTGTATAACGGTCCCTGAAAAGAAACTAGATTCACAGTGGTGTAACTTATATCTGTATAACGGTCCCTGAAAAGAAACTAGATTCACAGTGGTGTAACTTATATCTGTATAACGGTCCCTGAAAAGAAACTAGATTCACAGTGGTGTTACTTATATCTGTATAACGGTCCCTGAAAAGAAACTAGATTCACAGTGGTGTAACTTATATCTGTATAACGGTCCCTGAAAAGAAACTAGATTCACAGTGGTGTAACTTATATCTGTATAACGGTCCCTGAAAAGAAACTAGATACACAGTGGTGTAACTTATAACTGTATAACGGTCACTGAAAAGAAACTAGATACACAGTGGTGTAACTTATAACTGTATAACGGTCCCTGAAAAGAAACTAGATACACAGTGGTGTAACTTATAACTGTATAACGGTCCCTGAAAAGAAACTAGATACACAGTGGTGTAACTTATAACTGTATAACGGTCACTGAAAAGAAACTAGATTCACAGTGGTGTAACTTACAACTGTATAACGGTCACTGAAAAGAAACTAGATTCACAGTGGTGTAACTTATAACTGTATAACGGTCCCTGAAAAGAAACTAGATACACAGTGGTGTAACTTATAACTGTATAACGGTCCCTGAAAAGAAACTAGATACACAGTGGTGTAACTTATAACTGTATAACGGTCACTGAAAAGAAACTAGATTCACAGTGGTGTAACTTATAACTGTATAACGGTCACTGAAAAGAAACTAGATTCACAGTGGTGTAACTTATAACTGTATAACGGTCCCTGAAAAGAAACTAGATACACAGTGGTGTAACTTATAACTGTATAACGGTCACTGAAAAGAAACTAGATTCACAGTGGTGTAACTTATACATGTAACTGTATAACGGTCCCTGAAAAGAAACTAGATACACAGTGGTGTAACTTATAACTGTATAACGGTCCCTGAAAAGAAACTAGATACACAGTGGTGTAACTTATATCTGTATAACGGTCCCTGAAAAGAAACTAGATTCACAGTGGTGTAACTTATATCTGTATAACGGTCCCTGAAAAGAAACTAGATTCACAGTGGTGTAACTTATAACTGTATAACGGTCCCTGAAAAGAAACTAGATACACAGTGGTGTAACTTATAACTGTATAACGGTCACTGAAAAGAAACTAGATTCACAGTGGTGTAACTTATAACTGTATAACGGTCCCTGAAAAGAAACTAGATACACAGTGGTGTAACTTATATCTGTATAACGGTCCCTGAAAAGAAACTAGATTCACAGTGGTGTAACTTATATCTGTATAACGGTCCCTGAAAAGAAACTAGATACACAGTGGTGTAACTTATATCTGTATAACGGTCCCTGAAAAGAAACTAGATTCACAGTGGTGTAACTTATAACTGTATAACGGTCACTGAAAAAAAACTAGATACACAGTGGTGTAACTTATAACTGTATAACGGTCCCTGAAAAGAAACTAGATACACAGTGGTGTAACTTATAACTGTATAACGGTCCCTGAAAAGAAACTAGATTCACAGTGGTGTAACTTATACATGTAACTGTATAACGGTCCCTGAAAAGAAACTAGATACACAGTGGTGTAACTTATAACTGTATAACGGTCACTGAAAAGAAACTAGATTCACAGTGGTGTAACTTATAACTGTATAACGGTCCCTGAAAAGAAACTAGATACACAGTGGTGTAACTTATAACTGTATAACGGTCCCTGAAAAGAAACTAGATACACAGTGGTGTAACTTATAACTGTATAACGGTCCCTGAAAAGAAACTAGATTCACAGTGGTGTAACTTATACATGTAACTGTATAACGGTCCCTGAAAAGAAACTAGATACACAGTGGTGTAACTTATAACTGTATAACGGTCCCTGAAAAGAAACTAGATACACAGTGGTGTAACTTATATCTGTATAACGGTCCCTGAAAAGAAACTAGATTCACAGTGGTGTAACTTTTAACTGTATAACGGTCCCTGAAAAGAAACTAAATACACAGTGGTGTAACTTATATCTGTATAACGGTCCCTGAAAAGAAACTAGATTCACAGTGGTGTAACTTATAACTGTATAACGGTCACTGAAAAGAAACTAGATACACAGTGGTGTAACTTATATCTGTATAACGGTCCCTGAAAAGAAACTAGATACACAGTGGTGTAATTTATATCTGTATAACGGTCCCTGAAAAGAAACTAGATTCACAGTGGTGTAACTTATAACTGTATAACGGTCCCTGAAAAGAAACTAGATACACAGTGGTGTAACTTATATCTGTATAACGGTCCCTGAAAAGAAACTAGATACACAGTGGTGTAACTTATATCTGTATAACGGTCCCTGAAAAGAAACTAGATTCACAGTGGTGTAACTTATATCTGTATAACGGTCACTGAAAAGAAACTAAATTCACAGTGGTGTAACTTATATCTGTATAACGGTCCCTGAAAAGAAACTAGATTCACAGTGGTGTAACTTATATCTGTATAACGGTCCCTGAAAAGAAACTAGATACACAGTGGTGTAACTTATATCTGTATAACGGTCCCTGAAAAGAAACTAGATACACAGTGGTGTAACTTATATCTGTATAACGGTCCCTGAAAAGAAACTAGATTCACAGTGGTGTAACTTATAACTGTATAACGGTCACTGAAAAAAAACTAGATACACAGTGGTGTAACTTATAACTGTATAACGGTCCCTGAAAAGAAACTAGATACACAGTGGTGTAACTTATAACTGTATAACGGTCCCTGAAAAGAAACTAGATTCACAGTGGTGTAACTTATACATGTAACTGTATAACGGTCCCTGAAAAGAAACTAGATACACAGTGGTGTAACTTATAACTGTATAACGGTCACTGAAAAGAAACTAGATTCACAGTGGTGTAACTTATAACTGTATAACGGTCCCTGAAAAGAAACTAGATACACAGTGGTGTAACTTATAACTGTATAACGGTCCCTGAAAAGAAACTAGATACACAGTGGTGTAACTTATAACTGTATAACGGTCCCTGAAAAGAAACTAGATTCACAGTGGTGTAACTTATATCTGTATAACGGTCCCTGAAAAGAAACTAGATACACAGTGGTGTAATTTATATCTGTATAACGGTCCCTGAAAAGAAACTAGATTCACAGTGGTGTAACTTATAACTGTATAACGGTCCCTGAAAAGAAACTAGATACACAGTGGTGTAACTTATATCTGTATAACGGTCCCTGAAAAGAAACTAGATACACAGTGGTGTAACTTATATCTGTATAACGGTCCCTGAAAAGAAACTAGATTCACAGTGGTGTAACTTATATCTGTATAACGGTCACTGAAAAGAAACTAAATTCACAGTGGTGTAACTTATATCTGTATAACGGTCCCTGAAAAGAAACTAGATTCACAGTGGTGTAACTTATATCTGTATAACGGTCCCTGAAAAGAAACTAGATACACAGTGGTGTAACTTATATCTGTATAACGGTCCCTGAAAAGAAACTAGATACACAGTGGTGTAACTTATATCTGTATAACGGTCCCTGAAAAGAAACTAGATTCACAGTGGTGTAACTTATAACTGTATAACGGTCACTGAAAAAAAACTAGATACACAGTGGTGTAACTTATAACTGTATAACGGTCCCTGAAAAGAAACTAGATACACAGTGGTGTAACTTATAACTGTATAACGGTCCCTGAAAAGAAACTAGATTCACAGTGGTGTAACTTATACATGTAACTGTATAACGGTCCCTGAAAAGAAACTAGATACACAGTGGTGTAACTTATAACTGTATAACGGTCACTGAAAAGAAACTAGATTCACAGTGGTGTAACTTATAACTGTATAACGGTCCCTGAAAAGAAACTAGATACACAGTGGTGTAACTTATAACTGTATAACGGTCCCTGAAAAGAAACTAGATACACAGTGGTGTAACTTATAACTGTATAACGGTCCCTGAAAAGAAACTAGATTCACAGTGGTGTAACTTATACATGTAACTGTATAACGGTCCCTGAAAAGAAACTAGATACACAGTGGTGTAACTTATAACTGTATAACGGTCCCTGAAAAGAAACTAGATACACAGTGGTGTAACTTATATCTGTATAACGGTCCCTGAAAAGAAACTAGATTCACAGTGGTGTAACTTTTAACTGTATAACGGTCCCTGAAAAGAAACTAAATACACAGTGGTGTAACTTATATCTGTATAACGGTCCCTGAAAAGAAACTAGATTCACAGTGGTGTAACTTATAACTGTATAACGGTCACTGAAAAGAAACTAGATACACAGTGGTGTAACTTATATCTGTATAACGGTCCCTGAAAAGAAACTAGATACACAGTGGTGTAATTTATATCTGTATAACGGTCCCTGAAAAGAAACTAGATTCACAGTGGTGTAACTTATAACTGTATAACGGTCCCTGAAAAGAAACTAGATACACAGTGGTGTAACTTATATCTGTATAACGGTCCCTGAAAAGAAACTAGATACACAGTGGTGTAACTTATATCTGTATAACGGTCCCTGAAAAGAAACTAGATTCACAGTGGTGTAACTTATATCTGTATAACGGTCACTGAAAAGAAACTAAATTCACAGTGGTGTAACTTATATCTGTATAACGGTCCCTGAAAAGAAACTAGATTCACAGTGGTGTAACTTATATCTGTATAACGGTCCCTGAAAAGAAACTAGATACACAGTGGTGTAACTTATATCTGTATAACGGTCCCTGAAAAGAAACTAGATTCACAGTGGTGTAACTTATATCTGTATAACGGTCCCTGAAAAGAAACTAGATTCACAGTGGTGTAACTTATAACTGTATAACGGTCCCTGAAAAAAAACTAGATTCACAGTGGTGTAACTTATATCTGTATAACGGTCCCTGAAAAGAAACTAGATTCACAGTGGTGTAACTTATAACTGTATAACGGTCCCTGAAAAGAAACTAGATTCACAGTGGTGTAACTTATACATGTAACTGTATAACGGTCCCTGAAAAGAAACTAGATTCACAGTGGTGGAACTTATATCTGTATAACGGTCCCTGAAAAGAAACTAGATTCACAGTGGTGTAACTTATAACTGTATAACGGTCCCTGAAAAGAAACTAGATACACAGTGGTGTAACTTATATCTGTATACCCTGAAAAGAAACTAGATACACAGTGGGGTAACTTATAACTGTATAACGGTCCCTGAAAAGAAATAAGATACATGTAGGAAATATATTACAGTAAAACGGTCCCTGAAAAGAAACTAGATACACAGTGGTGTAACTTATATCTGTATAACGGTCCCTGAAAAGAAATAAGATACATGTAGGAAATATATTACAGTAAAACGGTCCCTGAAAAGAAATAAGATACACAGAAGTGTTATTTTTAACTGTATAACGGTCCCTGAAAAGAATAAGATACCAATGTGGGTAATGAATAACAGTTTTACGGTGCTTGAAATAAATAACAGTATATAACGGTCCCTGAAAAGAAATTAATCAAAGATGGGTAGTTTATATCATATAAAGGTCACTGTAAGGACTTAAGATGCATGCAAATGTGGGTAATTTATAACAGTATTACGGTCCCTGAAAAAAAATTAGATACAAATGTGGGTAATTTATAACAGTATAATGGTTCCTGAAAAGAAATGAGATACACAGTGGTGTAACTCATACATGTAACTGTATAACGGTCCCTGAAAAGAAATAAGTTACAAACGTGGATAATTTATAACTGTATAATGGTCCCTGAAAGGAAATAATATACACATTAGTGTAATTTTTTAACTGTATAATGGTCCTTGAAGAGAAATAAGATATTAATGTGGGTTACTAATAACAGTATAACGGTCCCTACAAAGAAATGATTCAAATATGGGTAATTTATAACAATATAATGGTCAATGAAATTAACAAGAGCACCGAAGATGGTGCATATTTTGCTCGTCGCATTTTGTGACTTCTGACCTCATTAAATATGTGAATTTCTCTGAGAATGTAATAAAGGTGAGAAACAGTATTGGATGATATTCATATTGAGTTTCATGAAAACTCACCATCACACGGTCATCATGGGTAGTTTATATTAGTGTTGCAGTGCCTGATAAGAAAGGAAGAACATATATAGTTGTGGGTACTTTACAAAAATGTAACAGTCGCTGACAGAAAATTAGAAAACCAAACCACTACAGGAACCTTGGATATTCTGGGATATTTCAGTCCCTTGCATTTAAAATCAGCTGTGATTGAAGACAAAGACCTATGTATCACATGCATCATAATGAAGAAACAATGATAATTATAAACCAAATACAATAATTACTATACTGAATATCAGTTGCTTCAAGCAAAAATTGTATGATATACTTACTGATATATAAACCAACAAAAATTAAATCATCACAGTGAGTTGGTGTTGAACAGGTAAACCTCATATATATATAATTAATTAAAATTTTGATTTTTTTCAGTTTCTTGAAATGTTGAAACCTTCATAGGAAGTTAAAATGGAGAGTTCAGGATGGGCAGGTCAATTTCCTTTTTAATTCACAAACGATATTGGAACAGCCTGAGATGAGCAGATCATTACCCTATCGCTATATGGTCATATATTGTGTCATTATTTAAATGTTGGATTGAAATGCTTGTAAGGTGTCAGTTGTCAGCTACCACAGTTTAGGCTGGTTTGTTTGAGGGAGTTAACAATGGTCTGTGAATGCACAAGAACCAGCTTTCATCCTCTCCTTTTCACTGCCTGAAATATGTGCTGGGACATACAGAACCGAGCGTCCAAAAGAGATTTTGAGTGTCACAGATGTTTTCACACTCTTTCTGAAAGCCCTGAGTTTATTTTTCAAAATTTTGCATAATAATTTATGATTACACTTATGAAATATGTACTTAAAGAAAACTAAGGTCCCTATTCACTTTCAGCATGGTCTGTTCTATGGAGATTTGCCTGTTATCATACCTGTCTTTCAGAAATACCATCCCTTACCTGGTGATCTGTCGTTCCTCTAGTATTTGTTGTATATCATCACTCAGTACAGGAGGGTATGGTTGATCCTTGTTGTAGTCTGCAATGGCCCCACACAACACAATATTCCCATGGTGGTTCATCTGAAGATTGATAAGTATAAATCTTAAAAACCAATGTGTGTGCAATAACATGAAAAACTAGAATACGGGTAGTCGACAAGCGACTATGTGTATCCGCCAAAATCAGAGAAGGACGGGTGAAGTGAGGCATGGATTGAGTGGCAAGAGGATATAGAGTTACTATGTTACAAATTAGAATGACTCTCTGCCTAATAAACATGATTGTAGGTGGCGCCACCTGTTATCTGAACGAGAAACTATCCAAGATGTATACATATGCAAAATTTCATGTGGAAAAGTCAAACCACTGCAGAGATATGAGTGATTTTATCCCACACCAGACAAACAGATGGACACTGTGCAAAAATGGCTGTAGGTGGCGCCACCTTTTTTGTGTATGTTATAAAGCTATCCAAGGGCTACATTTGTGTAAAAAATTTTTCCTGATGGGCCAAACGGTTCCAGAGATATAAGCAATAATGTCTGCAGAGTGAACGTAAATGTAGGTGGCGCCACCTGTCATAAAATCAAGAAAGCTATCCAGGATGTATACGCATCCCGAATTACAGGTAATTTGGTCAAACCACTGCAGAGATATGAGTGATTTTAACCCAAGGCAGACAAACAGATGGACGCTGTGCAAAAATGGGTGCAGGTGGCGCCACCATTTTTGTGTATGTTATAAAGCTATCCAAGGGCTACATTTGAGTAAAGATTTTTTTCTGATTGGTTGAACGAGCCTGGAGATATAAGCATGGATGTCTACAGTGTGAACGTGAATGTAGGTGGCGCCACCTGTCATAAAATCAAGAAAGCTATGCCGGATGTATACACATGCCAAATTTCAGGTAATTTTGTCAAACCACTGCAGAGATATGAGTGATTTTAACCTAAGGCAGACAAACAGATGAACGCTGTGCAAAAATGGCTGCATGTGGCGCCACCATTTTTGTGTATGTTATAAAGCTATCCAAGGGCTACATTTGTGTAAAATTGTTTTCTTGATTGGTCAAACGGTTCCCGAGATATGAGCTTGGATGTCTGCAGCGTTAACGTGAATGAAGGTGGCGCCACCTGTCATAAAATCAAGAAAGCTATCCAGGATGTATATGCATGCCGAATTTTAAGTGAATTAGTCAAATCACTGCAGAGATATGAGTGATTTTAACCCAAGGCAGACAAACAGATGGACACTGTGCAAACATGGTTGCAGGTGGCGCCACCTTTTGTTGTGTATGTTATAAAGCTATCCCAGGGCTACATTTGTGTAAATTTTTTTTCCTGATCAGTCAAACGGTTCCCGAGATATGTGGGTTTATGTGTGGAAACAGACTCACAAACGGATGCTGGGCAAAGAGGAAAGGTGAGAGGTCAAGGTCACTTGGTTAGGCACCAGTTCACATGTGACCAGATAATTTGTGTAAGTTTCGGAAAAATCCGTCCAGTAGTCTCAGAGGAGTTCTCCGGAAACGAATGCGGCGGCGGCGGCGGAACATAGTATCCGCAAAACTTCGTTTTGGCGGATACAACTAGATGTGGTCGGACAATGGTCCTCAGAGGGCCCCGTATTTCTGATGGTGCTGGACTAGTTTACATGTGGGTGAATAATTAAGTTAAATTTAAATATATGACAAACAAAAACAGGTTTTTATCTATATGCATGAGGGAAGAAATCCTACTGGATCAAATAATATTAAAGAAGATATGTCTGAAATAATGTGTGTAACAGAAAATCACTGAATGTAATCTGTTGGCCATACCTGATTTTGAGCAAGTCTGTTATTCAATTGGTCAGGAGCCCCCCAAAGTCACCAATGATCCCTGTGAAATTGGGAAACCTGCAGGAGTTGTTGCTGAGTTATCGCGCGTGAAAGAAAAACAGCGATCTGGCTGTGGCAGCCATATTGGAATTCCGACAGGTCTGTTATTCAATAGATCTTGAGCCCTTATAAGTACCAATCATCCCTGTGAATTTGGGAAAGCTGCTGTAGGTTGTTGTTGAGTTATCATGCACAAAAGCAAATCATGAATCAGGCTATAGTGGCCATACTGGAATTCTGACAGGTCTGTAATTCAATAGGTCTGGAGCCCTCATAGGTACCAATCAGCCCTGTGAATATGGGAAAGCTGCAGTAGGTTGTTGTTGAGTTATTGGGCGTGAAAGAAATTCAGCGATCTGGCTGTGGTGGCCATATTGATTTCCAACAGGTCTGTAATTTAACAGGTCTGGAGCCCTCATAGGTACCAATCATTCTTGAGAATTTGAGAAAGCCACAGTAGGTTGCTGTTGAGTTATCGCGCTTGAAAGAAAAACAGCAATCGGGCTTTGGAGGCCATATCGGAATTCCGACATGTCTGTTATTCAATAGTTCTGTAGCCCTCATAGGTACCAATTATTCCTGTGAATTTGGAAAAGCTGCAGAAGGTTGTTGTTGAGTTATCACACGTGAAAGAAATTCAGCGATCTGGCTGTGGCGGCTATATTGGAATTCCGACAGGTCTGTTATTCAATAGGTCTGGAGCCCTCATAAGTACCAATCATCCCTGTGAATTTGGGAAAGCTGCTGTAGGTTGTTGTTGAGTTATAACACGCGAAGATAATCAGCAATCGGGCTGTGGCGGCCATATTGGAATTACGACAGGTCTGTATTTCAATAGGGCTGGAGCCTTCATAGGTACCAATCATCCCTGTGAATTTGGGAAAGCTGCATTTGGTTGTTGTTGAATTATTGCGCGTGAAAGAAAATCAGGGATCGGGCTGTGGCAGCCATATTGGAATTCTGACAGGTCTGTAATTCAATAGGTCTGGAGCCCTCATAGATACCAATCATGCCTGTGAATTTTGGAAAGCTGCAGTAGGTTGTTGTTGAGTTATCACGCGCAAAAGAAAATCAGGGATCGGGCTGTGGCAGCCATATTGGAATTCTGACAGGTCTGTAATTCAATAGGTCTGGAGCCCTCATAGATACCAATCATCCCTGTGAATTTGGGAAAGCTGCAGTGTGTTGTTGAGTTATCGCGCGTGAAAAAAAAACAGCGATCGGGCTGTGGTGGCCATATTGGAATTCCGACAGGTCTGTAATTCAATAGGTCTGGAGCCCTCATAAGTACCAATTATCCCTGTGAAATTGGGAAAGCTGCTGTGTGATGTGGTTGAGTTATCGCATGTGAAAGAAAATCAGTGATCGGGCTGTGGTGGCCATATTGGAATTCTGACAGGTCTGTTATTCAATAGGTCTGGAGCCCTCATACGTACCAATCATCCCTGTGAATTTGGGAAAGCTGTATGAGGTTGTTGTTGAGTTATGGTGCGCGAAAGAAAGTGTCACTGACGGAAGGACAGAAAGACAGAGGGATGGAAGGACAGACTGACACGGTAATAACTATAGGGCACCGCTTGTCAAGCGGGGCCCCTAATAATTGTGGTTGTGTAATCCCCTCCTGGCCTGCTTATGTGGTCTTCGGGAGGAGAGTACAGGAGGATCTGAGCAGCGGTGAGATTATCCACAATCGGCCCCTACTAAAGGTTGGTCCTCTGCACCTTTGATGGGAATGCTGTGCCCTGTAGACTGGTTTTACTTACAAAGAGTGCATCTTTCGGGGGTTCCATAGTGTCATACCTCGAGCCTGTGAGCCTTAGTGACATTTCCCGAGGCCAACGTTTTACCTTTCTTGTATACATGCATTTGAGCTCTAACTCGGGAATTCAGGCATTGGATCCTAGTTGTATGGACTCTGATTTGGGTGGTGGTGATTTGATTTTGGCCATGAAGGGTGGTGAGTCGGACCACTTCCTGATGTCAGAGGTCTCTACCTTGTCTTCGGAGGGTTGTAACTCATTACAACTCTGGTTATGATTCAGCAGTGTGGACAACTACACTCAAAGGACACACAAGTGTGGCATATTCACCCTGGTTTGCAAAACTGAGTCTTGTGCTTTCTGAATTACACTGGATTTCCAACCTAATCTTCCACCAAATTCACGAGGTTTACCACTAATTTCAAGTCCTGCTTATTATTCGCACAACATAATTGAAAATAAATATAATATCTTTACGGTTCAAAAGTCTGCCCCTGGAGTCTGCAATTAATTAAAGAATATCTTGAGGAAACTAAACAAAAGCCTTCAGATTTTACCTTTACCTTGCCTTTCAAGGATATTATGTGTAGAAACATCGTGATATACTACTACTAGATATACAAAACTCTTGCTGTAATATTTTGCATGCATCACAAGTCAAGAATATTTTGATAATAAGTCCATGTGACTTTATCAATTAAGTAATTTTGTTTACATTTACTTTATAAATTATTTGTCAAACCCACCTTATAATAATAATCATATTTATTTTTGTCAGAGCCACTGATATATGTACTGGTTCTTTGCATTGATTGATATATAGATATACACATATCATACTAGCTTTATTTTGTATCTTAGGGAAAGATATTTAAGTAAACAACTTCAGAAAGTGTATGAAAACATTCCAACAGGAAACTTTATTCTAAACTTCAGGTCTTTAGCTTTAAAGTTTGTAAAAGGAGCCCTTTAAATAAATGCCAGACAGATGGGCGACATCACCATAACTCATTTAAATGATGGTCAGCCAAGCCGAAAATATATATCCCTGTCAAAAATAGAGGGACTAAGCAATCTCAATATGCCCCTTGATAAAAAAATTCTCACTCTGTACAAATAATCCATTCCAATACCTATGTCTGCATGTTTAAATATTTGGCCCAAAATTTGCAGGAGCTATGCTGCCAACTAACCAAGGGAAAATATGGTTTTGCAGGAGAGAGATATAAAAGACACTTCCACCTGATGATGTCAGTCAATTAAAAGACATAAGCAACCGACCTTAATGTTGCCTTTGTAACATCACTATTGTCTTGTGAACAGCTCTCAGAACCACATACATGGAAAGTCTTTAATTGGGGAATGTACTGTCAAGCTATACAAGAAAGACACCAGCCTCACAAAGTAAATACTTTTTTCTTAATGTATTATCACTTTACCCCTGCAAAGAAAATAAGCATACAAATTTTAGGCTGGCAGTCATTTTAAAGAATATTCCAAGAACAATAAATTGCAAAAATATGTGGACAAGGTCATCCGGACAGACTTCAATCATATGTAATTGAGCTTCTGCAAATACTTACATGACTAATCACAGCATCAGTGGTGGTGCCACCTACATTGTCGAAGAACACATCAACACCCTTGGGGCACAGTGCTGCTAATCTGTCTGAGACATTCTCTGTTTTGTAATTAATGGCTGCATCAAACCCTAGGTCCTGTACCAGCCACTGACACTTTTGATCACTGCCGCAGGTCCCCACTACTTGCTGGCAGCCTTCAAGACGTGCAAACTGTAACCCACAAAGATACTGGGTGATAAAACCTGTAGAAAACTGATGGCCAGTCATTCAAGTCGCTACATGGAAACAAGGGACCCATGGGTCACGGCGCTCAGCTGAATGAGACAGAAATAAATGTGTCACTATTGTTGTATGTAGGTCTGTGAGATTTCATTTTGACAGATGTAATTATTTGTATTAATTATGTAGTTGAGCGGAATAGTTATATAGAAATATCAGTATTTTAAATATGAACAAGAATGTGTGTCTAAAATATTGCAATGGGAATGACCAGATGTTGTAAATTGCGAAGGAAGGAAGTGGAGATTTGCAAGTATAAAAATACACATTTAATAAATCAAAATATTTATGGAAAAGTAGAAAACTTATATGTTTTGGGAAGCAGTTGTTGCTAAATTATAGAGAGAAAACAGAATGTCTCAAAAAGTATCTATAGAGAAGAAATTGTAGATTAAGCTGTGAGAAGTTGCCATGTTTGATCTGAATTGAAGTATGGGGGATTGTTGCTAATAATATCTTGTGATCTGACCATGTGTTTTCTAATGTTGAAATTGAAGCATTTAAACAGTTAGTAAAGACAAGATCTATGGTATTTCTATGGTCATTGGTTGGTTCTCTGAATAGTTGTTGACATTTAAAGAGTTGACATAATTGTGCCAATTTGGTGTTATATATTATATTAGAAATGTCAATATTGAAATCAATTGAAGGTCAACTTGAGAGACTAAAACTTGGGAGTTCAGAGAAGAAGTTACTGATGGGACATGCAGGTGACCTATAGAGGAAAACAATCTGAAGTGACTGAGTCTAATTGTGAATATAGAGAAGAGATGACTCAAAATCTGGTGTTGTGTGGTGGTGAAGGGTTACATGGGGACTCAGCTGTTTGACCTGATTGGGGGGGGGGGGGGCGGGGGGGGAGGAGAGTTTAAAAACACCTTTGTAACTCTGTATATTTATTTCTTTATTAACCAGTTATAAATTTTATGCAGTTGCCAGAAGAATATTGTCCTAAACAAATACTCAGTGGCAGGGAGTGAGGAAAGTTACAACACCCTTGCATAAACATACAGGATACAAAATTTAATCTTACAGGTAAAAAAAAGTTTTATTCATAATTATTGAATATTTAAAAACAGACAGAGAGATAGAAAAACAAAGCAAATCACTTTAATTCTCATTCTACTGAGGTAGAAAAATACTGAACGAATGTTTGCATTAGGTCCTCATTTTTTATTACATCAATTTTTTGTTAAGGGAAATTTTGGACAAAATTTATAAATTTTACTATACATTTACAATACATATAAATTATATTTGAAAATTTAAGTTAATTAACAATTCTAAATTGCATCAACATTTACAGTTAATCTGCTCAGTCAACATCACGTTATATACACAGATGTATTTATTTTTTCTTAAAATATATTTTTTTAAATTTGCAAAATAATAAATATCTGAAAATAACACTTGATTCAGGAAAAGTTGTATACACTGGATCTGAAACAGCAATGCAATTAAAGTACAGTGAAACCTCCTTGTGTCGAAGTCGAAGGGACCCTGAGAAAACTTCGACACATCCGGAGTTCGACACAAGCGGGTTTTATTTGGATATAATTCAACTAGAATTGTCTGGAATATCGAGTGTGTAAGTTCAACATAAGCGGGGTATTCGACTTAAGTGAGTTCGACACAACGAGGTTTCACTGTATGTAACTAATGCAACATATCTGTTGGGGGGGGGGGGGGGGGGGGAGGTCAGGGTTGCCATGTGATTCTACATTTGTGACAGCAGTGTTGCATCACTAATACCCAGGCAAGGCTGTAGGGACCGTACATGGCTGGTCTGGAGGTTCAAAATGAAAATAAATTAGAGCCTCAGAAAAACTTCAATAACTAGAATAATTTTTAAGCTTTTATTTTGAAATTTCAGAATTTAAAAGATTAAATCTATATATATCGACTGTGAATAGTAAATCAAAATTACAAGAAAGAAACATGCCATGGTCAAACTAGGGCAAAAT
The DNA here is from genome assembly GCA_026874595.1 of Sipunculus nudus. Classification (NCBI taxonomy): domain Eukaryota; kingdom Metazoa; phylum Annelida; class Sipuncula; order Golfingiida; family Sipunculidae; genus Sipunculus; species Sipunculus nudus. The sequence continues at coordinate 24,030,657 of CM049308.1, read as the reverse complement.
TTAAGTTACATAGAGGAATATTTATGGTAAATATGAAGAAAACCAGATGAGTGATTTTGATATTCGGCAGTCCTGAAGTATGAAAATAGATATTTAATAGAAACACAGATGTATTTAATTTTTTCTAAAAATATATTTTTAAATTATATCTTTTTTAAATTATATAATACTGACTAAATTACTGGCACATACATAGGAACTATATAGAGGAAACAGTAAAAGTTTTGAGATACTGTGATGCATATGAAAAATTCAAAGATGAACAGGCAAGTGGACAGAATGGACTAATACCTTTATTTCACTTTCAAGGGAATAATGCATTTAAGTTTATATATAAGCCTATTTTTTTTTTAGCATATCGACTTTTTCCATAAATAGTTTTAAATCTGATTAATTTTTTTTTATTTACAAGTTTTATAAATTTGTAATAAAACAACTGAAAATATAAATTAAAATATTAGAATTCTAAGTTGCAATCATTATATATCCAGAGTGTAGCTCATATTGGGTCATATTATGCATACACATATATTTTATTATTTTTAAATCACAAATGTTTAAACTGAATTTAAAAGAAAATAATGCCACAACATGGCATCTACAAGATTATTCCTTAAATCACTATTAAAAAGTTTTGCACACTGGAGTTTTCAGTACATGCTTAATTTTATTCACCGAAATAAAATAAAAGATTCAGTAAATTTGATAAAATAAAAACATCTTTTCAAATAATGTATACACACTTTTGGTTGAATGAGGGACAAACAATATCATTATGCTAATTACAATCTCAGCTATAATTTATTACTGGAATTAATAGTCGATTTCACACCTGATTACTTATCTGATGAACATCCACACTTTCATAGCAATACACCACTTTGTGGACACTATTAAATGTGCACTTTAATCATTGTAACCCTGGTGGTACAATACAAAATCTAAAATGTAGCATAGCCATGAATAAAAAAAAATAACATTCATATAGTTAATGTACCATCTGGGGAGGGGGGAGTGCAGGGCAGAGGGGAAGCCTGCTAGTAGTGGCCAAGCTGAGCCTGAGGCAAGCTGCCTGGGGTGGGTTACATAATGCAAGTGATGGCTGTTCTACTAGGAGGGCCAGATGTAAACAACACTTGACATGGTGTATGAAAACTTGAATAAAAGCTACTCTTTTCAATCAATTTCTTTGAAATTTCAGATTTTAAAAGATTAAATCCTTATGTATAAAAGCTGTGAGAATTAAATCAACAGTGCTTACAGAGAAAAACGTGCCATTCCTAAAAATTGGACAAAATTTAAGGTATTAATTTCTATTTATGCTAATAACTTAAAAAATTTGCAAAATTCAGATCTAATTTTGGGTAAATAATTGAATCTTGATTAAATAAAGTTATATTCCTGAAAAAAAAAGTCTCCAGCTTTAGCAATTCTCATGTTAGATGAGTAAATATATTTCCTGATTTTTTAAAAATTGCATTATATTTGGGCCCATAACTTCAAAATAATACCCCATACTGACCTAATTTTTGGTATGTTCATAGAAAATGTATGGAAGAATATGAATACTAAATATGACTAAGAACAGATCAGTGCTTTTGATATTAGGCAGCCTTGAAGTGTAACAATAGCTTTTTTATGGAAAACGGAGGTTTTTCCTTAATATCTCGAAGGAACGAAGTCCTAATGACCCAAATTTCGGTATGGTAGGAGATTTTGGGAACATCTAATGGTATGTAAAATTTTGGATTCCTAGGTCCAATGGTTTTAAAACGTGCCCTGTTAACGGCCGGACGGACGACGGACAAAGGACCACCACTATAGCTCAGATGATTTATAGTCAGCTGAGCTAAAAATGTAAACATAATATTTCAAAGCTACACACACATTTGCAATAATATGTGCATTATCTCATGCTATTAATTCATTTTGGTTGTATACTAGAATGTTGAGGCAAAACCATCCCAGTACATTGATCAACTACATCCAATTTACCTTCTTTGTACATTGTTTTGGTTGTGTGTGAATAAGCACAGTCGCTGCATGTCTGTTTACCATATTACTAACTGTGTGACCAGAGGTCCAATCTTGTTCATGCAGGACAAATCCAAAAACAAGGAAAGGTAATGTGAAAGAAGAAACACAGAGGAATCACCAGTCTAAAGTTTGAAAAATCTTGATTTCTGAAATTGAGCAGTATGGCTGCCAGGTGGCGTGCTAGCTTTGTGTATGTTTTGAACCACTGATCATGGCCAGGACAGGCTTTTTTTCAACTGTGTACAAGAATGAGAAAAAAGGTTTTAGAAGAAAATATTTGCAGGTACCATAATATTTTAATGAGGGAACAAAGTACTTCCTTGTATACATAAAATACCTGGTATGTGAATAGTTCACTTTAATCAAGTGTTCTATTAGATCAATTAAGGTGGTTTCTAGGGAAAGACAGTGAATGAAAAAGCTTGAGTGGGTTTATTGGTCGACAGTTCTGGGCTTAAATGGAGGACAGAATGGCAGGAGAGTTTATTGATTGAAAGCCTACGTGGTAAGACAGCAGGAGGAGGATTTATGCCAGCTATTCATCTGCCTTATTTTTATTAATGGCATACTCTGGGTACATTTTAATGACTTGTATTCAATTCCTGCTAAAAAAAAGTTGAAAAAAGTTGTTTATATATAATTAATGTGATTTAATTTTTCTCTTAAATTGTCAATGCCGATTGATTTTCATGTGTATTCTTGTTGTAATTATTATTTTTGTATATGTTAACCTTTGAACCTACATATTATCTGCACTGATTCATAGCTGCACGCAAGTGAATTTTAGATATATATTTTTTTCATTCTAATTGTTTACCTCTACCAGTCTTTTTATTTTGTAATTGTATTATTCACTCTTGTCTAGTCAAAGTATTTTTTACATCTCAGTTATTTTAATGTTTAATTAATTTATACTTCATAAGATTTAGTCATTGTATAATTTGTACTTTGATAATCAAATACATATTTTTTATGTCTATTATTTTAATGAAATATACAATGTAACGCACTTTTGAACACTCATTGGGTGGAAAGAGTGCTTTATAAATATGGGGTAATAATAATAATAATAATAATAATAATAATAATGTGTACATTCTGAAAAAAATAATATCTCACCATAGTTGTTTATTTTTCCTACCTGTCCAGCTAGTGACCCACATGCTCCGGCTGCCCCGCTGACCACACAGGTCTGTCCAGCCCCTGCCTTGATCCCTCCCTTCTGCTGTATACCAATAATAGAAGTCAGACCAGTCAGTCCAAACAGAGTCAGTAGCAGTGATGGCTTCTCCCGTACTACTGGCAGCAAAGCAGCATCAACCTGGTGAACAGAATATATTATCACGTAGACTGAAAAGTCAGGAGGTCAAACAGGAAACCATGTTGGTTTGAAACACAGGTGCTTGAAGCCAGATTGTATACAAATTGATTTAAACAGATTTTGTTCAACTTAATAAATATTCATCTACCCTTCACTGAGTGCTAAACAGGTATATATTATTTGTCATGTACTTCTTTGCATGGGATGGAACAAGGCTGGAATCTTTGTTTTGAACTGTTTTGGATCTGTTAACAGTAGACCAGCACAGACTTGTTTGCCACTTGTGGTTGGGCTATTACAAATTTTACTTGGTACCAGTTTTTACCAGCTGTTTACAGTCAGAATATGAATGGCTTCTTAGTACATATACTCCATGACATCCATAAATTACAAGTGAATGTTTGTGTGTGGGTCTGTGTGACCTAAAGTAAACACCTCTAACAGTATAAAATACCTTCATTAAAGAGTACTGGATGGCAGAGTCAACTCTGACGACAAAATACTTCATCCATGGCCAGCCTGCCATGCCCTGTACAAGATCACCTGGTCTGTAATTAGGATGTTTTGATGCTTCCACCACCCCGACGGCTCCGTACCCCATCACTGTCTCCCCGATCTGCCAGGATTTTGCGTAAGTGATGCCCGGGTCCTCATTCATCAGACAGCGCTAAAAAAGAAACTCCCATGATAAATGGTCAAAGTAATACATTAGCAACAGACATTAAAGGGCTTTTAAATGTGTTTGCTTTATACACATTTGTGCCTCAGTAGGGTATTTTCAGTCTTTTACAGTAAATAAACTTGCAACTGAAAAAAAAATAGGTTTTGGGATATTGTCATTTAGTACTATAGTTTAATGTTATTCCTTTTAAAACTGGCTTGGTGTTACTGTATTCTTAAAATAGTGTACCTATAAAAATTAGAATTTTTAAAAAATGTTAAATTACCATGTAAAAAATAATAAAAAGTAATAAATAGGCATTAAATAAAACAAGGGACCCATGGGTCACGGCACTCAGCTGATCATGATTGGACTATAAATGTATCACCATTGTTATACTATATTGAGTAGAAAAAGCTTATGAATATCATGGTCATGTTGGGCTTTTATAAAGGAATATAATGTAATATGTGAGTAAATGATATATGGAATAATCTGACTGATGGATTAATATGGAGTAAAATATAGTGGTTTATTTTTTATTTATTTGGGAGGGGTCGAAAAAAACAATTTATTTGAGCAAATATGAATGCAATGACAGTATACTAAGCAGTGGTATAATGATGATAAGGCTATTTGTTGAAGGATCTTAAGTGTATGGAAAACTGCAAGCTTTCAATTTGACAGATACAAGGTTATGATTAACTATGCTGATGAGGGGATTTATGAATTTGTGACTGTATGACATGATATCTTGACAAGATCGGTCTTGACAAGGTACATTATTTTGATGACCCTCACGTCTACATATTACACAATATTGACATAATTTCTGGCATGTACATAGGTACCTATGGACAAATGGTCAACAGTACTGAACCACCTAGAAGGTTAAAATATTAAAAATATGATGAAATGTAGATAAAGTTTGAGAGGAAGAGGTAATTTGGGCCATTGTTGGTTTATATGATTTAAGAAAATGTTGCAAATAATACTTAGATCTGACCATGCCTTTCCATTGGATACATTTTTGATAAGCTGTTGACAGTTCAACAGTATACACATTTGTCTGATAAGATCCAATTTATTTGGTAAACCTTTCTTATCAATTTTATGATATGTATACAGTTGCCATAACGTCCCCACTCCACAGGTGCAATGACTTGATCCGGGGTGGGGGGGGGGGGGGTTGTGTTATGATCAGAGTTACAACGCCTCTGTCTCTCTGTAGATATTTTCTTTAATTATTAAATTTTATGCTATAGCCATAGAACTATTGTTCACAGTGCCAAGCAGCAAAGCCTCAGTGGGATGAAGAAGGGGATGGTGAGAGTTACAACACCCTTGCATATACATACAGGATATGAAATTAAATTCAACAGTGTTTATAAAAAAAAAGTTTATTCATGAACATTAAATATTTAAAACAGGGAGAAAGATGGAGAAACAAAGCAAATCATTTTTTCCCCATTCTGCTGAGCCAATAAAAAATTAACAATATTTGCATTTATTCCTTTTTTTTCATTACATAATTTTTTTTCCAGGTTTAAGAATGTTACTATAAATTTACAGTATAACATACATGTGATTGTAAATATTTCAGTTGATTCACATTTCTAAATTGCATCAACATTTATAGCTAATGTATCTAGTTTATAGTACCTGTCAACAGAATGGGATGGAGGGAGGAAGGGAGGCAATAAGGGTGAGAGGAAGAGAGAGAGAGATATGGAGAGAGAAAGAGAAAAAGCAGAGGAGAGAGATAGAGAGAGAGAGAGAGAGAGAAAGAGAGAGAGAGAAAGAGAGAGCTGGACTGCCAGAGAGAGAGAGAGAGAAAGAGAGAGAGAAAGAGAGGCTCTCTGGTAATTACTGCCTGACCCAGCCTGACCCAGACACTCACAGTGGCAGTAGGTCAGACCTGAAGGTGTTATGTAACTGCCCAGTACACCGCATTTATACTGACCTGATGTAAACAATTAAGACTTGGTACCTGGACACTTGAATAAAATCTACAGTTTTTTATCAATTAGTTTCAAATTTCAGATTTTAACAGATGAAATGCTAATGTGTACATGCTGTGAAAATTAAATCCACAGCAGTAACAGGAAATATTTAAATATTTTTATTTTTTTAAATGGTATCAGGAAAAAAGAAAAGTATTCTCAACTATGAAACTAATACATGTGTTAAAATTAATCCAAGGATCAAAACACCCAATATATTATACCATGAGCAAACTGGAGTTGGGAATGTTTAATTTTATGAACTGAAATAAAGGATCAGCAATATAAATTTTGATTATTTAGCCAGTATCATGTAACAACTGATACAACCATGAGTTATAAGTCAAACAAATTAAAATCTTTTATGAGCACTCTGATGAACATCCACACATTCATAGCAATACATCACTTTGTGGACACAATTAAATGTGCACTTTAACCATTGTAACCCTGGTGGTACAACACAAAATCTTAAAAGTAGCATAGCCAAAAATAAAATAAAATACAGAAAATTATAACATTCATCTAGTTTATGCACCAGCTGGGGGTGGGGGGGGGGGGGTGGGAGTGCAGGGCAGAGGGGAAGCCTGCTAGTAGTGGCCAAGCTAAGCCAAGGCAAGCTGCCTGTAGTGGGTTACATAATGCAAGTGAAGACTGTATTACTAGGTGGGCAAGATGTAAACAACACTTGACATGGTGTATGAAAACTTGAATAAAAGCTACTCTTTTCAAACAATTCCTTTGAAATTTCAGATTTTAAAAGATTAAATCCTTATGTGTATATGCTGTGAAAATTAAATCAACAGTGCTTACAGGGAAAAAACGTGCCATTGCCAAAGTTGGACAAAGTTTAAGGTACTGATTTTTTATTTATGCTAATTACTTGAAATATTTGCAAACTTTAGATCTAATTTTGGGTAAACAATTGAATCTTGATTAAATAAAGTTATATTCCTGAAAAAAAGTCTCCAGCTTCAGCAATTCTCATGTTAAGTGAGCAAATATATTTCCTGATTCTTAAGATACTGCATTATATTTGGGCCCATAACTTCAAAATAATACCCAATACTAACCTAACTTTTGGTATGTGCACAGAAAATGTATGGAAAAATATGAATACTAAATATGATCAAAAACAGATCAGTGGTTTTGATATTAGGCAGCTTTGAAGTGTAACAATAGCTTTTTTTATGGAAAACAGAGGTTTTTCCTTAATATCTCAAAGGAACGAAGTCCTAATGACCCAATTTTTGGTATGGTAGGAGATTTTCGGGACATCTATTGGTATGCAGAATTTTGGATTCGTAGGTCCAACGGTTTTAAAACGTGCCCTGTTAACGGCCGGACGGACGACGGACAAAGGACCACAACTATAGCTCAGATGACTTATAGTCAGCTGAGCTAAAAAGAAAATCATAGCAAGTTTAAATTATGGATACTTAATTGGATATATTATAAATTTAAACCAACTTTTGGATTGGTTTAGATATAGGAGTTTTTGCCAAAAGTGCTGCCTTAAAGGAGCCTATTCCAATATGCTTTAACTGAGGATAATCCCCCGAGCCTTTCACTAATATTGGACAGAAAATGCCGATTTCACAGTACAAACTGATTGCTTTGTTTATATCCACCTGTTTATAACATCTGGGTAGTCTGACAAAACAATATACATTGAACCAGTAATAACAGAAGACAAAGTGTTAGATAGCATTTTGCATCAAAAATAAAAGTTTGGTCCTTGCATAATTAACTTCCTGTCATTTAACTAATTTATGTTTAAGACAGTGATGAAGGTATATATAGTCCGGAATCAAGTCCTCTTTTAGAAACAGAGTATCAGAGGTAAGGACTCAAAAAATAAGGCTGAGTCCATCTTGTGACCAACAAAAAAAACAAATATCACGGAGACCTAAGTACATGAGCGAACTACTAACAGAATATTACAAAATAATAACAGTGTATATATATATATATCTAATAAAGGTAAAGAGTGACGCTCTTTTGATAGACTGACTTGTTTATTATTATTTATACCACTTATTAAATATATATATATATATATATATATATATATATATATATATATATATATATATATATATATTTTATATATATACCTGAGCTTTACCTGAGCTATAAATGTAATTAACCATTATAGTAAAAGCCTATGTGAACTAACTTGAAAATGCTCATGGTAATCTGAAATTTCAATTGTTAACTGCTTTTTACGTTCCGAGTATTGGACTCAGACTTCAAATTTTCCAAATGACTCTGCCTGAAGGAGATGGACTAGGACTTAACGATTCAGACTTGGGCTTGAGTGGACAATCATTACCTGCAGTGGATCGACAGACAGACATAGCGTCCTGATGAGAACCTCCCCTTCATTCAGGTCTGATGGATATAGACATTCCTCATACCCAAAATGTTCAGGCTTTGGAACCCCAGCTGCACCTATATATATATGATAAAAAATATTCTGTATACCAGTATTATCGTAAAATAATAGTAAAACCTGGTACAAGACCACCCATGGGACTGGCAAATATGGTCTCAAAACACAGGTGGTCTTATTAGACTAGTCAGTTTTAACTAATGTGAAGGCTTTGGTGGAAGAGCTACGCCAATTAATGTGATAAAAAATTTATTCTGTTTATAGTGGTTATACCAAATAAAAAAGTATGGTTCTCAGGAACATAAACCAGTGGGGGCAGGGGATATTTTTTTTACCTTTGTTCTATGTCTGTTTTGATGAAAATGACATATAATCCAGGAAAAGCATGAAAACGACAGAATTTTTTGCTTATAACACTAGATAACTAAGGAAATGTTATCAAAATTGTATTATTTTATCTTCTTGAAAGAGGAAAATAAAAATATTTGATGCGGGGGATGAAATTTGACGTGGATGGTGCCTAAGAATCATACCTTTTTTGCCTTATATGTCATAGTTAAAAACTACAGTAGGTCTTCAAGACATTTATTCAATTTCAATGGTACCTGTCCATACAATTCTCAAAAATTCCGACTTGTATTGCAGGAATATTAAACAGATTAAAACTGCATGTAATGTTTATTACAATGAACCAGATAAACTTGGCAAAATATTTAAATTATAAATTTGGATAGCCTCGGTGTGTGAAATAATTTTAATACATAACAATAAATTTAATTATATATTTCATAAATTATGAGGTACTTTCAAAGAAGATGGAAATGCACATAGTCACACACATATTTACTAAACATCAGTGCACAAACATTCAAATTATTGTGCCTTGATGTTGTTTATATGAACTTCTGTTGTAGCTTTATAATAAATTATTCAAATTATTAAATAGGGTCATTTAATTAGACAATGTTTCATAATACAATATACTGTTTGGCACTGAAATGCATAAATTTAATTCTGTACACTGGTCTATTCTGAAAACATGACGCAAAAAATCGATTTATAAAATATTAAAAAAAAATTCCCTACCTACCTACCCTATATTTTTTTAAATGTATCAGAATCAAAGATACCTTCAGTAGGTTCTGGGATTCAAGAAGGTCTTTCTGTAATCAGATCAGATGCATATTCAGGGAATGACCTAGCCAGTTGTGAGCCTACCAGTTAGTGTTTTTTTTCCAGTAATGAGATTAAATATATTGAATTGTGAAATCAGGATAAACTTCTGGTTGACATCACTGAAGGTTGATGACGAGTAACATGCTTTAGAAATAGAATTTTATATGGAATTTATTTTAATGAATTAATCATCTCATTAAATCATAAAATTGACACTGTATTATTTTTAAATTATTTTCTGCCCTTTTGGCAAAATCAAAATCTTAAATTAAAAATTTAAAATTGCTTAGCATTCTCTATAAAGTATTGACATCATTTTGATTCAGTTTGGCGAAAATTCACCTGAGGCCCTAAAAATATATATGCTGGCAAATCATATAGATTTTCCCGTCGAACGATATAAAAATTTGGAAAACTAGAACAAATCTTAGTAAATTTTAATTTAAACACAAGATTCCTGCCTCTGGTAAACACCAGGACAATTTTGAGTAAACTTATCTTAAATACAAACATCTGCAGATTTTAGTTTATTGGTGTGTCATGTTTCTTTCAAGTTATAAATTTAACATTTTTTTTTCAATTTTAACACCTTTTAGTAGAATTTCGTTAATAAGTGGCAGCATATAAATTTCTGAAATAAAGAAAACACGAACTTGAAGTCTAACATGCATGCAGGACTATGCCGTAAGTGCCGCCATCTGACGATAGTTATGACAACTATTTTTTCAAGTGGGGACGATAATAAAGGAATATCGAGGACTTGGCTTGCTAACTGCAGAACATCAAGCAAGCATCTCGCGTGGGTTCCAAAGAGTCAGAATTACCTGGGCGGGAGCTTAGAAAAACTCTGCCATTGACGAGCGAATGATCAGACCTGTCACCCTCAAGTTCTTCAGTGTTTGACATCTTATGTGTTTTGTTCACTTTGGACTTTGCCTTCAGTTTAGGGCTTTTCCGCAGGGCGGCGCTGCATTACAGATTGCTCAAAGGTACCGCGGTTCGACACATTCCATACATGTATTGTAAAAATTCCAACAGTTAAAGGAAATTGATTACACGCCAAAAAAAACAAAGTTATTTAAATGAGTATATTTCTATCTATCTGTCTGTCTGTCTGTCTATCTATCAATCTATCTATTTATCCTTGGATTCTATTCCATAATTTTCGCCCCGATTTTATTTGATGTTCTCCCCCCCCCCCCCACCCCCACTTACACATGCACAAATTGTATAAAAAAAAACGGTAATTTAATGACCCTACCTGTAATCCGATTTTCTTCATAGACTTTTTGTTCGCCTTCGTTTGTCAATGTGACGCTCGGTATTTGGCATCGCGGCCGGGTCTGGCCACTTTCAATGTTATATGCACATTTCTATACTCAGTTTATCACGAAGTTACACTGTATATTAAACATTGGGGATGTGTGTGCAGGGGCGCGGCGTCCATACAAGGGGGTAGGTGTATACAATAGCAGGGGTTAGATAGATCTATATATTTTATTCACAACAACAACACATACAGATCACAATAAAATGGATAAATATAAAAATACATATATCTATCAAAATTATATTCATACAATCTGCAAGTGTTAAAAGCCATGAAAGAGGAGCACTAAAAAGTAACCTTACATTTTATGAGGTATACTTATTTCCAAAATGGACCTTAAACCACATTTAACAAGATGGCAGACCATGCATACAATTTAGATAATTTATCATAATAGTTAATTTCAAAGTGCTAACTAAGACTATCGACATAGACACACTTATACATGTACATATGTCAATCAGTTACATCGATTAAATCTATGACTACGATATTATAAAAATTACAGTGATAATAATAGTTACATGTATAGTTTAAAACGACTGAGTGTTCATAATTTAAAAAAAACTAAAAGTGTCAAAGACATTCATGTTCCTGTGAGTTACATCTATTTAAATACAGTGACTAAGAAATTCAAAGATAAAAAATGACAATGATTAAAAATCCATTTTCCAGTTCCTTCATTTTTCCCAAATAAGTAGTCTTTGCAGTTCTTCATAAATAATCTCTATCCATTTGAAGTTTAAATAATAGATGGCAATTCATTTCATAATTTTATTCCATTAAATTTAAAACTATATTTACCCTGAGTTTTGACTTGAGGCACAACATAAGCTTGCTTACTTCTTCGTGTGTTATAAGAAAGTCTAACAGGTTCTGTATCACTAAGATATGCCGGAGCATGGGGGATGGTCAATGTAATCATCCATCCTGATATTCAGAGAACAATATTAATATATTTATAAAATAAAATCTATTAATAACTAGAATTATAAACTTTGGTCCATTTCCGAGTTTACTATGAAATATAAGGTATTTCAACTTGGTTTATAGAATTCACCTGTACTAGAAGCATGATGCCTTATTTTTAAACCTTTTATTTAATTGTTATATGTTTGAATTGTGTAACACAGGCCATAAAAGATATATGTGTTTTATATATATATATATATATATATATATATATATATGTATATATATATATATATATATATATATATGTACTACAGATCGAGAATGATAGCAGTATATAGGCCTAAAAGAACAGTATCTATAAAATAAAAGCAGTCTTATAAGCTTGACAGTTCTTATTGCATTTATGTAGACGTAACCTAAGATAGAATCGTGCTGAATATTGTGTTTAATATGTGTGTACAGGCCAGGTGGGAGCATACCATAACTATATATCTAAATACCGTTTTTAAACACTACATAGGTTTGTTTAGAAAACTATAAATAACGACATCCAAAGAAAGCACACAGTTCTATTACATATTGGAGAGTCGAGGCAGTAGCAGCCATGTTTGAATTGTGCACGATTATACTTTACTCGCTTACATCTTGCAATGCTTAGTTTGATTTACATAGATAAGGCACAATAGACATAAATAAATTTAAAGGTTATCATCATTTACCTTTCTTAAGAAATCAACATGTAATACTTATTAAGAGAAGTCGGTCTACTTTTTTCCTCAATGTTCTCAGAAAGCGTATGAAACTGTGCTATATCTCATTTAAAAGGTGGTTCAAGCAGTGACCTCGCCATTATGAAATAAATAATTTTTAATGTACACACCATTTTGAGTAATTTTACGTGGTTTAAAAATTGAGTGGAGGTTACCACCGGAAACAGCCGATTTGCCTTTGACAAAGACCGGAACGCCTACACGCTTGATGACCTGGTTATTCACAACACAGGCGTGTACCAGCGAAGGCTTAAGGTCTACTGTACACATGAATAATCCCTGCTGTCCGTGACGTTTGGCCCAGTCACTTGCAAGATCAGTAAATGTAAAAAAATGCGACTCTCGATCCCTTTGCACTCATGTCAGTATGGAAAATCATGGTTAATATCCCCCCCCCCCCCAAAAAAAAAAAAAAACAAAAACAAACAAACGATTCATCCAGGCAGTCCTTTGCAGTATGTTGAAATGACCACAACAAATATCGCAGTACAATCACATTGAATTTACATCTTCAACGATTATTGAAACAGTTGTATCATGTAAACTATAATAAAGCACGTAAATATACGTTTCTGATCATATTAACATTACCGCGTCACGGATATTACACAGCAAAATGTCATGCCTCACATTGAGTTGTTTCCCACCCTACATAAATCATTTCGCCCCTGCAATTCACACATTATTCCTTACTTTGAGTGGTTTCTTACTTTAAATAAGCCTACATCACTTGGTCCTTACAAATCACATTATTTAGAATTTTCAATCTCTTCTATATCTACCGTCTACCTACTGACAACAGGTGCCAGATGAAGTGCCATATTAACGCACATTGTCAGGGAGTGTAAGCCTACTCAGGGGCTGATCTAGGATTTGGGGAAAAGAATGGTCCCCTCCCCCCCCCCCCCCCCACCCCCCGGATCCGCTTCCGTTATTTACGTGTTATGCACATTCCCATTTCCCATTTCTTTCTTCTGGAAAGGCTTCCTTGTCTGAAACATACATTTCATTCATCTTTCATATCTTCCATACATCTTTACATAATACATCTAATAATAATTATACGTCTAAGAATTTCTTGCCACGGGCAAAGCGCCACAAAATTAAGGTAAAAAGTATTTTTACACACCTTATTGAGACAGTATTCCACTGAAAATCTATTTTTATTTTAACTTTCAGAACACAGAAAACGATCCATGGCAACAGCCCCGAAAACCTGATGAAAAGGGTCAGTTACCGGGTTTATCAGCAAGATATACATAAAGTCAGGGAGCACGGGCCGGGCCACAAAACAGCTGTGGTCCGACTTGATTTTATGAAAGCATGACACCTCTCGAACATTACCAGGAGCAGTACTGTCAAATTGTGGTATCGGATTAATGCTACCGACCGTTGACGCTAACCGTTGACAGTAGCCGACGCTTGACCGTTAGAGCCGAAAAATAATAAGGGATAGGAGTAACTTAAATGTGAAAATCTTGGTTTCTTATCTTTCCATTCATTTTATAATGAGGATACCTCTGAAAAGGTCTAAATTGATATCAATGGGTATATCTATATATGTTACACCAATATACATATAAATTAAAACACATTTTCAGTAAATAAAAATTTCAAGTTCAATAAAAAGATCTGGATTCTGTTGTCGCATTAAATTTGTTAATGGTCGCTCAACCTTTCAAACTTAACCGTGAATTATTGTACACGTTGATAGAAAAAGTAAATAATCTGGACCTATTGAAAGTATATAGAATCACTGTTTTGACCTACTTTTACCTAACTGCATGGTTTGAAATGGGATGCAGGATTTTTGGATATACGGAAAGGTTATTGATTTTATTGCAATAATTGTTATATGGAGGCATTTATAAGACTAAATCTCTTTGGTTCAATCCTCATCTCATCCAGAAAGATAATGTTTGGATTTGCGCATTCATCATCTCAGTTACCATATAAGTTGGAAAGCTCGCGAGCTAAACCTAAACTAGTGTATAACAACGATTCATGTCTGTGATTTGGGGTAATGTTGATAACCGTTATGAAGGAAAGAATGAATACATATATGTGTGTGTGTGTGTGTGTTTGCGCAATTCTAGTTTACTTGCTTATTACATGTTCATTATTTCGCACCTGAAGACCAGTTTAGTTTCATTTAAAATACGGCAAGTTCACCCGCTGGGCAGAGTCGGAGTGTCTGATAGACAGTTGCGCAATAACTTCGGACAGTAATGTTAAACGTCTCTTGATTATCAGAGAATATGGATCATATATTATGACTCCCCATGTGACATACTTAAACATTGCCATACTTCATCTTAGTATAAGACCAAAAATACATGCCCAAGGTGTGACCAAAGAGGAGTTCTGTGACAAGCTGATTCAATGCCATTTACAATATCGACATACCTAGGTGATTCCTGTCTTATGGCTCATTGGTATAGCATTTGGATAAAACTTCAATGAAGTTATGACTGACTTTTGTGTGATGTTTCATACGTTGTATGGGATTCATTTACATCTTACTCAGACAGTCAAAGTACATAGAATTTAATGTTATGATTTGTCTAGGCACTTATGTTACGCCCTGACTTTAATATTCAAAGAAATCACTAGAAAGCCTATATACCTCAAGCAAAGCCTGGATCGCATTCTAATTTTTCCCAAATTTCCTTGAAATTCATTGATAATTTGTTGATATTCCTTTGGCACGTACATATCCTCTGCCTACCTCATTAACTTGTATTTAAAATTCAACCGATCAATATCCTTCAAACGGTGGAGCAAATGAATGTCTAAATTTTTGTTTTAATTAAATGACCAATCCATTGTTCGACAAGAACACGCACTGCTTCATTGCTCCTTGAAGCGGCTATAACGAACTTGCTGATATTTAAAGTGACGTCACAAGACATAATCTTTTCTTTAATTATATTTCTGAGACAACATGGATTCTTTTACTCATTGAATATTGTACTGCAGATGTAAGATTTATGTAATAAAATGATGTAACAAGTCGTATAACAATACTTAATTCTTAACAGGTAAGCGTATTTCGTATCGAAATCTGTCGTATACCCGATTTATCTGATTAACACTCTGAATGAAATGGGGCAGTGTGGTTCTGGGACAGCAGCCCAATTTGTTAGTACACATACACATTCAAAATCAGCACTGCCGGCAGCAGGAGCGCATATAACATCTTGAAATTTGAAAACTTTAAAATGTAAGTTTAAATACTAACAGCAGTACGTTCCCGAGGCAGCGTCAAATCTTGCGCCTCTATACAAGCTATTGATTTTCCCGCTCCTTTCATGATACACTTAGACACCAGGTGATGGATCGTTGTCTACTGTAAAACATTGTGCGTATGATGTAACTAGAATCCAACCAAATGCTTTTTAACAAACACTCGACAGGCAACATGGCTCCGCTTGTAGCTGCGCTTTAGGAACAGTTTCATGTTACTCATAGTTAAAACTAGTCGAAAACTATGCTCTCATTAAGAAAATACAGAGATGGAATATCACATTTTCTAGTCTATTAAATGTGATGACAAGCAATATTATTCCAAAAGGCTGTCTACAGGTCCTAGTCCTTGCACATGCATCAGCCTCATTATAGGGAACGAAGCGTCGGTAACCAGGAGACTCGAGTTGGAAACTGGATAACGGAACACTGGAAACTTGAGACATGTTGACTCTCTGTTCTTCGGAATCGACTCTAAAAGCCGGCCATACACGAGGCGACATGTCGCGCGACAAGTCACAGAACACGCTTGTTCCGCGACAAGTCGCACCTGGTATGAGGGTTAGTCGCACGTTTCATGAGGTGTGCGACATGTCGAAGAATGAGGGAAAATGTTTCTTTTTTCCTGCGACTTGTCGCGCGACATCAGTTCCAGTGTCGGGGGAAAGCCAACCAATATATAACGATTGATCATGTTATACGATTGATCACGCAGATATCACGGGTTTTATAGTATACATGCAGTGCAGCATCTTTCAACGTTAATTTCTCGTTAAATAAACTTTGTAGTTACTTTATAACTACTGGTTCTGATTTTGTATTTTGCAAACTATGGGTGTATAAGTGCTTAAATCCCATTTTTGTCAATTTAACAATCTTACCACTGAATGGTATTTCCATCTGATTTGAGACATAATTATTAAAATCTTGAATATCATTGTTATTTTTCAAGATTTTTATCTATTGCTGTGGTATTGTCTTTTGACTGGACATCCAGTATAAATACATTTTTTGTATTCCTTTCTGGAACAGTCAGCTATTTCTGATAGATATTTTAAAGAGCCATCGGCGTTGTATAGATGATACAGAAAACGTATCCCTATTTTATCTAGGAAACCAAAATAGACGGATTTTTTATCAACTTTAATGTATTGATTATTTCGAATTTGCTGCAGAATAACTACCTCCGCAGATTGTGGGTCAGCAGATGTATACTTATCCCAGACGGCGAAACAATGACTGTAGAATTTAGAAATTTTTCGTGTGATACAACTTGTATCAAAATTAACCCCCATGTTTTCTATAACACCCACTCTCTGTAGATAGAAATAAGTTACAACTGTACTTTTTAAATTTGCCAAGTGTTTTAATCTGATAAACCAAGACATTCTTTGACATTCTAAAATAGACTCAACATCTGCTACCTTTATACCTCCATTTTCTTATTCACTTATCAACACATCATATTTAATTTTTGGTTTACGGCCATACCATATAAAATCAAAAATGCAGTTTTTCACCTTTTTATTGAAACGCCTTGGGGGTTCAAGAATGTTTATTCTGTACAGGGGTTTTGATATTCCGAAGGCTTTAATTATCGTGTTTCGCCCAAATATTGTGAGCCCTCTCGATTTCAACATATTAAACGTTCTTAAAAAATTATTATAATCCTTTTCAAAATTCAACTCGTATGACAAATCATCCCTGTATGTAAGCCATATACCAAAGATTTTATATCATCGGAATGAAGGTCAACCCATTTGATATTGTTTAAATATTCTAGCGTGTTCTTTCTCCTTCCCATCAAAGCGGCTTCACATTTGCTGAAATTCACTTTCACTGAAGATATCATTGAAAAATCATTTAAAATCTGTAGCAATGCCTCCATTGATTTCGTATCTTTTAAAAAGAATGTGCTCTCGTCGGCAAATAGACATTGTTTTAATTCAGTGCCGTTTATGACGATCCCTTTGACCAAGTTGGATTGACAGACCATAATTGCCAATATTTCTATCACCATCAAAAATAAGTAAGGCGCCAACGGATCACCTTGTCTTTTTCCTCCCTCTAATTTAAAATACCCTGTGGTGTAACCGTTGTTTATTATGCAGCTTTCTAATCCGTTATGTAATAATTTAATCCAATCAATAAATCAGGCGCTTGGATCCCTATTTATAATAAAGTCTTCATATCTCCAATAGAAATACTACGACAGAATCAGGTTAAACGACCCAATAATAGTCATACCATGCTATCACTTGTATTATGTAATAATACAAGTGATAGCACGGAATGACCGTTTTATCATTGTGAATAAATGTTTTTCCAAATCCAAATTTACGTAATACAGTAAATACAAATACATAATCAATTGAGCCGAACGCTGCCGCAAAATCGACGGCAAACCATACAGATATCTCATCTCAGCCTTTATCTCGGTAATGTTTACGCCATTTCACAAGGGCGAGTAAACAAACCAGCGGCGAAAATTTGTAACCTACTTTACATTCTGTGAGCATAGCGTATACCTCTCTCTCTCTCTCTCTCTCTCTCTCTCTCTGTAAACTTTTCGTTATTTTATATTCCCTTTTGTAAAGTTGATAGATAAGTCCTCAGACATCGCGCTGATTTTTGTACAGAGGGCTTTTACACTTCCCTTATCCCCAATTCAGTTTTCAAAATAAAATCATGCCCCTGATGTCATAGCTATTTGTATGTTGTTTGATCTTGAGGACCTCGATTTACATTTCTCACTAAGCTTTTCGGACTGAAACATAAATGCAGACAGTGTCTTATTTATCTTCAAGGGTGTGATGGGGAGGGGGTATGACTCGCCGGCGTGACTTGTTTGGGACAATTTTTTTGGTCAACAGTCGGGACAACAGATTGTAAGCATCATGTTTATTCACGATCCTTCCAATCGTTTGTTTCTTAACACATAATATATTTTGATACGCTCTGGTTATACCTTGAGCACTTTGCAATCGGTGCTATGGAAACAGCCTAGAAAGAACAAATTTATATATATTAAAACTTTCAAGTGTGTGTGACACATTTCAAATTTATTATAATTAAGTGGTAGGTATAAGAAAAAAGGGGTGATGTTTACAATATAGATTAATTCTAAATCAAGTTTAATTAAATAGTTTTATAGTTAAATGGAACCAAAATTTATTTCAAAGTTTCATTTCAATATGTTTTTTTTTTCTGAATAGCATAGGGTATTACACTGGCCACCCCTTTTATATAAAGTGGGGGAGGATATAAATCCCCGATGCCCCTGTATTGACGCCCCTGACTGCACCTATTGAAGGAGGTATGTCACCGTGACAACCCCTAATAAATCATATTCACTGCATCGAAAACGTACGAAATAGATACCAAATTCATACTTTACCATAAATGGCTGGCGCGATATATGGAAATACAGATCAAATAAGGATACGATTATTTATAGCTCTGTAAAACTATAAATGCGATTATTGAACAATGATGACATGGTTATTAGTGACTGTGATAAAAAGTCGATGTTGTAAGAAATGAAAAACTGGTTGTTGCAAAGTGGATCGAGTCATGTGGGCATGTTTGACATATTTCAATTATGGGTTATTTTTTCTAGGGTTATGCTGCATCTTTGTGTTTGTTGAAAGGAGAGCCGGTTCACCTGACGCAGTCAGTGTGTCGTTAGACAATAGGGGAATTCAATATTGGTCACCCGATGTGTCGCGTTGAGTTTTGCCAATGGTAATATCGCGCCTCTAGCGTGTGACATTGTAGAGGAAATTTCGCTTATTTATTATTCAGCTTCTTCATAAATAAAGATCAGCCTCAAGAGCAAAGAGGGTTTCAAGCACTGTGTGAGACTTATGAGTGTAGATGAGCCTTCATGGTAAAAGGGTCTTTAAAAGGGTGCATACACAGGTTACACAGAATTACAGCCAGACAGTCCTGACCAGCCAGAACCGATCCCTCGTGCTTCTTGTGCTGTCGTCAGCAGTCCAGTCCAACCAGTCCAACTGTGCTCGCCAGTCTGTTCTTTCAGCCATGGCCGATCCCTCGTGCTACTGTGCTGTTCCAGCTGCCAGGCCAGTCTAGGTCAGCCCGGACGGATCCTATGTGCTTCCCGTGCTGTCCCAGGCGGATTTCCAGTTCAAGGGCCTGGAGTACATTTTGAGAGGCCAGCCTTCCATGGTTGCTGTGTCTTCAGTGTTACCAGCCGAGAACGGATATTGAGAGTCTGTGTCTCGTTACTTTCCTCGGAGGATACATAGACTTTGTTTACGCTTAAAATAGACATTTAATCTAGATCCAGTCAAGAAAATGAACTCACAGTGGACTCACAGTGAGCTCACATATGATCTCATGGTGTGAGGTCACAGGGAGCTCAATCTGTAACCACCTTCAGACATCATAGTGACCTCAAAGTGTGAGTTCTCAGTGAGGTCACAGTGTGAGGTCACAGTGATCTCAAAGTGTGAGTTCTCAGTGAGGTCATGGTCTAAGGTCACAATGATCTCATAGTGTGAGTTCTCAGTGAGGTCATGGTCTGTGGTCACAGGGAGTTCACAGTGTGAGTTCTCAGTGTGGTCATGGTCTGTGGTCACAATGATCTCACAGTGTGAACTCACAGATTTTCTCATGGTTTAGAGATCACAATGAGCTCAGTTTGTAACCATCTTTAGACATCACAGTGATTTGATGGTATGAGTTCTCAGTGAGGTCACAGTGTGAGGCCACAGTGATATCACTGTGTTTTCATTAAGGTTATGGTCTGTGGTCTCAGTGATCTCACAATATGATTTCTAAGTGAGGTAATTTCTTGGAATCACAGTGATCTCAATATGCGAGTTCTCAGTGATAGCATAATCAATTAAAGTCTCTTATCATAGAGGTCATGACCTTGGATGACAGAAAGCCAACTTTGTGAGTGTCAGTGAGGTCATCCTGTGGGGTCACATTTGTGTAGAAGAAGAGTCCAAAGTAATGTCACAGTGTGGGATCACAGGTAACTCACAGTATGTGAACACAGTGCAGTCAAAAGTGTGAGGTCACTATGTAATATTATTATTTATCTTTTAAAATTTTGTGTAGTTCACAGGGCTAAAATATAAAAAAAATATGCCCACTTACAATGTGTTCTTAATAATTTCCAAACCCATGCATATAGGATGCCAAATCTTACACACTTGCATTCTGCCCCCCCCCCCCTCCTTGCCCCTGCTGATTTTTCAATCCGCATAAAGTTTTGCTCTAGCTATGGCTTCACCATGATGTCAGATGTGGATTCACAATAAACTTACATTGTAAAGTGTAATTATTTGTTGAGAAAGGGGATGAGCATCCATATGTCAGGCAAAAGTAATTAACACAAGTCATACGAAGAGCTGTGGATACACTTTCTCTAGCTGAGAAATGCATGTATACTTTACAAACACAGAAGCCACATATCAGATTTCATAACACATATGTATTTTATAATCCAGTAGAATACAGAAATGACAGAAAAACAAATTACTTGTGTATAATTTGTACTGATTCTTTTGCAAGAATATTCACTTTTACTGAAAGAACATTTTTTTATATTTAAAATTTTTGGTCACCAATGATTTCTCATCATCAGTCACAGTCAATTCGGATCAGGTGAGAGACACTGCATGTCAAACTCCTATCATAGAATCTCAATTGAACTTCATGCAACTTACAAGTAAGCCTCGTTTAATTTTCTAAGTTCATTGAGTATAATATTTACAAAATGTATTATGATATAACAATAGAATATTTAAAAAAAATAATTTATAACAGGCTGAATAAACTGTACTTTAAGCACTACTAAATCCTAAATTACTAGATATATGTACATTCATTAACATACTATTGTGCATTCATATTCAATTGAGTGGCCACTATTAGTAGCGATATATGCAAATACTCTTATACCTACCAGAAACTCATATGATTAAAATCAGCACATTTAATTGCCAAAAGAATATATATATATATATATATATATATATATATATATATATATATATATTATACATGATTAATTAAGTTACATGTAATGAACCTGTCACAAAGGGTATGAGAATCATACATTGAGCATGTGTGATCTCAGTATCAACATATAATAATAATTTTATATGGTACACACTATGCAATGTAAAGAATATGTTTATAAAAATTAAAGTGCAAAAATAGTAAACATTAATAGTATTGTATTCCTAAATCCCCCCCCCCCCCCAAAAAAGTGCTTAAATGAATTTACATATTTGTGCGTATTCAAATTGAGTGGCCCCTATGAAGGAACCAAAATATCTGCCAGTATTCCTAGACAAGCAAAGGGTGAATCTGCTAAGTTTCAGAAACAAGTGATTCATGGGTAATGGTGCTCAGCTGAATTTGACAATGATAGTGATTTTGTAAAATTTCAACAAATGGAAAAGGGCTTAGTTCTGAAGTTAAATAGTCTGCATGTTAGCATTTGAAGAAGTTCAGAGGAAATGCCACTTGAAACTTTGTCCACAGCCAAATACAAAATATAGATTGCTGAACTAAAATTGTGACATGACTCTCAAAAACAATAATTAAACTAGCATAAAAACATTAACATCTGAATTCAAATCTCAACTAGTTGACTTGGGAATATTCTAATATACATTGGTTGACATTTGGATATCCTGAAGTCAACCAGACAGAAACTGGACTGTCATTGCTATAACATCACTCAGAAGACTTATAGTCAGGTGAACTTACAGATCATTCTAGCATTTTCAAAGAATTAATTTCCCTTGTACTAAACTGATATACACCACAACTGTACAAATGAAGGTTAATCCACTTAATCACTGTTATCTTTTTGTTTTTGTGCGATTCCTTTTGCTGCATTAGAGATGTAAGTCTCAATTTGTTTGCCTACTTCTAGTTTTACTGTGGTAGACACATCAGCCCCTCGCCTTCTGATTGTAATTTCCTCCTTGAGGTAGAAGTGTTGACCGCATGCTGGAAAAAAACTTATACAATTACCTCTTAAAAGTCTACATCTAGGTACTTTTTTTAATATAAATATTTGTCCCTCTCTAAGTATTGGTAATTATGCATAGCTTTAACCAAATATATATATATGTGTGTGTGTTGTGGTAGTACATGTGAAAAAAAATGAAATAATATGTGTCAAATTCTCTTAATTGAACAAGACTGATTTGCAGATGAAACAGTGAATAAATTGTATATTATTTATAAATTTAGGATATTTATTTAAGCTAAAATTATATAAATAAAATACATTGCTTGTATACTATTGGTTGGTACGTAGTGGTATGTTTAAATATCATACTTTAGTCTCCCCCCCCCTTTAAAATAATCTAACAGTGCACGCCCCCCCCCCCCCCCCCCACACACACACTCACACACAGGACCCTCTAGGTCCAACTGTGAATGCACGTACACATTATGTAAAGATTATCTCATATCTGGCTTAACTAACAGGAGAGATATGAGGGTACATACTTACAGTGTTTCCATGGACGTTGACTGCCAATGTAGCACGGTTGGAAGTTCAGGTTCTGAGATGTTCCCCTCCCATCTCCCAAACACTACACCGTGTAGAACAGAAATGATCTGAGCCTGTCTGGCTTATGTAGTCAAAGGGATATTGCAGGTTGAAGTCTTTGTGATGTAACACTCTGACATTAGAAGTTCCCTGACTTGCCATACATTACTAGGCTGATTGAAAAACCAGCCCAAATGTCCAGATAAGGGCTGAGCAGGTTCTTATTCAAAATGAAACTGTAAGGCATCCAGTAACAGAGTAAGACCACATGCTGATAGTGTCAAGCTTGGGGCTGTCCTGCGCTGTGGACAGAGCCAGTGCAACAGGTCTGCTGATGATATGAGTAATGTGTATGGTCAGCTGTGTCCAGTAAAGACCTGACTGAAATATGTCCCCCCAAGTACTGTTAACGGTTTTTTTTCACTTGTATTTAACACAAACATTTATATTACCGATATATATATATATTTATATATATATACATATATATATATTTATATATATATATTAAACCATTTATTATATACAATATTAATTATTACATAAATTTTTTAATATATATTTTACTGAAATAAAATAATATAATATATTTATATTGTACATAAATATTATATAATACAATTACTTATATATATATATTATATTATAAATTATCACATAACTTATAAAATATATATACATATATACATAAATACTTATGTATATATATATATATATATATATATATATATTTAAGTTTAACATTAATCTTTGGGTATTTAGCACATATAATAAAAACCTGCCTGCCTGCGAACGGCCCGCTGAGGTCATCGAGAGTTCACTGTTACTGTTATTTTGAATTTAAGAGATCGCATGATAAAACTTGTAGTATGCAATAAACCCCTTTACATTTTATTTCACATAATTCTGGTGGTTCATGTCTTTGCCTTTTTCAACCACATGCATGTGAGTGTATGGTGATCCCACAGTGACTTCACAGTGTCGTCAGAATATGATATATCACATCATGAGGTCACAGTGAGGTAATAAAGAGTTCACTCTTACTGTATATTTAGATTTTAAAGAGATCATATGATAAAACTTGTAGTAGGCCTGTGCAATACACCCTTCACATTTATTTCACATAATTCTAGTGGTTCATTTCTTTGCCCTTTTTAACCATTTGCATGTGTGTGTTTGGTGACCTCACAGTGACATCACAGTGTTGTCACAATATGATATATCACAACATGAAGTCAAAGTGAGGTCATCGAGAACTCACTGTTACTGTTTATTTAGATTTGATTAGACTGCATAAAAATTTGTGATTGCAATAAAACTCATTTAAGTTTATATCACATTATTCTAGTGCTACATTTCCTTGCCTTTTTAGTCATATGCCTGTGAGTGTATGCATTGTGACCTCACAGTGACATCACGGTGTAGACACAATATGATATATCACAACATGAGGTCACAGTGAGGTCATCGAAAGCTCACTGTTCCGTTTTCATTAAGTTTTGCTCAGATCGTATAAAAAATGTAATATGCAATAAATCTCATTTAATGTTATATCACATTAATCTAGTGTTACATTTCTTTGCCTCTTTAGCTTTATGCGTGTGAGTGTATGGTGACCTCACTGTGACATCACAGTGTCGTCACAATATGATATATAACAACACGAGGTCACAGTGAGGTCATCGAGAGCACACTGTTCTGTTTATTTAGATTTTGTTCAGATAGTATAAAAAATATAATATGCAGTAAATCTCATTTAATATTATATCACATTGTTCTAGTGTTACATTTCTTTGCCTTTTTAACCATATATATGCATGTGTGTGTATGGTGACCTCACAGAGACATCACAGCGTCATCACAATATGATATATCACAACATATGGTCACAGTGAGGTCATTGAGAGCTCACTGTGGCTGTTTATTCAGATTTTGATCAGATCGCATAAAAAAAATGTAGTATGCAATAAAACACATTAAATTTTATGACACAGTATTCTTGTATTACATTCCTTTGCTTTTTAGCCATATGCGTGTAAGTGTATGGTGACCTCACAGTGACATCACAGTGTGGTCACAATATGATATATCACAATATGAGCTCACAGTGAGATCATCAGGAACTCACTGTTGTGAGCTCACAATGTGAGTTTTGTGTGAGCTCACAGTGATATCACTGTTAGCTCACGTCTTGTGAGGTTTGGAAGATAGATCTGCGCCCTGTAATTTTCTGTGAATATATTCATTGTTGCTTGACCACAGCCTTGTGTTTTGCCGTGTACCTAACTACCAATACAATGAATGCGGCATAAAAAACCACAATATCCAGGCAACCAAAGGCAACCCGGGCAGCCTTTTCCCAGGATACCGGCAAGTGGCAAAGATTAGGTGACACTGGCACATCAAACCAAACGATCCATTTTCAGATTCTTCTTAGCTTTAAACATCAAATCATGGGCAATAGAAACGTTTGGCATTTTTTAAACTCTTCTATTGATTACTTTCCTGTCGATCTATATCATTTTATTGTGAATCTTCTGCCCGCGGTCGAAAATTTAATATACCTTAATTTTCTGGATACCGTGCAAAATGCAAATAATACATTTGGTCAAGTTTAGCTGTCATGAGGAGATTGACCAAACGGAGTGTCCAAAGTTTCACAATGATGTATGTTTTAAAATAAAAACATCTCTCATTATATACAGCATTTTATTGTTTCATTCTTAGAACAGCCTTGCGCCAGATGGTCTCAGTTATTTATTTAACGCACGTGTGAAAAATACACCAAAGTCACCGGAGATCATAATGTCATGCCCAGCTGCACGTAATTGATCGAGGAATCTTAATGGGGTCTAATCCAATATCGGAAGTGTATTATATACAGATAATCCATTGGACTTTTATATTTGTAAGCCAAATCTTACCACACACAGGCATATGTTTATATATATACATGTTTATAACATGTGGGATGCACAAAAATAATCCACACATTTAACTGGGATATCTGGTGTCAAGTCAACAAATCAGAATTTTCCAAAGGATGTTTTGCACCTAGTAACTGATAAACTTCAGCCACCTTTAAGTCAGGTTACATTATTTTCCAATTTGTCAAACTGCTGTGTTTACTAATAGCTTGTAGGTCAATACGCCATACAACCACCACAGATACGTTTTCTAACAGGATTAACCTAATTCATTAATGTGTAGGCAGAGTAAGTCAGGAGAATTCAGATGATATCACTGAAGATATCATTGAAAAATCATTTAAAATCTGTAGCAATGCCTCCATTGATTTCGTATCTTTTAAAAAGAATGTGGTCTCGTCGGAAAAGAGACATTGTTCTAATTCAGTGCCGTTTATGACGATACCTTTGACCAAGTTGGATTGACGGACCATAATTGCCAATATTTCAATCACCAACAAAAATAAGTAAGGCACCAACGGATCACCTTGTCTTGTTCCTCCCTCAAATTTAAAATACCCTGTGGTGTAACCGTTGTTTATTATGCAGCTTTCTAATCCGTTATGTAATAATTTAATCCAATCAATAAATCACAGGCGCTTGAATCCCTATTTATAATATATTCTTCATATCTCCAATGATCTTAGAAATACTACGACGGAATCAGGTTAAACGACCCAATAATAGTCATACCATGCTATCACTTGTATTATGACACAAGGTAGGCAACTAGGCAAAAACCTTTCGACGGCGGCCATTCCAAATCGGTCATTACTTGCCTGTCAACAAAGGCCGCTTCCGCCGGGTCTGTTAAAAACACGGAGAGATGGAGAATTCTCGGAGAATTCGCGGAGAAGTCGTGGAGAATTTGCGGAGTTTTTTTATATGCAATGATACTTTTAAATATACATTAAAATCACTTAAAATGTCCCATATATTACTCTTTACATATTGGTTCATTGTTAAATGACCGAAATAATTAAAAATCTGCATATTACGTAAAATTCTTATCTCTCAGTTGTTTGGGCAAGCAGGTTCTTAAGATTTTATTTGTGCCATGCCAGAGACGGCGAATAGCATCAGGAGATTGTGGGCCATTTGCGATTGAAAATGCAGTTGATTTCCAGAAATTATACGAATTAACATTTTAAGCAGGGATTAATGCAAAAACAGTTAATTTATTGTTTCAGTTCAGGCATTTCATAGAATACCAAAGCCTAATTATAATTCAACTATATCCTTTGGGATTGAATGTGAATATGGGTTACCAGATGTATTCGAAGACATAATTGGGTGTGATAAAAAAATGTAAAAATGGTTTCATTAAAATGTGCATTTGTCTTTAAAATAACTGAAGCAATTAATATTAAATGGTTTTATGAAGATTGTACAAATAAGTTCTTGTAGTATTGCTGTGTGTAAGTCAACATTGTGTTATTTTTTTATTTTATTTTTTATTTTTATTATACTCTGTATGGTAATTGTCAGAAAGAAGTGTGGTGTATTTTTTAGAGAATAAGACAAATATATAATTCTTTAACCGTGATCACGAAATATATTAACTATTTTTTCTTTTATTTTATTTAATCCTATTGCCAGTTTGAATCATTAGCTCAAGTTTATTACATTCTGTGCATGTTAATTGGTCCAGATACTCTATTAATGGTGATAGTGTTTTTATCTATCAATAAATGTGGGTAAAAGCATGATTTGTTTTATTACATAATATATTTCGTTCACCACCTTTATATTAAATACACCTGCATGGTTTGTTATGGTTTGCACAATAAACTGTTGAAACATTAAGTGTTTAATAAACTGTTTTAACATGGAGGATTTTGCTGTTTCGTCTTAGGATCTGTCAGTGTCAGCTGGTGACTCAGGCGAGTTTTATATTTTGCGTAACGCATTCACTCGGCAGTGAGTCCTCAAAAGTTCTCCCCAGAAACCTGAAATTCGGTCACTGTGACCTATATTCTCAGGGTTTTAGGGTATGTCTGGGCACCCCAGAAAAAAATTGATTCATTAGCTAAATTTTATTAAATTCTGTGCATGTAAATTGGTCCAGATACTTTATTAATGGTGATAGTGTTTTAATATATCAATAAATGTGGGTAAAAGCATGATTTTTTTATTAAATATTATATTTCGTTCACCACCTCTAAATTAGATACACCTACATGGTTATGTTATGGTTTTCACAATAAACTGTTGAAACATTAAGTGTTTATTAAACTGTTAAAACATGGAGGGTTTTGCTGTTTCGTCTTAGGATCTGTCAGTGTCAGCTGGTGATTCAGACGGGTTTTATATTTTGCGTAACGCATTCACTCGGCAGTGAGTCTACATTGTTCAGCATTACATAAAGAATTATGTAGTTTTTTAAATTATTTCGGTCATTTAACTGTGCCAATTATGTTAAGGGTAATATAGTTATATAGAGAATTTATATATAATATAGAGAATTTAATGTGTATTTAAAAGTATCATTGCAGATGAACAAACTCCGCCAATTCTCCACCTATTCTCCGCGAATTCTCAGTCTCTCCACGGATTCTCTGCGTTTTAGACAGACCCGCTTCCGTCACCGTTTGGAATGGACGACGTCGAAATTGAGACATCACTGCAAAAGGTTAACCAGGCAGCTTATATTTGTGGTTGAAAACAATGGAAGTTGGATGGATTTGATTCTTTAACTCCCGTAGTATTGGAGGATCATATGGATCACACATAAAATGAAGATAAAGCGGGCATAAGCGGGTCGAGAACGTAACTTCCCTTATTATCGCTCGAAAGGTTTTTGCCGAGTTACTTACCTTGTGTCATAATACAAGTGATAGCACGGGGTGACCGTTTTATCAATGGGTCTTTTGACCTGCTTCCGTCCAAGTATTTCTAAGAACATTGGAGATATGAAGACTTTATTATAAATAGGGATTAAAGCGCCTGTGAATAAATGTTTTTCCAAATCCAAATTTACGTAATACAGTAAATACAAAAACATAATCAATTGAGCCGAACGCTGCCGCAAAATCGACGGCAAACAATACAGATATCTCATCTCAGACTTTATCGCGGTATTGTTTATGCCATTTCACAAGGGCGAGTAAACAAACTAGCGGCGAAAATTTCTAACCTACTTTACATTCTGTGAGCATAGCTGCTATGCTTATACCTCTCTCTCATCCTCTCTCTTTCTCTCTCTCTCTCTCTCTCTCTCTCTCTCTCTCTCTCTCCCTTTGTAAACTTTTCGTTAATTTATATTCCCTTTTGTCAAGTTGATAGATAAGTCCTCATACATCGCGCTGATCTTTGTACAGAGGGCTTTTACACTTCCCTTATCCCAAATTCAGTTTTCAAAATGAAATCATGCCCCTGATGTCCTAGCTATTTATATGCTGTTTGATCTTGCGGACTTCGATTTACATTTCTCACTGAGCTTTTCGGACTGAAAGATAAATGCAGACAGTGTCTTATTTATCTCCAAGGGTAATGCCTCCCCCCCCCCCCCTCCTTGCCCCTGCTGATTTTTCAATCCGCATAAAGTTTTGCTCTAGCTATGGCTTCACCATGATGTCAGATGTGGATTCACAATAAACTTACATTGTAAAGTGTAATTATTTGTTGAGAAAGGGGATGAGCATCCATATGTCAGGCAAAAGTAATTAACACAAGTCATACAAAGAGCTGTGGATACACTTTCTCTAGCTGAGAAATGCATGTATACTTTACAAACACAGAAGCCACATATCAGATTTCATAACACATATGTATTTTATAATCCAGTAGAATACAGAAATGAAAGAAAATCAAATTACTTGTGTATAATTTGTACTGATTCTTTTGCAAGAATATTCACTTTTACTGAAAGAACACTTTTTTATATTTAAGATTTTTGGTCACCAATGATTTCTCATCATCAGTCACAGTCAATTCGGATCAGGTGAGAGACACTGCATGTCAAACTCCTATCATAGAATCTCAATTGAACTTCATGCAACTTACAAGTAAGCCTCGTTTAATTTTCTAAGTTCATTGAGTATAATATTTACAAAATGTATTATGATATAACAATAGAATATTTAAAAAAAAATAATTTATACCAGGCTGAATAAACTGTACTTTAAGCACTACTAAATCCTAAATTACTAGATATATGTACATTCATTAACATACTATTGTGCATTCATATTCAATTGAGTGGCCACTATTAGTAGCGATATATGCAAATACTCTTATACCTACCAGAAACTCATATGATTAAAATCAGCACATTTGATTGCCAAAAGGATATATATATATATATATATATATATATATATATACATATATATATATATATTATACATGATTAATTCAGTTACATGTAATGAACCTGTCACAAAGGGTATGAGAATCATACATTGAGCATGTGTGATCTCAGTATCAACATATAATAATAATTTTATATGGTACACACTATGCAATGTAAAGAATATGTTTATAAATATTAAAGTGCAAAAATAGTAAACATTAATAGTATTGTATTCCTAAATCCCCCCCCCCAAAAAAAAAAGTGCTTAAATGAATTTACATATTTGTGCGAATTCAAATTGAGTGGCCTCTATGAAGGAACCAAAATATCTGCCAGTATTCCTAGACAAGCAAAGGGTGAATCTGCTAAGTTTCAGAAACGAGTGATTCATGGGTAATGGTGCTCAGCTGAATTTGACAATGATAGTCATTTTGTAAAATTTCAACAAATGGAAAAGGGCTTAGTTCTGAAGTTAAATGGTCTGCATGTTAGCATTTGAAGAAGTTCAGAGGAAATGCCACTTGAAACTTTGTCCACAGCCAAATACAAAATATAGATTGCTGAACTAAAACTGTGACATGACTCTCAAAAACAATAATTAAACTAGCATAAAAACATTAACATCTGAATTCAAATCTCAACTAGTTGACTTGGGAATATTCTAATATACATTGGTTGACATTTGGATATCCTGAAGTCAACCAGACAGAAACTGGACTGTCATTGCTATAACATTACTCAGAAGACTTATAGTCAGGTGAACTTACAGATCATTCTAGCATTTTCAAAGAATTAATTTCCCTTGTACTAAACTGATATACACCACAACTGTACAAATGAAGGTTAATCCACTTAATCACTGTTATCTTTTTGTTTTTGTGCGATTCCTTTTGCTGCATTAGAGATGTAAGTCTCAATTTGTTTGCCTACTTCTAGTTTTACTGTGGTAGACACATCAGCCCCTCGCCTTCTGATTGTAATTTCCTCCTTGAGGTAGAAGTGTTGACCGCATGCTGGAAAAAAACTTATACAACTACCTCTTAAAAGTCTACATCTAGGTACTTTTTTTAATATAAATATTTGTCCCTCTCTAAGTATTGGTAATTATGCATAGCTTTAACCAAATATATATATATGTGTGTGTGTTGTGGTAGTACATGTGAAAAAAAAATGAAATAATATGTGTCAAATTCTCTTAATTGAACAAGACTGATTTAGAGATGAAACAGTGAATAAATTGTATATTATTTATAAATTTAGGATATTTATTTAAGCTAAAATTATATAAATAAAATACATTGCTTGTATACTATTGGTTG
This sequence comes from Sipunculus nudus, assembly GCA_026874595.1. NCBI lineage: Eukaryota > Metazoa > Annelida > Sipuncula > Golfingiida > Sipunculidae > Sipunculus > Sipunculus nudus. The sequence continues at coordinate 23,998,675 of CM049308.1, read as the reverse complement.
GTACGTAGTGGTATGTTTAAATATCATACTTCAGTCTCCCCCCCTTTAAAATAATCTAACAGTGCACGCCCCCCCCCCACACACACACTCACACACAGGACCCTCTAGGTCCAACTGTGAATGCACGTACACATTATGTAAAGATTATCTCATATCTGGCTTAACTAACAGGAGAGATATGAGGGTACATACTTACAGTGTTTCCATGGACGTCGACTGCCAATGTAGCACGGTTGGAAGTTCAGGTTCTGAGATGTTCCCCTCCCATCTCCCAAACACTACACCGTGTAGAACAGAAATGATCTGAGCCTGTCTGGCTTATGTAGTCAAAGGGATATTGCAGGTTGAAGTCTTTGTGATGTAACACTCTGACATTAGAAGTTCCCTGACTTGCCATACATTACTAGGCTGATTGAAAAACCAGCCCAAATGTCCAGATAAGGGCTGAGCAGGTTCTTATTCAAAATGAAACTGTAAGGCATCCAGTAACAGAGTAAGACCACATGCTGATAGTGTCAAGCTTGGGGCTGTCCTGCGCTGTGGACAGATCCAGTGCAACAGGTCTGCTGATGATATGAGTAATGTGTATGGTCAGCTGTGTCCAGTAAAGACCTGACTGAAATATGTCCCCCCAAGTACTGTTAACGTTTTTTTTTCACTTGTATTTAACACAAACATTTATATTACCGATATATATATATATTTATATATATATATACATATATATATATTTATATATATATATTAAACCATTTATTATATACAATATTAATTATTACATAAATTTTTTAATATATATTTTACTGAAATAAAATAATATAATATATTTATATTGTACATAAATATTATATAATACAATTACTTATATATATATATTATATTATAAATTATCACATAACTTATAAAATATATATACATATATACATAAATAATTATGTATATATATATATATATATATATATATATATATATATATATATATTTAAGTTTAACATTAATCTTTGGGTATTTAGCACATATAATAAAAACCTGCCTGCCTGCGAACGGCCCGCTGAGGTCATCGAGAGTTCACTGTTACTGTTATTTTGAATTTAAGAGATCGCATGATAAAACTTGTAGTATGCAATAAACCCCTTTACATTTTATTTCACATAATTCTGGTGGTTCATGTCTTTGCCTTTTTCAACCACATGCATGTGAGTGTATGGTGATCCCACAGTGACTTCACAGTGTCGTCAGAATATGATATATCACATCATGAGGTCACAGTGAGGTAATAAAGAGTTCACTCTTACTGTATATTTGGATTTTGAAGAGATCATATGATAAAACTTGTAGTAGGCCTGTGCAATACACCCTTCACATTTATTTCACATAATTCTAGTGGTTCATTTCTTTGCCCTTTTTAACCATTTGCATGTGTGTGTTTGGTGACCTCACAGTGACATCACAGTGTTGTCACAATATGATATATCACAACATGAAGTCAAAGTGAGGTCATCGAGAACTCACTGTTACTGTTTATTTAGATTTGATTAGACTGCATAAAAATTTGTGATTGCAATAAAACTCATTTAAGTTTATATCACATTATTCTAGTGCTACATTTCCTTGCCTTTTTAGTCATATGCCTGTGAGTGTATGCATTGTGACCTCACAGTGACATCACGGTGTAGACACAATATGATATATCACAACATGAGGTCACAGTGAGGTCATCGAAAGCTCACTGTTCCGTTTTCATTAAGTTTTGCTCAGATCGTATAAAAAATGTAATATGCAATAAATCTCATTTAATGTTATATCACATTAATCTAGTGTTACATTTCTTTGCCTCTTTAGCTTTATGCGTGTGAGTGTATGGTGACCTCACTGTGACATCACAGTGTCGTCACAATATGATATATAACAACATGAGGTCACAGTGAGGTCATCGAGAGCACACTGTTCTGTTTATTTAGATTTTGTTCAGATAGTATAAAAAATATAATATGCAGTAAATCTCATTTAATATTATATCACATTGTTCTAGTGTTACATTTCTTTGCCTTTTTAACCATATATATGCATGTGTGTGTATGGTGACCTCACAGAGACATCACAGCGTCATCACAATATGATATATCACAACATATGGTCACAGTGAGGACATTGAGAGCTCACTGTGGCTGTTTATTCAGATTTTGATCAGATCGCATAAAAAAAATGTAGTATGCAATAAAACACATTAAATTTTATGACACAGTATTCTTGTATTACATTCCTTTGCTTTTTAGCCATATGCGTGTAAGTGTATGGTGACCTCACAGTGACATCACAGTGTGGTCACAATATGATATATCACAATATGAGCTCACAGTGAGATCATCAGGAACTCACTGTTGTGAGCTCACAATGTGAGTTTTGTGTGAGCTCACAGTGATATCACTGTTAGCTCACGTCTTGTGAGGTTTGGAAGATAGATCTGCGCCCTGTAATTTTCTGTGAATATATTCATTGTTGCTTGACCACAGCCTTGTGTTTTGCCGTGTACCTAACTACCAATACAATGAATGCGGCATAAAAAAACCACAATATCCAGGCAACCAAAGGCAACCCGGGCAGCCTTTTCCCAGGATACCGGCAAGTGGCAAAGATTAGGTGACACTGGCACATCAAACCAAACGATCCATTTTCAGATTCTTCTTAACTTTAAACATCAAATCATGGGCAATAGAAACGTTTGGCATTTTTTAAACTCTTCTATTGATTACTTTCCTGTCGATCTATATCATTTTATTGTGAATCTTCTGCCCGCGGTCGAAAATTCAATATACCTTAATTTTCTGGATACCGTGCAAAATGCAAATAATACATTTGGTCAAGTTTAGCTGTCATGAGGAGATTGACCAAACGGAGTGTCCAAAGTTTCACAATGATGTATGTTTTAAAATAAAAACATCTCTCATTATATACAGCATTTTATTGTTTCATTCTTAGAACAGCCTTGCGCCAGATGGTCTCAGTTATTTATTTAACGCACGTGTGAAAAATACACCAAAGTCACCGGAGATCATAATGTCATGCCCAGCTGCACGTAATTGATCGAGGAATCTTAATGGGGTCTAATCCAATATCGGAAGTGTATTATATACAGATAATCCATTGGACTTTTATATTTGTAAGCCAAATCTTACCACACACAGGCATATGTTTATATATATACATGTTTATAACATGTGGGATGCACAAAAATAATCCACACATTTAACTGGGATATCTGGTGTCAAGTCAACAAATCAGAATTTTCCAAAGGGTGTTTTGCACCTAGTAACTGATAAACTTCAGCCACCTTTAAGTCAGGTTACATTATTTTCCAATTTGTCAAACTGCTGTGTTTACTTATAGCTTGTAGGTCAATACGCCATACAACCACCACAGATACGTTTTCTAACAGGATTAACCTAATTCATTAATGTGTAGGCAGAGTAAGTCAGGAGAATTCAGATGATATCACTGAAGATATCATTGAAAAATCATTTAAAATCTGTAGCAATGCCTCTATTGATTTCGTATCTTTTAAAAAGAATGTGGTCTCGTCGGAAAAGAGACATTGTTTTAATTCAGTGCCGTTTATGACGATACCTTTGACCAAGTTGGATTGACGGACCATAATTGCCAATATTTCAATCACCAACAAAAATAAGTAAGGCGCCAACGGATCACCTTGTCTTGTTCCTCCCTCAAATTTAAAATACCCTGTGGTGTAACCGTTGTTTATTATGCAGCTTTCTAATCCGTTATGTAATAATTTAATCCAATCAATAAATCACAGGCGCTTGAATCCCTATTTATAATATATTCTTCATATCTCCAATGATCTTAGAAATACTACGACGGAATCAGGTTAAACGACCCAATAATAGTCATACCATGCTATCACTTGTATTATGATACAAGGTAGGCAACTAGGCAAAAACCTTTCGACGGCGGCCATTCCAAATCGGTCATTACTTGCCTGTCAACAAAGGCCGCTTCCGCCGGGTCTGTTTAAAACACGGAGAGATGGAGAATTCTCGGAGAATTCGCGGAGAAGTCGTGGAGAATTTGCGGAGTTTTTTATATGCAATGATACTTTTAAATATACATTAAAATCACTTAAAATGTCCCACATATTACTCTTTACATATTGGTTCATTGTTAAATGACCGAAATAATTAAAAATCTGCATATTACGTAAAATTCTTATCTCTCAGTTGTTTGGACAAGCAGGTTCTTAAGATTTTATTTGTCCATGCCAGAGACAGCGAATAGCATCAGGAGATTGTGGGCCATTTGCGATTGAAAATGCAGTTGATTTCCAGAAATTATACGAATTAACATTTTAAGCAGGGATTAATGCAAAAACAGTTAATTTATTGTTTCAGTTCAGGCATTTCATAGAATACCAAAGCCTAATTATAATTCAACTATATCCTTTGGGATTGAATGTGAATATGGGTTACCAGATGTATTCGAAGACATAATTGGGTGTGATAAGAAAATGTAAAAATGGTTTCATTAAAATGTGCATTTGTCTTTAAAATAAATGAAGCAATTAATATTAAATGGTTTTATGAAGATTGTACAAATAAGTTCTTGTAGTATTGCTGTGTGTAAGTCAACATTGTGTTATTTTTTTTATTTTATTTTTTATTTTTATTATACTCTGTATTGTAATTGTCAGAAAGAAGTGTGGTGTATTTTTTAGAGAATAAGACAAATATATAATTCTTTAACCGTGATCACGAAATATATTAACTATTTTTTCTTTTATTTTATTTAATCCTATTGCCAGTTTGAATCATTAGCTCAAGTTTATTACATTCTGTGCATGTTAATTGGTCCAGATACTCTATTAATGGTGATAGTGTTTTTATCTATCAATAAATGTGGGTAAAAGCATGATTTGTTTTATTACATAATATATTTCGTTCACCACCTTTATATTAAATACACCTGCATGGTTTGTTATGGTTTGCACAATAAACTGTTGAAACATTAAGTGTTTAATAAACTGTTTTAACATGGAGGGTTTTGCTGTTTCGTCTTAGGATCTGTCAGTGTCAGCTGGTGACTCAGGCGAGTTTTATATTTTGCGTAACGCATTCACTCGGCAGTGAGTCCTCAAAAGTTCTCCCCAGAAACCTGAAATTCGGTCACTGTGACCTATATTCTCAGGGTTTTAGGGTGTGTCTGGGCACCCCAGAAAAAAATTGATTCATTAGCTAAATTTTATTAAATTCTGTGCATGTAAATTGGTCCAGATACTTTATTAATGGTGATAGTGTTTTAATATATCAATAAATGTGGGTAAAAGCATGATTTTTTTATTACATATTATATTTCGTTCACCACCTCTAAATTAGATACACCTGCATGGTTATGTTATGGTTTTCACAATAAACTGTTGAAACATTAAGTGTTTATTAAACTGTTAAAACATGGAGGGTTTTGCTGTTTCGTCTTAGGATCTGTCAGTGTCAGCTGGTGATTCAGACGGGTTTTATATTTTGCGTAACGCATTCACTCGGCAGTGAGTCTACATTGTTCAGCATTACATAAAGAATTATGTAGTTTTTCAAATTATTTCGGTCATTTAACTGTGCCAATTATGTTAAGGGTAATATAGTTGGAGAATTTAATGTGTATTTAAAAGTATCATTGCAGATGAACAAACTCCGCCAATTCTCCACAAATTCTCCGCGAATTCTCAGTCTCTCCACGGATTCTCTGCGTTTTAGACAGACCCGCTTCCGTCACCGTTTGGAATGGACGACGTCGAAATTGAGACATCACTGCAAAAGGTTAACCAGGCAGCTTATATTTGTGGATGAAAACAATGGAAGTTGGATGGATTTGATTCTATAACTCCCGTAGTATTGGAGGATCATATGGAACACACATAAAATGAAGATAAAGCGGGCATAAGCGGGTCGAGAACGTAACTTCCCTTATTATCGCTCGAAAGGTTTTTGCCGAGTTACTTACCTTGTGTCATAATACAAGTGATAGCACGGGGTGACCGTTTTATCAATGGGTCTTTTGACCTGCTTCCGTCGTAGTATTTCTAAGAACATTGGAGATATGAAGACTTTATTATAAATAGGGATTAAAGCGCCTGTGAATAAATGTTTTTCCAAATCCAAATTTACGTAATACAGTAAATACAAATACATAATCAATTGAGCCGAACGCTGCCGCAAAATCGACGGCAAACAATACAGATATCTCATCTCAGACTTTATCGCGGTATTGTTTATGCCATTTCACAAGGGCGAGTAAACAAACCAGCGGCGAAAATTTCTAACCTACTTTACATTCTGTGAGCATAGCTGCTATGCTTATACCTCTCTCTCATCCTCTCTCTTTCTCTCTCTCTCTCTCTCTCTCTCTCTCTCTCTCTCTCTCTCTCTCTCCCTTTGTAAACTTTTCGTTAATTGATATTCCCTTTTGTCAAGTTGATAGATAAGTCCTCATACATCGCGCTGATCTTTGTACAGAGGGCTTTTACACTTCCCTTATCCCAAATTCAGTTTTCAAAATGAAATCATGCCCCTGATGTCCTAGCTATTTATAATGCTGTTTGATCTTGCGGGCTTCGATTTACATTTCTCACTGAGCTTTTCGGACTGAAAGATAAATGCAGACAGTGTCTTATTTATCTCCAAGGGTGTGATGGGGAGGGGGTATGACTCGAAGGCGTGACGTGTTTGGGACAATTTTCTGGGTCAACAGTCTGGACAACAGATTGTAAGCATCATGTTTTTTCACGATCCTTCCAATCGTTTGATTCTTAACACATAATATATTTTGATACGCCCTGGTTATACCTTAAGCACGTTGCAATCGGTGCTATATGGAAACAGCCTAGAAAGAACAAACTTATATATATTAAAACTTTCAAGTGTGTGTGACACATTTCAAATTTATTATAATTAAGTGGTAGGTATAAGAAAAAAAGGGTGATGTTTACAATATAGATTAATTGTAAACCAAGTTTAGTTAAATAGTTTCATAGTTAAATGGAACCAAAATTTATTTCAAAGTTTCATTTCAATATGTGTTTTTTTTCTGAATAGCATAGGGTATTACACTGGCCAACCCTTTAATATAAAGTGGGGGAGGATATAAATTCCCGATGTCCCTGTATTGACGCCCCTGACTGCACCTATTGAAGGAGGTATGTCACCGTGACAACCCCTAATATATCATATTCACCGCATCGGAAACGTAAGAAATGGATACAAAATACATACTTATCCATGATTGGCCGGCGCGATATATGGAAATACAGATCAAATAAGGATACGATTATTTATAGCTCTGTAAAACTATAAATGCGATTATTGAACAATGATAACATGGTTATTAGTGACTGTGATAAAAAGTCGATATTGTAAGAGATGAAAAACTGGTTTTTGCAAATTGGATCGAGTCATGTGGGCATGTTTGACATATTTCAATTATGGGTTATTTTTTTCTAGGGTTATGCTGTATCTTTGTTGAAAGGAGAGCCGGTTCACCTGACGCAGTCAGTGAGTCGTTAGACAATAGGGGAATTCAATATTGGTCACCCGGTGTGTCGCGTTGAGTTTTGCCAATGGTAATATCGCGCCTCTAGCGTGTGACATTGTAGAGGTAATTTTGCTTATTTATTATTCAGCTTCTTCATAAATAAAGATCAGCCTCAAGAACAAAGAGGGTTTCAAGCATTGTATGAGACTTATGAGTATAGATGAGCCTTCATGGTAAAAGGGTCTTTAAAAGGGTGCATACACAGATTACACAGAATTGCAGCCAGACAGTCCAGACCAGCCAGGGCCGATCCCTCGTGCCTCTTGTGCTGTCGTCAGCAGTCCAGTCCAACCAGGGCCGATCCACTGTGGTTCCTGTGCTGTCCCAGCTGTTGTTCTTAAGTGCAGCCAGCCAGCCCAATCCATCCAGGGCCGATCCCTCGTGCTACTGTGCTATCGCCAGTCTGTTCTTTCAGCCATGGCCGATCCCTTCTGCTTCTGTGCTGTTCCAGCTGTCAGGCCAGTCTTGTTCAGCCCGAACGGATCCTATGTGCTTCCCGTGCTGTCCCAGGCGGATTTCCAGTTCAAGGGCCTGGAGTACATTTTGAGAGGCCAGCCTTCCATGGTTGCTGTGTCTCCAGTGTTACCAGCCGAGAACGGAAATTCAGAGTCTGTGTCTCGTTACTTTCCTGGGAGGATACATAGACTTTTTTTACACCTAAAATCGACATTTAATCTTGTGAGGTTTGGAAGATAGATCTGCGCCCTGTAATTTTCTATGAATATATTCATTGTTGCTTGACCACAGCCTTGTGTTTTGCCGTGTACCTAACTACCAATACAATGAATGCGCCGTAAAAAAACACACAATATCCAGGCAACCAAAGGCAACCCGGGCAGCCTTTTCCCAGGATACCGGCAAGGGGCAAAGATTATCGGGTGACACTGGCACATCAAACCAAACAATCCATTTTCAGATTCTTCTTCGCATTTAACATCAAATCATGGGCAATAGAAACGTTCGGGCATTTTTTAAACTCTGCTATTGATTACTTTCCTGTCGATCTATTTCATTTTATTGTGAATCTTCTGCCCGCGATCGAAAGTTCAATATACCTTAATTTTCTGGATACCGTGCAAAATGCAAATAATACATTTGGTCAAGTTTAGCTGTCATGAGGAGATTGACCAAACGGAGTGTCCAAAGTTTCACAATGATGTATGTTTTAAAATAAAAACATCTCTCATTATATACAGCATTTTATTGTTTCATTCTTAGAACAGCCTTGCGCCAGATGGTCTCAGTTATTTATTTAACGCACGTGTGAAAAATACACCAAAGTCACCGGAGATCATAATGTCATGCCAAGTTGCACGTAATTGATCGAGGAATCTTAATGGGGCCTATTCCAATATCGGAAGTGTATTATACACAGATAATCCATTGGACTTTTATATTTGTAAGCCAAATCTTACCACACACAGGTATATGTTTATATATATACATGTTATAACATGTGGGATGCACAAAAATAACCCACACATTAAACTGTGATATCTGGTGTCAAGTCAACAAATCAGAATTTTCCAAAGGATGTTTTGCACCTAGTAACTGATAAACTTCAGCCACCTTTAAGTCAGGTTACATTATTTTCCTATTTGTCAAAACTGCTGTGTTTACTAATAGCTTGTAGGTCAATACGCCATACAACCACCACAGATACGCTTGTAGGTCAATACGCCATACAACCACCACAGATATACGTTTTCTAACAGGATTAACCTAATTCATTAATTTGTAGGCAGAGTAAGTCAGGAGAATTCAGATATTCTTCAGATAAGTAGGTGAACAGCTCTTTTTATATAAATATTCGTTTATATAATGTGCATGAAAACAGCATGTGTGTATCTGTATATTTTATATTTCTCCATACATACTCTGAACGTGATTGCAGTAGGATTTGCACCTTTAGATTGCCTTCACCTGTCAATGTCCCTTAATGAACGTGACTTGAATGTAAGTTTGAACTTGATAAACTGTTTCTTGCCGAGAGTTTATATATATATATATATATATATATATATATATATATATATATATATATATATATATATATACCTCCTGATTTTTTTTTCACAGAGAAGCCCGATTTTTTAATGACTATCGTTATATACAACGACATCGCATTGTTTACAAACCATGAATAAAGTCCGCAATATATTGGTGTTTGTTTAGTCGCAATCTCGGGATGACGCGATGAGCAGAGTTGTGTGAAAAAGCATAAAGTATGCGTATTTTCATGCCCTTTTGGTCCCGGGCTGATTGAGGTTAGCTTATGACCGTTTCCGTCCTGCGTGGTTGCCATATCTGTCCCGCGCCATGCATGTTGTCTGCCAAATGGAGACGAAAGCGATGTTAGATAGTTACGCATGTTGTAGCTGTGCAGATCAAAATAAATACCTTCGTGGTATTACGAAATCTTATCTTATGCAAATTTAATTGTAAATGGATATGGCCATGTTGTTGACTACATTAATTAACTGTTCTTATTTCTGTGAAACAAAGTATTAATTCCCTCCTTCTTGTTATCGATTATTATTTTTTACACAATTTTATGTATGAAAACTTCAGAGAGAAATTATAACTGTTAATATTACTGGCAAGTTGTTCTTGTTAAATAAATTATCTTTCAAATAATTTCCTCTCTCAGATGTTTTGTTTATTTGAATAGGTCAGTAAATTCATAAATTTGTTTAAACTATCATTGGTTATTTTATTTCAAATAAAGATAATAGATATATTTACTACAACACACACAAATACCACCTTCGTCAGATCATTTTTAAAGTGTAACACTTGGTTTTCTTTTGTTCAATGAAAGTGTTTGTTATATAATTTGCTGTCCGTGTAGCACATCAGTCACCTATACTATGCGGCTAGCGTATTTTATCAAGATACTTTTCGAATAAGGCGGACTTATATACATGCACTGTGAGAGGGGGTCAGCCGAAAAATCGTGCCAAAACCTGACGAAAACGCGAAAGTTACGCTCTTTATACACATCGCTTCACCTACAGGCCTGCTACATACACTTACCACAATAAGACATCAGTAGCTTCTTTAGAAGAACAAGATTCCCTCTGCCTCGGGAGCGTACTTTTTTACTTTTTTGGCAATTTTTGTATTATATATATATGAGTGTATTGGCTAAAATACAGCTTTCATTCGGTAGATTTTATTTTGTACTGTCTTTTGTATTTATTTACATATTCGTAGCATTTCACCGGGGGGGGGGGGGAGTAGACTCAACGGGGCCCGGGTCCACTATGGATAACATGTATAAATTGAATCATGAGACCTGAGAAGGGACAAAGGGGTCCGTGCGCAGGTGCGTCCAAAGGTACAAAAAATCATATGAACACACACGGTTAATCTCATATTCTGAAAATGTGGTACTTAGCATATATATATATATATATATATATATATATATATATATATGTTTGCATAGTTTCACAGGAAACCAATAAAATTCTTGAAATTCCTCAGTGATGGGACACTTCTGACTATATCATATATATATAACATGCATGCAGACAGACCTAATGGATTGATATAGTTGAGCATGCGGTAGGACACATCCGTAGAAAAAATTATCCTGATAAATTGTTTATTTCCAATTATGTAACACGGAAAGCGTACCGGTGGTTCTGATTTCTCTTTTTTTATGTAAATATTATTATTTTATATGATAAGGTTATATGTATATATATACATACATACATAAAATGTTAAAATTATTTGAACTTAAATATTAATATCACGTTAATGTTGAAAGAAAGTTGCTTTATTAAAGTAACCTGTTTTTAGTAGAATTTTAATGATTTTTTATATAAATGATTCCGTGGGGAGGTGACTGAGATCACTTTTACGTTTCAGTATGCCGGCTGGAGAATCCTTGAAGGGAAGACACACTTTAAATCTGTATAATAAATGTTATATTCCTGTATGCATATACTATTCAACAAAAGCATACATATGTCTGGTCTTTTATTTTAAACTTTTCCTCGCACATGGTGGATGTCTTTAGAAAGGAACCAAATACATTTAATGGTGACGGGATTGATCTGTTTCGAGATGATGCTGATATATGTGAGCTGTGAGATGTTTGTAAATATTTTTTTGTAATAAACGAATCTTTAACAGAATAACAACAGTCATTGGTACCACTTGCTATGTTTATTTAACGCCAATATCCTTTTGGAGTATATCGTTGAAAGAGTAAACCCATTACTTCTACATGGGTCAAGCGACAAACTGACAGATCTGCGCTTGCACTTTTTATCTGCACAGTATTTCCATTGATGTTCCAAAAAAGTTTCACAAAGTTTCACCGATGGTAATTTCGACATACGATAAGAAACTTCCCGTCAAGTTTTTAGGAATGTGGATAGAGAGATATTAAAACCATACTGAAATTTAACAAAAATAACCTATAATATTTTTTTAATCAATGGCTTTGCTCATAAAACGATCGAATCAAAAATATATCAAAATATCAGATATAAAATAATAAAATATTTACAGGCAGTACTTTTTATTCTAATAAATATAAATTAACATATTCAAAGACGCTGGAAAAATGTCGACAAAATTGGTAAGTAAATATCTGATAAGTAATTCAAAAAATTATTTCTAAAAATATGTTTATATGTTTACTAGATAATACATGTGTTAGCTTTTAGTATGGCCCGGCCCTATAAGGGTCCCTTGGCAAAATTATATGAAAATAGTGGAAATCTTGTGCTTTTTAAGAAGCTAATGATGTTTTATTGAGATATGTATAGGTGAAGCAATGTGTAAAGAGCGTAACTTTCGAATTTTTAAAAGCGTTTAACAGGACAGAACCCGGCCCGGCCCTCTAAGGCCTCTTTGTCGAATAAGTTACTATAAGATCTTTGTAGATATTTTATTGTTGATTTTTAAGTTTGTTCTGTTTTCCTATCGTTATAAGATAAATCCGCCATCTATTCATATATTTATGAAATATTTGGTTAGGTTAGAAAGATTAGAACGTAATGTTGCCGAAAAACACAAAAAAAAATACATCTGCAAAAGTGGAAACGTATATTGTTATCTTTGGGCTGATACATTTGTGATAATTCAAAAAGTTAAATGAAATAATCTTACATTTACGGTATAACATTGTTGCTCTTGTATGCATGTAAATGTTTGTATTCTAAGTTCCTAGAGATTTCGATGATGAAATATATAATAAATAAACAAACTGGTAAAGAAAATATTCTCAGACATCTTAAAGGAAGAAAAAAGAAGAGTAAAAAAAAACTTTGTCGAATAAAACAAAAAAAAAGAGTGATATACTTTAAAAAAAATGACATGAAGGTGATGGTAATTGTCATTGTTGAAGTAATAAAGTAAATATATCTATTATTTTTATATAAAATAAAAAAACCATTAATAGCTAGACAAAATAATATGAATATATTAGCCTTATCGAATGTATTGAATATCTCAAAAAAGGCAATTATCTGAAAGATAAGATGATTTAATTTACAAGAACAGCTTGTCAGTAACATAAACGGTTATAATTTCTCTCTGGAGTTAACATTCACAAAACATTGAAAGAAAATAATCGATAACTAGGAGGGAATTAATATTTTATTTGTTTCACAGAAATAAGAACAATTAATTATATAGTCTATAACATATACGGTCATATAGATTTACAATGAAATTTGCATTAGTATATTATGATCTGCACAGCTATAACATGCGTAACTATCTATATTGACATTCGTCTTCACAAAGCGGGGCCGATTGGGCAGACACCATGCTTGGCGCGGGACCGAATTGTAACCACGCAGGTCCAGGTTATTAGCTTACCTAATTCGGCCCCGGAACCGAAATGGCATGGGGTCGAATTGCCCAGTATTCGTCCCTAGACTAATGACGGGATACCCTGGGATTTGTAGCTAGGGGCATAAAGCTTTTTGCCGTATGGACACCAATAGTCATATATATATATATATATATATATATATATATATATATATATATATATATATATACTGGCTTTTATCTGACTTTATACTGCATAACTTTATAAGTTTATAAACGTTTCCTGAAACTTTAATCTTATTCCATATTTTCAATATAATTACCTCTAAAAATGTTAGAAAAATACGCATACTTACGCATTTAAGCTTTTTTCACATTGCAGTAGAGTGAAGTCATTGCATGATCAAGAAAAATTTATAAAACACCCAGCTTTTAACATTATCTGGCGGCCTGAAACGTCTTTATCAAGTTCACACTTACAAAGGAGTCACGTTCATTCAGGGACACTGACAGGTGCAGGCAATCTAGCGGTGCAAAGTTTTACTGCAATCACGTTCAAAGTGCTACCTTCTCAAAGTGACATTAAGCCAAGAGGCCTGAAATGTCATATAGATTATAAAGTTACAAAGGCTGCATTCTCAGAGTGACTATAAGCTAGGAGACCTGAAATGTCATATAGATTATAAGGTTACAAAGGCTGCATTCTCAGAGTGACATTAAGCCAAGAGGCCTGAAATGTCATATAGATTATAAGGTTACAAAGGCTGCATTCTCAGAGTGACTTTAAGCCAGGAGGCCTGAAATGTCATATAGGTTATAAGGTTACAAATGTTTCTAATTCAAAGTATGTATGGAGAAATATAATATATGCAGTTACATAAAATCTCACACATGCCGTTTTCATGCACATTATATGAACGAATATTTGTTTAAAGACAGCTGTTCACCTACTTATCTGAAGAATATCTAAACGCTCCAGACTTAAAGTATTAAGGTAATTTCCTGTAAAGAAACGTCTTTGTGGTGGATGTATTGAGGTTTTAGCTACAAGCTGTTAGTAAACAGCAGTTTTGACAAATTGGAAAATAATGTAACTTGACTTAAAGGTGGTTGCTTGCTCATGTGCCAAAGTTTATTAATCACTAGGGGCAAAACATCCTTTGTAAAACTCTGATTCGTTGACATGCCACCAGATGTCCTTGTTGAATGATTTTGAATTATTTTTGCTCCATCCCACGTCATCAACATGTATCTATAAACATATGCCTGTGTATGGTAGAATCTGCCTCACAATTAAAAAGGGTTCAATGAATTACCCGTAGATAATACATTTCTGATATCGGAAAACGCCCCATTAAGATGCCTCGATTAATTAAGGCCATCAGGACTTGACAGTAAGATCCGGTGTGACATTATAAACATGTGTTGAATGTATGATTGAGATCATCGGGCTCAAGGCCATTCAAAGAATGAAACATTAAAATGCTGGATATGATGTAAAACTAGTTTTTATTTGGTGTGGGCTCCTTCAGTATGTGCAGTATATATCCCCCACACCTTTCAGCAAGGGGTGGACAATGTATTCCGCCCTGCTATTCAGAAAATAATATTACATATTGAAATTAATTGTATTTATATTTAAAATTAAAAACTTTGGTTCTATTTATAGGGTAACTATGAAATATTTTATATCTAAACTTGGTTTAGAAGTTATCTATTCTGTAAACATTATTTTATTTTTTAATACCATCAACATTATTGTAATATATTTGAAATGGGTCAGACGCACTAGAAGGTATGTGTGTATGTGTGTGTCTGTGCTGTGTCTGTGTATATATATATGTCTATCCAAACCCCGTAACGCCTGCGGGACATACCCCCCCACACACACACACACGCACACAAATGGAGATGAATTAAGCCTAAGTCTGCATTAACTTGTGTTATTCAAAATTTTGGAAATTGAAATGGGGATAGGGGAAGAGAGGAGCCCCAAGAAAAAAATCAGCGCGATGTCTGAGGGCTAATCTTTTTATTTTACAAAAGGAAGTGTAATTAAACAGAAAGTTTACAAATATCTATACCATCGGAAAAACCCTGCACCAGGTTTGAACTAAATGTACTATTATTTGGTCAAATACGAATATAAATCAACCGTTGGACTAATTTATACACAAGGGTTTATATATATATATATATATATGTATATATATATGTTTATATTTATACATATAAAAAAGCCATAAGCATTGCTATTTTCACAAAGTAAAGAAAGTTAAAGATTTTAGCCGCTGGTATGTTTACTCGCCCTTGTGAAATGGGTGTACATTTCCGTTAATAAAGGCTGAGGTCAATCAGAAATATTACACTCATCTGTTCATGCATGTACATCGAATAGAAAGACCCAAGTCTACCATTTAAATTATTCATATGTTTCATATCATATTACCCAACTCCCTCTATATTGACGCTGCTACACTTTTCAGACATCTCTAAAACTTTTCGATATTTTATCCTTTTTTATATCTAAGGGAATACTTTATTATATGCATTAATCACTAAAATTAATACTGTATTCATCAATGATGGAACGTGACTTGATTGTGTGTGATAAGAGTCAGCCATCAGACCGAGTCAAAGAAGGTGTGAAAAATGCACATGGTGACACGCCTTGGTAGACTATTTTAAGTTATATCTTGGATTCCCCATTCGTCTTTTCCCACACGCTCTGACCACTCCTGTACACAACTCTATAAATATATCGCCCACGGGTAGATGATTCATCAGTTTCTTTTGCTGAAGTTTAGCAGACGCTGCATCATGAAATTCATCATTCTTCTCGCCGCTCTCTGTGCTGGTAAGTAAAGCTAAACAAGAGGTAAAGAAGTAGCCCTTGGGTCATATCTTAGACGACGTATGGTCTGTTGTTCCATCGGGGCAAAGGCAACAAGGGCAGTGGATAGAAAGTTGATCAGAAATGTTTCTGGGACTTAGAGGTAAAGCACAGGATTCAAAACCCGGATATCAGGTCTTACCCAACGGCCGTGCTTCACACACAAATATTGCAAATCTCGGGCGTTCCTCGGTAGAATCTTCCAGCAAGGGTAATGGTTTCACAACCCCTGCTGGTGCAGAGGTAACCGGGAATGGTTAATACGAGGATATAAAAAGAGAAGAAGCGTAACAGCCCTGTCACTGTGTCTGAACCCAGAATTGAATTCTGCAGAAGTATATATACTTAGTTAAGCCAGCATTAAAAAATGGAGGCGGCTATCTCCAAAAGAAATATAAAAAAAAGTAATGTTTCTGAAAAAGTCAGGCTATGCTGCGTTAAAGTTGTCTTTGTTTGACATTTCCATGACGATGTACGCAACAGTTTTCTATTTAAACTTCTCGTTATTACTAGACTCATATATTAAAAGCTGAACTCAATGACCACATTGCTCATATTATTGAAACTGAAATGTCAGGGATTGAGACTCATCATGAAAACAGAGGCTCACAAAAGACATATACATATTGACATATATACGTATATATTGACATATAAACGTTTAATGTGCTTTCGCCATGTATTTTTAAAACAACACTTGCAATGTGAACGTAATGTGAATGGGACATAAAACGATATGATAAAAATAATTATTTTTCATGTTTTCAGTGAGCCTTGGGCAAGATGGTCCCCCTTGCGGACCAGACTTGCTTGGAAGGTGTCACGTAGGGGGGTGTATTGATTTTTTGGATGAATACCTTTGCGCCAACCCGGGTGAGAATGGATGTACCTCACAACAGTTTTGTTGCTACCCAACTGCAAACCAGGTGCCAGACGAATGCAATGCTCAGTGAAGGTGTAAAGGTAAGTTAATGTATATATATATACTATCATTTATTCCGAATAGCAAGAAAAAGTGCAGTAGATGTCATGGAATGTTTAAGATCAAAATGGGTCCTGTACTACATATCATATAAATTGAATCACCTCTCAATGGAGACACTACTCGCAATAAGGTTGAACAGCATATGAACTTAAGATTTTCTCTAAAATATACATGTTAAAAAAATAAAACCTAGAGACAAAATAGGAAACAAACAAACAGCCAGACGACCAAAATTGTATGCCGAGGCAATATAACAAATAATGTATATTAATATAACAGAATGTTGTTTATCTTTTGTAGAAGAACACGTCTACCAGTCCACAAGGCTTTAGTTGGAGAATAAATAAACTTGATTATGGCTATCAGCACGCCTTGTACGTTAAACGATATTTGTGCATGTACAAGCATGTAAGAATGAATGTAGGTGTGTCAGCATGTCCGTATTTTGTAACATTCTTTCTCCTCGATAAATATGGTGTCACTCTGGGTCAGAAGGGCGGCGACTGTGGTTATATGTTTGTTAGAAACCAGATTGTATCAGCTGATTTCCAATACGGATCCGGAGCTTAAGCATGGTTATAATGATCCTAGTAGTCCGGTTTCTAATCTCCCGAATGTGGAAACAGACCGTAAGTCATGAATTTTAAAGTTAGTTGTGGACCACATTTATTTAATATGGATTCGGTTGGATGGTCCGAACATATACATAGACTATAATATTAATCTGTGATAATTCTTAAATCAATCACAGACCGACGAATAAATATGTGTTAGCGGTTACTATTTTTACTCAGTATTCTCGACCCACAGTAGCGCCAAGCATATATTTCAAAATTTCAGTGTAGTTTCCGACTGAGTTCATTTTGAGTGTCGATGGTAAAAACAACTAGTAATTTTAACGCATTTTAATCAGTGGTAGGATGTTAACTAATTTTATAAATCAACTGTTAACATAACAGATCTTTTTTTGTGGATTGTGATACATTTAACGATCGGTGAGGGGAGGAGGCAAAGGACTGTTCAAAGGTATAGGGTAAACAAGTCCATTGGATAATCCCAGAAGATCCTTGCTTCATCAATCCGTTCGATTCGCAATATAAGCCACGTAAGGATCTCGCCACTCAATGGCACTTCCGGAGAACAGGGAGTCAACACGCCTCCAGTTTCCGATGTTCAGTTTTCCAGTTTCCATTTCCAGGCTCCTTAAGGTTACATTCGCTTCATTCCCCATAATGAAACTGATACACGTGAAAGGACTAAGACACGCTTTTGGATTTATATTGCTTGTCATCACATTTAATGAATGTGAGAACCCATCTTCTGGTTTTCTTTGTGAGAGCATATTTTTCATATATATATATATATATATATATATATATATATATATATATATATATAACAGAGCCAGCAGTTTAAGGTTTACATTTTTACACGTCACACATTTTTATAAACGATTCTCATTCCTATATTTGTAATAGTTACATGTAAACGTACATGTATATTCATAGATAAGGATTTCCGCTATGGGATGATACGCCGATAGGTGAACGGACTACTCTTTGACAATTTTTTTTTATTTTGCTACCATCAATTAAAAGAGATACACATTAAATCAAATTTGTTTTGTATTATTATTACCATTGACTTTGTTACTTTATACCTACTTTAAACAGTTACTTGTCATAAATCAACGCTTGGGTCTTAATGGCTGTCATCCGTTAGAACACGTTCGTTAAGGACTGCCTTTATTGCCATTGCTGTAAGTATTTAGACCTAACTTTAAATTATTCAATTTTCATGTATGTTGATTGCGTTCTTGTTGCTGGCAGTGCTGATTTAAGTGCAAAGTGGTCTCAGATGCTGTGCCATATAGGGCTGCTGACCTTATTTAGGACTCCTTATTTGGTCGTCGCTAGGACCTGGCCGAAGGACACGGGACCCATGTATAGAACCAGAAATATATCCAGGACCCTTCGCTTTGCAGCTGATCTCATAAAGGACTCCTGATTAAGTCGTCGCGACAAGCAGGCCGAACACAAGAATGAATATCATGCTAGTAATTACTAAACTGTAATTAAAACTTGAATATTAAATTCAAACAGTCATAAATGAACCTACCCCGTAGTCGCTTGTTTGCCAATTACCACAATGACCGATTTATTTCAGAGGGTTATCAGATAAATTGGGTAAACGATAGATATCGAATTTACGAAAGATACCTGTAAAGAAAGTAAAGTTACGTTATGCGACATGTAACATCGAGAGGACGATTCTTATATTTGCTTATTGCTACTTAATTTCATTTTACTGTATAAATCGACCGGTTCTAACATCTGTAGTGCAATATTCAATTAATATAAGAATCTATGTTGTCTCGGAAGTATAATTAAAGGAAAGGAGAAAGTCTTTTGACGTCACTTTTTAATATCTGCAAGTCCGTTGTGGCCGCTTCAGGCAGCAATAAATGCAATTATTTCTAATTAGAAAGTTTTCCTATCAAAAGTATGGATTGATCATTACATTCAAACAAAAATATAGACAATCATTTGCTCCACCGTCCTAATGATATAGATCAGTTGGATTTTAAATATTAGTTTATTGATAAGGCAATGGCTATGTACGTGGTCACAAATTATTAACATTTTTTCACTGAATTTCGAGAAAAATGTGGGGTATATTTGTATGCCATCCTGGCTTTGCTTGAGGTTCATAGGTTCTCTAATAATTTATTTAAGTTGTGCCTAGGCAAATTAGAACATTAAACTCTATGTACTTTGACTGTCTGAGTAAAACTAAAAGAATCACATACAACGGATTTAATATTATACAATGGTTAAACAGCCATTTAACAATAAACTTGAAAAATAAATTGTGCAGCATTAACCATTATCTCGTTAATTAAAGGTCACCATACTGTTTCCAGCTCTTACTTATTTGAAGTTTAAACCAAATGTTATACCGATCAGCTATCAGAACGAATCACGTAGGTATGTCGATACTGTAAATGACAATGGTCTCTCCTTGTCACGTAACTCCTCTGCAGTCGCACCTTGGACATGCAGTTTTTTGTCTTGAACTTTTAGGAGTGCCATATTCTCCCATGAAAAAGAGACATTTAACATTACCATTCGAAGGCACTGCAGCACCACCTATCAGTGTGTGTGGCCAGCAAGTGAACCTTTCGTATTTAAAATAAATTTAAACTGGTCTTCAAGTGCAAAATAATGAACGTTGAGGCTAATGTGTATTCAAGAAAATTCGTGGGTCTAAAGTTTTTTTTCAATAATAAGGTAACATCGTTATTTTTACGTTTTATAAAGGTTTATAATCAATCGTTATTCCAGACCTGGGCGGTAATTTAGGCCGACAAGCAGAGCAATAAAAGGCGCCCTTTTTTAAATTAATATAATATACCTTAATGCTCGTGTGGGTTATATTTTTAGGACACCCCTTCAAAACTATTTATATTGATCTGACATTTTTCCAATTATATATATATAAATAATTGGATAAAAGTCATTTGATAACCAATAGATTTATATGAAAAGGTGTTCTCTCTCACCTACGGATGATCATCCCTCCACACTTGAAGATTAACTTACTGGATTCAGCGTTATATAATCAGTATTGAGTTTATTATATAAGTTGTACAATATAAGATATAATTAGATATAATAATATTTATTATTCTAGCTCATAAAGTTTTATTTCATATATATATATATATATATATATATATATATATATATATATATATGTGTGTGTGTGTGTGTATGTATATGTATATATATACATTCTCTGAATAGGAGGGGGATTTCATTAGTCATACCCTGATGCACCCAAGCCCCCGGTATTCACGTCCTTTTCACCTACCTGAATCCACAGTATATTATACTCCTTATACTTCTGTTCCCTGATAGCGTTCTATTTTAAATTTTCATTATAATGAATCATCTATTAATAGATAAGGTTTATTCTTGATTGGCCATTTAGTTGCACTTAAAAACTTCAATTTAAGAACCGCTCGCAAAATCAAGCAAACTTTGTGCTAATTTTTGTTCAGTGGACAGTAGGTCTACGTCAGGAAACAAATTTGTTTTCTTTTCCTGCTACCAAAATTCCTTTATTATTCGTATTAATATGTGTGTTTAACTCATAAAGCTGGAGAATAGACAAATTAATTTCTAAGAAGTAATTTGATTAGTGAACGTGGTAAAATTATTACCTGCCTTCGAAACAATGATCGATTGTCCAGTTATCCAGGTTGTTGCCTGTAAGATATTAACATGTTCTTGTTTGTAAAATTAAAATGTTTTGATCCAGAACCTCGGGAGTAAGACAAGTTCTGTCAAACACGTTTGCTTCAAGTTAGACACATGGCGCAATCACGTTTACAAGAGAAGTCAGCAAGTGTCTGTATATCAATCGGTTATTAACAGAACTCAATTAAGTGTATTACAGTACAATGCAGTCACGTTTAAAGGATAACTACTATATTGAACTATCATTCAGAAAATGTCGATCGCCTTGTCACGTTCTAGTTGTAAAGATTGAGAAGGAAAATACATGTATTCCAAACACACCATTTGTGCTAAAATGAATACTCCCTTAATATATATTGGCCAGCATAATAAAAAAATCATTTAGTTTACACCCTAGTGCACTATTTTAAGTTACCATACGTCATTTTCTCACCTAGAATGGACACTCCTACAAACTTCCCTGTATATAGTCCTAAACTGTTAGACTGTCCACCAGTTTACATCTGAATCTGAAGATAAAACATACTCAATTTAGCTCGTTATTCTGTTTGCCGCTCTCTTTACAGGTAAATAATAATTTGAGAAAGCTCCATATATTAGTTAAGTAAAGCCAAATCCAGACAAATTACTTATTGCGTTTTATGCATTTTATATGGCCAGACTTTATACTGATGACATTGTGTCTTTTTCAGACCTTTTGCATGGTCCAAGCGTCTTAAACAGACATGTTATGCCCTACTGCAGCAAAACGGTTCTTGGAATTATAAAAAAAAAGTGAGGAAGGGGGGGGGGGGGGGGTCACAGCTAAGCTTAACCATATAATACACTGTCCCGAAACTTCACTTTCTAAGGTCACAGTAGAACCGGAGAATAATTGTTGGATGTCACCTGACCTTTGACACCGGATCTACGTGCCTTATCCGATTTTTGATCTGAAGTTATCCAACAAAACCTGACATAATTACCGCAGAAGTGTGTGCCTAGACCGTTTTTACGATTTGCATGTTCACAGATCTTGAATAGCTTTCCTACGCGTACAAGACTGGTGGCGCCTTCTACCATTATCCAATATTTTGAGCCTTGAAGAGTTCCATTTTTTTTAAAGGGAAACAAATTTCAGGCATATAGGTACACCTGTTTCTCATTATATGCAAAGTTTACCGGCTCATTTATTCTAGTTACATATATTGCAATCCTGATTGGCCTGTTCACAGTTACGTAGGACTCAATTTCAGTGACTTGGGCATGGACTTGGACTCGAGAGTACTGGACTCAGACGTGTACTCGGACTCTGGGGTTACGACTCGGGTAACAGACCTAGTCCATCATAAATCTTCTTTTTTTTTTAATTGCCATCAAAGCCCAGAGTTTTAGTTTTTAAAACATAAAAAAGAGATTCATATGTTCGAACTATTCTCATTAAAAATAGAAAAAAAACTTCAGATAAAGATATACAAACTCAATTTGTTTATCAGGACATTTATACAATAAAACATTATAAAAATGCCTGCATAAACTAATATTAAAAATACTTGATGAACTCAAAGTTCCATTTAAATACCTTTTGGTAAGAGCCTTTTCGGACTCGAAGAATACGGGCTTGGACTCTAATGGCGTGAACTCGCTCTAGGATTTAGACTCGGTATGCCTGGACACGCTTACAATATTGTATAATCACACATAATAAATCAAAAAACCTGTTTTCCCAAAGACGGCCATGTGGTCTAAGTGCAAGGGTACCACATAACTCCAAAGTTTGCTTATTTGCCGCAAATTGCGAAATTGCTAGATTGGGTCCCCTCAGTGTATGACCGCCGGGGGTTCCATCTACCGGTGGATTCAGAGAACTACAAAGTTGCTTAATTGCCGGCAATTTGCGGAATTGCTAGACAGGGGACCTTCATTTTAATCTAGTCTGGGGCTCCCCCTATCGGAGGATTAAGAGAACTTCAAAGTGGCTAAACTGCTGGCAATTCGCGGAATGGCAAGATGGAGACCCCCGGTGGCTCACTCTACCGATGGATTCAGAGAACTACAATGTTGCAAAATTGCCGGCAAATTGCGGAATTGTTTAACGGGTTAAACTTCAAAGTTCCAAATTGCAAGCAAATTGCATAATTACTAGACAGGCCCCTTCATCTCATTGCCGCCTGGGGCTCCCTCTACCGGATGAATAAGAAACCCCAAAATTGCAAAATTACCAGCAAATTGCGGAATTCTTAGACGGGGTCACTTCATTTCATGGCACCCAAGGCTTCCTCTAACGAAGGACTATGCAAACTTCAAAATTGAAAAAAATAGTCAGCAAATTGCGTGTATGAGAGACTGGGAGGTCTTCCCTGACGAATGGCAAAGTTGCTTCCAAAGTTGCTAAATTGCTAGCAATTTGCACATTAGGATGCAAAATTGCTGGGGCCTGTTGCATAAAATTTCCGCAAATCGCAAAGTTGCGATGGGTTTGCGATAGAAATTGCGAAGCTCTTGCGACGGTTGCATAAAACATGACGCAAATTTCACGTACTTGCCACGCACTGCGACGGGATTAACGCAATTTATGCTTCACGTGTCGTGTGTTCTTAGATACTGCAGGCACGTAGACCTGTCCGAATAAGGCGATTTCATGTGCCTCCTAGGTAGTGTTAAACTATGTGTCTCCTAGGTAGTGAAAAAGTCGTTTAACCACCTTCGATAAGTACACATATGAACTTCGATTTTAAAAGCAGATAGTTTTTGTGACAACGTTATACAAAAAAGCAGCCTTGAAGGTCCTAAAATATATAATTGCAAGAATAAGTTATCATCTTTATAATTCGTAAATAACTATAAAACACATTGTAAATAATATTGAACAAACTGGGAAAATACATATGTTTGCCAAAAGAATTTAAACATCGCCAACCAAGGGCGCCAAGGGCATTTTTAATTCACATGCATTTTTCATATGTTATATAAGGTTAGACCCATACGCATCGTAACGAATCCGCAATGATATCACCTGATGAATATTGTTTAACATTGTTTATATTTTACTGACATGGAATTATCAGTTTGGCAAATTAGGCATCAAATTATCATATTAACATATCATTTTTCAATTGTTTCATTATTGTAATATATATGTTTAATAAATAAACATTTATCCCCAAGAAAATTTAAGATTTCCCCGTTTTCTCTTTGTTTAGCCCCCCCCCCCCTTCTTAATTAGAAGACATGAATTGATTTCCCTTCATATGCACATATACCAAACAAGATCCAGCTTATTAATGTAGTGATACGATACACATACAGCACTATATCATGTATCGCATTTATACAGTCTATATATAGCATGTGTAGTAATAAAGTCAAATAAAGTAGTTCAGTACAAGCTATCCTTATGGCTACATGTGTAACAGCATCATGGTAATAAAGAAGCTCAGTATACATCAGTGACTTGATTATCAATGGCAAATTATTACTTCATGGTGGCAGCGGTGCATATATGCGGGGAACTGTCGGTTTTTCAGACTAATCTATTGGATTCTTTGCTACCTTTGCGCAATGCCCGGCACAACGCGCACTCATCTTGCTACTATTATGCGTTCAAAGGCTATTGAGCGCAAAGTGCGCGCTAGCAAATAGCAGTCGCACAGTAGTATTTGCTACCCTTGCGCATTGCTTGCCACATCGCGCAATGAGCTGCCATTGGACTTGCTACCATCAAACACAGACCGGCTCGTACGCGCAAACTCCGCGGCAGCAAATCAGGGGCCAGTTGCATAAAATTTCCGCAAATCGCAAAGTTGCGATGGGTTTGCGATGGAAATTGCGAAGCTCTTGCGACGGTTGCATAAAACATGACGCAAATTTCACGTACTTGCCACGCACTTGCGACGGGATTGACGCAATTTATGCTTCACGTGTCGTGTATTCTTAGATTCTGCCGGCACGTACACTTGTCCGAATAAGGCGATTCCATGTGCCTCCTAGGTAGTGTCAAACTATGTGTCTCCTAGGCAGTGAAAAAGTCGTGTAACCACCTTCGATAAGTACACATTTAAACTTCGATTTTAAAAGCAGATAGTTTTGTGACAACGTTAAACAAAAAAACACCCTTGAAGGTCCTAAAATATATAATTGCAAGAATAAGTAATCATCTTTATAAATCGTTAACAACTATAAAACACATTGTAAATAATATTGAACAAAATGTCAAACAGGGAAAATACATATATGTCCGCAACAAGAATTGAAACATCGATAGGGCATTTTTAATTCACATGAATCTGTCATGTACGAATATATGTTATATAAGGTTAGGCCTATACCTATCGTATCGAATCCGAAATGATATCACCTGTGGAATATTGTTTAACATTGTTTATATTTTACTGACATGGAATTATCAGTTATGCAAATTAGGTATCTAATTATCATATTAACATATCATTTGTCAATTGTTTCATTATTGTAATATATATGTTTAATATATAAACTTTTATCCCCAAGAAACTTTAAGATTTCTCCATTTTCTCTTCTTTTATCCCCCCCCCCCCTTCCTAATTAAAAAACATGGATTGATTTCCCTTCATATGCACATATACCAAACAAGATCCAGCCTATTAACATTCTAATATTCACACAACTGACAGTTCGTTTTCATAATTATATTTCAGTTTAACATATGTATACCATAATGTATGAACAGTTTGGAGGTAATGAAAAAAAGTAACTTTTTGCAGTTTCACCGTTACAACTAAGCTGTGTAATTTCCAAATAATATCTACAAGAAGAAGCCTTGTTATTTTAATATATGGCACTGGAATTACTTTAAGTTCTTCCAAGTTTCCGATTTCGTGTACTTCTCATTTCGAATCAATGGCCTTGAAAATGGTAACGTTTAAAAATTTCATATAGTTTTACGCTAGTTGGCACCAATTTTAACTTTCCATTTTGAACATCTCTAGAAATCTCTACATCCGACTGTAATTAAGGATTTGGGCGTGGTCCAAAATAGCGTTATTCCGCTTTAAACGTTTTCCATTCACGCTTCGTTGTCATCAAATTCTCTCCGAAACTTGATAGGAGAATGTTCCCGGGGTACTGTTGTGTCGCATCTGAGCGCCCTAATCAATAGCCGTGACAACCCGACTCAGTAGGCAATCGGATAACTGGGCTAGTAAGCCTACTCGAGTCGTGATACTAGTAATATGGAGGAATGTATCGCAGTGGTCTTGAATCTGGTTGCATTCATATTGTGGAAAACGGCCCATATAGTCTCAATATTATGTCTGGAATGGTGAATAAACACAATTGTATATGTATGAGCTCGCAACCCAAACCGAAACACCGTCTCCATGGACACGGGTCATTTCCCGTGTGGCCTGCAAGTTGCCTGTGTAACCCGTGCGAGCCATGCTTGTGTTCATGCGGTCATAAATTCAACAGACATGGCGAGGGGTTTACCAATGTGCTGGGTTAAACAGGAATTTTCTCGCTCATATTTGGTATTATTAGAAAGTACACAAAAAATGCTATCGTATGGCCTGATTAAGGTTGATTGACAGTGTACCTGTAGCCCATGAAGCGTTGTCAGAAATGACGAAAATATTTGCATCTTCATAAGGCCTTATAATGCGATCCTCAGACGTAGATGTCATGACACTCTGGCGCTAGTAATCTGGTCGTATGCCAGAGGGTCAATATGACGCTACCTAATCGAACACTGACAGGTTTATTTATCAAAGCTTATCGATGCCACTCATGAGTTTTGGCATTATGCGCACACATTAAAACCCGGATTTGTCAGGCCACATTTCGAAGTTATGATCGTACCGCTGCATTTTTTTAGCTCAGCTTACTATAATTTATCTAAGCTATAGCGATGGTCCTTTATTCGTCTGGCCGGACGTCCGTAAACAAACAACGTTTTGAATTGAACCTTTATGAATCCGAAATTCGAAATACACTCTGTCAGCTTTTAAATCTCATTTGAAAACTCATTAGTGTAGTCAATGAATTTCGGTGATACGAATTCTCTTAAAACGTTGTTGTAGTTATAAACTTAATTTTGTAATTTTTGAGTTTTTTATTGTAAAATTAACCAATATCATTCCAATTGTAACCTTTTAGTCATGTATAAAGCGTTTAGGGCACCATTTCTGGCGGATTTTACGCTTTATAGAATAAATAAATATCAGTTATTAATTTTATTATCAAATTATTATTATTATTAGTTGGC
Source organism: Sipunculus nudus (assembly GCA_026874595.1). Classification (NCBI taxonomy): domain Eukaryota; kingdom Metazoa; phylum Annelida; class Sipuncula; order Golfingiida; family Sipunculidae; genus Sipunculus; species Sipunculus nudus. The sequence continues at coordinate 23,970,920 of CM049308.1, read as the reverse complement.
ATAAAAATATGTACATTACAATTTAAATCTAACAGTGAACAGATGTTCTTGGTACCATGTGCAAGTCTATAACTATATAAAAAAAAAGGCTCCATATACATATTTTCTCTATTACAAATTATGTAAATGAGATATTGTAAGAAAAAGAAAATAGCGCACATAATTTGTATATTATGATGTATGAATATTATGTATTTCTAAAGAACGTCTGTGTACATTATATTATGAGAGAATATTTATATGTAATGCTGGAAAGGTTTGGATAATAATTTATGAAACAAATATCTTAGTGTTTATGCAAAATTAGAGCTAGATATAAATTTTTGTCAACAGCGGCCGTAATAATATAACAAACATATTCCAATATCTTGATTAAAACAAACAGTGAACAAATATTATTTACATTTATTTTTGGATAAAAAGGTGCTGCGATGGGCTTGGAACCCCGATTTTGTCGTCGCAAATTTTGGGTGTTTTGCGACACATCGCAACTCTGCAACAGTTTTATGCAACCGACTTTTCTGCTTGCGACGCCTCGCAGCCTTGCGATGCCTTTATGCAACAGGCCCCTGGTGCAAAGTGCGCGGTAGCAAGTCAGACCTGCGCGCTAGCAAGTGGTTATCATTGCTATCATGGCGGCTATGGTTGCAAAATCTGCTTCTGTTGACGTAGTGCAAGTCTTTGCTGCCAGAGGTCGCTCGGACAGGACCACTCAAAGCGATATGCCCGGTAGCAATTAATTGTCGCAAAGTAGCAAACAGATCTGCGCAGTAGCAAATGCCATGGGTCATATTAAGCTGCGCTCGCAATGTGCAATGTGCGCGGTAGCAAACAGACCTGCGCGGTAGCAAGTTGCTGTCAGCTCCTATGCATTGGGACTATGTCTTTGCAATCTCAAAATCTGCTACTGTTAACGTAGTGCAAGTCTTTACTGTCAGAGGTCGCTCGGACAGGACCACTCAAAGCAATATGCGCGGTAGCATTTAACTGTCGCAAAGTAGCAAACAGATCTGCGCGGTAGCAAATGCCATGGGTCATATTCAGCTGGCAATGCGCAATGTGCGCGGTAGCAAACAGACCTGCGCGGTAGCAAGTTGATGTCAGCTCCTATGCATGGGGACTATGTCTTTGCGATCGCAAAATCTGCTACTATTAACGTAGTGCAAGTCTTTCCTGTCAGAGGTCGCTCGCACACGACTACTCATAGCAATATGCGCGGTAGCAATTAACTGTCGCAAAGTAGCAAACAGATCTGCGCGGTAGCAAATGCCATGGGTCATATTCAGCTGCAAACGCAATGCGCAATGTGCGCGGTAGCAAACAGACCTGCGCGGTAGGAAGATGTGGTTGCCTGCTACCATGTGGACTGTGAATTTGCGATCGCAAAATCTGCTATTGTTGACGTAGTGCAAGTCTTTGCTGCCAGAGGTCGCTCGGACAAGACCACTTAGACCAATATGCGCGGTAGCAATTAACTGTCGCAAAGTAGCAAATAGATTTGCGCGGTAGCAAGTGCCATCGACCATATTTAGCTGCAATTGCAAAGCGCAATGTGCGCGGTAGCAAATCAGATTTGCGCGCTAGCGAGAACCCATGGAGGCTATCTACTGCGATCGAAAATTTTGCTGCTATCGTTTCAGTGCAAGTCTTTGTAGCCATAGGTCGCCCGGATAGGCCTGCAACAAGCTTTGCAATAGGCGATTAAGGAATTAGTAGTCGCAGAGTAACACATTGACCTGCGGAGTAGCAGATGTTACGGGCCATATTAACTAGCGACAGCAAAGCGCAATGTGCACGGTAGCAAAACAGCAGACCTGCGAAATAACAAGTGCATGTTACCGACTAATCATAGACATAATTCTGGAATAATTTATGCTCCAGTTCATTGAATTTTTTTTTATTCAAATTATCATTACTGATATATTAACATTTAATTTTGAAAAACACTTGTTTTAAACCTTTGTCGCCCTTCTCTTACAAAATCTTCGTGGTTTGAACATATTTATATTAACAGGATTACAAAGTAGCCATTGGTTAATAGACATGCTCCCCTGTGAACATGTATAACATGTTAACAATGACGATCACAACATATATGCATTTAAGCATAAAGTGACATTTAAGCATAAGGTGACATATAAGCACGTGATAAAATATATACACCATAATATAGGCGACAAATAATCTGACAGAAAGGCTAAACATAAACAGACGTGAAAACAATACATGAAGGATAACCGTTTACTATATTCTGCACTAGAAGTGGGTTCAAGAAATAAGTAGTGAGGCACTGTGGTATATATACATTGTATCATTTAAAAAAGTTTAGTTTGTGTAATAAACCGTGTTAAGACTATGTGTATCTTATCTCTTAGAAAGGCTGATGCGGCATTTCTCCCATGTAATATGAATTCTTTTCACTTTTCGTTTCCAGTTTTAGTCATAGGATCAAGTCTGATACAGAAATTTACATCGTATTTTTCTTCGTCAAATGCTGTAACCCGTATCCCGGATTTATCAATAGTGACAAACACTAACTGGAATATTTCACGCCCGAAGGGTTAGGGTAGCCGGTATCCCGGATATAGCATATATTAATAATGACAAACACTTACAGGAGTATTTCATGCCCGAAGGGTTAAGGTAACCAGTATCCCGGATATAGCACATATTAATAATGACAAACAATTAATGGAGTGTTTCATGCCCGAAGGGTTAGGGTAACCCGTATCCTGGATATAGCACATATTAATAATGACAAACAGTAACAGGAGTATTTCATATCCGAAGGGTTAGGGTAACCCGTGTATAGGATGCAGCATATATTAATAGCGACGAACATTTACTGCAGTTTTTGATTACTGAAGGGTTAGGGTAATCCGTATCATGAATATAGTATATATGAATAGTGACAAATACTAACAGGAGTATTTCATGCTCGAAGGGTAAGGGTAACCCGTATGCCGGATATTTCATATATTAATACTGACAAACACTTACTGGAGTATTTCATGCCCGAAGGGTTAGGGTAACCCGTGATCTGGATATAGCATATATTGATAGTGACAAACACGTTCAGAAGTATTTCATTCCTGAAGGATTAGGGAAACCCGTAACCCGGTTATAGCATATATTGATACTGACAAACACTTACTGGAGTATTTCATGCCCCAAGGGTTACGGTAACCCGTATCCCGGATATAGCATTTATTATAAGTGGCAAACACGTACTGAAGTATTTCATGCCCGAAGGGTTAGGGTAACCAGTATTCCCGATATAGCATATATTAATAGTGAGAAACACTTACTGGAGTATTTCATGCTCGAAGGGTTAGGGTAACCCATATCCCGGATATAGCATATATTGTTATTGGCAAACACGTACTGGAGTATTTCATGCCCGAAGGGTTAGGGTAACCCGTATCCCGGATATAGCATATATTAATAGTGACAAACACTTACTGGAGTATTTCATGTCCGAAGGGTTAGGATAACCCGTATCCCGGATATACCATATATTTATAGTGACAAACACTTATTGGACTATTTCATGCCCGAAGGGTTAGGGTAACCCGTTACCCGGATATGCCATATATTAATAGTGACAAACTCTTACTGGAGTATTTCATGTACAAAGTGTAAGGGTAACTCGTATTCCGGATAAAGCATACTGATAGTGACTAACAAATACTGGAGTATTTCATGCCCTAAGGGTTAGAGTAACCCGTACCCCGGATATAGCATATATTATTATTGACAAACACTTACTGGAGTATTTCATGCCCCAAGGGTTAGGGTAACCGTATCCCGGATTAGCATATATTGAATGTGACAAACACTTATTGGAGAATTTCATGCCCGAAGAGTTTCAAACACTTACTGGATTATTTCATGCTCGAAGTGTAAGGGTAACCCGTATCCCGGATATAGCATATATTAATAGTGACAAACACTTACTGGAGTATTTCATGTCCGAAGTGTCAGGGTAACACGTATCCCGGATATAGCAAATATTGATGTGACAAACACTTACTGGAGTATTTCATGCTCGAATGAGCATATATCACTAGTGAGAAACACTGACTGGAGTATTTCATGCCCTAAGGGTTAGAGTAACCCGTATCCCGGATATATCATATATTAATAGGGACAAACACTTACTTAAGTATTTCATGTCCGAAGGCTAAAGGTAACCCGTTTCACGGATATACCATAAGGACATCTTGTAAAATTTCACCAATGTCACGCGCTCACTTTAGTATTCAATGCCCGAAGGGTTAGGGTTACACATATCACGGATATATTAGGAGACCTGTGAAACGCCCTTACTGGAGATAGGCGGGAAACTGCCCGTAGCGGCAGTCTTGACACTTTTTATGGTTGCAAATACCTGCTATTTGCGCGGGCAATTCAGCGGAACCCTCTGGCAGAGCGCTCTCATATCTACTCCCCCTGGCGGCAGACATGATACTTTTTATGGTAGCAAAAAGCTGCTGTTTGCGCATGCGATTCACTGGGACCCCTCTGGCAGCCCGCTCTAATATCTACTCCCCCTGGCGGCAGTCTGGACACTTTTTATGGTAGCAAATTGCTGCTATTTGCCCTTGCGACTCATGGGGGCCTCTCTGTCAGGCCGCACTCATAACCACTCCCCCTGGCGGCAGTCCTGGCACCTTTTAAGGTAGCAAATAGCTGCTATTTGTGCGTGCGATTCATAGGGCCCCCTCTAGCAGCCCGCTGTGTGTCCACTCCCCCTAGCGGCAGTCTTTACACTTTTTATGGTAGCAAATAGCTGCTATTTGCGCTTGCGATTCATGGGGGCCTCTCTTTCATGCCCCTGTCATATCCACTACTACTGGCGGCAGTCTTAACACCTGTTAAGGTAGCAAATAGCTGCTAATTGCGCCTGCGACTCATAGGGGGCCTCTGGCAGGCCGCTCTCATATCTACTCCACCTGCCGGCAGTCATGATAGTTTTTATGGTAGCAAATAGCTGCTATTTGCGCGTGCGACTCACTGGGACCCCTCTGGAAGCCAGCTCTGATATCCACTCCCCCTGGCGGCAGTCTGGACACTTTTTATGGTAGCAAATAGCTGCTATTTGCCCTTGCAACTCATGGCGGCCTCTCTGCCAGGCCGCTCTCATATCCACTCCCCCTGGCGGCAGTCTTGGCACCTTTAAAGGTAGCAAATAGCTGCTTTGCGCGTGCGATTCATGGGGCCCCTTCGGCCTCTGGCAGCCTGCTCTGATATCCACTCCCCCTGGCGGCAGTCTGGACACTTTTTATGGTAGCAAATAGCTGCAATTTGAGCTTGCGACTCATGGGGGCCTCCCTGTCAGGCCGCTCTCATAACCACTCCCCCTGGCGGCAGTCTTGGCACCTTTTAAGGTAGCAAATAGCTGCTATTTGCGCGTGCGATTCATAGGGCCCCCTCTGGCAGCCCGCTGTGTGTCCAGTCCCCCTGGCAGCAGTCTTGACACTTTTTATGGTAGCAAATAGCTGCTATTTGCGCTTGCGATCCATGGGGGCCTCTCTGTCATGCCGCTCTCATATCAACTACTCCTGGCGGCAGTCTTAACACCTGTTAAGGTAGCAAATAGCTGCTAATTGCGCCTGCGACTCATGGGGGCCCCTCTGGCAGGCCGCTCTCATATCTACTCCACCTGCCGGCAGTCATGATAGTTTTTATGGTAGCAAATAGCTGCTATTTGCGCGTGCCACTCACTGGGACCCCTCTGGAAGCCAGCTCTGATATCCACTCCCCCTGGCGGCTGTCTGGACACTTTTTGGTAGCAAATAGCTGCTATTTGCCTTTGCGACTCATGGGGGCCTCTCTGCCAGGCCGCTCTTATAACCACTCCCCCTGGCGGCAGTCTTGGAACCTTTCAAGATAACAAATAGCTGCTATTTGCGCATGCGACTCATGGAGGCCCCTCTGTCTGTCCACTCGCATGTCCACTCCCCCTGGCGGCAGTCTTGACATATTTTATGGTAGCAAATAGCTGCGATTTGCGCTTGCGAGTCGTGGGGACCCCTCTGCCAGGCCGCTGAGATCTTCTCTCCGCCTGGCGGCAGTCCTGACAACTTTTGTGGTAGCAAATAGCTGCATTTTGCGCGTGCGACTCATCGGGACCCCTCTGCCAGGCCTCTGAGATCTCCACACCCCCTGGTGGCAGTCTTAACACCTTTTCTGGTAGCAAATAGCTGCTATTTGTGCTTGCGACTCATGGGGACCCCTCCGCAGGTTGTTGAGCTATCTACTCCCCCTGGCGGTAGTCTTGACACCATTTATGGTAGCAAATAGTTGCTAATTGCGCGTACGGTTCATAGGGCCACTGTGGCAGTCCTGTCTCTAGTCCACTCCCCCTGGCGGCAATCTTAACACTCAATGCGATGCTACTAGAAATTTTACCCCCTCCTTAATTTTTTAGGGTAGCAAATAGCTGCTATTTGTGCATGCGATTCATGGGGGCCCCTTTGTCTGCCCGTCCCATGTCCACTCCCCCTGCAGCGGTGGGGGAACTATGTAAACCAAGGACAGTTGAACCATTTTATGGACTGATCTAGAGAAATCCATGAACAAACACTTGAAAAACATATCAAGTGGGACAGACAGGAAGGACCGCGGTTCCCGCCTTGTCAAGTTGCCTCTGAAGACATGCACGGACATTTAAGGTAGATAACAACTCAAAGCCAGCCAAAATTTAATCTGTCTGGGGATAGAACTATTTTGGTGGTCTATGGCTAAAATTCACAAACTTTGAACCTTCTTAACAAAAAGAGCATGAATTAAGCATATTTGAGTGGCAAAGAACATATCAGGCCCACAGCTACAATCTTTCACAGTAACCAGGCCAAAACCAGTGACTGGGTGAATTCCAGTTCAAGTCAACACACCCTGGGGGTATGACAAAAACAGCATAAAAAGGACACCGGGTCGCCTACATCTCTGCTGGAGATTAACCTCGCATGTGACTAGTAGGCCTATATTGTAGCTACAACATATAAACATGGCAAGTTACCTTCCCACAATGGACTGGTCTAGCCAGAATGTGGATGAATGTCTAACCTTATTCAAACAGAAATTGATTTATTATTTTTAGGAAGAAAAAATCATTCAGAAAGAGGCACAAGCTAGAAAAATATGCAGAGGCATTGGTGATGAAGGCTTAAAACGCTTAAATGCAAGTGGCCTCACTGAAACACAGAAAAAAAAGATCCTGTTGAACTATGGACATTCTTTTAGAGCCAGCTCAAAGTTAGTGTCAACTTCCGAATACATCGAAGCTAATGAGGCTTAGACAGAACCAATTAGAAACATTGGATGACTTTGTGACTCGGGCCAGAACACTTGCACTGAAGTGTGATTTTAGTGACGAAGAACTAAGCGAGAGGTTACTAGCACTGATTATTGCCAGCACTCCATTTGATCAGTTTCGTAAAGACCTTCTTGGTAAAATGAAAGGATACTCAATCAAAGATGCCCTAATAAAAGGACGCAAGTATGAAGCCCTATCTGCCGGGTCAGATCAAATTGATCAAATGAAAACAGCCACGGAGCAAATTCATGGTGTAGATCTCGGCCGTAAATGCAGAGATTGTGGTACAGCCACAAACCACGTCAATATCCTGCCTACAATGACGAATGCAATGCGTGCAGGGTAAAAAGACATTGGGCTAAATGATGCAGAAAAACTCGCAACAGATCAAGAACCAAAAACAATCGAGGCCGATCTTCGTCTCTCCGCAATCCGACGACAAGAAGAACAACACCTCGAGATCATTCTGGTGGAAGAAGACCAGCTGGCAGAACAAACCAGAGAAACATCAGTTTCACTCAGTCGAAGAGTATCAAGACTCTGATGGTGAGACATACCATCAGACATTTTGTTCAATAACTATCAGTACAAAATACATAGATAGTGTATGTGATGAAACTCCTCACGACGAGGCATATTCAAACGTGAGTATCAAACCAGCAGGATTTCCATAAGGAAAATATACGCTACAGCTGAAAATCGACACAGGCGCCTCTGGCAACACATTACCACGGAGAACATTCCGTCAAATGTACGGCGACTCCGTAAAGGATAACAAATTCCTTATGCCTTGCAATGTTAAGCTGACAGCCTACAATAGACAAGAGATAGCATGCCTTGGTAAGTTAGACATGCCGTGTCGGTATGGCAATTGTGATTGGATGAAGACTCGATTCTACATCGTAGATGTTCTAGGTCCAGCTGTCGTCTGACTTCCTTCCAGTGAGCTGCTAGGACTAGTCACTAGCAATGTTGATGAGCTGGACGAATCAAGCCAGACTGTGAGCGAGACAGCTGGCTTACCCTTTGTTTGGGAGATTTCTGTACAAAAACATGAAATATACGTAACAACATTTGCAATAATTTGTGTATTCTCTTCCGCCATTAGTTCATTGTGTCTGTATACAAACGTTTTCCAGCAAAGCCACCCATACACACGGACTCACTCGCGAATTCGTCAGTTTATACCTTGTGGTCCTGTGCAAGTACAATCTACGTGTGTCAGTTAACCATTAGAAGACTGCGTGACCAGACGTTCCATTATGTAGCGAATTTAAAACAAGAATAAACATGAATGTTTCACACCACTGATGGCACCCAATGTTTCTTTCTGTTTGTGTACAGGAATATGTGAATCGTTTAAAAACTAAATATTGAGAGATGTAATACGTAACATTTTAAGGAGAAAATATTATATTTCAAGTATATTTAAAATACATAGTATGTAAAAAGTTCCCTTCAATTACATAAATTAATAACGTATGCACTAAACGTTACAATAACATAACCTCGATATATGAGAGACACATGAATGGGAAAAAAGAAATGATGAAAAGAATATTTTTTTTAATATTTTCAGTGAGCCTTGGTCAAGATGGTTCGCCATGTGGACCAGACTTGCTAGTAAATGGGATGTATTGATTTTTTGGATGAATATCTTTGCGCTAACCCGGGTGAGAACGGATGTACCACACAACAGTTTTGTTGCTGTCCTGATGCAAACTAGGTGCCAAACGAGTGCAATAATACGCAGTATATGTCACGGTGTGTAAAAGATCCCAACGGGTCCTGTAAATATAATATATATTTAATTACCTGTCCATGAAGACTCAACTCGATATAAGATTTGAACAGCATACGTGCTTGAGATTTTTCGCTCAAATATACTGCTTAACAAACATAAAAAAAACCCGAGAGACAAAATAACAGAGAAACAATCAGACAAAAGGCCAAATTTGAATGTGGAGGTAGTATAACTATAACTATATAATATAACGTAATGTTGTTTATTTTTTGTAGAAGAACCCGTCTACCAGTTCACAAGCTATAAGTTTGAAAATAAATAAACCTGGTTATGGCCATCAGCAAACCGTGTACGTTAAACGTTATTTGTGTATGTATTAAAATGCAAGGATGAATGTACGCATGTCAGCATGTCCGTATTTTGTCAAATTCCTTTCTCCTCTATAACATGATATCACTCTTGGTCAGGAGGGCGGGGACTGAGATTAAATGTTTGTGAAAATCCATTTTGTAGCATCTACGATATATATCCGGAGCTGATCCGTGACTAACGATCTTAGTGGTCCGGGCTCTGATCTCCCGAATGCGGATACAGAATCATAGTTTTGAATTGTAAAAGTTGGTTGTTGACCAGAATTATCTCATCTAAATTTCGTTACATGTTCCGAACATATACACAGATTTTGACAATAGTCAGGGATAACTCTAGAATTAATCGCAGAGCGAAGAATAAATATGTGTTAGCGGTTACTAATATTATTTCGTATTCTAGATAGACGGTAGCGCCACACATATCTTTCAAACATTCAATGTAGTTTAGTTACAGACTTTGACAAGAATCTAGCCACCCATAAATTTCTGGTGGGTTTCCATGGGTAAATCTGTAATTTTAACGCATTTTTAATCATTTGTAGGACGTTAACTAGGTTTATAATAAAACGTTAACAAAACATATTTTCCGTGGATTGTGAGACATGTAACGATGATTGAGGAAAGGAGGCATAGGTGGTTCTAAGTTATGGTTAAACAAGTCCAATTGAGGATCATATAAAATTCTTGCTTTATCAATCAATTCACAAATAAAATGAGGTCTCAAGAGATTTATTAAAGGAAAAGCCAAAGTCTTCTGACGTCACTTAATACAACCTACAAGTTCGTTGCGGCCGCCTCATACAACAATGAATGGGTTTAATTATTATTTTTTGGGGATTTTTTTGTCGAAGTATGGATTGGTCATTTCACTAAACAAAAATATAGACCATCGCGCCACCGTTTAGATGATATTGATAAGTTGAATTATAAACATTAATTTACGAGGAAGGCAGCGGGCATGCACTGTCTCATTTCAGGGAAATTTGGGTTATATTTGTATGCGATACTGGCTTTGCTTGAGTTTTAAAGGCTCCTTTGTGATTTATAGATAGGCCGAAACATTAGTGCCCAGAAAATATAGAACATTAAACTCCATGTACCTAACTGTCTGTATAATACCTTACTTAATCCCTTAAAACGGATGTAACTCAGACAGTCAAATAATAATAACTGGGAAATTCAAATGGTGAGGCTATAAACGTTATCTCGGTATTTAAAGGTCACCATACCGTTTCACGCTGTAACACAATTGATGTAGCTATGTCGATATTATAAATGATATTGGTCCAGCTTGTCACAGAAATTTCTCTGTGGTCACATTTTGTACGTGTATGTTGGGTCTAATACTTAATTAATTCAATTATGCAACACTTCAAAAAATATCCTATAGACCACAAGAACGAGAGACGATGTCCCTTAGGCTAATGTGGATTCAAGAAAATACGTGGGTCTAAAATTTCGTATCATTCGCATATAACACTTTTCGAAGGGTTGAATCTTTCGTTGATTTATCGTTCCTAATTAGTTTCTATCAGGGTCTTTCTTTGACTTTGCTGATGACGTTGGTCTCACGTTTAAACAAGACAAGCAGTACGAAAACACCTTTAAGCGTGTTAGTATGAGAGAAAGAGTGAGTCCTCGTATATCATGCAGACCTGCTAAATAAAAATAACATAAGTCAGTAACTCTTGAAGTTTTTACTCAACTTATTCACAAAATAAGATGGGAGATAATTCTGCGGCAAATTGGACTCCGCAAAGACAAGGATTTCAAGCGTTTACGACGCCTTATACAGTCAAACCTTGATGCAGACAAAATAACTTACAAATTTAGTAAAAGCACTTACAACATTTGGCACGTCAGAACCGTGAACTTACTCATTGGTCGTGCCTAATGAGCCTTTCATGAACTTGTTCAGGGGCTGGTAAAAATGTGTACCTCACAATTAAAGATTTGAGGTAAAAACAATCCTGAGTGCACAGACCTTGTGACATTGCCCCGAAAGCAAAAATTTCCGATATTTAGAGTTGTAGAGGGCTATTCGTAAGGATAGTATTCAGCCTGGATCAACTTACCATCTACCAAATGGAGCGGCTGTTATACCATATTTGGTTAGAAACATTATACCTCCCGGAGCGGCTTTCAGGAGACCTTACGGCCTCACACGAACCCAAAACTAGATCCTGCTGCCGGAATGAAACGTTACATAAAACGCACTGAGGATATCCGTCCGAAGAACAAACGCCCCGCAAAAAAATATTTTAGATGATTGCATCAACAAGGCTAAATTTGCCTCTGAGGGATTTTCTGCGAAACTTTTCAGGCTACAGGTGCAACATCGGCCACTGAGGCTGCTAAAGACCCAGACATTTTTTTTAAACTTGGGTGATGGAAAACCAGGGAGGTGCTTTACGAACACTATGTTCACTCTCAGACATCTTTTGATTACTAGGAGAATATTTTTAATTATGTACAAGTTTTTATACATATTTTCCTTCTAATCACGCATTCTTATTATTTCTGTTTAATAAAAGGAATAAAACTTCACTATGCGTTAAGTGGTTGGGGCTGACATCTATATGAAAACTAGCGTCAGCCAAAACTCCATACCAGGTAGCGCCATCTGTTGGCTATATAGACAACGATGGCTAGCCAGTCTAATCCTACTGTGGGCGCAATTTCAGATTAACTAAGGAGTCCATAAGTGAGCTGATATACGGTGAATATGTGTTCTGTATCACGATGTCACTTGGTGTATAGACAAAGGCATTAATTATTTATATTTAATGAAACAAATTTAACTTCACTCTGCATTCAGTGTTTGGTGCTGACATCAATTAATGAAAAGTTAATTTCAGTGCCATCGTCTGTTGTCGTCAGTCGTCGGCGCCTGCCGGATATCTTGTTAAAGAAAAAGAAATTGGAAATTATTATATTTTTTCCCTAAAGATTGTTTACATGCTAGTTGTTTCTACTTATTTCTCCGAGGGCAACGGAACTGATGACCTTAACCTTTAGCTTACAAGTCAAATTCATCGAAATGTACAATGTTTGTGAATCCCTAACTTTTAAATTAATGCACATATGGTCATCAAATTTAACATACGACTTGTTTGAACAAAATTCTTGGATAAGTTTGAAACTGTTGTCCTTGGACAGGATCCGCAAGGGAAAATATTCTGAATTACAGTTAATCGTCTAATTTGATTTCCATGGTCATATTCTGCAATCATGTTTATTTGAACCTAAAAACCTTTGAGTTAAAATGTGTATTTTTCCCCTGACGTTTTGGGATGGCCAATGCAGAGGATAATATATAATTTTTTTGTCTGTAAAAACATTTACAGTATCAGCATACTTACGCGATTTCTTTCTCACAGCTCATTGGTATAGCACTTGGTTAACACTTCATTAAAGTTGGAGCTGGAAATGGTATGGTGACCTTTAATTGCCGATAAAACGTTTATTGATTCACCATTCATTTTTTTTACGGTTATTGTTGTATGACTGTTTGTCTTGCATTGACTTTGTGTAATGTAACATAAAAAATAGGTGTCTGAGTAATATCTAAAAGAATCCCATACAACGGATGTTACATTACACGAAGTCAAACAGTCATTCGTAGGTATGTCGATATTGTAAATGAAAGAGGTCTCTGCTTGTCACAGAACTCCTCTGTGTTCTAACCTTTGACATCGGTTTTTAGCTCTTGAACTGTTAGGAATGATACCAAGTGTGTCACGCAGGCAGTCATTATCCATATTCTCCCATAATCAAAAGTCACATAACATTACCGTCCGCTATTGCAGCACCAGCGGGTGAAATTGCCGTATTGCCGTATTTTAATTGAAACTAAACCGGCCTTCAAGTGCAAAATAATGAACATACAATAAATTTTTAAATAGAATTATTACGCAAAAACATCTATATGAACTACCCAAACGTTTCAGTGTTTCTGAAAACAAGTAAAACTGCATAAAGTTAAAGATCAAGGCGAAGGTGACTTATTTTCGAAATTTTCCTAGAACATTAGGAAGGAACGAAGACGAACAAAATAGATGGAATCAAACTTAAATGTTTTGGTGTCGCAATGGTGCTAGATTTCAACAGACTAGGCCTTGAAGATACAGTCAAGGTCACCATTTTTTGATCTCTTGAAAGAACATTCAGGATACAATAGGTGTGACAAATTTGAGGAATAAATCAATACTTCAAAAGTCATGTTGGTCACAAAAATTCAGGTATTCGATATATATGACCTTGAAGAACATTGTCACAAGTACGTGATCTCTTCCGAGAACTCGGTGGAAACCTGTGAAAGTAAAATTTAAGATATAAATATGCAATTATTCATAGATTATCTCGATCACAAGAAATGATATAGACGATGAACAGAAATTCAGCATTTTTACCCTTGCAAATCCTGTTCAAGGTCACCAAACTCATGCAAGAATTAGGTTGAAACAGTCCGTGTTTAAATTTAATGACATAATGCAATAATTTAAAAGTTATGAGATTCACAGACATTGTACATCTTGATGAATTTGACCGTGAACCTAAAGGTTAAGGCCCCCAGTTTCGAAGTTTTAGAGATTAAAGTAGAAACAATTTTCATGTATATCAAACTTTAGAGAAAAAAATTAAAAAAAAATAACAAATTATCGCGTTTAAAAGTTATCCGTCAGGCTCCGACGTCTGACGACGACAAACGATGGTAATGAAAATAATTTTTCATAAATTTATGTCAGCACCAAACACTAAACGCAAAGTGAAGTTCAACTGGTTTAATTAAATATAAATAAATAATGCCTAAGTCTGTACATCCAGTGACATCACGATATACAAGAAATATTCACCTTAAGTTATCTCCTTTATCATCTGCTAAATTAATCTGAAATTGCGCCCACACTAAGACTAGACTGGCTTGCAATCATTCACTATAGTGGTCTATAGGATATTTTTGGAAGTGTTGCATATTTTCTTCCAAACATTTGATTTACAAATTATTTTTTACCTAAATCTCTGAGTAGTAATCTTAACCTTTATCATAATGTCAAACACATCGCAATAAACGATGTTTGTGAATCCCAAAACTTATGTAAACCTCCAAACTTATTAAGTATTCCACATGCTGTCTCCAATTTGACACAAAGCTTGTTTTAACCATTTTCTTGGAAGACTTCAAAACTGATGATCTTGAACAGGATTTTTAAGGTCAAAATTTCCGAATTTGAATTCATTGTCTCCAGGATTCCATGTGAACACCATAACTTAGGAAGGATGGCATATTTTAAAATAAATATGTCCAAGGTGTGACCACAAAGGAGTTCTGTTAAAGCCTAACCATTTGAATTATTGGGACCCCCGAATATTTTATGCTGTTTGTTTTCTCGTCTTCTTTGGTCGTCTAAGCTCATTCCTCACATTCTTAGAATACTTTTCATCTTCACATTGATCTTCAATATTATGCAGATTAACATGTCTTCTGAAACACCAACACTTTTGAGATAGTGTATATATAAATGTTTTTCCGCAAGCAGTTCTAGTGTAATCAATTATTACATGTTCAATATTCAGCCCCTGAACACCAGGTTTGTTTCATTTAAAATACGGCAGTTTTCACCCGCTGGACATTCGGAGTGTCTCAAATATGATTACGCAATAGCTTCGGACAGTAATGTTTAATGTCTTTTGATTATGGGAGAATATGGATAATGACTCCATGCATGACACACTTGGCATCATTCCTGACAGTTTAAGACCAAAAAAAATAATAATATAAAGAAAATAAATAAACGTACAAGGTATGACCACGGAGGAGTTAACAATATCGACATACGTATTCCTGTCTGATAGCTCATCGGTATATCATTAGCTTTAAACCTTAATTTAGTTAGAGCTGATAACGGCATGCTGACCTTTAATTACCGAGATAACGTTTATAGCCCCCGAACATTTTAGTACTGTATGTCTTTTTGTCTTATTTTTTTCGTCTAATCTCTTTCCTTACATTAAAAAAAAACTGGTCCTCTTCATTTTGATCTTCAAATTATGCAGATTTACATGTCCTCTGAAACACCAAAGCTTTTCAGACATTTCATATATGTTTTTGCGCAAGCAGTTCAAGTGTAAACAATTATTACATGTTCAATATTCAGAAGGGGAAGACCAGTTTAGTTTCATTTAAATACGGCAAGTTTACCCGATGGCCACACTGTCGAAGTGTCTGATAGATGGTGCCGCAATAGCTTCCGCATGACACACTTTGCATTATTCCTGACAGTTTTAGACCCAACATACACGTACAAGATGTCACCACAGAGAAATTTCTGTGACAAGCTGGACCAATATCATTTACAATATCGACATAGCTACGTGATTCCTGATTGATAGTTGAAAAAATTTACTTTAAATATCAATTGTGTTACAGCGTGAAACGGTATGGGGCCCTTTAAATACCGAGATAACGTTTATAGCCTCACCATTTGAATTTCCCAGTTATTGTTATTTGACTGTTTGAGTTTTGTGTAATGTTACATCCGTTTTAAGGGATTTAGTAAGGTATTATTCAGACAGTTAAGTACATGGAGTTTAATGTTCTACTTTTTCTGGGCACTAATGTTTCGGCCTATCTATAAATCACAAAAGAGCCTTTATAACTCAAGCAACGCCAGTATCGCATACAAATATAACCCAAATTTCCCTGAAATGAGAACGTACATGCCCGCTGCCTTCCTCGTAAATTAATGTTTATAATTCAACATATCAATATCATCTAAACGTTGGCGCGATGGTCTATATTTTTGTTTAGTGAAATGACCAATCAATACTTCGACAAAGAAATTCCTGATAATAATTAAACCCATTCATTGTTGTCTGAGGCGACGGCAACGAACTTGTAGGTTGTATTAAGTGACGTCAGAAGACTTTGGCTTTTCCTTTAATAAATCTCTTGAGGCCTCATTATATTTTTTGAATCGAGTGATAAAGCAAGAATTTTATA
This sequence comes from Sipunculus nudus, assembly GCA_026874595.1. Lineage (NCBI taxonomy): Eukaryota > Metazoa > Annelida > Sipuncula > Golfingiida > Sipunculidae > Sipunculus > Sipunculus nudus. Next base: position 23,954,481 of record CM049308.1, on the reverse strand, counting down.
TGATCCTCAATTGGACTTGTTTAACCATAACTTAGAACCACCTTTGCCTCCTTTCCTCAATCATCGTTACATGTCTCACAATCCACGGAAAATATGTTTTGTTAACGTTTTATTATAAACCTAGTTAACGTCCTACAAATGATTAAAAATGCGTTAAAATTACAGATTTACCCATGGAAACCCACCAGGAATTTATGGGTGGCTAGATTCATTTCAAAGTCTGTAACTAAACTACATTGAATGTTTGAAACATATGTGTGGCGCTAACGTCCATCTAGAATACGAAATAATATTAGTAACCGCTAACACATATTTATTCTTCGCTCTGCGATTAATTCTAGAGTTATCCCTGACCTATTGTCCAAATCTGTGTATATGTTCGGAACATGTAACGGAATTTAGATGAGATAATTCTGGTCAACAACCAACTTTAACAATTCAAAACTATGATTCTGTATCCGCATTCGGGAGATCAGAGCCCGGACCACTAAGATCGTTAATCACGGATCAGCTCCGGATATATATCCTCGATGCTACGAAATGGATTCTCACAAACATTTAATCTCAGTCCCCGCCCTCCTGACCAAGAGTGACATCATGTTTTAGAGGAGAAAGGAATTTGACAAAATACGGACATGCTGACATGGGTACATTCATCCTTGCATTTTAATACATACACAAATAACGTTTAACGTACACGGTTTGCTGATAGCCATAACCAGGTTTATTTATTTTCAAACGTATAGCTTGTGAACTGGTAGACGGGTTCTTCTACAAAAGATAAACAACATTACGTTATATTATATAGTTATAGTAATACTACCTCCACATTCAAATTTGGCCTTCTGTCTGATTGTTTCTCTGTTATTTTGTCTCTCGGGTTTTTTATGTTTGTTAAGCAGTATATTTGAGCGAAAAATCTCAAGCACGTATGCTGTTCAAATCTTATATCGAGTCGAGTCTTCATGGACAGGTAATTAAATATATATTATTTTTACAGGACCCGTTGGGATCTTTTACATACCGTGACATATACTGGATTTTTTTTTCTATTCGCAAAAAAATGACAGTACATATATACATATCCCTTTTTACATACCTTTTTACTTCCTACTGCATGCGTATTATTGCACTCGTTTGGCACCTAGTTTCCATCAGGATAGCAACAAAATTGTTGTGTGGTACATCCGTTCTCACCCGTGTTAGCGCAAAGATATTCATCCAAAAAATCAATACAGCCCCCTTCCTAGCAAGTCTGGTCCACATGGCGAACCATCTTGACCAAGGCTCACTGAGAATATTAAAAAAATATTCTTTTCATCATTCCGTTTTTTCCCATTCATGTGTCTCTCATATATCGAGGTTATGTTATTGTAACGTTTAGTGCATACGTTATTAATTTATGTAATTGAAGAGACCTTTTAAAATACTATGTATTTTAAGTATACTTGAAATATAATATTTTCTCCTTAAAATGTTACGTATTACACCTCTCAATATTTAGTTTTTAAACGATTCACATATTCCTGTACACAAACAGAAAGAAACATTGGGCGCCATCAGCGGTGTGAAACATTCATGTTTATTCTTGTTTTAAATTCGCTGCATAATGGAACGTCTGGTCACGCAGTCTTCTAATGGTTAACTGACACACGTAGATTGTACTTGCACAGAACCACAAGGTATAAACTGACGAATTCTAGAGTGAGTCCGTGTGTATGGGTGGATTTGCTGGAAAATGTTTGTATACAGACAAAATGAACTAATGGCGGAAAAGAATACACAAATTATTGCAAATGTTGTTACGTTTATTTCATGTATTTGTACAGAAATCTCCCAAACAAAGGGTAAAAATAATTAAAAAATTATCGCGCCGGTGAAAGCTTATTTTATCTCGTGTACAGGAGTAAGTATAAGCACTTTCATGCCGAAATATCGGCAAACACACACACTTTAAGGGAGAACGCATTCTTTTTCACATATTTAACAAACTAAATTATATTACTGAAAGTTAAAATTTTTTTTTTTCAACTAATGATTTTCATAAAATCATTGTTTATTTGAGGAAACATACTGAAGACACATATAACTCCACGGGGTTGGCTAAAATATGGACAACACTTAACGACTTTTTAATGGGGTTCCTTTCTACATATAAGTCAGAGTGCAGTGTCCATGCACGTTTAAAACAACAAATAAATGCGTCCCTAACAGAGTAGACAAAAATACGCTGGACAAATCCTTTGAACGTGATATGTAGAAAATAGAAGGTGTAAGCACCTAAAGAAGTTGCTAAGAAATATTGACAGATTGAAGTGTATACTATTATTATAAAAATACAATATTAAAAATAAATCAAACAGTTTGGGAAATTCCAATGTTTGTCGGCCTATAAAATAAAATTTAGAGAATATGTGTAGGTTTCAGAAATTAATATGCACATATGAATACGTCCAAAAACAACTGTTTAAGTAATAATAAGGAAAATCTTTATTTTCACAGTTTGACACATTATTTACATTTTGGCCCAAAAATCATCCAAGTGACATATAAGGAAGTTTTTGTGATATGATAAGCTAAATGTACAATAAAACTCGCGGTCTTTCTCCCCAAGTGGCATATCGGTGGGGAACCGTTGGTTTCTTCCATTTGGAGCTTGTCTCTGTCAACTTTCCCAGCAGTCTCGCAAGTTGTCAGCAACTCTTGCAAACTGTCAGCAATCAATCAGTTAACCTGGGGCCTGTTGCATAAAGGCATCGCAAGGCTGCGAGGCGTCGCAACAGGGTCGCAAGCAGAAAAGTCGGTTGCATAAAACTATTGCAGAGTGGCGATGTGTCGCAAAACATCCAAAGTTTGCGACGACAAAATCGGGGTCGCAAGCCCATCGCAACACCTTTTAATCCAAAAATAAATGTAAATAATATTTGTTCACTGTTTGTTTTGATCAAGATCTTCGAATATGTTTGTTATATTATTACGGCCGCTGTTGAGAGAAATTTATTTCTAGCTCTAATTTTGCATAAACACTACGATATTTGTTTCGACAATGTTTTATCTGATAAACTTGCCATGACCTGACTAAACCAGCGGATTAAATAGGAATCCTGAATCCTAAAGCCCACCCATCGAACTTCTTTGTCTCTTCTTGTGTCCACTTGACTTTGGCCATGTTTATGAGGGAGAGGTTTCCCATGGACTGAGTTCACTCCTTGTTTCTAATAGATGGCGCTGCAATAGACCCAAACGCCGGGCTTTCTGTGGCGAGGCACAGGGGGGTTGCGTAACAACGTTTGAGGAAATCCACCGTCAATAAAAATAAGAAAACAGTATTTGAAAGGAAACTGTATTTGTTTGCTTCTTTCTAGGCTTAAAAGATATCTTTGTTATCGTAATTACCTCCACCAAGAGGGTATGTCTTCATTTCCGTTTGTGTGTGTGTATGTTTCTTTGCAATATCACTCCGGCAATCATAAACGGAAATCATGAACTTTACAGGGCATTTCGGGAAAGGGCCATAAGTTAATCTATTTGTTTTGGTGTGGATCCGGAACATGGTCTAAAGTTATATGACAGTTTCTGTGATTCAATCAGAGAAATACTTATGTCGTATTGAAAAAATATGACTTTCTAACACCGAGAGAAAAAAACCAGCAAGAACAATTACAAACTGGTGTGGTGTTGTCTGTTCAATCTACAATCATCAACGTAAGGGTAATCTAAGTATAGTTTACTAAAGGTGTCACCTAATGACTTGTTTAGACGGTATAAATATAACTGATCAAGGTCTCGTTCAGAATTGTTTATCGGACTATCTGCCCTCTCCCCCGGGTTAAAAATTAACGCAGAGGAGCAACCATTAGTATTTAATCCTATCTTTAATCTGATCTCACAGCCTCAAGGCCGCGTCTTATGCTCAGTAACATTTTATGAATTATAACATATTTAAACAATACAGTAAACCTCGAAATTACGACCACCAACCGGACCGCGATAAAGTGTCTGCATTACCGAGGTGGTTGCCTGAGTCAGGTTTAACTGTCAAGGGTCTAACAACAGCTCGTCTGGCCGTACGTTGTTAACTTATGTAGCTATTAATTATACATTTGTATTTCTGATTTGGTTTTCATGCATAACCTGCATAATAAGACAGGAAATTAACATGATAAGTTTTTTATTTAGATTTTATTGATGAATAATAAAAAAAGAAAACTGTTTATTTTATTAATTATTACCGAAAAATGAGGAAACTAAAAGCATATATATAAATTGGTACCCAAGCATATCTCAAAACAAGCATAACTGCTTTTATCAACAATATTACAATTTATACAATGCATGCCTGCACGATATTTATACTTAAAATATCATAATTATTAACCTCACACCAAAGATACTCATTCTTTGGAGCCCTGACAAAGTCTTTTTTTTTTCCTGAGAAACTTAATCCATACAAAGTCGCCTAGAAGTCTGACAGCATTTTGATAAAAGAATAAGAGTCTCCACCTAGCTATGAGATGTGTACAATCGTATAGCCGCTACCCGGTACGATTTTACATCTCTGAGTGAACCAGTGAGTGCTCAGTCTGTTTCATCAGCCAATAAACAGTTTCATTACATTAAGCCCAATGATAAGTTAAATATGAATCAATTAAAAATATTATTGACAAATGAGTTAATCAAAGCTAAGGGTCTATGTATCACGCATATCATTAACGGCAGGCCTCATAAAAATATATTAAACCGTGACTCAAACATTCCGGGACTGGTAGGATCATCAAAGAAAAACCCTGCGCTTGTTTCATCTACTGCCTTTTACCATTCAGGGACGCTATGCATTGGTTTGCTAGTTCGTTTCCGGGGAGCCGTGTTCAAGTGATCAAATCATCAAAATACAAAGTTGTTGTTCTTTTCCGACTTTCCGTACCTATGACCCAGTGTAAGGCCGAGTGAAGTGGAAAATGAAGTTAATAGGGTAGATCGACATTCCTCACTAAACTACGTATACTCACATATATACATAAATCCACGTAACAGATGCTGCATTTTAAGACAGATTTTATTCAGTTCGCGAACTGATGGCCTGCAGTTGCATCTTCGTATGGCCTCCTACAACAATAATACATAATTATAATATTATAAAATTATATATTATACAATTACAAACAAATATACATAAGCCTCTTCTATTTTCGCCTGCAAGAGAGCGATAAAAGGAAATTGGCTTACAGTTCATAACCTTCAGAGTAAAGACAAGGTAAAAAACAAACATCAGGTGCAAACCTCTCAGTTTCGACTATGAAGTCAGTCAGGTCCGATTTTTTTTTTTAAATGAGCCGTATTAGATATACAGCGTATTCAGTAACACATTTAGAAACCAGACATTCCCGTACTTAAAAGAGCATCAGGGATCATATATAAATGTGTCACTTTTATTTGCTCTAAATGATATATACAAATTGGTGGAATAATTTACTAATGTGAATTTAACTGTGAAACTGTAAAATACCTTAAATGTGTTTAAAACAAGTAGGTTTACATCTGAGATTTGTGAATATACACTTACACGCGCTCAAACACACACACACAGTTATTCCATGCTCAACAAGTTAAACGCTTGATTGGTTTAAAGATCGGTCCTAATTTGCGAGGTCCTAATATTATGTAAGCAAAGACGCTGCGGGGATGGGTTTGAAAGCCTTATATATTTGCCTTGCTTGCTTATTGGTCATTGCACGCAGTCGGAATGGAATCGATCGATTGATTTATTGATTGATTTTCTTAATTTCCTTCGTGTAACAAAGAATATGAACAATATAATAATGCAAATTATGCAAATAATCACAAATAGTTATGTGAATTATACAGTTCACGTTTTAAGTAGGATGTTAACTTCCATAATAAAATTATACCTGATATTCTGAATCTTTCAGATAATGTTAGCATATACTTCCGACGGCCATAGTGCTTCTATTGTGTTTTTTACATATTTGAAGAAAATGCTGATCTGTAGAAAAACATAGCTTGTTCTTGATATGTTAAACAAAATACTGGTGCTCCAAAAAGAACAACTATGAACTGATCCCTCCTAACATTTGCATACAAACACACTGAACTCTATTAAGAATTTATCGTTAATGATATCCCAAAGTTGTTCTCGATCTATTAATACCTGATCACATGAAACTGTCTCATGACGTACAGCATTAGTGCATATTTTGCCACAAAAATGGCACCTGAACTCCCTGTTAAGTGTATCTAACAGTCAATAATTTGAAAGTAATTGCACCGTATAAGAAAATACCCCCAACGAGGATGGTTTGTCTCTCGCTACTGTCCCAAGCATACAAGGATTTAAGATATCTGCTTGATTTTGATTAGGTTTGAAAGACTTTTATATTTGCCTTGCTTTCTTATCGGGCACTGCACTCAGCCGGAATGGAATCTCCAATTTGGTAGCAACAAAACTGGTTTGTGCCGCACGTGTTGTCACCCGGATTCGCACAGAGGACTTCTCCGATCTCAATGAAACATCCAAACGAATGACATGTTCCCAGGTTGTCTGGCCCGCAAGACGAACCTTCTTGGGCGAAGCTCACTGTGAATTTGAAATAAGTATAAAAATATTTCCGATAGATCCTGTCTTATGTCCTTACGTTTCTGCTAAAATTAACTCTAAGACCGTCCCATTTCCTCCGCCGTTTCCTCCTAATGTTTAACAAAGTCGGCACAATAACCTCTGTCATGAAGAAAACATTCAAAGCTGTCCATTCACCTACCTTTTGAAAAAGAATTTATGTGATTTATGGCTTCCTCTTTGTAAATATTAATGATCTACAGGTAATTTTATTTGTGAAAAGTTCTTAAAAGGCCTTTGTGAAGGATGTATGAACTTGTTTATCAACAACATGTATGTAAACACAGCAATGTTGACAAATGGGAAAAACATGTAACCTAAGGTGGTAGGTTGTATATATGCGGAGGTAGAAAGGTCACTTGTTGCAAAACGCCATTTGCAAAGCTCTGGCTTATCTGACTTGCCGTTAGGTGCCCTTGTTGAATTTGTTTTGATTATTTTGGCGGGCCCAACATATTATAATCATGTTGATATAAAAAAAACAAGCAGCCTGCGTGCGATTATATCCACTTTTTCTGGCCTTTTTTCATAAAAGCTCCAAGGGATTACCTTTAGTTTATAAAGGTCAGATAGGTGTTTGAGCCTCTTTAATGAAAAATACGGGAAATCATAAAAGTAAGCACAATCGGCTATATGTCACACATTTCGAAATAATCCATGCAAATCTTACTTCATTTAGACCTCGGACCGCATCTAGTTTAAACTGCATAGGTGTTTGGTTTACTGGAATATTTTGTCTTTTCCGTGGCAACTAGTGTAACAGGTTCATACTTGTTACGTTTTTCATGTACAGTTTGTTGCAGAACAGGCTGCTCGACACCCGGAGCTAATTTATATCAATAACTGACCCATGTGATAATGGTAGACATGATACGACTATAACGATGGGTTCTGGTACTTCGGGAGTTTAGGACAGATAAGTCAATGCAGCTAATCCGATACGCCCTCAGCTAATCTGGTATTAGAGATGGATTTACACTTAATAGCAAAAAGCAACGCCTGATTTTGCGTCTTGTACCGTTTCCTTCCCTATAACAATAACAATAATAATATATAATAATAATATATTTTATTATATATTTAATTAATATAATTAAACAGAACAGTAATCAAAACCGCTTTACAAAACTAAGAGCAAAAGCATATTAATAATTACTAAGATACTAAAATAATAAAAAGTATTACAAAATGCCTGCTTATCCCTTAATTCTTTGAACTACCTAAAGCTGATCTGAAAAGATAACTTTTATGATTTAAAAAAATATGCTTATTATGGTGCAGCTCTGAATGAATCTGGATGTTCTTTCCTCAGCTTTGATGTCACAGCTTAGAGGGCTCTCAAAAGACCCATTTTACCTTAGGAACCAATAAAACCCTTGGACGTATGAGTTAAGCGGCCTTATTGGAACATATATCCATACGTTTTCATACGTTTTATTTTGTCTATACTAGCACTCACAGGATGCTCGTTCAGCTGTACAAGGGTGATCCCCCCACACTTTTCCAAGGTTTGGTATAACCAATAATCGTCTAAAACATATCTGTTGAAGAATAAAGCTTAAACTTTATCAGAGAAGTTATTTTGAAGGTACTATGAAAACGGCCGATAAATGACACTGTCCATTTTATCAGTATAAAAACTGTCCATATGATAAACAAAATATGCAATTATTTGGTCTTCTTGGTCCCTAGAGTTTTCCAAAATTATAACCTGCGATTACAGAAATCGTTTTTGCTTATTTTGATTTGTTTAAATGATGGGAAACACACCTTAGACCTTAAGCTCTAGTATTCGACACCTGATCCACTAGATTACAACAAACATCTTCTCTATTAAATGTTTACTTACCTGTAAAGAGAGCGGCAAACAGAATAACGAGCTTCATTGTGTGCGTTGTGTCCTCAGACTTCGGTAAAGCTGACTGATGGAGAGTCTAACCTTTGCTGACTATATACAGGGTAGTTAACAGGAGTGTCCATAACGGTTGAGAAATGAACGTATGGTAAAGATAAGACCTGACTTAAAATAGTCTACAGGGGTGTGCCATAAAGCAGGTTACCTTCACGATTTCTTTACGCCGCTCAGTTTAAGATAAACACCAAGCTTAATCTAAACATGGGTGTCACGTTCAATTATTATGATTATAATATTTTATATTATGCTGGCAATTAAATATGTCCGGAAGCCTAAAGATGCCACCTTTTACTAGGAAAATACATTATATATCTCGTACGTACGACATACTATCTCGTACGTACAACATACCATATCGTACGTACGAGATACTATCTCGTACGCACGACATAATATTTCGTACGTACGACATGTTATCTCATACGTACAACATAATGAATCTTACGGATCTGATTCACAGACTACATGCACAACAGGACAATTAATATATGTAGAAGTAATATATATATATATATATATATATATATATATATATATATTTCTAATAATGTATGTTCTCCACACCAATCTGTGGCAGAAAAATGTTCGGGCTTAATATTTTCTGTTCACCGGTTTTATACGTTGTCATAGTTTTGTGTGTGAGTAAATACAGTCCAGGTGTTTACCATTACAGGAACTTGTGACTAGAGGAGAGATCTTGGTCTCGCACACGCGCCAGTTATAAAAAAAAGAAACGTGAAAGACTAAGAGAAGCTTGTAAAAACCTTGATTTGTGTAGTAGGGCTGTACTACCACTGGGTGGCGTGAACGCTGTGTTTGTTTTTCGTCGTTGATCGCGCCCGATTCAAGCTATTTTTCCACCAGAAACACAGAAAAATGATATAGTCTAATAGCATTTAAATATCTATAATATATAAAAAATAAAGATATATATATATAATAATATATAATATTCAAATATTAAGTAAATAATAATGAGATGGTCCAAATAAATGAGAAAAAAAGCTAGAAAAATGCCAGATAAGTTATATTTATATTAAAGAAATTACCCAGAAAAGTAATAAATTTAGCCGAAATCTACGCTAATAACAATTCAAGCGCCTGTGGTTACACCGACCGACAATAGACCTTTTCCACGAGAATGGGCACTGCGTGCGTTTGCACTGCCGTGTAAAGGGTTCGGGTCAGCTGACCCCCAGGCATCATTTGACCAGAAGTGTACAGGGGAGACGAGGATATCTTGTTCATTCGATTTCGTGTCCTTAGTGTTCAGGTGTAAACAGAATGCAAGTATACCCGAGTGACACAGCATTGTACACTTTTGTTAATAATATTGGTTTATTTAAATTGGTAAGCTGACGTTTGAATATACCCAGGCAGCACAAAACATTCTATAAACATTTGCGATAAGTTGCACAGGTGTCTTAACAGACCATTTAAAAAAAAAACATTTATAAAATTACATAGTTAAAAAAATAAGACTTTTTAAAATGTGACCAATTCGTTTAAACTTTTAATGTATTTTTGAAAAATATAAACCTATATAAGAATAGTATCTTTAGTTTTTAATAATATTTACAGCTCTGTCGAAATGATGTATATATGAAAGAAATATTTTGATTGGCAGGCCTTATTTCCACTCCCGGGATGCTTATTTCCACTCCCCTAATGATTAAAGCTGGTACAGTCTTGAGAATTTAGGCAGTTAATTGACCAAAACTGGTCATTCTTTCCAGTGATAAAGGTAGTTTATTTTATGCTTTTCTTTACCAAATCCTATACTTCAAGTGCTTCTATTGAAGCAATAAGGACAAACAGTAACACATTTTAGAATTAAGTTCTTTGAAAAGTAAAGTTTTTCTGTTTTTATATTGAGATGAATTTCATTTTAATGGATTTAACATCAAAATTTAAAACATGAATGATTTGCAGAGTATTCCCTTACATATATTACATTTGTATTTGCGAAAAAAAAATTCAAAGACATATAGATTTATATTTTTCTGCATTTGCAGATACATTTTGTTATGTGCACCGTTTTCACTTCATATTAATATGTATAACCTAAGACGAGCTTTTTCATATTTATTTTAAACAGCCCCTGGTCGACCCAGCATCGAAGGCTCTAATGTAAGTTCAATATAAGAAAAAATAAGGCCTCCTCCTTGTTTTATCCTTATGCAACATACTTTTGTCGTTTCATGGTGGGCTTAGGTCAATAACTGGTGATACTGGGGTTAAGTCAATTTTATTCAACAGGGCCAAATAACACAACTGCTATCGCCTTTGACTCCCGTTCACGTGTACAACCTCGAACCATAGATGTTATATCGCCGACAGGTGTCGCGAGTGAAACGGAAAAGGTCTATTGTTTTTTCTTGTGTGGATTGAATACAGTAGAACGCCTGCTAACGGCCACGCCTCAATAACGGTCAATACGTCTATAACGGTCAGATTTTCCGGTCCCAAATTTTCGACCGTTATATTTCACAATCATCTTGTTGTCTATTACGGTCACTCCTCTATTCCGTATTACGGCCAGGTCTCTCGGTCCCGCAGGCCGGGAAACGCCTCAGTTACGGTCAGGGGCAGTGACTCCGTGACATGGGCTCAAATCGAGCGGCCACTTCTGACGTTAATATCATTACACAAGTGTCCGCTCTCACATATTCCCGTCTGTAAATGAGTGCCCGGATAAAGGTAACCACTCGACCGTGACTGAGTTGTTTGAAACTAACCAGCGTCGTACTACCCCACTCAGCCTCAGTAGTGTGCCCAATAGTAAGCCATATGTTCCAACCTGCGTGTATGTTTTGGAATCAGTCGTGCGAGCCGGATCTTAATCATAGTGTTTGTCATTTAATTAACGAATGACAACCAGCGGGTCATCAGAAAAAAACGTTAGGCTAACTGTGCATCTTTAAACTTTCTTTATATCCTTGTGAACGAAAACAGTGCGGCAAACATCGCAAATTTACTCATTCATGAATAATTATGAATGCAAAATAAATATTGTAACATGTATAAAATGTTACGCATACTCTGTCCCAATCACCAAAAAAAAATATGAACTTGCTCTCCAAGAAAAGGTAGATCTGATCAGGAAGAGTGACGGGAAAAGCAGTCGACATCTAGCAGAAATATTTATTTTTTTATAGATAGCAGTAGTTATTCTAATACTGTGTATAAACGTTTATTTGTTGAACGTAACTTGGTTTTGTGTTACATTTTAACACCCCTATCCTGGACAAGTCCTGTATAACGGCCACTCCTGTATTAAGGCCACTTTCTTCCAGTCCCGATGGTGACCGTAATACAGGCGTTCTACTGTACTTTCATGCGCAAACAACAAATAAATTTTTTATCACTAGTAAATCTAAATGTGTCGAATAAAATGTTGGAAAAACAACATTCGAGATGTTGTTTTGCGCAAGAACTTTTGTGGAGGTAACGAGACGCAGTTTTTATATCCTTGTATAAGCCTACAGAGTTACGGAAGTTGTACTAAATTATAAAACTATCTCAACCAAAATATTACCATAGTCATGTCAGTAAAAGAACCGACTCTCTTTTATTTGTCATAGAACAAAATGGGAATCTTACACAGAACATAGAAACCAAAGAAAATAAGGTCAGCGACCAGACGTTACCTATCGACGTAAGGTTAAAAAGGGATGGAAACTTATGTTTGATAGGTAAGGTCTGATCTCTGACCTTATTATCTAACTGAAGCAAGAACGTGTGAAGGGGGTCACAATGATAGCTGAATATGGTCGTAACACTCCGCATTGTACTTTAAACACGCGAAGGTGTGTTCAACTAATAAATCATGTATATAAAGACACCTGCTTTCTTCTCCGTTGTAAACATGAATCTGCTATATAGCTAAGTTCCAGCAAACATATGTTACAAAACCTGTCCTTCTTCCCTTCAGCCCATAGTTCAAAGTCAGAACATCTAAAATTTACAAACAACAAAACATTCAGATTCCTTAAAAGCAACGACCTTGACAACTGGACAATTGATAATTTTTTCAGAGGCAGGTAATAATTTTCACCACGTTCCTATTTTGTACATGTTTAACTGATAAAAATGTTTAAAGAAAATTATTAAATTTATACTTACAATATTGTTTTTCCTGTTCTTCGGCTCTCTGAGTTACACACAAGAAAGCGCACACACGTATACAACATAGAAAACAGATCGGTTTCCTGATGTAGACTTTAGTCAAGTGAACCAATAATAAACACATGATTTACTTGGCTTCAAGAGCGGTTATGCCATTGTAGATTTTAAGTGAGATTAAAAGACCAATTGAAGATAACAATAACCTCTGAATAATGTCACGGAACCTAACAACAAAAGATCACGTTATCACGATCAGCACAAATTGTGTTACGGAGATTAAAAAAAAATCATATTCTGTAACACTAGGCAGCGTGAAATGTCTCGGGGAATGAACAAAGAAGTCGTTTTTTTTTTTAACAAATAATTATAATTTATTCTTTGAATAATCCTAACATTACAATACACTAAATCAATACAATTACACAGTATAACAATGCAAATGTACAGTACCAGAGTGTCAGGATCCTAGGCTTTGAATTTTGGAAACCAGAACTGTCACAGCTCAACAAGAGGCATTTAATATAAATAATCCATGTAAATAGTAATAATCCAAAGGCAATCTTGAGAGAGTCCGTATTAAATCTATATAAAATCAGTTGAACATTTGACACCACTATGATTATCGGAAAAGGTCCCAAAACTGATGAGAAAGTAACACTATAAGTGCTGGCTCAAAACACAGCCTCTGATTTACATATGTCCCCTTACGTTTTAGCAACAGGGGATAATCAATTGAATTATCCCCATGCTTTTGATATATATATATATATATATATATATATATATATATATATATATATATATAATATATATATAATATATATATAATGTATAACAGCAAAGTTTTGATTTAAAAACAATAAGATAAAAAAACAGATATTAACAATAAATAATAATATTTTATAGTAAACTGGAGGAATCGAATTATTGTTTTATTTTATATATATATATATATATATATATATATATATATATATATATATACTTGCTGATATATCCGGTAAACCGGGGTTTTTACGTCGGGGGGGGGAGTGAAGGGATGAAGTAGGGAATGTTATGCGTGTAATGAAAAGATATTTGATATATGTTATACGAAGAGAAGTATTGTGAACTGGTTGGTGTGTTAATCATCCATTAAACTGTACTGATGACTTCACACATTTATTGTAATATATATATATATATATATATATATATATATATATATATATATATATATATATATATATATATAATACTCATAGAAAGGAATTCGCTCGACCTTTATGCTCAATGTTCTCTAAAACCGCGTTGCGTATATGACACTGTGCCATACCTCATTTTAGAGGTTATTGTCCCCGCAGTGGCATGGTCGATATGAGAATAAATAATTCTTAATGTACACATCATTTTGAGTGACTTTTCGCGTTTTTCCAACATGAGTGGAGAGTATACCTACGAAAACAGCCGAATTCCATTCGGCGGCAAAGCACGGTATGCGGCCTTATAGTCATTCACGATTCAATCAACCTTCAGCATTACGGGATTCAGTTCTAATGTGCATGTGAATAAACCCGGGTGTCTGACACACTGCAGGGTCAATAAATGTGAACAACAGGTGTTTCACGATCCCTTCGCACTTACTTCTTATGGTGGCATGCAACAATAGTGGAAGCGGATCCGGCGGGGGGGGGCACCTTTTCAACCGTTTTTTATGGACCTAGACCCCCCCCCCCCCCGCTCCCGTTTTCAGACATGTTGCCCTGAAACCACGGTTCCCGAGTGGGGCCCCGTTGAGCTGTGACATCTCTCATTTTATCCATTTCTATTCGCAATTATTATTAATAAATTTTCATTTTTATATACTATTTTATTTACTAGCAATTAAATTGTGAACTTACCCACAATTGATAACATTCTGTTTCATAAGTTGAGAAAACTAATGATCAGCCCTGTGATTTAGATACGGAATCCTTCCGTTATTACACTCTTTTGGGTCATAACACCGAGTAATCCCCCCCCCCCCCCCCCCATTCCGCCTGTGAATGAGACCAGGCCTTCCCGTTAGCCTACAGAGCTTGGCTAGGGCTATGATAATTTCACGGCTCTTGGTGCTTAGACCACAGAAGCGATTAATTGCACGCAAATTTAATATGCGACTTGAACTTATCAATTAAACTACCAAGAGGATTGTATTTAAAGTATGGTATTTTGCGAGTTTAAACATAGGCGGGCATTTTCACCGTATAGAAATCAGCATGTTATAAACTATTCAATGTTTTCACTTCCAATTAATACCCAAATTTTGAAGAAATATAAATATTTTACCCCGCCACACGTACAATTTCAATACGTTATGCAAAGCAATTTTAGACAACAGAATTTCCTCATATTTTTGTGAAAGATGCTTCAAAATGCCCTCATTACTTACCATGTTTAAAATGTTCTCTGCTTGCAGGGGACATTCGGATCCGCCACTAGTTTCCTCAGTTACCTCACCGATATGAAAATAAATCATTTTAATGTACACATCATTTGGAGTGATTTCTGAGTGGTTTCTAAATTACATGTACGCTATCAACGGTAACAGCCTAACTGTTTTCGGCAAAGATAGGAATGCCTGTAATAACGCCCGCGTGTTAACGTAAATCCCTAAAAAACCCACAACGATGGATTTCCTTCCCACTTACTATGCTATATATATATTTTTTTTCAGCTTACACCACTACAACCAGATATTTTCAATATTGCTATTCAGAAATTACTATCAACCAACATCTGTACATCTGCATCCGATTTGATCTGATATCAATTGATATCAACCAGTTCACAATACTTCTCTTCGTATAACGTATATGAAATATCTTTTCATTACACTCATAACATTCCTTACCTCATCCCTACACTGCCCCCCCCCCAAAAAAAAAAAGACGTAAAACCCCCGGTTTACCGGATATATCAGCTAGTATATATACAGTGGAACCCCGCCTTACGACCACCCCGCAATTGCGACCACCCGCACAATTACGACCACCTTTCTTGGTCCCAAATATTCGATCCATGTAATTTAGTGTTTCACAATTACGACCACCTCAAATAACGACCACTTTGGTCAGTTCCACTGTATATATATATATATATATATATATATATATATATATGTGTGTGTGTGTGTGTGTGTGTGAAATTAAACATTTATTCAATTCCTCCAGTTTACCATAAAATATTATTATATCTGTTTATATCTTATTTTTTATATCTTATTGTTTTTAAATCTAAACGTTGCTGTAATAAATTATGTATATATATACATATATTTCTCTCAGTAGCATGGGGATAATTCAATTGATTATCCCCTGTTGCTAAAACGTAAGGGGACATATGTAAATTAGAGGCTGTGTTTTGAGCCAGCACTAAAAGTGTTAATTTCTCATCAGTTTTGGGGCCTTTTCCGATAATCGTAGTGGTGTCAGATATTCAACTGATTTTAAACAGTTTTAATACGGACTCTCTCCAGGATCCTGACACTCTGGTACTGTACATTTTTATTGTTATACTGTGTATTTGATTTAGTGTATTGTTCAAAGAATAAATTATTATTATTTGTTAACAAAAAACCACCGACTTCTTTGTTCATTCCCCTACAAATTTTACGCTGCCTAGTGTTACAGAATCTGATTTTATTTATTTCCGTAACAAAATTTTTGCTGATCACGATAACGTGATCTGTTGTTATTAGGTTCCGTGACATTATTCAGAGGTAATTGTTATCGTCAATTGGTCTTTTAATCTTGTGTATTACACAGAGAGCCGAAGAACAGGAAATACAATATTGTGAGTATAAATTTAATAATTTTCTTTAAACATTTTTATCAGTGAAACATGTACAAAATAGGAACGTCGCGAAAATTAATACCTGCCTCTGAAAAAAATATCAATTGTCCAGTTATCCAGGTCGTTGCTTGTAAGGAATCTTAATGTTTTGTTGTTTGTAAATTTTAGATGTTCTGACTTTGAACTATGGGCTGAACGGAAGAAGGACAGGTTCTGTGACATAAGTTTGTTGGAACTTAGATATATAGCACATTCACATTTACAACGGAGAAGAAAGCAGGTGTCTTTATATACATGATTTATTAGTTGAACACACCTTCGCGTATTTAAAGTACAATGCGGAGTGTTACGACCATATTTAGCTATCATTGTGACCCCCTTCTCACGTTCTTGCTTCAGTTAGATAATAAGGTGAGAAATCAGACCTTACCTATCAAACATAAGTTTCCATCACTTCTTAACCTTACGTTGATAGGTAACGTCTGGTCGCTGACCTTATTTTCTTTGTTTTCTATGTTCTGTGTAAGATTCCCATTTTGTTATATATCAAATAAAAGAGGGTGCTTTTACTGACATGACTATGGTAATATTTTGGTGGAGGTAGTTTTATAATTTAGTGCAACTTCCGTAACTCTGTAGGCTTATACAAGGATATAAAAACTGCGTCTCGTTACCTCCACAAAAGTTCTTGCGCAAAACAACATCTCGAATGTTGTATTTCCAACATTTTATTCGACACATTTAGACTAACTAGTGATAAAATATTTATTTGTTGTTTGCGCATTAAAGTATTCAATCCACACAAGTAGAGTTTTTCAAATTCACTATAAGAAAAAACAATAGACCTTTTCCGTTTCACTCGCGACACCTGTCGGCGATATAACATCTATGGTACGAGGTTGTACACCTGAACGAGAGTCAAATGCGAAAGGGCCCTGTTGAATTAAATTGACTTAACCCTTATCACCAATTATTAACCTAAGCCCACCATAAAACGACAAAAGTATGTTGTAATATAAGATAAAACAAGGAGGAGACCTTATTTTATCTTATATTGAACTTATATAAGAGCCTTTGATGCTGGGTCGACCAATAAGGGCTGTTTAAAATAAATATGAAAAAGCTCGTCTTAGGTTATACATATTAATATGAAGTGAAAACGGTACACATATAAACAGACTACCGGCGAAACTGACATGTATCAACACAGACGCAGGTTGCTGACTAAAATCGGTAGCGTCCTTGGCAATAGTGAAAACCTGAACGAAACAACTTGTTCATGAAAAGCTGTGTTTACCTCTAAAAATCAATGCGATTAAAAAAATGAAGTTAACTAGGCTGCTCAAAAGTAGAGAAGACATTCATGAACTGTGTATTAATGAAATATGAATGTCCCATATATACCTAGTTAGCACAAAACAGTTCGTACAGAAAACGGTCTTAAAATGTTAAAAAAACATGTTCATAACAATGCCTTGAACTCTTTTCTATCAGTGTTCCCTTATCCTGTTATAATTTGCCGGATAATATGTATTTTTTTAATTGCATTTAAGTGTTACATTTAAAAGTTTCTTATGAAAAAAATGCATGATATTCTTAGAATGTAGTCAAAATGGAAGTGCTTATTTCCACTCCCCCTAGGAGTTGCCAATCCCCATGTTAGATGAAACAGATCAGCGTTTGTTAGAATTTTCGCCAACTATCACAACACAGTAACATCATTGAAAATGTTCAAGATGAGATCAGGGGTATGGCAAAATTACTGAAACAACCTACTAGGGTGCCAGTCCAGTTTAACTGTCTGGGCTTTACCTGAGCCAAGAGCTGGTTGAGCGTATCGACACAAAACCAGAGCTCACTAATGAGGTGCCAACAGACTACTGATAAAGACTCTCAGCAAGTTAACAAGTAATGTCACCCTTCATGTGCCACTTCAGGTTAGTTTTCATGATCCACATATAAATTTTCAAGATGATTAAGCAACTAGACCAACAAAATGTATCTGCAAATGCAGAAAAATATAAATCTATATATGTCTTCGAAATTTTTTTTCGCAAATACAAATGTAATATAATTGTCAGGGATTACTCTGCAAATCATTCATGTTTTAAAATTTTGATATTTAATCCATTAAAATGAAATTCATCTGAATATAAAAACTGAAAAACTTTACTTTTCAAAGACCTTAATTCTAAAATGTGTTACTGTTTGTCCTGATTGCTTCAATAGAAGCACTTGAAGTATAGGATTTGGTAAAGAAAAGCATAAAATTAACTACCTTTATCACTGGAAAGAATGACCAGTTTTGGTCAATTAACTGCCTAAATTCTCATTCTGTACCAGCTGAGTGGAAATAAGCATCCCGGGAGTGAAAATAAGGCCTGCCAATCAAAATATTTCTTTCATATATACATCATTTTGACAGAGCTGTAAATACTATTAAAAACTAAAGAAACTATTCTTATATAGGTTTATATTTTTCAAAAATACATTAAAAGTTTAAACGAATTGGTCACATTTTAAATAGTCTTACTTTTTTAACTATGAAATTTTATAAATGTTTTTGATTTTTAAATGGTCTGTTAAGACATCTGTGCAACGTGTCGCATATGTTTGTAGAATGTTTTGTGCTGCCTGGGTATATTCAAACGTTAGCTTACCAATTTTAATAAACCAATATTATTAACAAAAGTGTACAATGCTGTGTCACTCGGGTATACTTGCATTCTGTTTACAATTTATTGGTCACCTGAACACTAAGGACAAGAAATCCAATGAACAAGATATCCTCGTCTCCCCTGTACACTTCCGGTCAAATGATGCCTGGGGTTCAGCTGACCCGAACCCTTTACACGACAGTGCAAACGCACGCAGTGCCCATGCTCGTGGAAAAGGTCTATTGTCGGTCGGTGTAACCAAAGGCGCTTGAATTGTTATTAGTGTAGATTTCGGCTAAATTTATTACTTTTCTGGGTAATTTCTATATAAATATAACTTATCTGGCATTTTTCTAGCATTTTTCTCATTTATTTGGACCATCTCATTATTATTTACTTAATATTTGAATATTATATATTATTATATATATCTTTATTTTTTATATATTATAGATATTTAAATGCTATTAGACTATATCATTTTTCTGTGTTTCTGGTGGAAAGATAGCTTGAATCCGGCGAGATCAACCACGAAAAACAAACACAGCCCTTACGCCACCCAGTGGTAGTACAGCCCTACTTCACAAATCAAGGTTTTTCAAGCTTCTCTGGGTGTTTAGTCTTTCACGTTTCTTCTTTTTTTATAACTGGCGCGTGTGCGAGACCAAGATCTCTCCTCTGGTCACCAGTTCCTGTAATGGTAAACACCTGGACTGTATTTACTCACACACAAAACTATGACAACGTATAAAACCGGTGAACAGGAAATATTAAGCCAGAACATTTTTCTGTGACAGATTGGTGTGGAGAACATACATTATTAGACACACACACATATATATATATATATATATATATATATATATATATATTACTTCTACATATATTAGTTGTCCTGTTGTGCATGTAGTCTGTGAATCAGATCCGTAAGATTCATTATGCGGTACGTATGAGATAACATGTCGTATACGTACGAAATATTATGTCGTGCGTACGAGATAGTATCTCGTATTTCCGTTTGCCGCTCTCTTTACAGGTAAGGTACCATTTAATAGAGAGGATGTGTTGTGAGTTCATGTGCCATTTTTGTGGCAAAATATGCACTAATGCTGTACGTCATGAGACAGTTTCATGTGATCAGATATTAATAGATCGAGAACAACTTTTGGATATCATTAACGATAAATTCTTAATAGAGTTCAGTGTGTTTGTATGCAAATGTTAGGAGGGATCAGCTCATAGCTGTTCTTTTTGGAGCACCAGTATTTTGTTTAACATATCAAGAACAAGCTATGTTTTTGTACAGATCAGCATTTTCTTCAAATATGTAAAAAACACAATAGAAGCACTATGGCCGTCGGAAGTATATGCTAACATTATCTGAAAGATTCAGAATATCAGGTATAATTTTATTATGGAAGTTAACATCCTACTTAAAACGTGAACTGTATAATTCACATAACTATTTGTGATTATTTGTATAATTTGTATTATTATATTGTTCATATTAATTTTGCTTGTACTCTTTGTTACACGAAGGAAATTAAGAAAATCAATCAATAAATCAATCAATCGATTCCATTCCGACTGCGTGCAATGACCAATAAGCAAGCAAGGCAAATATATAAGGATTTCAAATCCATCCCCGCAGCGTCTTTGTTTACATAATATCAGGACCTCGCAAATTAGGACCGATCTTTAAACCAATCAAGCGTTTAACTGGTTGAGCATGGAATAACTGTGTGTGTGTGTTTGAGCGCGTGTAATTGTATATTCACAAATTTTAGATGTAAACCTACTTGTTTTAAACACATTTAAGGTATTTAACAATTTTACAGTTAAATTCACATTTGTAAATTATTCCACCAATTTGTATATATCATTTAGAGCAAATAAAAGTGACACATTTATATATGATCCCTGATGCTCTTTTAAGTACGGGAATGTCTGGTTATTAAATGTGTTACTGAATACGCTGTATATCTAATACGGCTCATTTAAAAAAAAAATCGGACCTGACTGACCTCATAGTCGAAACTGAGAGGTTTGCACCTGATATTTATTTTTTACCTTGACTTAACTCTGAAGGTTATGCACTGTAAGCCAATTTCCTTTTATCGCTCTCTTGCAGGCGAAAATAGAAGAGGCTTATGTATATTTGTTTATAATTGTATAATATATAATTTTATAATATTATAATTGTGTTTTATTGTTGTAGAAGGCCATACGAAGATGCAACTGCAGGCATCAGTTCGCGAATTAAATAAAATATGTCTTAAAATTCAGCAACTGTTACGTGGATTTATGTATATATGTGAGTATACGTAGTTTAGTGAGGAATGTCGATCTACCCTATTTTTTACTTCATATTCTACTTCACTCCGCCTTACACTGGGTCATAGGTACGGAAACTCGGAAAAAGACAACAACTTTGTATTTTGATGATTTGTTCACTTGCACACGGCTCCCCGGGAAACGGACTAGCAAACCAATACCTAGCGTCCCTGAATGGTAAAGGGCAGTAGATGAAACAAGCGCACGGTTGTTCGTGAATGATCCTACCAGGCCCGGAATGTTTGCGTCACGGTTTTATATATTTTATGAGGCCTGCCGTTAATGATATGCGTGATACATAGATCCCTAGCTTTGATTAACTCATTTGTCAATAATAATTTTTGATTGGTTCATATTTAACTTATCATTGGGCTTAATGTAATGAAACTGTTTATTGGCTAAATAAAAGACTGAGTACTCACTGGTTTACTCAGAGATGTAAAATCGTACCGGGTAACGGCTATACGAATGTACACATCTCATAGCTAGGTGGAGACTCTTACTCTTTTATCAAAATGCAGTCAGACATCTAGGCGACTTTGTATGGATCAAGTTTCTCAGGAAAAAAAAGACTTTGTCAGGGCCCCAAAGAATGAGTATATTTGGTCTGAGGTTAATAATTATGATATTTTAAGTATAAATATCGTGCACGCATGCATTGTATAAATTGTAATATTGTTGATAAAAGCAGTAATGACGGTTTGAGATGTGCTTGGATATCAATTTATATATATATGTTTTCAGTTTCCTCATTTTTCGGTAATAATTATTAAAATAAAACAGTTTTCTTATTTTATTATTAATAAAAAAAATCTAAAAAAAAAACTTTATCATGTTAATTTCCTGTCTTATTATGTAGATTATGCATGAAAACCAAATCTGTAATACCCATGTATAATTAATAGCTATATAAGTTAACAACGTAGGACCAGACGAGCTGTGGTAAGACCCTTGATAGTCAAATCTCACACAGGCGACCACCTCGGAAATGCGATCACTTTATCGCGATGCTTTTGGTGGTCGTAATTTCGAGGTGTACTCTATTGTTTAAATATGTTATAATTCATAAAATGTTACTGAGCATAAGGCGCGGCCTCGAGGCTGTGAGATCAGATTAAAAATAGGATTAAATGCTAATGGTGGCTCCTCTGCGTTAACTTTTAAGCGGGGGAGAGGGCAGATAGTCCGTTAAACAATTCTGAACGAGACCTTGATCAGTTATATTTATACCGTGTAAACATGTCATTAGGTGACGTTTAGTAAACTATACTTAGATTACCCTTACGTTGATAATTGTAGATTGAACAGACAACACAACACCAGTTTGTAATTGTTCTTGCTGGTTTTTTTTTTTCTTTTGGTGCTAGAAAGTCATATTTTTTCAATACGACATAAGTATTTCTCTGATTTAATTACAGAAACTGTCATAAAACTTTGGACCATATTCCGGATCAACACCAAAAACGAATAGATAAACTCATGCCCTTTCCCGAAATGCCTTGTAAATTTCATGATATTCCGTTCATGGTTGCTGGAGCTTTATTGCGAACAAACACACACACACACAAACAGAAACACACGAACGGAAATGAACGCATACCCTCTTGGTGGAGGTAATTAAGAAATACAAAATTATCTCTCTTCAGCCTAAAACAAACAAACATATTAAGTTTCCTTTCAAATACTGTTTTCTTATTTTTATTGACGGTGGTTGTACCCAAACGTTGTTACGCAACCCCTCTGTGCCTCGCCCCAAAAAGCCCGGCGTTTGGGCTTATCGCAGCGCCATCTATCAAAAACAAGGAGTGAACTCAGTCCATGGGAAACCTCTCCCTCATGAACATGGCCAAAGTCAAGCTGACAAAAGAACAGACAAAGAAGTTGATGGGTGGGCTTTAAGATTCAGGATTCCAATTAATTCGCTGGTTTAGTAAGGCATGGCAAGTTTATCAGATAAAACATTGTAGAAAGCTGATTATGCTGTAAATCTAAGTGTAAAAGTTGTCTAATCACCTGTCTGACCTTTATTAACTATGGGTAGTTCCTTGGAGCTTTATATAATATTGGCCAGAAAACGTGGATATCACCGCACACAGGCTGCCTGTTTGGTTTTTATCAACATGTTTATAATATGTGGAGGCCCGCCAAAATAATCAAAACAAAATCAACCAGGACATCTGGCGGCAATTAAAATAAGCCAGAGATTTGCAAATGGCTTTTGGAACTAGTGACCTTTCTACCTCCACATATATGCAACCTACCATCCTAAGGTTACATGTTTCACCGTTTGTCAACATTGCTGTTTTCAAACACTTTCTTAAATACTTTCCTTTTCACTGAAATCCCAACAAGTGACGATGCTCTTGCTTCACAGGTACCTGTAGGAACCATTCCCTTATATCAACTCTCGCTAAATCGTCCTCTCTCTGTACTTATGATTTAACAGTACGTATGTTTACACTGGCATATTTTGGCGCTTATAAGCTCAGGTAAGAAACCGCAATTCTTTGACCAGGAGAAATTAATTCTGCTTCTTAAGAATAACATTAATGGGATTATCTATCACACTTTGGCTTGTGATAACATAACTCAACATAGTTACAGCAAACGAAAACTGCGCGGGACTTTTCATAGTTAAATATATAAATATTTCTTTTTCCATTTGATTATACGATCTGAAGCGCCGATTCAATTTGCGCAATAAGGAATATAATGACCAGCTGGTTTGTAAACATATATGTCAAATGTTAATCTAGTATCCAGAAGGATCTAGAGTGGAACTGGCTCCAGCAATAGAGGCAGCACATTTGAAATTGTCTAGTGGAACTGCTGAAAAAAGAAGTGTTGTTTTGAATGTCCCTGATTAATTTTGTAGCAATAGCATCAAACTGTCCCTGTACTAAAAGACTCGCCAGCTCATCCTGCCGATATTTTAACTGCGCATTTTGTACTGTAATTAATTTTCATCAGTTTAACTTAAGTATGGCTGTGTTACGTTCCCTATTGTAATAACGTCCCCTATTGTAATAATTATTACATGAGGGGTTACAAATGAGCTGTTTCTCATAAACCCTATTGTAATAACGTGCACTATTGTTATAATTATTACATTAGGGGTTAAATTTGCAACCCCTATTGTTATAACATTGTTATTACATTAGGGGTTGCGGTTGCAATGGTTTTTGCACACAAGCTTTGATAAAAATGTGAATTCTGTGATACCACACACAAATCGATGCCTATAGCAATGTTGATTGTAATTTATAGTGTTATTAATATTAATAAAGTACCATCGATTCATGAATATTATTTTCCCTTGACCAAATTACACTTACTGTTAAAGTGACGAACTGTTTAATACTGTTGAGAGGGCTGATGAATCGCTGCCTTTGTCCGTAAATTAAATCATTATTAATATAATATTATACGTTATATATAAATTATACTATAATGTTATGTATCAAATTATTAATATGTCTAAATAAAATAAGTCACGTGCGACTGTGAAACGCTTTTTCATGGAAGCAGAATAACATATGAACGAATAATTTTATTACATTAAGGAACTTTATTACGAAAGGGGTTACTCTGCCCCAACAGCTATTGTAATAACGTTGCCTATTGCAATAAAAAAAATATGCCAGAAAAAACTTACGGATATGTTTGTAGTACATGCAGACACGTTAAGAACAGTTATAATTTACAGACATTTTAGCCTTTATAAACCATATAACTGTGGCATTTTAATTAATATTAAAACACTTTTTATACCATAAATTACATATGTAATTATGTGGTAATTACATTAAGGAACTTTACTACAATAGGGGTTACTGTGACCCAACCACTATTGTTATCACGTTGCCATTTGTAATAAACATTTGTGCCTTATGTCTTAATAATTGTCATTTTTAGACAATTAAGACCCAAATAGTGCAGTCATTAATAATTAAAATAATGTTGCCTGTTGTAATGAATGAAGGGTCAGTCACTAATTTTAGAACTACATACATGCAATATATACACAACCCCGTTGAAAAATCAATATAATAAATAAATGATCATCAATTTAAAATACAATAGTCATTTACATTGTTTAATTTAAAAACAGATCATAAAAACGTACCATTACAATATCGCCCTAAAATGCTGATATTCTTTGCTGAAAACAAATTATTCATATTTAATATGATCAAAGGTATCGAAATATCCGTTGTTCCACAGTATTCACATTTTTGTTCTACCAAAGCTTGTGTGCAAAAACCGTTGCGGTTGCAACCCCTAATGTAATAACAATGTTATCACAATAGGGGTTGCACATTTAACCCGTAATGTAATAATTTTAACAATAGAGCACGTTATTACAATAGGGGTTATGGGAAACAGCTCATTTGTAACCCCTCATGTAATAATTATTACAACAGTGGACGTTATTACGATAAGGAACGTAACATGGCTGTCAATATGATCAAACAGAGAAATCAGCAATCTTATGAGCGGTGCGTGTCTCTATAGTTATGCCTTTAGTTTAGTGTGCCCATTGGCAAAATACATGCCGGTGGTAAATTGACTTTTTGCACAGCTGTAGACATATATTCAAACATGACATTGTTACTAGGACAAATTGCTCAGGGGAAAATACTGGGCCGATCCGAGATTCTAACCCATGTCGGTGGCGCACATGTATACGGCGTTCCAACCGCTTCGCTGGCAGAGCAAGCTTCCCTAGCGAGACAGTTCGGTCCGCTTTTATGACACACCGTTACAACATCTTCAGTGACTGGAGCTGTGAAAACACTGTTTAATTCCCACCTCAGTCTGTTGATCCCCAGCAGCAGGACAGTCGCAATAACTGGCTGAGGGACTGGGTGAATCAGATATGTAATGGTGATCGTGGAAGATATTAGCCCCTTTTTTTGTCCCATTTTGTCGCGATGTACACTGGAAATAGTCTGACTAGAAATTGTATGTCAGTTACGGTCGTTGCGGAGTCCCTGCGGCCTTTGAAAAACGCACGGTGGCCGTGGGTCTACCGCACGGAATAGCCCAAAACACTCGCCGTTCGGCGACCGTATCCCGGTTGTGACCGAGGCTTTAGGGTTTTGGGCTGACGCTAGATGTCTCCACTGGAGGTGGGGAGCCATAATTATAGCAACCATTAGAAAGTTTATGTTCATGGAGATTCAGTAGAACACTGTTCGTAGGATTACATCGTTCGTCGATTTATCGTTCCTGAATAGTGTCTGGTGTTGTTTTCAGGCTTTACTCATGACGTTGCACTCAAGTTAAAACAAGATGAGCTTTATAAATGACCTTTTAGAGTGATAATTTGAGTCCATATATATATCTTATTGTGAATGCTGACGCGTACTTTAAAACAAATAATAAAAGTCCGTCACTGTTAAAAGTTTAACCTTTTACCTTTTTCGCAAAATAATATTTATTTAGTATTTTTTAATAAATGGATTGTATCGTTATCTTTACGTTTTGTTAAAATATATAACAAAGTTATTTCTGACCTTTGAGGTAAGACAGCGCGACAAAGCAGAGCTATAAAGGAACACTTTTTTTTAATTTATAAAGTAAACTAAAAGCTCGTGTATTTTTTTATTATTATTTTGTGGAGAACGTTTCACAAATTCAATGATAATTATATGATCCAGATTCCAGTTATGTCAATTTTGTCTTCAAAGGGTTGAGGGGAATGATTCGCGGTGAGGGAGGACACCTTTTTACATAAATCTATTGATATCGATATGACCCTTTCCCAATTATATATATACATACATATATATATATATATATATATATATATATATATATATATATATATATTCTGTATGACTTATTTCAAATGTATTACAGCAACGTTTCAATTTAAATACAATAAGATATACAAAATCAGATATAAACAGATTTAATAATATTTTATAGTAAACTGTAGGAATCGAATAAAAATGTTTTATTTCACATATATATATATATATATATATATATATATATATATATATATATATATAATACTTATAAAAGGAATTCGCTCGACCTTTGTCCTCAATGTTCTTTGAAACCGCGTTGCGTATGACACTGGGCCATACCTCATTTTAAAGGTTATTGTCCCCGCAGTGACATGGTCGATATGAATAAATATAAATTCTTAATGTACACATCATTTTGAGTGATATTTCGTGTTTTCCAACCTGAGTGGAAAGTTTAGCACCGGAAACAGCCGAACTGCATTCGGCAAAGCCCGGTATGCTGCTTTATGGTCATTCACAATTCAATCAACCTTCATGCATTACGGGATTCAGTTCTAATGTGCATGTGAATAAACCCGAGTGTCTGACCCACTAGCAGAGTGAACAAATGTGAACAACAGGTGTTTCCCGATCCCTGGACAATCAGAACTTATGTCCGCATACAACAATTGTAGAAGCGATTCCGGGAGGGAGGGGGTCCTTTTCACGCCCCGTAACCGGTTTTAATGGACCTAGACCCCCCCCCCCCCCCCTTCCTCCCCGACCCCCCCCCCCCCCTTTCCAGACCTGATGCCCTGAAACTACGGATCCTGAGGGGGCCCCCGTGATGTTCTAACCTCTCTCATTTTATCCATTTCTTTTCGCAGTTACTATTAATAAATTTTCAACTTTTTATATTGTTTAATTCCCTAGCAATTAAATTACGAATTAACCCACAATTGAAAACATTCTGTTTCATAAGTTGAGGAAACTAATGATCAGCCCTGTGATTTCGATAGGGAGTCTTTCAGTTATTACCCCCCCCCCCCCCCGAGAACAGAAAATACAATACTGTAAGTAGAAATTTAATTAATCTAATTTTCTTTAGATATTTTTTTTATCATTGAAACGTGAACAAAATAAGAACCTGGCAAAAATGATTACCAGCCTTTAAAAAAAATAATCAATTGTCTAGTTATCTAGGTGGTTGGTTGTAAGGAATCTGAATGTAAGAAGAAAGCAGGTGTCTGTATATATATATATATATATATATATATATATATATATATATATATATAGATCGGTTATCAGTAGAACACACCTCTTATTTACAGTACAATGCAGGCAAATTCAGAGTGTAATGACCATATTCTTGCTCCAGTTAGATAATAAGGTCAGAGACCAGACCTTATCTATCAAGACCACACCTTACCTGTCAAACATAAGTTTCCATCCCCTTTTTTCTTACCTTTGATAGGTAACGCCTGGTCGCTAACCTTAGTTTCTATGTTTTCAATGATTCCCATTTTATTCTATGACATAAACTAAAGAGAGCCCGTTCTTTTACTGACATGACTATGGTAATGTTTTGTTGGAGGTAGTTTTATAATTAAGTAATTCGAAATCAAGGAAGTAAAACAGCGTGACGTTATCTCAACAATAGTTCTTACACTTAACAACATCACGAATCTTGTATTTCGAACATTTATTCAACATTTAGATTTACTAGTAATAAAATATTCATTTTCTTGAATTTGCGTATTAATGTATTCAGTCCAAACAAGTGCAGTTTTTCAAAATCGCTATAGGAAAGCAGTGAGAGAACAACTGAATACCTGAATAGGTAAGTCTGCCCAGTGGATCCTCGTAGGGGGGGGGGGTGGTTTGAAGGGGGGGCACGCTGAAATTTAGTACGAATGCTAGGTTTTAAAATATTTCAGAGTGAATTTGTTTTGATGGCGGCACTTGGAGAGAATTTTAGCTCTTGAGTTCAACAATGATCCAGGGGGGGCCGTTGCTAGAAGTAGCTTTTCAGACAAGCAGAGATCACACTTCCTTGTCCCACAGAAGTAAGGTGCTGCCTTGGCAGATATATCCCAGGAGAGCTTGTAATTGATATTGTTGTCTTTTAGTGACCAAATGTGTTTAGACAGTTCAGTATTTTTAGCGTGAGATCTGTTACGAAAGGATTGCTTGTGGTTATTGTATCTTGTCTTGAAATCACCTTCAGTACACCCTATGTAGTGTTTCTCGTCATTGTCTGTTTGTTGCCTTATAGACAATGCATTTCAGCTGACACTGACCATTTATAGGACATTCGTCTTTTTTACGGCAGTTACATTGTTTTTGAGGTACATTCACAGCATTGTTAGTATTTAAAACCTTCCTGTTATGTTTGCTGATCAGGTTAGACATGTTGGATAGACAGCTATAGCTAATTTTCAAATTGTTCCTGTTGAATAACCTGTGGTACCTGTGATGTTCAGGGAAGTGTTTTTCAACTAGTTTAATGAATTGTCTGTTGGTTTTTACCTGACGGCTGTAGGGGGGATTGAACCATATTATTTTCCTTTTCCTGTTTCTTTTGCTTTTAACTGTGGGTTTAACATATTTTAAGCTTTCTGAGAACCCGCTTTTTCCATAAAACTTTGTCATAAATGGGTTTTGCTTTCATGAATTGCTCTTTATTGCAGGAGTTGTCACATACACGCTTGCTGATCATCATAAGTATTTGCCTAATAATAGCTGGGGGTGGTTGGATTGTGCGTGGATATAGAGCGGGTCATGTTCGTTTTAACGGTGTTCATGTGTTTGCAAGGAGGTGGAGAACATACATTATTTAACATATTTATATTGCTTATACATATGTCAGTTGGCCTGTTGTGAAGTCTGTGAATCAGATCAGTAAGATATATTAAGTCATACGTACGAGATAGTATGTCGTACATACGAGATATTATGTAGTACGTACGATACAGTATGTCGTACGTACGAGATAATATGTCGATTATATATATATGAATAGCCATGCTGGTTCATTATTTATAGATGGAAAGGGAATACACAGAAATGTCGGTTCACTGCCAGTGGGATCTGCAGGTCGTATCACACTAGCAGTGAACCGACTATTCCGTGTATACCCTTTCCATCTATATATATATATATATACATATATATATATATATATATATATATATATATATATCTTTATTTTTTATATATTACATATTTAAATACTATTAAACTATATAATTTTTAGATAGGTGATTAAATTCTGCTGGCAGTGTATTATGTTATAACTGTGAACCTGTCATCATGTTAATAAGAAAAAAATATTGCCTTTGCCAAATTGAAAACAAGAGGAACAGCTAATTGTTTGAGAACGTGGTGGGTTTCTAATGTTCATAATTGATCTAAAAATTAGATTTATGATATATCGCACAGTGTAGTGGATTGTTCAAAATATTTAATGCAAATACAGCCATTGATAAGATATATTGGTAGCGGAACAGTGTACATAATATGGACGTGCAATTAATCTGTGAAAGTTGAATACAAAATTATAATACAAGTCTTTTGTTCAT
The DNA here is from genome assembly GCA_026874595.1 of Sipunculus nudus. NCBI lineage: Eukaryota > Metazoa > Annelida > Sipuncula > Golfingiida > Sipunculidae > Sipunculus > Sipunculus nudus. Next base: position 23,923,678 of record CM049308.1, on the reverse strand, counting down.
ATGTCAGGCTGAAATGGTGGCAAAACCTACACCTCAGATCGGTTTGATTTCAGGATATGTATAAAATCTTATATATGGTACGAGTACGTGTAATTCGTCTTACTACTGTGAAGGCTCTTGGGATTAAGCACTTCGTTTTATAATTAATAAAGGAATCATGAACCTATCCTTATGGGCATCTTTGTATCACAGACAAGTGACACTTAAGGTTCATATTCTTTGCAATAATATATGTTTTGTCTCACGTTATTAGCTCATTTTAGCTGTAAACATAAGTGTCATGCATATCTATGCCGACACACGGGCTTAATATCTCCTGTTTGGTTTTTATACGTTATTATAGTTCTTGTGAGTTAACACAGTCCAGGTGTGTCTGTTTACTATTACAAAAACGCTTGCATAGAGGCAAGTTCTTAGTCGAGCACACGCGAAAATTATAAAAAAAAAAAGAGAACAAACATGAAAGAATAAACACCCAGAGCAGCTTGAAAACCTTGATTTGTGAAGTTGGGTTGTACAGCCACCAGAAGGCGTGAGCGCTGTGCTTGTTTTAACACATTCATCGCACCCCTGGCAAGCTTTTTTCCACTTGCGTAACGGAGTAAGAAAATTGTTTTAGGAAGAAATATTGAAAGATACCGTAATATCTTAAGAAGACTACACTGTATTTCATATTTACTTAATATACCTGGTATGTGAAATGTAAATAGGTCCACCCTTCATGGATTTTAAATTCTTTACTGCAATCCTCTCTCTCTCTCTCTCTCTCTCTCTGTTTGTATATATATATGTATATATATATATATATGTGTGTGTGTGTGTGTGTGTGTGTAAAGACTGAAAGCCTTGGGAGATATTGCCAGCACTGTGTTAGAATGGCTGAGCCGGTGGATACAATTAATGTCATTAGTAATACGTATAATGTCTATCAGGTCTTGTTCTTGTCTGACCAGATAAAATATCCCGACACGTGCAAGGGACACAGCTATGTTATTGTCACTTGCGGGGGATTCCGTTGCTTTTATAGCAAATTAAATATGGAAAAAAAATTTAGAAACGAGACTATGCACAAGTGCCCTATGTTCACCTGTTTCAAATGTAATGAAACAACTGTCCTCGACCAGTTTTTACTGTATATATATATGAGAGAGAGAGCCGATTGTACAGGCGCGGATCCAGGATTTTTTGGAGGGAATGGTCAACGCGGGTCATGCATAAAAAGTGTCTAAAAAAAGTCGTTGGTTAAATGCAGAAAGGGTCTCGACCCCCCCCCCCCCCCGGTCATGCATAAGTCTGCCCCTAGACCCCCACCCCATCCTCCCTAGATCCGCGCCGGACTGTAGTAGAGTGTCTAAGATCCACGAAAAGTGGCTTCTTATTATTTTTCACATGCTAGGTATATTAAGTATACATGAATACAGTGTAATATCCTTACAATATTAAGGTATCTTTCAATATTACGTTCTGAAACCGATTGCTTAATCCGTTACACAAGTGGAAAAATAGCTTGAACCGGGGGCGATCAATGACGAAAACATCCCAACTTCACAAATCAAGGTTTTCAAGCTTCTCTGGGTGTTTAGTCTTTCATGTTTCTTCTTTTTTTATAACTGGCGCGTGTGCGAGACCAAGATCTTTCCTCTGGTCACCAGTTCTTGTAATGGTAAACAGATACACCTGGACAGTATTTATTCACACACAAAACTATGAAAACGTATAAAACCGGTGAAAAGGAAATATTAAGCCCGAACATTTTTCTGTCACAGATTGATCGATTGATTGAAGGAGGTGAAGAACATACATTATTAGACACACACATATATATGTATATATATATATATATATATATATATATATATATATATATTGCTTATACATATATCAGTTGTCCTGTTATGCATGTAGTCTGTGAATCAATTCCGTAAGATTCATTATGTGATACGTATGAGATAGAATGTCGTGCGTACGAGATGGTATATCGTACGTACGATATGGTATGTGGAACGTACGAGATAGTATGTCGTACGTACGAGATATATAATTTTTTTTTCTTGTACCAGGTGGCAGCTATACGCTTCCGTACTTATTTAATTTCCAGCATAATATAAAATCACATAATCATAATTATTGAACGTGACTCTCACGTTTAGTATCAGCTTGGTGTCTTTTTTAAACTGAGCGGCGTAAGGAAATCGTGAAGATGACCTGCTTTATGGCACACCTTGTAAACTATTTTAAGTCACGTCTTATCTTTACCATACGTCTATTTCTCAACTGATAAAGACACTCCTGTAAACTACCCTGCATGTATATAGTCAGCAAAGGTTAGACCCTCCATCAGTCAGCTTTACTGAAGTCTGAAGATACAACGCACACAATGAAGCTCGTTATTCTGTTTGCCGCTCTCTTTACAGGTAAGTAAACATTTAATAGAGAAGATGTTTGTTGTAATCTAGTGGATCAGGTGTCAGATACTGGAGCTAAAGGTCTCAGGTGTTATTCCCATCATTTAAACAAATCAAAATAAGCAAAAACGATTGCTGTAATTGCAGGTAATCATTTGGGAATACTCCTTATTCTAAGAACGCAGAAGGCCTAATAATTGCATATTTTGTCCAGCTGAACGTGTGTCCTGTGAGTGCTAGTATAGACAAATAAAACTTATGAAAACGTTTGAGTAAATGTTCCAATAAGGCAGCGTATGTCATACGACCAAGAGTTTTATTGCTTCCTGAAGTAAAAATATGTCTTTTGGGAGCTCTCTCAGCTGTGACATCAAAGATGAGGAATGGACTACCACATTCAGTCAGAGCTGCACCATAATTAACTTCTTTTTAAAAAAAAATTCCTTAAAAAATCTTTTGAGATCAGCTTTAGGTAGTTCTAAAAAATAAGGGATAAGCAGGGATTTTGTAATACTTTTTATTATTTTGTATCTTAGTAATTATTAAATGTACTTTTACTCTTTGTTTTGTAAAGCGGTTTGTTTAATGTTCTGTTAAATTATATAAATTTAATATATATATAATTAAATATATTATTATTATATATTATTATTGTTATTGTTATAGGGAAGGAAACGGTACAAGACGCAAAATCAGGCGTTGCTTTTTGCTATTAAGTGTAAATCCATCTCTAATACCAGATTAGCTGAGGGCGTATCGGATTAGCTGCATGGACTTATCTGTCGTAAACTCCCAAGTACCGGAACCGATCGTAATAGTCGTATCATGTCTACCATTATCACGTTGGTCAGTTATTGATATAAATTAGCTCCGGGTGTCGGACAGCCTGTTCTGCAACAAATTGCACATGAAAAACGTAACAAGTATGGACCTATTATACTGGTTGCCACGGAAAAGACAAAATGTTAAAGTAAACCGAATGCCTATCCAGTTTAAACTAGATGCAGCCCGAGTTCTACCTAAAGTTAGATTTGCATGGATTATTTCGATATGTGTGACATGTAGCCGATTGTGCTTACTTCTATAAATTCCCCTGTTTTTCCATTAAATGTTTTCTTTATAACATAGGTTATTGTGCCGACTTTGTTAAACATTAGGAGGAAAAGGCGGAGGAAATGGGACGGTCTTAGAGTTAATTGTAGCAGAAACGTAAGGACATAAGACAGGATATCGGAAATTATTTTTATACTTATTCCGAATTCACAGTGAGCTTTGCCCAAGAAGGTTCGCCTTGCGGGCCAGACAACCTGGGAACATGTCATTCGTTTGGATGTTTCATTGAGATCGGAGAAGTCCTCTGTGCGAATCCGGGTGCCAACACATGCGGGGCAAACCAGTTTTGTTGCTACCGAGTTGGAGATTCCATTCCGGCTGAGTGCGGTGCCCAATAAGAAAGCAAGGCAAATATAAAGGTTTTTCAAACCCATCCCCGCAGCGTCTCTGTTTACATAATATTAGGACCTCGCATATCGGTACCGATAGTTAAACCAATCAAGCGTATATCGTGTGTGTGTGAGTGTGTGGGTGTGTGTGGGAGCGCGTGAAGGTGCGTGTAACTGTATATTCACAAATCTCAGATGTAACCCATCTTGTTTAAAACACACTAAAGGTATCTCACAGTTTCACAGTAAAATTCACATTTGAAAATTATTCCACCAATGTGTATATATCATTTAAAGTAAATAAAGGTGATACATTATATGATCCCTGATGCTCTTTCAAACAAGGGAATGTCTGGTTCCTAAATGTGTTACTGATATCTAATACGGCTCATTTTTAAAAACCGGCCTCTCACCTAACTGACCTAATAGTTGTAGCTGAGGGCTTTGCACCTGATATTTATTTTTTACCTTGACTTAATTCTGTAGGTTATTCACTGTTCAGCTTATTTCCTATTATCGCTCATTTGCAGGCGAAAATAGAAGAGGCTTATGTATATTTGTTTATAATTGTATAATATATAATTGTATAATTTTATTATTGTGTATAATTGTTGTAGGAGGCCATACGAAGATGCAACTGCAGGCCATCAGTTCGCGAATTAAAATAATAAAATAAAAAATTCAGCAACAGTTACGTGGATTTATGTTTTTATGTGCGCATGCTTAGTTTAGTGCAGGAATGTCGGTCTACCTTATTTTTTACTTCATATTCCACTTAACTAGGCCTTACCCTAGGTCAATGGTACGGAGCGCAAAAAAAACCCCAACAATTTTGTATTTCATGATTTGTTCACTTGCACATGGCTCCCTGGGAAACGGACTAGTATTTGCGACATGGTGTGTTTGAAAGTCTATCGTTAATGCAGAGTTTAACATTTTGAATAGTCACAGAACAGGAAAACGTCTAATTTCATTTCACTTCATTCAGTGCAGTCCGCAGGATCATGAATAAAATATTAGAATGATATATAGAAAATAACGTAGGATATACCCAGGGTTTGAAGTCTGATATCACCTACGCTGCCAGTCTCATCCGACTCAATTTAAATTTTGTCTTCCTGGTCTTTCGGGCCTTTTCATTCTTATAGCTTTTCTGGGCTCCTTCGGAAACATACAAACAAGCAGCCACACAAGACGCCAGAAGGTTATTCGTTCTACATTTGCCTTCCACCCATGTTTGACCTGTACCCATTCACTCCTTGGTGAAGAGAGCGCACCCTTGTGGTTAACACTAGTAGTCTAAGCCGGGGAAGCGGTGAGATATACGGGACGCGAACCCACAACTTTGCGGTCACGAGTCCAGCGGACTATCCATTACGCAATCACGCTCCAAAATACAGTCAACCCTCGCCTAACGGCCATCTCAGTATAGCGACCACCTCAAAATTACGAGCAATTTTAAAAGGTCCCGATTTTTTCGCTCTCTATATCATATATATTTAAACCACGGAATAGCCTGGACCTCGTTTATTTTCTGTTTTACGACGCCTTATTCCGGTCCCAGTGTGCGACCTGAACCTCTGTTATCGGAGGGTCGGGCGCAAACCAATGCAAAGCTCCCCTAATTAGTAAAGGGCAGTCGATGAAACAAACGCAGGGCATAGATCACACCAGGCCCGGAATGTTTGCGTCACGTTTCATAAATTTTTATGAGACCTGCCGTTAATTATATGCGTGATACATAGACCCCTAGCTTTGATTAACTCACTGGTCAATAAAGATTTTTGATTGGTTCATATTTAACTCATCATCTGGCTTAATGTGATAATACTATTTATTGGCTGAGGAAAGAGATTGAGTACTCACTGGTTTACACAGTGATGAATTATCATACCGGGTAACGGCTATACGAATGTACACATTTCACTTCTAGATGGAGAGTCTTAATCTTTTATCAAATTGCTGTCGGGCCTATAGGCGAATTTGTATGGATCAAGTTTCTCAGGAAAAAGACTTTGTCATGGCCTTAATGGTCGGAGGTTAATGTTTCATGTATAAATTTCGTGCATGCCTGCATTATATATATATTTTAATATTGTTGATAACAGCAGTTGTGCTTGTTTTGAGATGTATTTGGATATGAATTTATATATACATATATATATATATTTTTTTATTTTCTCATCTTCAGTATTAATAAATAAAATTAAACATTTCTCTAATTTTTCATTATTAATAAATAAGATTATTAACTTAATTATCATGTAAATTTCCTGTCTTATTATGCAGATTATGCAGGAAAACCAAATCACTAATACCAATTTATAATTAGTTTAACTTCTTAAGTTAACAACGTACGGCCAGACGAGCTGTTGTAATACCCTTGATAGTTAAACCTTACTCAGGCGACCACCTCGGTAATGCAGGCACTTTATCGCGGTCCGGTTGATGATCGTAATTTCGAGGTTTACTGTATTGTTATAATATGTTATAATTCATAAAATGTCACTGAGCATAGGACGCGGCCTTGAGGCTGTAAGATCAGAAACAAGACAGGATTAAATACTAATACTTGCTTCTCTGCCTTAATTTTTAACGCGGGGGAGTGTGGCAGATAGTCCGTTCAACCATTCTGAACCAGACCTTTATCAGTAATATATGTACCGTGTGAACAAGTCATTTTGTGACATGTTTAGTTTACTATACTTAGATTACCCATACGTTCATTTCCCACTAGCCACATCTTCAAAACATGCTATAAATACGTATCGATGTTTAGACCTTATCAGCTCGATTTTTGTAGATCGAACTATACTTAGATTACCCATACGTTCATTTCCCACCAACCATATCTTCAAAACATTCTATAAATACGTATCGACTTTATCAGCTTGAATTTTGCAGATTGAACAGATAACACAACACCAGTTTGTAATTGTTCTTGCCTTTTTTTTTGGTGCTAGAAAGTCATATTTTTTCAATACGGCATTAGTATTTCTCTGATTCATTTACAGAAACTTTCATATAACTTTGGTACTGCGAGGAGATTGTCGAGATCTCGAGTATCCTAGTGGTTATTGTTGTCCTATTGCTAAAAAATGGACTTTGGAGAAGACCAGCCAAAAGAAAAAGAAAGATAAATTGAATGCAAGTCTCCGCCATGTGGGCATTCATGAGACAAACCATTTGTGAATATTCCTTGATGACGTTCCTGAATCCGAACCATTCCTGAATCGGAACCATTCCGGATCCATACCAAAAACAAATAGATAAACTCATGCCCTTTCCCGAAATGCCCTGTAAATTTCATGATATTCCGTTCATGGTTGCTGGAGCTTTGTTGCGAACAAACACACACACACACAAAAACAGAAACACGCGAACGGAAATGAACGCATACCCTCTTGATGGAGGTAATTAAGAAACACAAAATTATCTCTTTTCAGCCTAAAACAAACAAACATATAAAGTTTCCTTTCAAATATTGTTTTCTTATTTTTATTGACGGTGGTTGTACTCAAACGTTGTAACTCAACCCCTCTGTGCCTAGCCCCGGAAAGCCCGGTGTTTGGGTCTATCGGAGCGCCATCTATCAGAAACAACGAGTGAACTCGGTCCATGGGAAACCTCTCCCTAATAAACATGGCCAAATTTTAGAGGACGCAAGAAGGGACAAAGAAGTTCGATGGGTGGGCTTTAAGATCCAGGATTCCTCTTTTATCCGCAGGTTTTATCAGGTCATGGCAAGTTTATCAGATTAAACATCGTAGAGAGCTGATTTTGCTGTGAATCTGTGTTAAAGTGGTCTAATCACCTGTCTGACCTATATTAACTATAGGTGACCCCTTGGAGCTTTTATCAAATTTGTCATGAAATGTGGATATCATCGCAAACAGGCTGCTTGTTTGCTTTATATCAACATGTCTATGATATGTGGGGGCCCACCAAAATAATCAAAACAAAACCAACAAGGGCATCTGGCGGCAAGTCAGATAAGCCAGAGATTTGCAAATGGCTTTTGGAACAAGTGACCCTTCTACCTCTACATATATGCAACCTACCATCCTTAGGTTACATGTTTTTCCCGTTTGTCAACATTGCTGTTTACAAACACGTTGTTGACACAAATTCACACATCCTTCACGGAGCCATTATAAGAATTTTTTATAACCAGAATTACCCTTAGATTATTAATATTTACACAAAGGAAGCCAGAAATCACTTAAATTCCTTTCCAAAAGGGAGGTGAACAGACAGCTTCAATTAAATGCTGCAGAATGACATATTCAATATGATCAATAATCGTCTGAATTGGGCAGTCAGTTGTTATATTAAAGTTTGACTAAAAAGGTCATATCATAAAATGCCCTTATATTCTATATATATGTATTTATATATATGTAATTATATATATGTATATATATATATATATATATATATGTATATATATATATATATATATATATATATATATATATATATATATATATCCTTTGACTAGTGAATCAACTTGAATGAGGAACCTTTTCTTGTATACAAAAAAGGTCAATAAAATTATGATCTTAATATATTCGATCTAAAAAAATTGTCCAACTCAGTCCACTAATATTGAAACTCTAATATATGATTAAAGTACCAACTGGTGCTGACGGTGAAGGCATTCTGACAGACTCATTACTTCCCAGTTTTGATTCACTCATGTCTGGCGACAAGATAATAATAACGTTCGGTAAAATGAACTCGCTAGACTGATATTAGAGATGACAGATCAAATTCGAATCGTTAGTAAGCTGGCCCATCCTTGTTTATTTTGTTTTCAATATAGAGAATATTTGTGAAGAATCTCTGGAAACTGATAGGGGTTTTCTTGTTTTAAATTGCCGATGGGAAATATTTTAAACGAGACGTATTGAATCACGATTTCTTCATTATTGTTTTGGCGCCGAAGCAAACGTCGATCGTCTGCTAATGATCCGTGAGCTGATGACGCGGAACATTTTAGCACGATATGTACATTAACACGATCAAGGGGCATGATACATGACAAATGTCACCGAATCAAATATCGACTCAAATAATATATTACTAGGAGGGGGAAAACCATCAAGTGACAACAGAAAATACAGATAGACTTACGTTAGTGGCGGCAGGTTAATCGTTTGGGAAAATTTCGAGGAAAATACATCAAGAGCGCTCTCATTTTCAAAACTGAATATCCCGGAATATTTGGACGGAGGGGAGACGAAACTCAACTTATATGTTTCCTAAAAGTTTAATCTTTGTGTACTTCTAGACATTTATATGTAATTGCCTAAACCTAATCTGACAAGAAGTCATGCTGACCTATAGTGACCTCTGTTTGTCCGTTGTCACTGTGTCCGTCCGACCAAGACCTCGTCCGTATCAGGGTACTAATGCCAACCGTTATAACCCCTACCCCCCCCCCCCTTTCAAATGATGGTCCTTCTTTCAGAGATGGATAGGATAACATGTCCCCCGCTAAATTTTGAGATAATTCGATCATTCAATTTATATATTGGTTATATTTTCCGCAATAATCTCTCAGTTATACATAAAAGACAATGCTGTTGAATGATCACTCCATATGTAAATCTTTGAATAGTTTAGTGTTGCAAATGAGAAAAACAAACATTACTTTTTGTGTAACGAAATATGGATTTCATAATATGTATTTAGAGTGATGAAAATCATGTTATTCTGGGAGAGTTTTCTGTCTTATTTGTCAACATTTTGGGGGATGGGTGTTGTCCGGAGGACATTTTTGGGCGAGCGTTTTTCGGTACTGTTTTGGATTCCCCCCCCCCCCCCCTCTATCGAAAACATACACACATCACCCATCGCATAAAGCCCCCCCCCCCCCCCGAGCAATTTATTTTCAAACTTAACACCCAGAGAGAACAAGCAGTTTTTCTTGAAAGGCCGTAATCAAGTCGCGCTGATCACTCTTATTGAGAAATATGAGACTTGGAGCAATATTGATGTCAGAAAGTTCTGTCTCTTAAGGTTGTAGAACAAATGTTTTCTTTTTATGATAAAGGTTAACTAAATGTGCCTCACGTTAATGGGTATTCCTATCAGACCGATGCTTACTGTAGTTCTTTAACTTGTACCAGGACAAAGAGACCTTGGAGGTGCCATTGTAATTTGTTCACATTGTTCATATATATTGTTTCATTTGGTGGAGATATGCTTGATTCCATGTGCGTATAAGCATGCGGTAATTGTTCCTTGAATAATTATTCAAACATAGTTTTACGTTAAGCCCGATTTTCTAGTTCTGTTAGATAAGCAATATTTAAGGTCTAATCATCGTCAAACAACCTTGGTTTAATTTAGCTTTAGAATTCATATTAATAATAATTTTAGACACAGTGATGTATATATATTTAGAATCCTTAGAATATTCTCTATCAGATGAGATATATATAAAACGTGTAACAGTGTCCACTTTGAAAATTTAAAACTTGATTTTAAAATATTTTTTTTTAATTGGATATATCTCAAAATTGGCATAGGGTATGTATGTGGAAACAGTATCATTTGAAACTACATACAAATATCTCCAGGCGTTTTTTTTTTTTTTTTTTGTTATATATTTATTGTCTTTTTTTCATAATGAATTTTAAATTTTAAAAAAAATGTGTGATGTTTACAATTCTTATTTTGTTTAAATAACGTATTTCTACTACACTAAAAACGATATAGGAAAAAGAAAAAAACGCATTTTAAAATACTTGTTGATTTACCTATATTTAAAATTTGAAGACTCTATATTCGATGGTTTTTGAGAAATATCGTTCTGAAGACCGTACAGTCTCCTGAAATACTGTTTTGAGTTTATACTTATATATATATATATATAAGTCTTATATAATCGCCGCGTGGCAAATTCTTCTAAAGCATGGGTATTTATTTTATTATGTATAAAAAAATTTCAAGCGGAGTACAAAATGGACAGTGAAAAGATAGATGTGAACATATTTGTTTATTACGTCTAAAGTAAACACTCCCTGAGTGTTGAAACAAACGCTATACAAATATAAGGTTCTTTCTCAGGTTTAAAATTATCATAGATGATGCATCATTAATAAGTAATCTAAATCTGAGACAACATTTCTTTGCAATGACCACTACTCCTTGTACAAAGAAGCCTGCATCCAAGTGGTCTCGGTACTATATAAATCATATTGAAGAATATTTATTTCAAAGTCCTCAACTTAATTACCTTAAAATGCAGAAAGAAATGTAATATATATATATTTTAATAACCTGATTATTATATTAATTTTAAGTGTATAGCTGTTGAAAATGCACTACGCATAACATGAGTTGCAAACACGATTCGCTTTTTCATCCTGATAGTTCATACAACTCGGTGCTTTGTAAGTTTAGGGTCATATATAAAGGAATTGAAGACCTGACAATATATATAATTAATGGATGATGATTAACGCCGCTAACGTTGATATGCATGGTAGTATTTTACTTCGTAGCCATTATTTTCGTAGATTTATTATCTCTAAAAGTTGTGGTGAATTTGAAACACGTTCTATAGGAAGACGGGGAATAAACTATTGCTAAACTATTAAGTGCAAAGTCCAACGGTCATTTAAAATAATTAAAGATAATATCTTTAAAAATATCCTAGAATTCAAGTGAAATATATGGAAGAAGGGAAAAATGCAGGTATATTTTTATTTATTTAATCAGCCCAATAACTGCATTGTTTATAACACCTGACATATGGGGTGGGATAATCAAGGTACGTTTATGCTAAGTTTAATTCTCAAGTTGAGGACTATGACTAATTGCCGTCAAAGAGAGTGAAGTACATGTTAAGTATTTACTTTTATTTAAGCGATCTTGGATGTTGCAGCCTTGCAAATGCAAGAGTCATGCTCACGTATTTTGTGGTCAGCTGCTGACATAATTTCCGTATTCGCCACCAGATGACAGTATCGGTAGTTCCATTTGGGCAACGACCCTGCAGGTCTCTGCTAGTATGACCTGTACAATATTTTTTTTTATGTTTAAAATGGTATTAGCATTTGATCTCTGTCTCTGTACTTTATTTATTTAAGTTTCTGTACTTTTCGTTTTGTACACAGGTGTAAATCAAGACAGTGCTGGAATACACACCCACACACCCTCACATGGAGGAACACACTAAAGATGTTGATCAGTTGTAATTAAGAATATCTATTTCAAAGTCCTCAACTTAATTACCTTAAAATGCAGAAAAAAATGTAATATATATATATATATATATATATATATATATATATTTAAATAACCTGGTTATTATATTAATTATAAGTGTAATAAATGACAGAGAAATAATATTTGACAACTATGCCTTTAGTTAAAACTAACTAAATTATATTCAGTTTATTGGTTAAATAAAACACCTTCCAACTGTAGCGATTGCAGTATAGCTGTTGAAAATACACTACGCATAACTTGAGTTGCAAACACGATTCGCTTTTTATCCTGACAGTTCATACAAGTCGGTGCTTTGAAAGTTTAGGGTCATATATAAAGGAATTGAAGACCTGACAATATATATAATTAATGAATGATGAATAACGCCGCTTACCTGTAATAGTAACATACACCTATTACTTTTGATTATCTTTTAAGATAGCTTTAAATAATCATAGAAGCTAAAGCTCATACCCCCACTGTTATTTTAGAACCCTTTAAATTCGCGGAGTTCAAACAGTGGCGTCAATTTATCTTCCAGGGTTTGGGGGGGGGGGGTGACACACACAGACACACACGCGCACCCTCACACACCCAAACACACACACACATATATATATATATATATATATATATATATATATATACATACTTATGCGGCATATATACATATACAGAGAGAGATGAATGAATAGCCATGCTGGTTCATTGTATATAGAAATCGAACATGAATACACAGATTGCTGGATTCGATTCCCGTCGCCAGTGAACCGATTTTTCTGTGTATTCATGTTCATTTTCTATATACAATGAACCAGCATGGCTATTCATACATCACTGTATATAATATATGCCGCATAAGGCAAACATTTCTCCCTGCTGCATGCAAAGTCGCCCTGCCGACACATGTAGTTGGTAACACCCTGACGTCACTACCGTGACGTAACTTCGCTGGTTCCTATAAAAGTGTGCAAATACACAGAGGGGTCGATGATCGGCTGTAGCTCTGTGGATAGAGCAAGCGAGCGGCAATCGTAAGGTCATGAGTCCGATACATATATATATATATATATATATATATATATATATATATATATATATATATATATATATATATATATATATATATATATATGTATGATCGGCTATAGCTCAGTGGATAGAGTAAGCGAGAGGCAATCGTAAGGTCATGGGTTCGATACATATATATATATATATATATATATATATATACAATTGTTCTTTCTAGGCTGTTGGCAATGCACTGAAGGCAAAGTGCTCTATGGTATAACCAGAGCGTATCAATATATATTGATACGCTCTGGTTATACCATAGAGCACTTTGCCTTCAGTGCATTGCCAACAGCCTAGAAAGAACAATTGTATCTATTGCTCCATAATATGTTGAGCACTTTGTGCAAGGACTGATAGCATGGATATATATAAATATATATATATATATATATATATATATATATATATATATCTTTGTAGCGTCTGTTTGATACATTTCACATATATACTTAATTATATTACAAATAGCGGATGGGGGGATGATAACATTGACCATCCCCCTCCCCCTTGCCATTAAATGGGGGGGGGGGGGGGGAGTCCCCTATATTGACGCCCCCTGAATGCAATTATACTCATTTGACTTGAAACACTTGATAAATCGCACAAATCCTTCACTTTGACCTAAATCTTTCCATTTGCGGAGCATACCACTAACTTGAATTCTGATAATATCAGAAATTATAATTTTTACACCTGGGAGGTTCTCACTGTACATGCAGACAGGCTGTGGCAACATTTTCTTGGATACCCCTTATCAGGTCACCGTGATTTATAATTATGAAGCCTTTATATAGTCATGTGTCATATTCAGCGGAGCCTCATGGTACATAGGTCACTTTTTTAATTTGTAAAAGGAGAGATGAAAGCCAGTATTTCGTTGACCTTGTTATCTTGTTTAAAAAAACAGAACGTCCAGTACAGGTTTTATATAAAAATTGATCACTTAAAATGTCATACGAGGTTCAAATATCAGGGTTTTTAAGGCGCCTGTTTAATGGGAGGGATTAATTCATATACCTGCCGATAGACGGCAGCACATTTAGGATTTCGGGATCTGTACATATCATGGCCTAAACACATGAATGTGAATACGTTATTTCTCCAAAATCTTGCAATCATCCCTGGAATAAATCACTTTTCATTGACTTTCTTTGTTGTTACTTGTTCAGAAGTTGTGTCTAAAAAATATTAATTAATCCACCCTCTAAGCTCTCCATACAAACGGAAGATTTTCCCCAATCATCACGGAAATAATAAAGTAAAAATCACATTAAACATAAAAAGTAATTACTTTTAACACGGTAATAGCTCTCCTCCCCCCACCCCCCCAAACATATTTCCGGATGTTTATATAATGCTGTTATCTAGAATGCCAATAAAACCGCTAATTTATTATACTTTAATGATATAATTGAAATGAAACTTTCAAATACAAGATATAAAATAATTTGGATGTTTAATTAATATTTCATACTTATCTTTATTTAATACAACATTAGGGGTTTATGACACCAACTTTCACTGTTCTTTTGTGACTTGAATACATGATTTTAAGAATTCAACAGGAAATATTGTGTGAAATATTTTTGTTTCATTTCTAAAGATTGCTTTTATAGATACAACATCAAGATACAAATATATTATTATGATACGTTTATTGTTTAAAAGATATAGAAAACAGCAACAAATTATCTCATTATGTCATTGTGGTAATAGCTTTCCCCTAGATATAGACGCTATTCACATCTCTCTGTTATTCTTTAAATACCCCAATATATTCATTCTTGTCTCTTATTAAGGTCATATGAAATTTATCATTATAGTTCCCTTAAATTTATGTGCGTATTATATGTTTTGGTAGTTCTTAAAAATCAGGATTGATGGAGACCTAGTATGCTTTTATTTTTTTGTTATTGTGCTCTTTGAATGAATGAACCAAATTCTGTTCATAATTTGTAAAGCGCCTTTTATAACATTTTTGTTTAATTAGCGCTATGTCTCAATGGAATATACTACTTTATAACTATAAAGTCCAGTATACGGACTATTTTTCCATGTTTTTTTTTTTTTCGCTATAAAATACCTTTCAGTTAATATATAAAATTGTCACTATATTCACAACCATGAAATTATTTCAAATAAAAAAATGGGTTTTTTAATAACCTTGGAGAAAACATATCGGTTGTGCTTTGGTTTTATTCGAAACTATACAGGTAAAAGGAATTTGCACTCGTTGCCTGTTACTGTATCTGGAGTAGCTTAGAGAAACAAATTCAGGTAGCTTGTCACACAATTTACAGATCAGTCTTTTGTAACAATAACAAGCTAGCGTTTGCCATAACAGGTGGTGCATGGAAAGAAGCGTGCCCAAAGGGAAAAAAAGGCATGGGGTGGATAAACCTCGCGCACTAAAGTGGAAACCATCTGTGTCCCATGGGCTAACATCGCCTGTTGGTTTCACGCCTACCTGGCTCGCCTTTGCGACATTCTGTCGTAATTTGGCGTATTACGTCACCAATTAGGTTCGCCCCTGAAGGGGGCGCGTCCAGTATATGTCGTCTGCTCTATTGTCCAGCATGGCACACGTCATTTAGCGTTAGGCGTCAAATGAAGGCGGGCATGAAATGCCAGCACATTCTAAATTGCTTGCAGGATAAATGAGAAATACTAACGATCCGCTGTTCCTTGCGAACTTCTCACCCTTTTAATAAGAGAAAGAAAGAGTGAGAGAGAGATTCGTTTCTTATTTTATTATTATTTATGGAGTGCATTTGTTTCATGGAAAAGTTGTTTCTTTATTCACACATTTTTCATTACATTCCCATATTATGCATGAAAATGCAATAAATCAAATTCAAAATGTTTTAAATTATTAACATAATTTTTGTGGAATTTTAACGGCTTCATCATATTGAGGCAGAAAACTAAAGCAAATAATTCGATGTTCAGCTATTTCATAAAAGTGATTTCTTTATGCTTGTCGGTAAAGAATGTTTCTCTAATTTATATGCTTCATATTAAACCATTATGGAACCAAAGTTTTTTTTTTTAAATGAGCTATAGCTGTATACTTCTTATACATTAATATTAAAAAATGATGGTTATCATTTTGGTCGAATATATATGTCATTTCTGCTTTTGTTATACATGTCATTACATTTAACACATGATTTATATATATGTTTAAAATTAATTGCGTATCACATTGTGTGTAATTTTTTGTTGATTATACTTGGACAAGCTCAGGAGGCTCTGTTATACAATATTATTATATTAAATATAATATTATATTGTTATGAAAATATTGAAAAGTTTGGACACGAATTCAAGATTGTTCCCAAGGACTTAGATCCATATAGTATCTCTTAATTTATTCTAAAACGATTACAGTAAATCGAAAATTAATTAGGCCATTCCAATATTGTCTAATTGTCTTACATTAGTTGAAGCTGATTGGAAAGTAGGAAAAACGCAGGATCTACGGAAACAGTCGGGGTTCACATTTAATTAATTACACAGAGCGTTTTGACTTTAAACGAGTGTAGTTTTCATGAACATCTTCTGGAAATCCATTTGGAATAATTTTATAAATGTCTTGCTTCATTGTGTGGGCATCTTCTGATTAATTACTATCAATTAAACTCTAGTATTGTTAGCAGCTGATCCCGGGCTCTTCTTTACCATGACAAGATCTCTGTTACAACAAGGGCCACCGCTCAAGACATCCTGAAAAGGAGCATATGTTTTCTGGCAAGGAGTCGAGTAGATGCTTTAGAAAACAGCGGGCGGCCACAACCCTTCTGTGTTTGGCAGCCTGAATTGTAGCAAGACCAATCGTTCAAGATCTAATCGTTATAAAAGCCTTCCTTTCAGTCATTTTGTGCTTTCAAGCCAGGGGTGCTTTATTAATACGGGCCGAGTCCAAAGGCCTCAGCCGGGCGGGTTTGGCGTTTCTAATACCTGCCTCACGTTTTGCATTGTCCGCGCGAAGCACGGTCGTTAGTTCTTAATTTATATGTAGCATAAAGGGAGGAATTGCAACATGAAACGACTAATAATCGAAATTGGCCGTAGCTCAATTGAATGCGGCCGACGCCGTCATTGAATTCGGTGACGAGACAATGCAACCGGTTTATGATGGACTCCAGGGAGGAAAATGAAAACGTCCACCGGTCTGGTAGAGCACCGCACCTGAGCAGGTCTTCAAATTTCAATTATTCCATAGGATTTTGTATCAATCTGTCACGCCAGTCGGCCGCCGAGTCCTGCGTCATGGGGCGAGCAAGGCAGCTCGGGCATCTTCCAAGTCGATCTGTTTCACCTATTTTGTCACCTTTTATCTTTAATCTTTGAACGCGGCCTCCGACAGAGCAATACTTTGCCATCAGAGAAGACGTCGTTTTTAGCTAATATCTTAACCCGCACCGCAAAGAAGGTGACTTAATACATATCCTAGCTTTATTTATGTGACAATTTTTCTGTGCCTTTTCTTACAGACTTAAGATTGGTATATGATTTCACAATTTATAACAGGATTATAAAAGATTATGTCAGTACGGCTCAACGTGATCTTCTCAAGTTCTTGTTGTCCGTGTCGGTCTTGAACGGATTAGATTTCACCCGTCTTTGTGACATTTCCGATCTCTGCCGAAGCAAATTTCAGCTCTGGAAATAGAAGTTCCTTTATGGCAGCGCTATAACGGATAAGTATATCATATATCAAACTTGCTAGCCCTTAGTTTTGAATGTTACAATAAATATGATGTCTTTTTCTGAAAATTAATAATAGATATTCCCTCATTTTGCAAGAGGGGCCTAAATGCCTTGCAATAAAGTTCCTTGATGCATATGGTATACAGGTAATTCGTAGGCTTTAATATTTCTTTGGTTTTTTTTTTTTGTTTTTTTATCAGAGACTATGAAATGCTATCAGAGGAAGCAATGCTATAAACAGAATTTAAATCTCATAGAACCGGTATTTTGCCATTCGAAAACATTGTATCACTTGACTCAAATTAGATAATTAAAACACGATTTTTATGCTTGTTTCATGTAATATGAGATTTTGGTTACATTTATATGGCTTATAATTCAAATAGGTTTGTTTTTATTTTGTTCTGGAAAAACTAATCAGAAAAATTATTTGAGATGTTCATAATAATTACTGAGAAATGGTCGAATCTAATATAAGGAGTTGCGGCTTTTAAGTTAATTAACTTTAATTAATTTCAATAAGTGCTTGTGATATTAGTTATTTTAATTCATGTAGTCATCTCATACTTGTATAATTATACCAGTTATAAGCGTAGTTCACAGAAAAAAAAGACTCGTGTTAGATTGATTTCGTAACTTCCTACGATACTTATACTATTAATTTTATTCCAAATAGCCTGAGCTCTTTTTGTTGATATATTCGTTAATTAATATGAAAATTAAAATTCGGATCATGCTGTAGTTCCCCATTAACCACCAAATTTCATATCACCGCTCGCATTTCAAATAAATAAGTTAAACGCAAAGGCTTAATCAAATCGTGAAATGACAGTAAATTGCCATTAGGTTAGGTTTTTATTTTTGAGTAAAATCCCACCGATTGGAACGTAATAATCGCTAGTAATTTGTTAACTTTTAACAAATATAATAATTACTTTTCTGTAATCACGGGAAACGTGCACGAACATTAATATTCCTATGATCAATTAAAAAGGTTGTATCCTTAACTAAGATGCCAATCATGCTGGGCTAAGACAATGATTAATGGATCCATGCAAATGCATGGAAAAGTTTCAATGGGCTTTCGAACATTGTTAATTTATATGTGAAACCGCAATCTATAGAAAGCCATGTGATGCTGCATTAAAACTGAATGCAAGAACCTTAATACTATGAATCATTTTAATATACATTGTGCTTCCTTATATACCTATATAGTCAATTTATATACTGCGCGCCTTGCAAGGCTTGAAATTAACAGAACAATGCTGTAGTCATAATGGGAGGGTAAACTGAAATGTCAAATGCTTGATTTATGATTAAACCACAGCATAATTGTTATATATTATGGGATGTGAGAAACAGGTTTCATGAAAATAGAAAGTAAGACGTGTATTTAAAAAGTGCACTGCATCTCGTCTCGCCATCAATTGGAATAGTTTTATGAAAATCATTAAAGTAATTCCACTCATAAATATCCGATCGATATTGGCATTCCTTTAGATCTCACAGTGTGTCAGAAGTGCATGTCTGTTTAAAAGTGTTAATTAACGAACAAATACGATGGGAACATAAATTAATTGTTAACAACCCTCAGCTTTCCCAGAACGCATTATGTCTTAAATGTGACATTTACATTTGATATTGAGTATATCCTTTTATATATCAATGCATTATAAATACTTAATTGTAAAGGCATATAATTTTTGCTTAAATTATAAATTTGTGACAAGAAAAGGAAGAATATGTGTCTATTAATGGCAACATTTTACCATTTTCCGAGCATCATTGATAACTAAATTGTATAACTATTCACACTATATAGTAATACTTATAATGAACAAACAATCGGAAAAAGGGCCTTAGAGTGACTTTGAAATAATTCAGTATATTAAACACTCTTAATAAGTGACACATAAAAATTTAAAAAAAAATGCTTATACCTTAATTTTAACACTCAGTGATATACAGAATTAGAGGTCTTGCCTGTCAATCATTTATATTAAATGTTTATTACTGCGGTTTAATCTTAAAACTAGTTTATTTCTGATTTCTTTCACAGACTTATTTTCTTTGTTAATATGAGTAATTTTACCACACGGTCAGAAAGTAAGCTTTAATGTCTGATTTTTTAGTAAACTTGCACCAATAGGGTCGCGCCGGATTGCCATGTACGAAAAAGGATTTCGGCCAAAATAGCTGGAGGCACAAAGTAATGAAATGAATCTATATATTCTAACAGATTTTTATTGGAAAGTCTAGAGTATTTCATCAAAGTTTTTGTCCTGTGAATTACCAAGAGTTTCAAATGAACGTCTCCAAATAGTGCATCGAAAAAGATGAAAATGCTTTCTTTTATATGTAATATATCAGATAACTAAATTGCTTTCCGTCCGTAATTCAAAGAAACTGAAGTTTCTTGTGAAATAACCTATTAGCTTCAATTTTCTCTCATTCTAAACAAATGGCCTGAGCTCAGCAGGTTCAGTTGGTCCTCAAATGTTTTAATTACCTCATGTTGGTAAAACAGCGTTTACCGTTACTTTTGCAAAATATTCTAGCCGAAATCGCTATAAAAGCCACTTAACACGGGTAAACTAAAAATATGATTGCTGATTGGTTAAAATGAATGGCTGACATTTCTTTATACAGCATAGTTGATATAAGTTATTAAAGAAGCAACTATTTGAAAAAATGAGTTTTATTATACAAAATTCTATTATTTTAAGATGTTATTGTTCAACTGGCTCTATATATATATATATATATATATATATATATATATATATATATATATATATATATAATCAAAGTAATACACATAGAATTTCATATATATATATTTCATATATAAATATATATATATATATATATATATATATATATATATATATATATATATATATATATATATATATGTAAAGATAAGATGCATATATTATAGCAAGAAGTCGTTGATCTTTTCTACAAAAAATCTTTGCCATATATGTATGAAATTTACACGTAAATTTTCTTAAATTTCAGACTGTTAATAAAGAATAAAAACGCTTATACGATGAACATCAAACTATTGTCAAATAAGTTATCAGTTTCAAGTCAGAATCTATAATGTAGTCGTCAAATATTATATATATATATATATATATATATATGCTTTTGTTTAATAATTTCGTATATTAATGATAAGTAACCTTCATACAGTCATTATACTGTTGATTAATCATACACAAGTCACATCGACTTTGATTTTGATTTATCCCTGATGTATAGAGCATATATTATACCTTTATTTGGTAAATTCCCTTTATTTGTAAATTACAGGGAACTCTCTCCTTATATCGGTTCTCTCTATTACGAGTATCTCTTAATTATGGACACCTGCAGTGTCCGTTGTGAATACACCGTAAGTTCCTTCACGTCTCTAACGTGGGCATAAATCTATATTATTGCCAGAAAACTAGATCCTGCGAGTGTCCGATGTATGTGTAATTTTATCCATTCTGCAGCTAGGTGATTTAACAATTGATCCGTGTTGCGCAATATCCTGTGTATGTATGTGAAGTAAACGTGTGTGTGTTACTTTCAACATATCTGACTGGGGAATGCCTTAAGAAAGCCTTTAAAATATACCGTATACATGATATGTTATGAATAATTAGGTTTTAAAACCAGTTTATGGATTAAACTATTCTGTATACGCACAAATGCATTTTCTTCAAAACTAGCACAAATAAAATTATGACTATGTTTTCCAGGAGAAATTGCTAAAAAAAACCGCTCATTTTGGAGCGCTTATACATGCGTGCCTTTTATTCATAACAGGAGACACTGATTGCATATAGCTTATCTTAGAGCACCCGTGCATGTCCCTGGATGTGTGCGCACACTAGTGTGCCTGCGCGGCAAGTATTCCAATTTTAGGTCGTCGGATAAACAGAATATTTATATAATCCCTTTCAAGAAATCGTAACAATTGCTGTTGGCGAAACGTATAAATTAGCCTGATATATGTAATACTAAATCCTTTAGTCGTACATTCCAGTGAATGCAATATGCATAATTGAGCGTCCCGTTAATCAATGGATACAGTGTGCAAGTGTTCATCTGGTTAATCATGTTAATTGCACAAGAGGCGTGTGAGGTAGGTTTAATACTTGATTACTGAATACTAGGCGATGTATTGTTGCCCCTCTTTGTTCCGTGTCGCTTTCTTATTCCACACACGGCGAAAAAGGCAGGCCAGTTGAAAGCACAATACCAGGTTTACACTAAGTAATCACTATGAAACGCCCAAGTTTGGTGTGGCATTAAATACCACAATTATCTATTAATTATATACGTGTTCTATGAAGGTGTTCAGCGAGCACAGCTGATAGCCACGGTAAGGGCGGGGTTTCATAAACCGCATTAAAGGATATACACCTGTACCGGGAGGTACCAGTGTTTGGTTTCTGTCTAAATAGGGACATTAATAATAATATCTGTTAGTCTTAGATTGACGGGCCTCGGAGGTGGAATTTAAATTTATCAAGTGAACGAGGGGAGGAATTGTAGAAGGAACGAGTGTTTGTTTTATCATACTTTTACATATACACATATGAATTTATATATTTACACATATATTTACACATGTGCCTAGAACCACGAAGAAAATTAATTATAAAGACATACGTGTTTATATATATATACATATATATACCTATACACATATATATACAAATGTTTGTTCAATATGTGTATATATGTGTGTGTGTGTTTGTGTGAATTAGGGATCAGATGAACCCTGTATACAAATAACTATATAATAATACGTAAATAAATAAGATAAGATAAGATAACATAGGATAAGATAACAGTTCAAGGAATTTGTTGTTGACTTGCAAATCGTTACATAAAAAATAAACACATAAAAATAACACGGAATGTATATTTGACTATGCATGTAAAAATAAGCGTGTAAAAATGATAAAGCAGATAATTCTGCAGGTAAAACACATAATTCAAACATTAAATATCTAGAGGTCTGTGAGTTAAAGATTTTAATACTGTAAATCACAAGAGATAAGTCCTGCAGAATGTTACATCTAATAAGCGTTTACCTGAAGGTTAAAAACTGAACTCTGGATGTAGGGGGTGTAGTGTGTCGTTCATGACCTTTGATATGAAGGACATTGATTTGGTTTCACAGATTTCCTGGTGTTTTATATATTTTATTTATTTACAAAAGCACACCTCGAACACACATTTGATATTGAAATCAATAGAATACTTTAAATAATTTGCCTTAAAATACCAGGATGGACTTTAAATATATTTATTGCATATTTCTATATACAGTATACTAGATTACAAATACAATGAGTGTTGCCTATGGTGTCAGGTTACAAATATTGTAGTTCCTTATTATATAGATCTATGTCAGAGCCAACGATAATATTATCGAAACAAGTCGCATCGATTGCGCGCCCTCCTCTCTCTCTCTCTCTCTCTCTCTCTCTGTATATATATATATATATATATATATATATATATATATATATATATTTATATGTATAGTAAGGACATGGTAAGAACACGGAATTACGACAAGAAGATACTCCAAGAATAATTTCAAGGCGAGAAACTATCTGCGGGAAAGAGCTTTGTGGCGATTGGACCCTAGGTGCAGATAAGAAGCCGGAATAAGGCTGTTGGGCGACAATGCAATAACAGCAGGATACTTGAACGCTAAATTTTAACTGATATTAGGTCTTATTTGCATCACAATATCGGACAATTTATCGGACGCTGTATAATCTCTTTATATTTTCTGTATATTTTCACTGTTTAGAAAGCGAAGCCAATCTGAGTCCGAGTTCAATAAAATAAACATATGTATTTCAGTCTTTTGTCATTTTTAAATATAATGTTGGACCACATTTAGCTGGAGGTTCTTCAGGAGGGTATTTCGATTGCTAAAAATAGATTGATATTAATTCCTTATCCTCCACCAGGCGGAGCGACATGTTACGTTGGATTCAACATGTCCACTTGGGATTTCCATCTTTACCCTCTGCTACGGGGGGAGGGGGGGGTACAGCAGGATACTAGAATTGTAACATTTTTCGCTGGAATAAATTATTCGAGTTGCATTTTAATAATTCCATTATACATTTTTCACTCTGACTTGTTGACTATTGCGACTATTCAGACTTTTTTATCAAATATACCAACGGTATACTGACCGTCAATATCTTAGGCGCTGTCTAATGCACTCTTGTAAGAATAAATGTTATTTGACAGCCCCGTGTCGAAATTTAAAAAAGTTGTAAATTAAACCCTCGGCGCGTATAATTCAACAAGATCTCTCATAAAAATAAGTATTTTAATTGGTTCTGTCAACACGTTTTCCTTTATCAAGTAAGGTTGGTTTTTCTGTCGATTCTCTCTGTAAGGGCGACGGAGCACCGTAGGGTATCTGGAGAATGGTTGAGAGAACTTCTATAAGATGTGACCATATATACAGTCATGTTTGTAGCTAGCCGTGACAACCCGACTCAGTAGGCAATGATAATTGGCCTGGTAAGCTCACTTGACTCGTGATACATGCAATATCGAGGAAAGCATCGCAGTGGTCTTCCATCATTTCATTCATGTTGTGGTAAATCTATAATCTTAACATTAGGCTATGAATGATGAATTAACTAAAAATGATTAATACATGTGAACTCACAACTTAAACTGAAACTCCGTCTCTTTGGTAACAAGTCATTTCCTGTATAGCGTACAAGCTGGCTGCGTCCAGTAACCCGTGCAAACCATGCCTGTATCCATGCGGTCAGAAATTCAACAAACATTCGGAGGGCTTTACCAATATGTTGAGTTAAAATGGAACTTTTCTCGCTCATATTTGATGTTGCCAGAAAGCATACTATAAAAGCTAACGATTAGTCTGGTTTATGTGAATTGACAGTATATACCTGTAGGCCATGAGGCGTTGTCTGAAATTATGAAAATATTTGCACCGTCATAGAGCCTTATAGTTATAGTGCGTTACTCGTCGATAGACGTAACGGCACTCTGACAGCCAGTAAGCTGGTCGTATACTCTCTATAATGTCAGAGGGCCGGAATGGCGCTAGTTTGAAGCCCCATTCATCAGGTGATGTCACTGAGCATTATGACATTACACGCTTTGTGATGATAACTGTAAAGGTCAGTCAGTGCTACGTGCATATTGGACACATCACAACCCACATGCTTTATTCAAATTCCCATTTTGATTTAGTTGTTTTCTTTTCCTAAATGGCAATGACGTGCCATTTACCAGTCGATTGTGCAATACTAGTACACAATATCGTTATACGGTGCCGGGTGTGCAAAAATCAAGCGGGGGGGGGGGGGGGGGGGTTAGAAGTCCTCATATAGTGAGGCTGAAGGGGATGGTATGGGAAGGGGTAATGTATATATATATATATATATATATATATATAGAGAGAGAGAGAGAGAGAGAGAGAGAGAGAGGCATTTATTTTTACTTAAAATATACATGAAAGTGTATTTATCTTACATTGAATATTGCTTACTTCTAACACTATAGTCTAGTTTGTTCCACATGGGTATATCAATCCCATTAATGAAGGTCAAGGTGACTGGTCAAGGTCAAGGTAAAACAACTACATTTAAAAGATGCTGATTGATGACATAAATATTGAACTATATAAGTATGATTATATATAACCATCGAAGCAAGTCAGGAACCTAAAACAGACGCTTTTCACTTGGCCACAAGATTCAGAAGGTTTCAAAGTATTAATGTTGCTATTTGACATTAAATTTACATCTCATATTAAGCCTTTAATCTCCCGTTAGATTTAGTGTCAGACGTTTTGATAATATTTATTTTTAAGAGAATAAACACCATATTTTAATGGTCACCTACTGGTGAAACAGACTAAAGAAATTAATCAGTTGTTATTAAGAATATCTATTACAAATTCGTCAATTAATCAACTTAAAATATTGAAAAAATGTAATTCCCTATGAGACAACAACCAAGTGCAACATAAATTTTCACAAAAATCTACACATATACATATATGTAATAATCAACCACGTGATCAACTTAATTATTTTCTTTCGCTTTCATGTCTCATTAATGATGAAGTATATTCGTGATATAATTAAAACTTAATACAATGACAAAGGGAAAAAAGGCGATGATAACCCAGTCTATACAATACAAATACGTGTTAGTTTTAAAGCTAAATATCTAAAGACCGACTCTCATTTCCTTGTGTGGCGCGGTCGGTTACAACAATTCATACGGTATTTATAAGCTCAGCTGGTGCACGAGCAGGAGACATTACCGATATAATACACACACAAAAGCAGGGGCGTGAAAATGAAAATATAAGTTATATGTATATAGGAGTATACCTTTACCACATGAGCGTAAGCTTTGAGGTGCATAGAGTTCCCTGCGGGTCCAGCACGTCGTTTAGGTTTTCTTAATCCGCGAAGAAAAAGTATAGGACTACGATAACTTAGCTCTGAGTTGAAATCAGACACTGGGTTTAGATTCTTCATCTAACGCATCAGGTGTGAACAATCGTCATTTACACTCTACAAGAAGCTGCTACTTAATGAGTATACAAATAACGGCCGGTTTTGCTACAGCCGCGCGGCGTAGAATTACAGGATTGGGTTACCGCTAAAATTTTGTGTAACTGGCTCGGTGTTTTACTAAGTATTACCGATGGTGTTATTTTCAACTTAAACGCCAACGAATTACGAACCCCCTGTTGATTGAAAACTCCATCCCGTAGGACTTTTAAGGGTATTTATTGTCTGGCTTGTCGATACAGTTGTTTTGCTGTTATTTGATATGCTTTTGCCATTTTCACGAATTAAATTTCTTTTGATAATTTCAAGACAGTATTTGTATATTTGAAAAGGACGTTCTCTTAATGGAGATCCAGGCCTTTGTCTGCAAATCCTTAACTTGATAACTTGAGCGATACCTTGTAAATTAAACACACAAACGCATACACACACATATATAGAGAGAGATATATATATATAGAGAGAGAAATAGAGAGAGAAATATTTCGGATAATAATATCCCCGAATAAGCGTGGCAACATTCACACACATCTATTTAAGTATTATGTATTTTATTATATTGTATTCAAGTTCTGCTTATCTTGTCCTGCATTACACAAACAAAAACATAATTCAGGATTCCTTGTTTTAACGATGTGGGAAATGAAATTAAAGGAATGGAACGACAAGATATAAGAATGAAGGGAATGAGCCTTCAGAGTGAGAGAGAGAGAGAAAGTCTGCGCGATGAGAGAGAGAGAGAGTGAGACAGACAGAACAGATACAGAGAGAGAGACAGACACACAGAGAGACAGAAAGAGAGATAGAGAGAGATTTATAAGGTTTTTACGTTTATGTACTGAAATATTATGTATGAGTCTTCAGGGTGAAAGAGAGACAGACAGAGAGACAGAGACAGAAAGAGGTTTTTACATGTATGTACGCAAACATTATACTGTATTATTATTGTAGCTAGTCAGACTATGCATATCAGAAGAGAAAGAGAGAAAGAGAGAGAGACTGGGTTTTAACGTTTATGTACATTAAAGTTACTGTTTTATTATTGTTGCTAAACAGAATATATATATATATATATATATATATATATATAGAGAGAGAGAGAGAGAGAGAGAGAGAGAGAGAGAGAGAGAGAGAGAGAGAAAGAGAGAGAGAGAGCGAGAAACAGTTAAAAAACAGATAAACAGAGAAACTAGAGGTAACCTATAGTCCTGTAGTACATCAGATGATAATTCATATATAACAAAATAAAATAAAATGGCGTGCAATCAAAAGGCCAGGGAATCGAACCAACGACCCGGCGGCGACAAGAAATATAAAACATGTACTTGTGTACCTCCTGTTGTACACTAATTGGCCTTTGTGTCAGAATGAGAGGAATGCCGCGCCGTACACGCGTGACAGCGCAAGTCCTCCTATACTGCTATAACCACGAGGTTTTAATCAGATGACTGAGTGTACAGGTATTAAAGGGACCCGGGCGTTAATTATCCCAGGTATACAAAGAAAAAATCCCATGCAAAACTTATATGTTGTACCGAGTTGCCCTGAGATCGCGTGCTGCGCGGGTTGTACAGCTGACATAGACCTGTACGGTAACTGGCAATTGGTGTGTAATTATATGGTCCCCCTTGTCTGTTGTTAAACACACAATTCAGTGCTCTGGTGGCCTTTTGCTGTTTGAGGTATAAGTAATATTTTCTGATTAAGTGCCCATAACGTTACTACGTGTTTAATCATCTTAGTATATATTTATCTCTATAAGTAAAGGTGTACTCGTATTTTGGTGTTCTTAGGCTTTGTATTAAACGATTAATTTTCCATACAGCTACCAGCTATTGACTAATTCTGAATCAAATTAACGTGTGTTTTGTGTGTGCATTTTCTTCCTGCCCATTAAGTCTTTTCAAATGTGCTTTAATCAAACTTTTAGAAAATGATGACAATTTTCTATTATCACAGTCGTTTTAGAAATTTTAACTTTGCAAAAGTACTCCTACGGGCTAAATGAAAGCTTTCATTTCACAAACAACTCTGCATAGAAGAAACGTCTGTGTCTTTGTTCTGTAACGTTACTTGTAATTAAAATATCTGAACCTACACACATAATTATACACGAATAATAAAACATGCAAATTGAACGATTTTAAATAGTTGGACATCATTGAGGGCCTTAGGTAGAAAACTTCAATTTATTTCGAAAAATCAGGGATTGGCGCATAATTCAATATGGATATAACATGGTGATTTTATCAGTTTTGGTAATAACTTATTCCACGTGACGCAGTTTGCAGATAATTAAGCTTACGATTGTTAAAACTGACAAAAATTTACATCGTGTTTCAGGAAACGATTTACTGCGTATTAAAAGCAGTTTCCTGCCTGACATCCTTGGTTTACCAATGAAAGAAGACTGCATGCTGTAATTCATAATTAAAACTGGTCCAACTAGTTTTCAGTTTACTGCGCTATATATTTTAATCATCTTACCCTCCCCGTTGCGTATCTACTCTTAACTAATAAAATCACCTTAATGTGTGTTCCCTGTTCAGCTAAATAAATACCTCTTAAATACCTCTTATCTCTCAGATCTTCCTAAATATTCAGAATCATGTTTATGGTAAAAAAAAAACCTCTTTATGGTAAATAATAATTAAATTGTCTGAAATTTGGGCGCCTTTAGTTAAATAATTCTCCGAAACTCTGTACCATAGAATTAAACAAGTGCGCTTACACGTTTTTTTTCAAAATGTGCCGATATTTTTTTTAATACGAAGCCAGGATATTGCTCTGTCAATCATGATACAAAGAAGGGGGACTTCGGCGGTTTTACTGCGGGACGGATTTTCTATGGGCCGAGTTCAGATAGGGCAAGTTCATTAACTTAGTCTACGATAGATGACGCTGCGATAGACTCTATGGGTGTATAAATTTGGAGATAGAGCACCCCGGACATTGCATGGTTACAAAGCGGGAGTTTATATACACTCTGGATGGACATTGCATGGTGACATGGGCGTGTTTACACACACTCTGGACACTGACTGCATGGTGACATTGTGTGTATTTAGATTATTTTCACTCAGGACATTGCATGGTAAAATGGGGCGTGCTTAGTGCCCACTGCGGACATTGTTTGGTAATATGGGGATGTTTTATGTACACTGGGAACATTTTTTGGTAACATTGAGCGTGTTTTATATAAACTCTGGACATTGCATGGTGTAATTGGCGTTTTATGTATACTCTGGACACTGATTGCATGGTAACATTGGGTGTATTTTATTTTCACTCCGCCCCCTTAATGGTTCCATTGGGCGTATTTTAGTTTCACTCCGGACATTGCACGGTAACACGAGGCGTGCGATATACACTCAGGACATTTCATGCATGGTAACATGGATTATGTCTATATACACTTTTGACATTATATGGTGGCATGGGCGTGTTTTGTACACTTCGGATATTGTATGGTAATATTTGGTGTGCTTTATGTATACTTGGAACATTAACTTGGCGCATGATTTTTCGTATCCCTCACATGGGGCGTGTTTTATGTATAGTCCGGACATTGCATGGTAACACGGAGCTTGTTTATATTCACTCCGGACATTGTATTGTGATATGGGCGTGTTTTGTACACTCCGGACTTTGTATGGTAATTCGGGGAGTATTTTATGTACATTTGGAACATTTTCTTGGCGCATGGTTATGCATACCCCGAACATGTGGCATGTTTTATGTATAGTTCGGGTATTGCATGCTAACACGGGGCGGGTTTAGTTTCACTCTCGACATTGTATTGTGATATGGGCGTGTTTTGTACACTCCGGACTTTGTATGGTAATTCGGGGAGTATTTTATGTACATTTGGAACATTTTCTTGGCGCATGGTTATGCATACCCCGAACATGTGGCATGTTTTATGTATAGTTCGGGTATTGCATGCTAACACGGGGCGGGTTTAGTTTCACTCTGGACATTGTATTGTGATATGGGCGTGTTTTGTACACTCCGGACTTTGTATGGTAATTCGGGGAGTATTTTATGTACATTTGGAACATTTTCTTGGCGCATGGTTATGCATACCCCGAACATGTGGCATGTTTTATGTATAGTTCGGGTATTGCATGCTAACACGGGGCGGGTTTAGTTTCACTCTCGACATTGTATTGTGATATGGGCGTGTTTTGTACACTCCGGACTTTGTATGGTAATTCGGGGAGTATTTTATGTACATTTGGAAACATTTTCTTGGCGCATGGTTATGCATACCCCGAACATGTGGCATGTTTTATGTATAGTTTGGGTATTGCATGCTAACAAGGGGCGGGTTTAGTTTCACTCTGGACATTGTATTGTGATATGGGCGTGTTTTGTACACTCCGGACTTTGTATGGTAATTCGGGGAGTATTTTATGTACATTTGGAACATTTTCTTGGCGCATGGTTATGCATACCCCGAACATGTGGCATGTTTTATGTATAGTTCGGGTATTGCATGCTAACACGGGGCGGGTTTAGTTTCACTCTGGACATTGTATTGTGATATGGGCGTGTTTTGTACACTCCGGACTTTGTATGGTAATTCGGGGAGTATTTTATGTACATTTGGAACATTTTCTTGGCGCATGGTTATGCATACCCCGAACATGTGGCATGTTTTATGTATAGTTCGGGTATTGCATGCTAACACGGGGCGGGTTTAGTTTCACTCTCGACATTGTATTGTGATATGGGCGTGTTTTGTACACTCCGGACTTTGTATGGTAATTCGGAGGTATTTTATAAACATTTGGAACATTTTCTTGGCGCATGGTTATGCATACCCCGAACATGTGGCATGTTTTATGTATAGTCCGGGTATTGCATGCTAACACGGGGCGTGTTTAGTTTCACTCCGGACATTGTATTAGGATATGGGCGTGTTTTGTACACTCCGGACTTTGTATGGTAACACGGGGAGTATTTTATGTACACTTGGAACATTTTCTTGGCGCATGGTTTTGCATACCCCGAACATGTGGCATGTTTTATGTATAGTTCGGGTATTGCATGCTAACACGGGGCGTGTTTAGTTTCACTCCGGACATTGTATTGTGATATGGGCGTGTTTTGTACACTCCGGACTTTGTATGGTAATACGGGGAGTATTTTATGTACATTTGGAACATTTTCTTGGCGCATGGTTATGCATACCCCGAACATGTGGCATGTTTTATGTATAGTTCGGGTATTGCATGCTAACACGGGGCGGGTTTAGTTTCACTCTCGACATTGTATTGTGATATGGGCGTGTTTTGTACACTCCGGACTTTGTATGGTAATTCGGGGAGTATTTTATGTACATTTGGAACATTTTCTTGGCGCATGGTTATGCATACCCCGAACATGTGGCATGTTTTATGTATAGTTCGGGTATTGCATGCTAACACGGGGCGGGTTTAGTTTCACTCTGGACATTGTATTGTGATATGGGCGTGTTTTGTACACTCCGGACTTTGTATGGTAATTCGGAGGTATTTTATAAACATTTGGAACATTTTCTTGGCGCATGGTTATGCATACCCCGAACATGTGGCATGTTTTATGTATAGTCCGGGTATTGCATGCTAACACGGGGCGTGTTTAGTTTCACTCCGGACATTGTATTAGGATATGGGCGTGTTTTGTACACTCCGGACTTTGTATGGTAACACGGGGAGTATTTTATGTACACTTGGAACATTTTCTTGGCGCATGGTTTTGCATACCCCGAACATGTGGCATGTTTTATGTATAGTTCGGGTATTGCATGCTAACACGGGGCGTGTTTAGTTTCACTCCGGACATTGTATTGTGATATGGGCGTGTTTTGTACACTCCGGACTTTGTATGGTAATACGGGGAGTATTTTATGTACACTTGGAACATTTTCTTGGCGCATGGTTATGCATACCCCGGACATGTGGCATGTTTTATGTATAGTCCGGGCATTGCATGCCAACCCGGGGCGTGTTTAGTTTCACTCCGGGTATTGTATTGTGATATGGGCGTGTTTTGTACACTCCGGACTTTGTATGGTTATATGGGGAGTATTTTATGTACACTTGGAACATTTTCTTGGCGCATGGTTATGCATACCCCGAACATGTGGCATGTTTTATGTATAGTCCGGGCATTGCATGATAACACGGGGTGTGTTTTGTTTCATTCGGACATTGTGTGGTGACACGGGCGTGTTTTGTACACTCCGGACATTGTATGATAATATAGGATGCTTTTATTTACACTCTGAACATTACATGGTAACTAGGGGTGTGTTATATTCACTCAAGACATTGTACGGTAATTCGGGCATTCAAGGCAACACTTGTTGTGTGTCATGTACACTCCGAACATTGCACATAGTTAAAGAGGACGCGGTTCTATATTCACACTAGGATGGTAAATCGGGCGTATTATATTCACTCCGAACATTGTACAGCAACATAGGGCGTATTTTATATTCATTTTGGACATTTTATAGTTTTATTAGACATGTTTTAAGTATGTCTCGTCATTCCATGGCCGCATGGGTGTGTTTCATGTACACTCCGGACATTCACATACATTCCGGACATTGTATGGTTGGAAACGACGTGGTTTTTTATTCACTCGAGACATTGCATGATAACATGTGTCATGTTTTATGTACAGTCTGAACATTCAAGTTAACACTGTTTGTGTTACATGTACACTCCGGACATTGCATGTCAAATTGGGACGTGTCATATTTACTCTGGACATTGTGTGGTATTAAACTCGGAGCATTTTATATTCGCTCCTGCATTGTATGGTTACTCGGGGCGTCTCCTGGCATTCAAGGTAATTACACTGTTCGTGTTTCATGTACACTCTGGGCATTGCATGATAGGTTAGGGCGTGTTATATATTCACTCCGGACATTGGATGCTAACTCGGGGAATGTATTATTTACTCCGGCATTCTTTGGTAACTCGAGGCATTTAATTTCATTCAAGCATTGTATGGTAACTCGGGGCATGTTATATTCAGCCCGAACATTACATGGTAACACTAATCGTGTTTCATGTACACCCCGGACATTGCATGGTAACATGGAGCATGTTTTGTATTAACCCCGGACATTATATGGTAGTAGTTATATATATATATCGTGTTTCATGTACACCCCGGACATTACATGGTAACATGGGGCATGTATTGCATTTACCCTGGACATTGCATGGTTACATGGGGCGTGGTGTATTGGGGGGTATTTAAAATATTGCGCAGATTGATAGGTTGGACGTTCAGGGTTATATACACGCCGTAAATAGGTAGCATGATTTTGCTTTGTTTCGCTTCCTGAACATTGACTTGCATAATTTAGATAATGTATACATGATATAATTAGATCATATGTGTTTACCCGTACAATCTCGAATTTGCATATAAATGCAAGGTATCTGTTATGTAGCTATATTTTAAAATCGGTGTCTATCTTGTTCCATAGGTGTTTCTCCTGTGTTTCCTTTTCATGTCTCTTCTCCTTTATGTGGAGTCGTCGCACATGTGCGAGGTAAGATCTGTGGTCATGAAGTCTTATAATGAGAAACATACCCACCTAGACTGATTGTTTTCTCACTTGCAGAACCATAACAATGTGTAAAATAGGTGAAATACACATAGTTAACTCATGTGCCCGGATGGTTTTGTTGGAAAACCTTTAATCAACACAAGACGTACTTACAGGTAGAGATGGTATACTATTACATATTATTGCAAATTATTTCAAATCATTTATGTACCTTTAGAGCCTCTCTATCAGCAACATAATTGAACAAAAATTAAGCATGTTACGATTGCGATCATTATCTTTGCCTGCTAGGAGTTTATGTTTTCATCTACATAGGTATGTTTGACTGATAGCATGATGATCCTAAAATCTAAAGAACCGTTTTCCATGAAACATTTTTAAGGTTAGGACACGGGTCAGGGTGGACTACATTTAATGTTTTGGTGGAACTTAATTAGGGGAGGATCCAGTCGATTTTGTTTTGCTCTGACTGAGGTATGAATTATAGTTTTGCCGTAAAGGGTCCTATTCACATACCAGGATTAAATGTTTATGAAATACAGTGTATTTTTCCTAAATTTTTACGGTATCTGTCAATATTTCGTTCTAAAACAGTTTGCTTACTCTTGTACACGAGAGTTGGGCATACCGCGCAATTTCTCAAATCAAGATTATCAAAGCTTCCAACCCGTGATTCTACCGTGTTTCTTCCTTCATGACCTTTGGTAACTGTTATGGTAAACAGACATACACACGTGGACTGTGTTTATTCACACATAGAAAAATAAAAACTTATAAAACAGGTGAACTGGAGGTATTAAGTGCGTGTGCCGGGATGTTTTTGCTCGAAAGCTTTTGTATTCAGCCAATATGAGCTAATAAGGTCAGATAACCGCCATATTATTGCAAATGAATGTTAACCTTTAATCCGTACTAGATAGGTGGCTGTACTTACAGGGTTTATCTGTAGATAATATAACGGAATTTCGAAAAGGATTGATATCCAGTGGACGTATAATAACCAGTTGCCCACATTTTACAGGTAGTCGTTCAGACAGGTTGGACTGCAACATACACGAAGGACCTATAAGTTGTCAATGGAATACGATAAACATATTCTGCCTATTTTGAAATAGTACATTTTTAAATCATCGATATCTGTCCGAGCCATCTATAATCCTATTTTTCAATGTATCGATAAAGGTGTTGAGAGAAAAAATAATCGCTATCATTTATTCCTGATATAAGACAAACCTGACCAAAATGAGTGCCTGTGACACCGAGTTCCTACGGGGAATTAAGATACCCGGTAACTTTTTAATATTCCAGTAACCCCATCTGGCAAAACCATAAATTACCATTAAACAATACAGAGAAATGCTAATATGTATTTCCCGGCTGACAAATAACAGAAAATGCATTTTCCAAATATATTAAGTGAATTGACCAAATAATGATATAACGCAATCATTTATATGGGTTCCACGGCCTGTTAGGTTGGAGAATCGCCTTAGGGGGTCCTTTGCGAAATAATGCTCCCAGGAGAGACACAATAAGAACCAAGGGTAGGGAATATTGCAATCAAACCACCGACCAGATATGGCAATTACACGCTATGGGTGAGCTCGCCCCCTCCACGCCCAAAGTTATGATGTATGCATTCAGCCAAACCAACGCCGATAGGGTTTGTTACGAACAAAGTCGGTCCGTCGGCAAGTGAGCGTAACGCTTCCCCGCCCAGACACCGCGCTGCGCCATCAGGCATGCACTGGCTTTGAAATTTGACATGCTAACTTGACTCAGAGAAACCGTGCTGCGATTACATTGTTAGCTAGCTTGAAATGACTTGACTGAAACGATCATCACTTCACACAATAGCTAATAAAATTAACGCCTTGAGGTAACTCGAGGAACTAGTTGCGTAGTCTGTTATAACCGAATCAGGCGACTGATCCTGCATGGGCCGCCACGCGTTCAACATATCCGCTACATGAGTTTTCCCAGCGGGTCCTTTTCAAAGCAAACAAATGTCTCTTTGTTCTTTCCTTAGTAAACCGAACTCTTATATTCTTAAGTGGGCGTGACCCGGTAAGTTAATTATATCGTAGTATCACTATGTTTATTACATATGTTCCCTGAAGACTACACCTCGGGTGCCCAATTTACTTTTGGAATACTTATTATGTCCTTTAGGAGAATGTTGCCTAAAACCAGTTTCTCTTTGTTGTTCGGAAGAGTATCATTTGCGCTAGATAAAAGCAGAAACGATTTGGTGTTTAGCTCAATTGGTGGCATTTACCGCGCGCCTCCAATAATATTTATCACAAAACAAATGTACTATATTTCCGTTGGTAAACAAGGCTTGAAAAACAAGGTGAACGAGCCGTAAATGCTAGAATTATTTACGGATGTTTGCTGGCTTTTAATCAGAGACAAAACAGATGATTTTCTCGCAGTATAACACAAGGACAATAATATATTATCTTTCCTCTGATGCTGACCTATTTCCATGGTGACAATGCGTGGGAATTGTGACACTTTTTACCTATGAATCAAATCAAATACTCAAGAAGGTAATTTTACCAAGTCGCTTATGAAATGTCTCCTCAAACGCTAAAACCATCGGGAATCGTTTATTAAGTGTGTCATTAATTAAATGCAAGCGAGCAAAATTACATATAAAGCGTTCAACACTTAACCCAAAAATCTAAACCATGCACTCTAATCTTGCATTCTTTCCATTGACGCAGAAACTTGTTTTCATAGACAAATCCAAGGAAGGCCCAATTCATAACACGACAGCTTGTTGCCGCTTTTAATCAAACTAAAAATTAGTTCTACGTCATATTTTCATTAATATTTTGCAGAAAAGTGTTATTTCAATCATAAAAGCGATATTGTGTCAATGATTTGTCTTGAAAAACGCATGACGTCACAATAACTGATTATCTAGAGAATTTGATGACATGCACAGACATAATATCTGTCATATACTTCAATTTTACGAAAGTAGCAAATACCAATCTAGGACATGCCGGCTTCAAACATGATTCAAGCATATACTTTTCAAAAACATACACGGTATTAGAGCTTTAAACATGATTCAAACATATACTTTCCATAAACATACACGGTATTAGAGCTTTAAACATGATTCAAACATATACTTTCCATAAACATACACGGTATTAGAGCTTTAAACATGATTCAAACATATACTTTCCATAAACATACACGGTATTAGAGCTTTAAACATGATTCAAACATATACTTTCCACATACACGGTATTAGAGCTTCAAACATGATTCAAACATATGCTTTCCATAACAAACGCGGTATTAGAGCTGTATTTTGCTTCAGCTATTGCTGTACAATTAAATTTGAATATCATTCCGATTATCAGCTCGGGACTTTCGATGAAATATCGATTTTGTTCACATTATAACCTTCACAATATATTACCAACCGCGTCAAGAGGCATCGTATCGTTCATAGTTACGCAAAATAATATAAGTACCGTACTTTAAGCCAAACAAAAAAGTCTACATATTTCAACTACACTTACAGATGTCTTGAAAAGCCTCGTTCTACCATGGGAATAGTTTCAAAGGGAACAGAAGGACAGGTCTTTCTCACTCCTTTAAGGGTCGGGGCATATACCTTTTGTCCCCTCACTTTTTAATGTAATAAAACACATTTTTTAAAATTTTGAGATAATTTCATCAATATTGCCATAGCTGCATCATGTCTTCCTCTAGATCCTTTCAATTATGCATTTTATATTGAAAAAAAAAATAAAAATAGGCTGTTTCAATTGCCACACCGCATTGTAATGAAAATCTGTGGGGTTTTTTTAATGTATAAATCTAATAGAATTATGATGAATAATATAATGCTAAAAATTGAAAAGATATCGAATGATGACTAGATATTAATCATATATAAAGTACGACATTCTTGGGAAGGGGATTTCGCCATGTTTGTCATAAGGGAGGGGGGAGGGTTCTTGTCCGGAGTCTTTGAGCGGGTGTACTCATGCGGTCTCCTGTCGATTCTCCTTTAAAATTTTTCCACTTACATTTTCCCAGAAAACAGTTCCCATGTAATCGACTAACATTGCAAGTAGGGCTGAAACAATGAATCGGATAATGCATTCATTGAATCTTATGCAGTCATTAATCGGTAATTCACTCGTCAAGGAAATGATCGATTAATTTCGATTATTGCATGTACAGTCATATTTATACCATCTTTATCTAAAGCTCAAAACTAATGGTATATAAACATTTTTTTTATGTCATGAACGCTACTGTTCAAGTCACTTTGTATCCTGTACAATAATTTTCCATGCAATGCATAAGAGGATATATTTATTACATGCTCTACATAAATGAAAAGACCCGTCATAATCATTACCTGTAGGCATGAAATGTGAATAAAAGTTAAGAACACTGAGTGTTGTATATACTTACATTTATCGAATCCAGATTCTGATCGAAAAGTAAATCGACACCAAAAAGTAATGGAATACCCCTTACCAATAGGGGCTATGTAATAAACATCTCCCCGTATAGGACGGCCAGTCTTATTCGGGTTGATGAGTCTGCCGCTTCCAACAGGACGCTATGAGTTCACTTCCGTTCATGTGTTTGTGTTTGTGTGTTTGCTCACAACATAACTCACGCAATCATGAACGGAATCTCTTGCAATTTTTAGGACTTTTCGGGAATGGGCCAATGAAGAATCGACTGGATTTTAGTGTGCATCCGGTACATGATCCAGGTCCAGGAATGTTATAAAAAAAAATCACAAATGTATAGTCACTTATGCACGAATGAACCTGGGAATATGGGCCAAAAAGTGAATGGCCGAGGCTGGCATTCATTAAAACGCACATTTTTAGTTTATTTCTATAACCATATTTTTTTCTTCTTCAGGTGGGTGGCCCCTCTTAGGTCCCCGGAAAGCAATACCACCGATTTGAAAAAGAAAAATCTATCTTATTATTCTTTGCATTCATTTTTGACCTTGACCTTATTCCCAAAGTCGTACCCTCCATAGCCGAGTCCCCATTATCGCTCAGACGCATTTATGATAAGTGATTGCATATACCTAGTTATTACAACACATTAAAGCCCCGTTCCCACTTTCACGAATTTGACGCCGAATCGCCACGATGTTGAATTCGTGGCGATTCGTGGCAAATCGGCCTGTCGAGTGATAAAAATTCCATCACGACCACGATATTGTACGAAAGGAGTACGATGCCAGTACGATTGGCTACGACAGTGACACGAAGCCAGCACGATATGACACGACACTTTTAAGAATGTTCACGGCTCCGTGACGACGTCTGAAATACTGGTACGATATTTCCACGATTGATCTGCGACTTGTGGACGATACTCCTACGATCATTCAATTTTGCTACGGATTGTTAGATAGCTATATATGTGATATATAGCTATTGTAATGTCACAAAGAAGACGATATTAGTAAAAGGACACCATAACAACACTTTACTAAACTTCTCCAGATATTTTAATTTGAAAAAAGTTATCCAGTTTAAAACACTAATAATATATGTCTCATTTGATTTGAGTAATTAGACAATTACGACTTATTTATGTGGTGGCAAATACGACGTTAACTTCTTTAAGTCCAAGTACACGACCGTCTTAATCGGATGTAAAATATCTGTATTCTCAAAATATTGGTTAAAATATCTTATTGATTCAGCTCTCAATGTGATATAAGATTTTTTAATATCAATTTGTGCTAGGCTCAGTTTATTCTCCCATAGTAAAATAGGAAATTATTAATTTATTATATTGACCATATGTTTAAGTATGACGAAACTGTATAATATATTCAGCTTCTTTAAACTGTTTTGGTTCAAATTTATTTTGTCAACCAATATCCACGATAAAAAAAATTTCTTTAAAACAAATTTACGAATCTACATGGTTTACTCACTGCAAAACCTTTCTTGTTTGTTTACAAAGAAGTTACAAATTACAAAGGAAACGTTATTTGATTCAGCTTCTTCAAATTATTTTAGTTCAAATTTAGTTGGAACAAATAACCACAATACAAATCTTCTTTAAAACAAATTTACTGTCTTCACAGTGTTCTTACTTCTAAACCTTGTCTTCATTGAACATTGAAGTGTTCAGCAGATATATTAAATTTATGCGTGTTATCGATTTTCCATGTAGGCGTAATAATACATTTTATTATTTAGACTAACATATGATTCATTCGAAATTTCAGATTCAATTCTTTTGAAAGATTTATTTAGCAGCCGGCCATTGGCCTTTAAATCTCTTTTCATAGAATTGCAGATTCAATTAGGTGTTCACGTTTACACATGTTAGCGTCAACCGCCTGCATGTACTATTTTATATGATTAACTGACAATTGATAACTGGGCGTGTTATTGAATGAATGCTAAAATGAATAATATTATAACGACGAAGTAGATTACTTGCACAAGTTAACCCTGTGGTCGTCCAAACGTAAAATATTTCAAAGTTTATAAAAATGACACGAAGTGCGTTTTTATGCATTTTTCATTATGTGAAAACATCAAATCAAATTGGCAATTTCCGTTCTATCAAAATTAAGTGGAAACGAGCGAATAATTGCATGCATGTTCTTTCGGAACAAAACATACGTGCAAAATGTTTAAATAAACAAAAATATGAATTAAAGTACCTTTATCTAATCACACCTTGTTAAAAAGAAAAGACAAGCAGAGACAAACACTGTACACAATCAACTTAAGGGGCACAAGAAATAGCCTTTGGCGGTAAGGTTTTTCTCCTCCGTATCTCGTCTGCGTGCCCATTCTTGATTAAAAACTACAATAAGGATAATTTTTAATACGGAATTAATTGGATTGGGAAGTACTAATGTGACAGGTGTCTTTTTCTTCAGGGTAATACAGTAACAACCTGCCCGGGGCCAAACTGCATGTCAAACGTCCCTCGGCCTCGCACCCAATCCCAAGGGGGAACAGAGACGGTCCTAGGGTTTCCCGCAGGACTCCGTGAGCTCATTTGGTGAGTTTTTCCTGTCATATTGCAGGAGAAGGCCCTTTCCTGTCTGATAACTTCAGGTTCATCCAAAACACCATGTAGCTATAAAAAGGATGCGACAAAAGACTTAAGTTTTATTTGCTCCGTATGGTTAGTTTAATTTTTGTCTTTTAACACATCGTGTGCAAGCAAAACTGGATTTGCCAGCCGTTCATTTTCCCCGACTTAAAATTGGATTGCTTTTTGCCATCATATGGTATATTTAAAGTAGAAGGTACCGAGGTTTTTGTGATTGTATTATATTCATAATCTTCAAAGTGATTACATTTCCTAGAGTTTTTTCTCCTTAACTGTCTCATGCACACATTGAAAACTTAGAAATTGTTTCAGGTGGTATCCATATATGATTCACTTTTCTACTTTCTGGTCAGCAAACCACTATGTTTGATTGCATGTTTGATGAAGAAATCTAATATCAAATCAATTTAGCAAACTTTTAATTCAATTTGTCTCTCATTTTTTTTCAAATGATTGTGATTACGTGTAGCACTGATATATACTAGCATGATATAGTCATTCGATTGAAATGCTAGATAAATGGAAATGTCGAAATACAACGCTTGACAATTGAACAAGAAATATAAACAGTCAGGGTGGGTTCGACGAAATAAATGTTATACAAAAATGAAAAATTGAAAACGCAAAAATTTTCATGTATACAAGTTTTAATATAACATCGACCCTTTATAAATTCGCCAACCCGAATGTTACGTCTCATTCAGTTGGCTATGGCAGTTACGAATCATTTCATTCCATGATAGAAACATGGTATCGCATTATATGGACACTGATTAATAATTAAACGTGGCGTTACCTTGACACCCCTTTATTATTATTATTATTATTATTATTATTATTATATTTTTATTATATTATATTACATTATAGTATTTTATATTATATTAAAATGTATTATGTAAATTTATAATTATATGTTAATCTATATTTAATTATATCGTATCATATTTTTTGTTTTATTTTATTAATTAAATATCATTTTGTTTTGTAAGCTAATGATTACATGCAAAAAATGTAACATGATATTTCCTGAAATTAGATAATATATAAAAATCCCATTTTAAGCCATCCTGGTCGTTATCATTTAGATCAATGAGAATATGCTAACAACGCTTTCAGTTCCATTAATTCTGAACTCCGCAAGCACGCTATCTGAAAATAGTGAGCTTTAATGGTCCCTCCGTGATATGTTGAAATCACTCGTTTTACCTTTTCAATGGT
The DNA here is from genome assembly GCA_026874595.1 of Sipunculus nudus. Taxonomy (NCBI): domain Eukaryota; kingdom Metazoa; phylum Annelida; class Sipuncula; order Golfingiida; family Sipunculidae; genus Sipunculus; species Sipunculus nudus. The sequence goes on along the minus strand of CM049308.1, from coordinate 23,881,323 downwards.
CTATGCTTATATACACAGATGGTTTCAAAACCAATTTGGTGATGTTCTAGGCGGCTGTCGCTGCACGCAATGCAACACCAGAGGATAATGTGCCTAAGACCGGAGCGGGGTTGCTGCGTTCATCCATTAGGGTAGTTTCTTGGGGGACTAGAGAAGATGCTTTTCGCCGAGAGCATCGAGATGACACTAACGACACGCGACAATCAGGCTGCGTTAATTGACATGATAGGCTCCATCCGGGTCACCTGAGGGCCCTGAAAGCAGGTGTGCTTCTCCGGACTACTAAAGCGCCACAGTCTTCCTATGGAACTGCTACCCTCCGGTGCGGTATTACATTCATATACAAGGCCAGGGATGCTATATAAGCATTTGGTGGCGTTAAGACCCCGTGTCAACGCAACACAATAGCTCCCGCTTGTCAGCAAGCAGATTTGTCACTATGGACGCGCCTGCATGCAGCTTAATGCTCTGCTAATTGCATTAACGAATTAGGCATGGCAAATTGGCCCCGGACAATATGCTCGTCCAATTTGTGAAAAACCTGTCCCCTGATCAAACACTGAACAAGATGCGGAAAATGATATTAGTGCCCTACTGGACGATATGTTGTTCATTTAGGAAGATAGTGTTTTGATCGTTCTTTTAGATTAGGGATGCCGTCCACGCCCCGGCCATTCTGTTTCAGGCTGTTCACCTGTAGGCTGTAGCCTGTTAGACAGCATAAGATCGCTATCAACGTAACTCTTATAGAAGCCGCCATAATAATCCCGCACTAAATAGATAAACACCCTCACGTGACGGACAAAATCAAGGTTCCCACGACATGGCGCCAAACTGTTAAGCAGACGGCATGACGATGTTTAGTGCATGATTTTTGTCTTCTAAGCCAGAGATTTAAGCGATAACTCCTTACCAAGCCTCCTTAGATTTGTATCAATCGCCTCGGCAATTTAGTTTAATACAATATCGGAATCCTTAGTGCGCATGATCACATGGTTATCTATTTCCGCTTCATGGCTCTCTTGATGATCACACCTAGTGACGTTGGTGCTAATTAGCTGGCGCTCGGGTTACTGAAAATATTTTGCCTTTTTGCTAATTTAGGAGCCGCCCACATTTCTTATCAATACCTACATGCACCACTGACTTGCGTGTAAAGTGTATTCATAACCCTTGAGGAATTTCCTTCAAAATATTGTAATTTTATTGGTTATAAATTCTCCGCTGCAGAAATGCCCGGTATTAGCAATAAATTGGGAATCATAAAACAGCTATCGAGCTTGTATAAATGATGAATGAGAGTAAAATTAACTTACAGATTTACATAATTATATGTTAAATAGGATATATATTTATATATGTGTGTTTGTGTGTATCACTTTTGTGTTTTAAGTAAATTGATTAAAAAGGATAAATAAAAAATATGTTCTTGTGTTTGAAATTGTTTATTTATATATAATATGCCAACATTATGATAATCAGTTACCACCTAATATCACATTTGTTTATTTCAAGAAAGAGGCGGAATTTATATTTCATAAGCTTTTAAAGTGTCGAACATGAAAACAGAATATGCCAAATGAGAAATTACAAGTAAATTGCGATGAGGAATATTGTCATTAGGATATTCCATTAAAATATATAATAACATTTGAACTATTATGCTACGAAGAATATTTGTTAGATTTTCCAATTAATTCTTAATTACAGAAACTGTTGTGGGGAAAACATAAAAATAATGATTCTGCTGTAATCAAATTACAGTTAAAGTTATATTTACTTAGCATGTCTTAAGGAATATAATATTAGATACATATTTAATCATAAATTAAATTTAAATGAAATATATTAAACTATATAATATTATGAAATATTATATTATAGAATGAACAGGATATTATATCTAAGAATGTCATACGTTATCGCATCATATTTAATTGTATTAATAATATTTAAATTAATATATTAATATCATCAATAAATGATATATCAAAAGATAAAATAAAATCAGATTATATAATTATGATAAAGGTGATTCAAAGAGGAAATAGCCAAAGAGAAAAAGGCCAATATTGCAAATAAATATGTGCTTATGGTTATGTATAAGAAAGGTAAAAATATTAATATAAGTCTTGTTATATTCAACATGGAAATATTATGAAAATACATAACCACCTACTAACCTGTTTTGATGAGTACTTCGAATATGAAAGTGTAGAAAATACACACATTTACACATACACCGTATTCTGAATGGGTTAGGAACAAAACTCTTACCTTTTATACCAATATTTGTTTAAATGGTGCAGAATGTACAACCAACCATTAAAGATGCCAATGTGTATTAAGATGCCAATGTGTCTGTGATAAGGAGAAGTAGGTTAAGTGTTACTTCAGCATACTTTTCTGGGTTTAACCATTTTTTTTGTGAATTAATTCATAGAATACTCAATTTGAATGCATGTGTGAAATACTGTCCACACTTCACGATAAGCGAACGTTGGTTTCCAATATAATTTTCACATATTGATCATAGTATATCCCCCGCATACATATAACATATCTTATATATATATATATATATATATATATATATATATATATATATATATATATATATATAAGGGAATACACAGAAAAGTCGGTTCACTGACAGCGACTTTTCTGTGTATACCCTTTTCATCTTTAAACCATGAACCAGCATGTATATATATATATATATATATATATATATATATATATATATATATATATATGTATATTTATATATATATATATATTTATATATATATATATATATATATATATATTCATAAAAGAACGCAAATATGTTTTATTGTAGTTTCGGTCAACTCGAACATAACCATAGGGAAAAAGTTTGAGTGTGAGCAGACGATCTTATGGGCAGACGATAACCACCTCAATGACTGAGACTTCCTGAATTACATATTCACTGCGGGACTGTGTATGATTATTCTATATCAAATGTACATGTTTTCTGATTAGGATGCTATCTGTGTATAATTATTTGATCAACTAATATCAAATATCCTTTTATGTGCAGCATGGGGCTTTTGATCCAACTTTATATGCCATTAGGCGGGAAAAGCCTGGGTCTGTAATTCACAACGAGGCTGATGTCACAATTATGTGGAAAAGAAGCGAATTTAATAATAAAGCACTCTGGGAGTGATCACCCTGTTGCAAGAAGCCAAGTCATGTGACAGCTAGGCAAAGAGCCCCTTTTTCCCAACCCTGTCAATGTCTTCAATTTATGGATCAGTTTATACGCATGTTGGCTTAAAAAAGCGGATGCCCAGGTTCATAATTTGGTAACGGTTTCATCCGTGATCGCTTACTTTAGAAGGCAACGACAATGGCAAGCAGGGGGCCTTTCTCCATAGAAGCAGTTTGTCCGCACTGAAACTAGTGTCAAGTTGCTAATTGTACCCAAGTGGCAATACTTTATTCTTTGTCCGCCTGTCCGGCCCGACACAGGGCAGACAAAACCAAAGATTGCTTGAATGGTGTACGCCATTTTGACGCAGCTTCGCTCGCGGTTTAAATTCGGCAAAAACAAGCTCGCCTGGCCAATTTGTAAACGAGTCATACCACACGATGCCGCGGGGAAAGACTAAGGAAGACAAACGCTTCGGTTTCCTCCTGCTGTCCGATGGTCGCACAAGCAGATTTTGAATTATGATCATTAGTTGACAGCTACTAAATAGGCGTATTGCCGAAGATGAAACAGATCCGTGTTTTTATCAGGCCCCATCTTCCCCGTGACACGAACTTATTGGAGGTTTTAATCTTAAACCATCTGCAACTAGGCAGGTGGCTTTATCAAATACATTGTCTTCAACACATGTTGACTAACTCGCACAACCAGGCTTTAATCATACGTTTTCGCAAGAAACATATTTGCCAATTATTTTCACCAGGTGACTGAGTAACCAGGCATTGCTCTTTTATATTTTCCCAATAAAGCTATGTACGTGTATAATTATACAAAGCAGGGACGTGTCCAGTAATATTGCATGGAGGGGTTTATTGATTCAAGAAGAGATAAGTGGACAGCCTTCCTTTATTATTATTAATAAAAATAATAATAATAATAATAATAAAATAATAATAATGCTTATACTTTATATATATATACAAATATATATATATATATATATATTTATATATATATATATATATATATATATATATATATATATATATATGTATATATTGTGTGAATCCAGTGTTTAAAAGGCTTCTTTATTCAGTTAAAATGAGGACATAAAGTGAACTAAGGTCAATATTATTAAAAGCATTTGCAGTCATAACACAATTATCCGGGCGACACCAGGTTAAATGTTTTGAAACTTTAATGTGCGGTTTCGGTTTGTTAAGGCCACGGAATTACGAAAGGATAGTACTCCGAGGGCAGTCTGAAACTAGTAAACTTTCTGCGGAGAGAATATGATGGCCGATAGACCGGTATCTTCCAAGTAGAACCCGGAGGAACACTCTGCATCTGACCACGCCCTCATCTAATGAAATTATAGTAAGCAGACGTCTTTATGCTTATTGGTTTAGTCAAAATATTGCACAAACAGGTATGTCTTCGGTTATTCTTAAAATAATTTCTCTACTGGCTTGAGCTGAACTCGGCCTTTTGTCCAGAGTCCCTCCCCCTTATTTTTTAGCCGTCGCAACCTTTTTTTTAGTGTTTGGGACCGTTTTTTTGCGACCCCTTTTTCCGGACCCCCATTAGACCCCCTCATTTTCCTTAATCCTGGATCCGCCCCTGCTCTTCAAAGAACATCCCGCCTGTTGGTATTACCCAGCTAGGTTATATCCAAACGGTAATCCACAAACAGGTGAACATATAGTGACGACATTGGACAGATCAGACATCCAGGGTATCTATTGATAAATGGTCAGCATCTGTTATGTAATATAGTAATAAACAATTTAATCTTGATGCAGACACCAAGACATTATTATCAAATAACACAATTGAAATGGAATAAACTTTTCATTAATCCAATTACTGTCTGAAATTGAAATAATACTCATTCTCAAAGGCAGTGTTTTATTTTACAAAGGATTATATTACTACCACATTATGTTCCAAAAAACGCCAATCAATAATGTCATGTAACACTAAGGAATTTGGACTCCTAACATCCTTAGCCATTAGGAAGAGTACACTACCATATTAATTTTGAATGCTTGGAGTGGCAATGAAAAGCCAAGGAGCTGGCAGATTGTCATGAAATATTACCGAGCTAAACTTACACAATGCTTCACATCAACGGCCATTGGCATTTCTTACCTTCCCGATGTAAGTGGTGTAAAGTTCCATCAGAGCAGGTTTCAATGATCCTAGATTCTTGGCTAATTTGACAAATAGTGGCATCATTGTTACATTTACGGCCCCATCTGTATATCTGTCATTAGCTGAATCTCACTCTACTTGCAGCACACCTGCTCACCAGCTCGTGCAAACGTATTAACACGTGGATTTATTTGTACATGGAGACAGTAATGACTTAAGGTTACCCCCCCCCCCCTCCCGGCCCCCCACCTAAAACTAAAATAAATTTCTGGATTACCCAAGGGTAGCCTGAACTTTATTTTTAATTACAATTTTAAATTTAAATTCAAATTAACTGATTAAGATAAATGATAAAACCCTGGAAAAAAATATTTGATATATGAAATGGTCGGAAAATGATAATTATATTGATAATTGTATTCATGTTGACTCAGACTCATACGATCATAAGATATTCCAAGATTCAACCTGATTGAGATATCAAGATGAGAGAAAATACAGTTATTTTAGGTGAAAAAACTCAAAGAAACAATTGTTTGTTTCCCGGAGGGGGGGGGGGGTCTGAAATATAGGAGTTAATCCTAAACAGTTTTTAAATTTCCATGGGGGTCATCTGACGTTGAATTTGAGATAACCCCTGTAAATTATGCCCCCCCCCCCGGTAATTTGAAGTGGGGGATAATCTGAAATCGCTTCACCGGCTAAGAAAAACGAGTCTAGCGCCATTAGTTACAGAAACCATCATGCCACGTGATGCATTTGTACAAAGGGGAAATATGGATCTTTTAATCTTAATTATTAATGGTAATAAATCAACAACGTACCGGTATATGGTTTATTGCCTACGCCAGGGGGTTATGCGTTCATTCCCGTTCGTGTGTGTGATGGTGTGTGTGTGTTTGTTCACAACAATGAACGAAATCTGATGACATTATCACGGCATTTCCAGAACGGGTCAAAGAAGAATCGATTAGGTTTTGGTATGGAACTGGTACATACAGTCACTTATGCACGAATTAAACTGTGAATGTCCACATGGTTAAGGCTTGTATTTTTTGGAATGCTGATTTCTAGTTGTTCCACAGACCTTGTTGTCGCAGAGGTCTATGCGTCGGGTTTCATTATGTTTCCACAGAGAAGTCAGTTGTGCTTGCAAAGATAAATCAGACAACCTCCAGCCTTTAAATGGAAACAATTCAATTGAAGAAACGTGTACATAATCAATTTTCTCATGAGCCATGTGAGGTCGGCATTTGACACACACGTTTTCTTCTGTGGCGAAGTTTTACCAGTTTTTTTTCTATTTTAACACCAGTATTATGTTGTTAAAATAAATCATATCCTTCTTTTTATGAACTATTGTTTCTCATTTTATATAAAAAAACTGACCATTTTGCCGAAGCGACCTTTTTTAAGGGTTTCAGACAAAATTTTATGGCCCTGGACGCCTGGACGCCCCCCCCCCCCTTTCCTGACCTTTGGACCTTTTTATAGGTTTTCAATAGTCCTCCTGGGTTGGACCCCCCCCCCCCCCCCCCTCTCCCTTTTCGTATATCCACGATCTGTCTCTGACTGCAGAGGTATGCCTAAAAATTAATGTTTGCTACGAATATAAAATATAAAGAGCACGTTTTAGGGCAAATATGTACCCAATAGATTTATCTTAATTTAGAGCACCTTTATCTTGAAAACAGTTTGCCATGTGGACTGTAAATTCACAGCACCTTTTTTCTCACGAGTCGAATATAAATTATTAATGAACTAGAAATGAGCATTCTAAGGAATAAAAGCCGTCGTCATTGCATTCATTTATTCGGCCCTTATTCCCAGGTTCATTCGTGCATAATGACCATACATTTGTGAAGATTCCTTGATGGCATTTCTGAATCTGGATAATTTTCCAGATCCACACCAAAATTTGTCCGGTCCATACTTGGCCTATTCCAGAAAGGCCCTTGAAATTTCACGAGATTCTGTTCATGCTATAGTGTGAGTTATATGTGAACAAACACAAACACACACACGAACGCATTTATATAATCTCCTTTCAGAAGCACTCAAACAACGTTCATAGTGTTTAATACCTTTATAGTGTATAATATGTATGACTCATTTCGAATATATAATCTTAATCACATTTCAAATATACTACAATTAAGTATAAGGTTTATAAAGTTTCCATTATAAGTTTAGATATATATTAAATATTTGATAGTACACTCATAAATGGAACCAAAGTCTATTATTCTAATGATTAATATATATCATTTGCATTACATTAATATTATTCTCTGGACAGGACAGTAGGGGGGATGATTGCATTGACCATGCCCCTTGCCATCAAATAGGATGATATATACCCCCATCCCCCTATATTTGAGCCCCTGTATATTTGATTTATGAATATAAGGTAAGAATCCAATATATCTTAGGAGTCGTCCATTGTGAAGTCCCGTAATTGTGCATGACTATAGACCTTGGATAGCTTTACCTTGGGTTGCCAAATAGACTAAACAAAGGTTTGTCACAGTAGCTGTATTTAAACTAAAGAGCCCGTAGGGAAATAATGGTTTTCACGTTTTCTGTTTTTGGGTAGCCAAATAGACTAAACAAAGGTTTGTCACAGTAGCTGTATTTAAACTAAAGAGCCCGTAGGGAAATAATGGTTTTCACGTTTTCTGTTTTTAAACTGCAGAGACCGCGAGAAAACAATGGTTTGTTACATTTACTGTTTGTGTAATGCAGAGTCGGAAGAAAACAATAGTTTCTCATGTCTACTGTTGGAAAGATCCCGTAAAATTAAAGGTTTGCCACTGCTTAATCAACTACAGAGACCGTAAAGAAATAAATAGTTTGTCACGAATATTTTATCATCTGCAGAGCCTATAAAGAAAAAAAACCGGTTTGCCTCGTTTACTGTTTCAAAAAATGAAGATAGTGTAAGAAAAACAACGCTTTGCCACGATGACTGTTTTATAAACAGCAGCGCCAGTAAGAAAACAATATTTGCCATGTCGATTATTGACATTAATATTAAACATTAATAGCGCATTGATAAAGAAGATTAGGCCTTTAAAACTGTAAACCTCGTGTTAGTAGAAATTTCTATATCATTTTTAACGTAATTTTTAACGTCATTGCAAAGAAATGGAGTCCGGTACGTTGGCTTGTACTATAAACTGTAAAGCCGAAAGAAAACACAGTTTGCCAAACTACAAAACTGTTCTAAAGACATATATATTTACAAATCTGATCGTTTTTAAAAATCAAGAGCATGTGAGAGACAAACATGTACAGCATTGACGATATATAACCTACAAATTCTGTCAAGAGGCTAAATTTGTGAAATCAATGTGTTAAATATGTCTTAAAACAACTTGTCATGTGTAGTGTTTTTTTTTTAACTGTGGAACATGATTTGACATTTTCTCAACCGCGGTGCCTCATGATAAAATGTTTGTCACATCGACGTTTATTACCGATAAAATGTTTGTCACATCGACGTTTATTACTGATAAAATGTTTGTCACATCGACGTTTATTACTGATAAAATGTTTGTCACATCGACGTTTATTTTTCTAAGAATCTGTCTCTAGAGTGGTGTTAATAAACTGCTTTACATGCATGATCCTAAAGATAAGTTATTTTAGTGAATTTCGGAAGTTACTAAAGTAGCACGTGCCCGCGTCATGAACAAAGACAGCGGTTGGGAGCAACGGCAATTTCGATATTGAAAGTCACATTTCAAGCACAAAGCTTTTAGAGCCAGAATGTTGTTACGAAAAATGAAGAAAATCATCACTTACATCTGTGCCGGTGCATCAGATAACATCAGATGCCTGACAGGTAATTCTATTTGCTTATTTGTCTATTACTGATTTGACTGACACTGCGAAGATCTGAGGGCAAACGCTAAATACATACACCTTGAAAGAACAGGTTAAATAGAATTACTTGGCATTAGAACCAAAACCTCCGCATACTTTGAAATCATAGAATACCCGGCGCTATCATTTCTTTCACCCGAGGACGTCGTTTTTGCTGAATAATTTCTCGGCAAGCTCATTTTCCGAAACAAGCACCGCCGATTCTCCTATATAGCACCGTGTATTAGGTATCGGTTGCTTGTGTGTATTTTTATTGGCTTCATGATAATAACGTTTCCAGGATATTAGTAAATTGATTACCTGCTTGGTGAAAGGGCGCAGCGACCTGACCTGCTGGAAATGGAAATTAATAGCATGGATTTGTCTCATAAGAATGAAGCTTTTTATTTATATCAATCACAGTTTATGAGGGCGCACATAATTAAGGTACCGGATAATATTTCGACCATTGCATTTATCATATAAATTTTAATCAAAATTCTCCCGGGGATCGATGAAAACATGTTTCCTGCCTATAATATATACTAAAAAACATAGTTGTATTTTAATTTCCTACGTTTTCTAATCGAGCAGCTAGACTTACCCCGGTACCCAATATAATCCCCTACTTTCACCTAAGATTGCCTATCAGGCTTGGAAAAAAAGTTGCCTATAGTCAATTTTCTACTGCCTTAAGATGGGAAAAGGGTAAAACGTCTGGAGAGCGTTTAAAAACAAGATTGGATGTCCTTTTCTTTAGTATATTGTATTTTTTATTGTACATATATTCTATATTAATTCTTGCCAGAAGAAATTCATTAATCAAGCAGGCGTAGGCATTAGGTCTCCTAAGTTATAAAAACTTTAACCAATTCATAAAAACGCCTGCCCCTCATCGTCTCTTTCTTTCTAGTAACACACGATGGCTATTCTGTTAGTTCCTACCTGTCCCCCTGGTCACTTGGCCAGCATCTATTTTCCCTCTTACTTACTTAAAGCGGTCTCGTCTGATCTTTCTCTGAGCTTTAATCGTAACTGTACGACTAATGACGTCGCGTTATTTAAAGCTTTATTCAAAGGTATTTTCTATTTTAGTTTATTTAATGCAGAAATGTCTACTTATTTTTTTACCGACCTTTTTCTCTCTGTGGCTGTATGCATCTTTCTCACAGCTGGGTTGCCTCTCAGCTTAAAGCATCTTTCTTTAAGTGTGCCGTCCGTCTGTACGTCCATTCTTTCTCTCTCTCTCTCTCTCTCTCTCTCTCTCTCTCTCTCTCTCTCTCTCTCTCTCACACACACACACACACACAGACATACATACACACAAACGGTTATACGTGCACAGACTATTATACATATACCGTTCTAGTACCATACAATATTTTAGCCTTTGAAGTACACCCAAGTCCATCTTTGCCATACACATTTATAAAGCTTATATTAAAGATGCCAGCAGTACTGTATTGCGCCTATGTCACTAGAAATTGTTGTTAGAACCTCGTGCCTCGGCGTATTAAATTAATAAGAGAAAAAAAATCGTTTTAATGTTTTACCTTTTTTGAACCAGTCAAGAGAATTGACCAAGCACTGCTTTTTTAACATAAAAAATGCTTTGCTTTTGTCAGCAGTATCAGCACTGAAAATATAAAAAAAGGTATTGAGCGGCTTTTTGACACGTTAATGCGTAAACTTTACGTTTCTGAAGTCAGTTTTTTCTGTGGGTGTAATATAATTCGCGGTTTCTGCATTCTAGACATTCCGTATATGTCATAAATAAAACTAGGTGAACCTGGATATACACAAATAATCAGTAAAATTTCACATGCCCAAAATGTTAGCTTTGGTATATTGGTATATTCTCTAAGTTTTATACTTGCTTTAATAAAAAATTATAAAATATATATATATATATATATATATATATATATATATATATATATATATATATATATATATATATATATATGGGGACCTTTGGTGATCTGTAACGCTTTCATTTGACCTGCATGTTAAGCATGTTAAGAACAAAGAGGTACATGCCATACCTCATCGAGACAGGTAGTAATTACCTCCAACACTGAAGATTATACTACATATAACCAGGCCAATAAACATCTCACACGCACCGGATTAACCTGTGGAGGTAACCCGGTACTACTTTAAGTGGAGCAAGGGTCAAACGGTACGAGATTAAATTTTTTTATCGTTTGTTTTGGTTATTCGTCTTTTCGGTCTCAGTGTTTATAAAAGTTCAATATTCTCATACATAGAGGTTTTGCAGCGCTTTTATAATATAGGCTCCAAGAGGTTTAAGGTCAAACCTAAATTTTAATTACCCTGTAGATCGATGACGTAATCTAAACAGCATGTATGACGTCATCAAGTGTTGCTAGCAATGTGTTTAAACAGGGTTAGGGACCATAAGAGCATATGAAATTATGGTATACGCACTCACTTCTGGTAATTTTAGAGGGTTTCAAAATGTGGCCAGCTACAGATCTAGCATAATTACGTCACCATAATGACATCATAATGAAAACTATAATGACGTCATCGCCCAATGACCAAATATGACTAGTCACAAAACAACATACTTTATCGTTTCTAATTGTGTGTTTTTGTGTGTGGGTGTGGGTGCAGTTACATATTGAGAGCAGAAATTATAAACAGCCAAAACAATAATTATTAAATGGTGCATATATGTCTACATAAGCAACTAAAATTTTCCTTAAATTTTTAACGGAACCAAAAAAAGCCCCTCCTCCAATTTTGAGAGTCCAGTATATTTATTGCGTATAGCCACGAAATAAGACTCAAGTTTCAATGACTATCAATGTTCCGGTTACATATTTTCTTTAACTGCACAGAATCTGCTACTGATGTCACCACCTTAAGTACACGTAAGTGTAAATTAAGGAGAAGAGAGTTTACATATATCCTTTCCGGCGAATATAATTTTAGGAAAAAGAAACTTTGATATTTACAAACTACAAATACAATCACAGCACGATCTGTTCAACAATATGTAACATCTACCTCGAAAATTACAGAGCGGGGCCATGCGCTTTATACGGTGTAATGGTCCCTGCGATGCAATGGGGAGGTGTGGAGTCTATTTGTAGCGGCATAATTACAGCCGAGCGCTTCTTGAAGTGTGCGATCGGACAATAGCCGTCGGCTCTGTGAGGCGTGCATATTGTTGTCCTCGAGGGAGAGATGCCGCCGAAAAACCTCGCTAATTGTATTGTTTTGGTGGGTTTATTCGCTATACAATCACTCCAGGTACGTCTGAGTCGCTTTGGTAGGTGTGCGCCACAAAGCTCTCAGAGCAAGCGGACCGCGGCATCTTTTGTGATTCTGAACGTGATCAACTGAGTTGAAATAAAAGCTAATTAAGTTGCACGACCGCTCTTTCTTGTGCTTGTCATGCCGCAACGGACCCAGTGATGAAAAAAAGTCAATATTAATATTATTGAGTGCGCAAAATGTAGTAACAATTACACGACAACAAATGTTAGTCCGTGTTCATCTTTACAGGTAAGGCCAATAATGCACTTCGGTTCACTGACACTATGCGGGCATCACTACAACTGTCGTTCGTTTTTGTTTGTGTTTCGTGGATTTTCATTTTCCCCTCGCACCTTTGAAATATACTAATACTGCTTTTGTGTCAATGTTTTGAATTTAAATAGAAATGTATAATTTAAATTAAAATCTTTCTGTGAAACTCTTTAATTCACTCTTTTCAAAGGCTATATTTATTGAAAACTCCCAAAAACAATCACAGAGTGTACACTTGAAAAAAAAATATATATATATATATATATATATATATATATATATATATTCTTTTAAATAAAATTGTACGTTCAGGCCGGTCACTAATGGAACTTTGATGGATGTCGTACAACTTGTCCATTAACTGCAGCCATATACAGTTGGCATTCCTCGAATTTCAATGTGCATGCAATTTTCTGCAGACAGTAAAGTCACAGTAAATTTAACTGAAAGCATGCCATTGTTCTCAAATGAATATTTTCTGGGTTGGTAGGTGTTTCTTCATTAAGCTTTTTAATTTTGTTATCGCCACATTCCTCTTGGCAAAACTAGTTGATGTAATTTGTGTTGTGAGATCTGTGAATAAACTTTATGGCCCTCGCTCTTCGGATGTCCTAGTGTATTCATTACAGGCGCTGTCTATTATAAGCTTCCCCCCCCCCAACCACCACCGGTGAGAGATATATGTTTTATTGCAAACCCTATGACATCTGAAGTCACGATAAGCATTTAAAACACATGCTAATTTATAAATGTAGAACTCCTAGAAAAGAACTCACTGGATACGAAGAAAGGAGAATTGTCTTTTTTTCTATACCCTATGTTGGATTAAACTGATGTATATATCGGTATATAGTTTGCTCTTAAGCAGAGCTTGGATTTCAAATCGTTGTATCCTATTGCCGACTGATGTTCTTTGTTTCGATTTCTCCATTTCTTAGTTGACTATAAAATATTATATATCCGAGCCTGGTATAGAAATAATCTTTTCTGAAACCATTATACCTTTTTTGAGTCGTCTCTACACGCTTGAAGATACTCGGCAAGAAGTAAACCAACAAAACCTTCTCTGCATGAGAGAAGTGAATATGACTTTCGACCCGCCTTAAAACAAAATCGGCAAGACCGAGAATCGATCTTTTCCTGACTGCTAATAATCAACATCGGTCATAAACTTGGGAGGGGGAGGGCAAGACCCAATGTCTTTTGCTATGCATAGGATACAACTTTGCTTAGGCACACAATAACACCATGCACACACTGACTACAAATTCACTGCAAGAAAGATTTATGAAGAGCAACATTATGAGGATGAAACTATTTATTGTATCTGACATGATAGTTTAAAAACAACAAAATAGGTCGTCATATACATGTATATAAGCACCGGCGACAGACGCACGGACGTACAAAAGCATTTTTACATATAACCTCAGACGACCTCTGTTCCATTCATGACCATTAATATATATACATGTGTACAGGCAAAGACAATGTGTCGTCCTTTTTTGTGAATATTTGTATTGTATCCCGGGATACATTGTGCTTAGCTAACGGCATCTGTGATGTTCATTGCGAGCATGGCCAACTCTGTGGTATGCGTGCAGCAGGTGACAATAACGCTATTGTAAATTGACTTCTACCTACCACAGTCATTACCCGTACAAAAACAAAACTTAGTACGGTCACACATGCCAAAGTCGAGGAAAATATAGCCAAGCAAGTTCCTAATTACTTCGCCAGGTAAAGCCTTTGTTCACTTCATGCTTCAAATTCACCGGCTTTTTTTTTTACCCAAGAACGACATACCTGAACACCTGTGGTGCCGTTAACAAAGCAAACAATGCAAGTTTTATTAAGTAGGTAAGCCTAAACTCACCTGTAAGGTACGCAGTCAGATAATTGGAATCTGATACACGTGAATACATACTATATTTAGTGTGAAATGACATAAAGACGATTACCATTTGCTCTCTATAGACGTATATATATATATATATATATATATATATATATATATATATATATATACACATATATATATATACATATATATATATACATATATATATATATATATATATATATATATATATATATATATATATATATGCTATCTGCAGTTCATTCCTTGATACGATGTATTTGTCAAACTCTCTCTATATTGTCAACGACTAAGATATTATACCGGTATATTAGGTATAGAGAAATTATATTTTGCGTCGTGTACCCCTGTCCTTTGACTAGTCTGCTAAATAATTATATAACAATTAACATCTGGGAGTAGAAGAGACAGTTCTGTGCATATGCAGATTGACAAATACTTGACGATGAACCTACTGATCTTTAACCTGCATGGTTGAGATGTCACTACAATAAAGTGCTCTGTAATACTATTCTATGTATTCATTTAACATCAGACATATAGCACCAATTAATATAAATATAACTAGTTCCCAACCGAGACACGTCGCCTCTTTTATGCTTGTATTTTATTGCCAAGGTCAAAATATGACCTCTTCCAAGAAAATATAAAAAAAAATATTATACTCTAGATTTTGTATAAAAATATAGTGAAAATTTAAATAAATCTTAGCATTTTTTAAGGTATTAGATCTAAATAACTTATTCAGTCAGAATACAGTCAAACATATTCAGTCAAGGAATGTTTTGAGTAAAGTAAGACTACAGTTCCACATACTTTTTCATTCTGCACAGCCGGCGTCAAAATTTTCTGTTTGAACTCAACATTGATGTCATCTGTAATCATCTATTTTCTTTTTAAATAGTAAATATTATAATTTCCAACAATTAAGAATTAATTATACACAGAATTTTTCTAAAGGAAAATGGATATTGATCCATTCCCCCTTGAAATGTGACTGAGCATGCGCAATTCAGTGGTCTAAGGTCAATGACCCCGCTGGGATGTGAAGACATATGCTTCTTCTATGGTCTCCGCTGCCACGAGTGGTGCCTCATTCAGTCACCATTCTGCCACATGAGAACTTATGGGCTTGGGTTATACATACATATATAGGCAAATGGTAATAAACAGACAACTTGCGTATACAGAATTTCTATATGATAAACAGCTGAGCCCGGTTCAATTATATTCGGTTTCACCAGCTGTGCCAAATGACAATTGCTGTTATTTCTTCAATATTTTGTCATTTTGGCACTGGACCTTATACAGGAACAATTACCTAATATAAAAGCTGTCATCACACTAGCTATAATATATTATTTGCTTTTTATATTTTATTTTTTTTCTGTTGGCAATATTTTTTATTTTACCTTAATTTTACTGCATGTGTTTCACAAGACCCACTATGTGCATATAAAATGTGAATGTTATATATATATATATATATATATATATATATATATATATATATATATATATATATATATATATATATATATATTATAGAAGGCCTTTGATAATGGACTAAAGGACATTATTTTCTGTGGGTCAACAAAAACATTTTCTGATACTGAATAAATTACTGAAATTAATTTGAGGGATGCATGTTTTAATCTAAGTTAATACGCTTATGTCTCATTCAGTCAAAGAAAATGAGTTCCTTTATCAAATAAACGTTGGATTTGTAAATGTAAACAGAATATTCCAACTTCTGACACGCAGTCGGTCAGTCTATATCTTCCCTGATCTTAATGACATCACTCTGGTAGCTATAGAAATTCATCCTATGCTTCACTGATCATTAGTAAACACCTAAGATAACAAGTCCGGTCATCTCATGCTTTACAGGTGATCTTTCATTTGAAAAGGATCAACATAGCCTTGATGCTACATAAGGCTGGTTTCTATGCTTTTGAATGTTTGCAGGAATCAGGTTGATACACACACACACACATATATATATATATATATATATATATATATATATATATGTATATATATATATACATATATATGAATATATATAAATCACCGGCATTCACGTGATTATAAATATTAATGTATGCACTCGCACACATGCAACTTATGTAGATATCAGTTTAATAAGTTAAATTAGGGATTCTTACTCCTTTTTCAACCCTGTGTAGTGTATTTGATTCATTGCTCACAACGCCATTACAACCACAGACACATGCAACTTAGCATGAAAAACAAAGCAAACATTCAAACCTCTGATGAGTGTGTATGTAATATGCACCAGTATTGCGTATCACCCATACAACTGACTGACTCAGGTTCCTGGTGCTCACCCCGCATGCTCTGTAGATTTGGATACAGCTTATATTTATACATATTTTTTTTACTCACGGAGTCCAAACAAGACTGGCTCCCTGCGCTCTTTCGGCCCCGCGACAAACATAGCATTGTTCATGTGTAGGTGACCCTAAAAAGCGATGGATACAAGTCCAAGTCCAAACCGGAATTGAGTGTTTAACGAGTGTCCACACAGCGCATGCGCGTGTCCACAGAAGGATCTTCAAAGAGGTGAGGTTAGTGCTTTCCCCGTTTCCCCACGGACGACAGGGCTAAATGCTGAAACCCCAGGGGTACACAAAGGGGTCGGGGGCAAAACGTTCATGCGGGCGGGGCCCGGTTCCCATAGCGGTCGCGGGTATGTCGTTGTCCCTGGTAACGACCATTTTGTGGGGGCAGTCGAGCACCCGCTTGAACTGACGATAACTTCTTTCTTATTTTCCCGGTCCCTCCTTTCTCTCGCTCGTCGGTTTTGGAACCAAATCTTGACCTGCGGAATAGAATATAACTTTAAGTTACTTTAAAAGTTAACAAATAGTTTTTAGAAATCAGTTTCCTTCAAACATAATCTTATAGCCACGACAGATCAGCCCATGATACTGTACAATACCTGGTGCGATATATGTAATCTTCATTATACTTTCTATATATACCAGTCAGCAAAGTGCAGCAATGTACAGGTGTTAATTTATGGAATCTTACAGGTCAGCATTTGATAAAACCACGTCTTACCATATGTTAACCAAAAAGGTTAAACAATATTTAATTTATCAAAATATGAATGATTAATTCAATATTACACATGGCTTTTACTTTTCATGCACATTTTCTATTAACTGTACAATTCACTGTTTGCTCTGGTTAATAAATGTAATGTAATTAATAAAGGGGCATATACCACTTTAAGGTCGAGCCCCCTTTGATCAATTGCATAACATATATATTTGTTTGTGACATAAAAGTTTTGAAGAATGTTTCTACTTGTATTACGCCTTAGTCAATAAAGTTCAAGTTCAAGTTGTGTCAGTCAGGTGCCCTTCCCTGATTATGGCCAATCAGGTGCAACTGTTTTTATGCCTTTGATGCCATACATGTCTTGTAAAAATCATTATGAAATGCCTGACAGTACCTTATTTAAGATGATCGAACCGAAGAGTGACCAAGAGACATCATTTGACGATATATAAAACAGGTTTCCACGATCTTCTAAAAACTAGGGACAATCTGTAAATTGAGTTTCTTCTCAACCAATATCTCCCCCCCCCCCAACAGTCAGAGAAATGTTAGGGAATTATAGGAAATGCCATAATAAAAGGAAATTCGTGCTACAATGAAGTATAGTCAAACTAGACATAGAAAGATACCGGGGTATTTTGACAATTAATCATGGAAACCTCTTCGAAAAACCAAGGAATATTTTTTCATGAAATGCTGGTAAACCTGTTGGATAGCAGACTTAGTATATATAATAATGTATAGGCACACATTTGTATCGTTAAAGCTCTTCATAAATGTTCAGTGTCAGAAGCGGATCCTGGTGGGGGTCAGGACTTCCCTTTTCAGCCGCCGCACACCCCTTTAAGGATTTCAGACCAATTTTTGCAGCCTGGACCCTCCCTTTTCGGACCTTGGGACCTTTTTTAAGCTTTGTCATTAGTCCTCCTGGGCTACACCCCCTAAATTCCTAAATTCTGGATCCGCCCCTGAGTGTCCAGGCAATACAGGTCGTACTGCCGAACGCAGGTTAAAAACTATGAAAATTTAGTTTTCATAAAAAACTAGTTTTTCTAGTCAAATATTTGCCATTCAAAGAATAATGTACGTAACAATCATTTTTATCGCTAATGTATGAAGCTGCTGGGTATTTAACAAGTGTTTGAGTTCAAGTAAATCAAAGGATGTCAGTGTTTTCATAAATTTATTATAGTGTCGGAAATTTATTTACATTTAAGTTTATCAATTACGTTTGCTTCACGAGAGAAAAAAAAAATCTAGTCGCCCCTAAACCTAAAACTAACAATTTGAAAAACAGTCTTCAGTATTTGCTTGGCAAATCTTTGGAATTGTTTTTTATATTAGTTCAGCCTTATCATGTGCTTCACTCGTAAAACGAATAAAACCGAAAATGTTAGCGAATTTAACAGATTTGCATATAAATATATGTGTGTTAGTGACATGTGTATTACTCCTTTCACTTAGTATTTATTCGTCGTATAAGAATAATGATTATAAAACTACTACTTCCATTCCTTGTTATGTATTCAGAGTTTTCCTAGGACCAATTTTATCAATGTTACAATATATTGTATTGAGCTTAATTGTTCATTTCCTCCTACCTCACATTATAGATCGTGTATATACATAGAAGGTTTAATTAAAACTTCTTGTTTATACTTACTGCGATATTTTAGTAGCCTGCTTATACTTTTTTTAAGTATACGAATGATATTCAAATGTCATTGTATGTTTTAGCATGTATATAATTATAATTGTCATATTTATCATTCTTAGCCATAGTATTATGAATGTATTGTATCGATAATTAAGTTGATATTTGTTTAAGGTTAAATTATACTGGATACCAACTTAGACCAAAAAGGTAAGCTGATTTGCTTATTGTATTACCTTATTGTATTAATCCCTAAAAACAATGGCTTATAACGTTTATTTACTTACACTATCTTTCTTCAGGATATCTCAATTTCGGTTGTATGATTGTATATTTTATGTTCATATGTAATGTCTCATGTGCTTTTTGAAACTTTATGGGTCAATGCCGATATAATAAATAACATAAATAACTTTTTGTGACTTTTTGAAAATACTGATTCTAGATGTAAATCTTTATCTTTCACACGTTTCATTTAAGTGTTTTAATGAGTTTAAAACATAAGAATAAATCATTATGAATTCATCATTAAGAATTAATCATCGAGAATAAATCATTTAGCTTAATCTGAGAAGGAACACATATAAGCAAGATAAAAATAATCAGGTTTATGCTACCCTGGGGCAATCTGAAATCGATTTTAGATTACCTAGGGGAAGGTGACTTGAATTACGGGTAGCTTGGAGCTTTTGCACTGGTTCCTATTAAGAGCTAACAGTGGGTGAAACCATATTGCAAAAGAATCGGTTGGGTGATGTGTGGAGGAAGTACCTATATATATATATATATATATATATATATATATATATATATATATATATATATATATATATATATATATATATATATATATATATATACCTTAATACGAATCAATAATAAATACACTTTTCAATTATAATCAATTCCTTTTGAGAAAAACAGCCGACCTGTATTTATTGCGTCATCCTTAAATATAATTAATTACGTTCGATGACTTTCTAAAGGATAACCGACAGCGTGCTACGTGTTTATCGTGCTCACGTGTTATGTCGCGGGTCTTATCTTTCAGCATTGACAATTGAAATTCAGTATAAATATTATTTGTATATTTATATTGAAATAATAATTGAATAATTCACTTCAATAATTGAAAAAGAATTGAAATACAGTTGCCGGTCGTTAATTCAATTGAAAAATCTGGGAGATATTAGTGATTCCTCAAACAAAACCTTTACTGCATGCGCCGGGTAAAAATGGAAATATATCATGAAAAAATTACGTGAATAAAAAAAATGTTTAAAAATATATTCTTTGTCATTTGGCAATTTCATCATATAGTACCAACTCCATGGATATAATACGCCATCGTAGAAGCACTCCACGAAGAGCCTCCGCGTATAGTTGGTGCATATAAGGAGACAAAAACCACGTGTTAAAAAGTCACCTCGCATGCTTAGATATATAGTGCTTGTAACCCGGCTAAAATACATAATATTTCTGTACTGATAATATAAGTGTGGTTGATCTCCCAGCTGATAACATTTGTGGCAACCGCGGTGGTATGTTCGCACAGACTGTATTTATGGTAAAGAGGTCATATTGTCAAGCTCTTTGTCCAGATCATCTTGGAAGTTATATTTTTCCCTCTCTTTGTCAGTGTCGTCTGCGAAGTAGTATTTTCCCGCCCTTTGTCAGGATCGTCTGCTAGGTCGTATAAAACGGTGCGATGAAATCCAAAATAAGTCAGTTGTTGTGCGATATTATTCACACGCGATGAAAGTTAACCATATATGTTTATGTGTTTATTTATTTTTACTTAAACAGTACTTTCCCATAACAACATATAATCCTGTTTAACGATGCAAAAAGGACCGAAAGAGCACCGCACTGGCAGCGCTCAGCGCTTCAGACAAGAGGTCGAGTACAGATTCATATCTAATTTATCTTTTGGCTGACATTATATGCGCGATGTGGGAGGTTTACTAGACCTTTATAAGGTTGGTTTATGCAGAACATATATAATATTATGCCTTCCTCGTTGGTATATCTCTCATCCCGATCTGACAGGGACCGGTGATTTATCAAAGAGCGGCCATGAAATGGAAGCGCAGGTATACTGTATGCGCGATTTATGCCCGCATATATATTTCTATTCAAACGAAAGAAAGTCGTTTCTGATATCGGTAGAATATATCGTGTTTATTATCTTACATATTGACGGTAAAGGAGATACAACCGTCCATAAAATGCTTAGCTTGTTAACACGAGCATCTGAATGTTTAAACACATACCATTCATCCTGGAACATATACGTGACATACTAAGAACGCGATACTGATGTTCTGTATTCGGTTTTCTCTGCTTTGTAAACATCTTATTCTCTGATTTTTTGTCTGAGTTTCTTTTTTAAAATGCCTTATTTAAAATAGATAAACAAGAATCGAGATTGTCGTAACTTTCATCGGTTTAAGTTCCGTTTTTATTTTACCATTAAAATTAATTTAATCAGAAAAATGACCCCGTTGTATTAACAAAATGGCCGCTTGTGTAATCTTACTATTTTATTATGAGAAAGGATTGACGAAATAAGCTTAATTATTAATACGAATCATATATATATATATAATATATATATATATATATATATATATATATATATATATATATATATATATATATATATATATATATATATATCCCTTTTAGTAAAAAGAAAGACAAATATTTAGGATACTGAAACACAGCCAAACAGACGGGAAGAGTTTTTCACTGCCATTTTGAAATCCAATTTTTTAAGTTTTTGATATACCTGAACTCCTTCGTTAACAAATTACGTACCTTGATTTTAAGTTTTCCTTGCATTGATATTTGGTGTCTAGATGTGACGATACGCTTTGTTGAAATAATATGTACACGGCTAAACTGTGGAAAGATTGGGTCCTGCATTGTCAAATTAACTTCTACTGAAAAGAAACACGTTTGTGTGAGTTGTTCATTATCGGGTTTAATATCTGCTTTTCACAGGTAATATGCTTTTTTTACTTTGCTGAGCTATCGCGTTGCTTTTGTTTACAGGCCCCCGTTGTTAATTGCTACACATGATACTGCCGAATAAACCGAACCAAGCTGTATAATAAACGACTGCTTTAAAATATACAGGTATATCTGCTCAAAATACTCCGATTCTTTTATACCGAGAAAGATTTGGGCTACATTACTGTAGTTCCGCTTTTTACGACATTTGGTAATGATCACGGCAGGAATTGATGCATGCACGGTTTCAATCGTTAATACGTATAAAAAATTGTCTGATAACTTAGAATCGTCTATATAAATCCCCTGCGTTCATTCTCCTCATTTCTGATTACGACATAGATCATGTTTTTGTTTAAGACTTGCGTTAGCAATATGCGGATTGTCTTTTCGTTAATCATGATCTGTCACTACACCATATATCGAAATGTTAACCAAGAGCGCATGAAAAAATATCCAAAGCATGGTTAGGTTTTCAATAAATTAAAGGCTTGGAAAATATAAGTTGTAACAAGATAGGTATTTGTGACATCCATAGCGATTACACTGCCAAGCAGACAACAGCTTCCCCTCAGCAGACGACAATTCCCCGCTCAGCAGACGACAAGCCTCACTCATGGGAAGAACATCTACAGAAAATACTCTGGTTTCAATCTGTGTACCATTATCGCAGCAACCGATACTAGGTAGCTATTTCACGCCAATAATAACAGAGTCCCGAAAAATAACAAGTACAGCGGGGGGAGATTCGTCTGAAGCAGATTTGATTTCAGTACATTGAGTGTTTGAATAATACTCGCATCTATGGTGAAACAATGCTGAAGGGCCACCCGTGGTTTCATCAAAGAAATAATACAAATTAATCACAACATACCAGAATCAAATTTCTTAAATATTGCTAATATCTTTTTCAGTCAATTCTACCGTTAGATATGAAAGGCGCACACATTAGTTGTTTTCTTTCCCATTTGTTAAGGTAACCGCGTTATTACTAAATTGGTTTTAAGTCAACTCTCGTGATTTCCAGATTGATGGGTTATGTGAACGCTCCGTGAATAAAATCTTTGCCAGACACACCTGGTCTGAAACAATAAAAAGTTATATCTTTTGCCCAAGCAATTAAATTTTTCATCTCCTCCACCTGTTTCATGTATGCAATCAACCTGATAATAAAAGTATGTGTATAATTTAATAATAAAGTCGGTTTTATTCCTCTTTTTCTATTTTTTCTCGACAATGTAATTGAAGTATTCCGAGTTTAAATCCAAATAATCTGAACACATGCAGAGACTTTCATGAGTGAAAGTAGACTTTTTTAAGTTTTAATGAAACTTATCTCGCAGACAGCAGGTGCCAAAGCGTTGGCTGACATTTTCATCTGGGTATCCCCAATTTCTTTTTACTTTAATTTAATCATTTATCAGATAATCTACAAATAACCATATGGAATAGGGAAGCAGTTGTTTTATAATAACGGTTCGAGGCATGTTTGATTAATTTAATGAAACGCAAAGATGAAATATTCATTAAAAAAGCGGCCTTTCTGGCAATAGATACCAATGTTGAAGTCTGCAATTATACCATTGCCCAAAGAAAAAAAAGCAATAGAGATAGAATAGGCTTATTTAAGGCATTGTGGTGTCTATTTTTCCTGTCTGCTAGTTATATTAATGTCATTTAGAAGTGGTTCTCTGACCAAAGCCATCTTTCATCCCAACATCATGCCAATCACACACACGCAAATAACTAAAAAGAAAAACAGAGACAAGTTTTATACTTGTATGGTCTCTAGTCCACTAACAGTATACCATTCAACCAAGTAGATGTCTAATCTGAAAACTGTCTGTGGTGCCTTGTATAGAAGTCTTTGTCAATGTCCCAATCCCTTTCGATTTAGTTTTCAAAGCTTTTAAAGAAACAAAGCTACGCAAGACAATATATCCATATTTTCTGGGGAAAAGCCATTGATATATCATGCATGATTTCTCATTATATATACATATGTCATAAAATATAACCAATATTCAGACACAAAAGCGGGTGCATTCCATTGACAAATAACATGGAAAACAAAACCTGCCAGAATTTTCTTTTTATTTTCTATCATCAATGTTTCTGCAGTTTGTTTTGGGGATTTTTTTTAGCTGAATAGTTCATTATATAGGTAAGTTGTAAAGATAAAATACAATGGCATGCTCATCGACAATCACTGAAAGGGACATAAAACATTCTTTAAAGGATTCTTTTCATGTTTCATGTTTATGCATTTCAAAGAAGAGGTCCATGGCCGGTGTCTAGTATTGTCTATATGGAGTAAGGTTGAAAATAGGGAATTGTTTGTTTTTTTAAAGTACATTCTGGAGTTCAGGTTTTGTAAGCATAGGACAAAGAATAACAGCTGTCTGTACATTGTACCAGTAGCACTTTGATTCGTTAGACAGGGGCGGATACAGGATTTGAGATTATGGGAGGGCAGAGAGGAAGATAGAGTAAGAGGGTACCTCTTCACATTTATATTAAAATGGCACAATAAAATGGCTCATCTGGGGTTGTTTTAAATGCATCATGACACAGTAACCGACTGTTTTCGGTATTCAGCGCTTATTATTCTATATCCCAGACGTAAAGTTCGCGAAAAGGAGCCGAGAACCCCCCCCCCCCCCCCCACCACCACCACCACCCGCCCCTGATAAAAATTTCACATCTTTTGAATTTAAGGAGCTGGGAAAGGACTTTCAGCTCAGACGCCCACCCTCTTAACCACTAATCTACCTCTTACATAAGGTATGCCTGTTATCACAGTATACAATTTGTTTCTATCTCGTGCCAAAAGTTAAAAATAAATTAAAAATAAATTTAAAAAAAGATCAACATCCGCCGATTGGCTATCAAACAGTGGTCATATACTACACTTCATACTTTAAGAAAGATGTACTCCAAGGCAAGAAAATGTTCGACCTGCGTGGTCACAGAAAGAGCTCTAGGAGAGCGTAAAATATAAAATTAGTGTGTAATTATATATATATATATATATATATATATATATATATATGAACCGATTAACATGCGCGAGTATACATACTCCTGTGTAAAAGAAGAGTATGCCTGATGGGTACGGATTCAAACTATATTTTCTTACGAGTAACTATACGTAAAGAGTATATGGTGTCATATGAACATATATATGTCTTTTGTAGGTCAAGTAATTCAGTTCTATTGGTTCTCGTTGAGTTGAAACATGGTCATTAATACTTGGATGAAACTCTTGATAAAGGGGGCGACCCCCCCCCCCCCCCCCCCCAATAAATCTGTCCAACGCCGTTTCAATTATTACCTGGGAGTGCTTGGATGGTAGACCATTCCGATAAACGTTCCTTTATATTAAATATAAATGATATAAAAAAAATGATTGATTTATTGGATTGATTACATTTCTAATAGTCAATGTACCAATATAGAAATTCCAGTGTACTAGTATTTATCTGCAAGACATCTAATATCGCCTTCAAGGGAGATCTAGAGAACAAGTAGGAAATAGCCCATGGGTCATAGTGCTCAGCTGCTAAGCATAACCCATGATATGATTATGACCAACATTCCCTTCAATTTTGTTCAGATTGTGTACAATGACAGAAACATCTGAGATCAAAGCATACGACATGGCAAGTTAATGATGAATTATTGGAAAACTGATGCGTTTTTATATTGGCTCCGCCTGCTCTAAACAATCCACGAACAACATGAATACAAATATAAAGGTAATTTTACAATCTAAAAAAATAAAAGTAAAATTCGTGAAATGTAACAACCAGTGGCAAACCTGTCTTTTTAAACTGATGAAACCCTATGATCAACAAGAATATCGATTCCAGGACAACACATGCAATCACTTTTAAGAAACCGACAGGGTTACTGTATTTTGGCAGCCTACAACTTATTAAAAATGCGTAAAAATGTAAAAATATAGGTGGCACCACAAGTCTTGTTCAAGCTGCTGAGAGCGATAAAGCTATAGGCAACTGTTCGGCAGGCAGCGATTTAACTTAACCCGATTTCGCGTCAAAGAATAATTCTTAAACTTACGGGCCACAAATGCTGCATATCCACGAACGTTAGTTTTTTTCAGAAGCTGTATGCTAGAGTATTGTTATTTAATCAATTACAATGCTGCATCAATTACGAGGAAAACATGAATAAAATACATAATGTTGCCCTTTTCAATGTCTGCTGAGTATTATATATTGAATGTGTAGTATTAATGTAGGGAAATGAATATTAGATATAACGATCGTATTGTAGTGACTGAATACAGTGTTTCAGTGCATGGGTGTGCGTTGTCATCACGCGTACTATACAAGCCGTGGTGAGTAGTCAACGATCCGGCTGCTGAAATTTAATACGACGGCCCGGGCCCGCCATTTGCGTAATAAAAATAGATTTACATCTTTGCAGGAGGTTGAATTGAACTCAACGGGCTGGTATCAGGTTAACTACACTAGGTAAATATTGCTTAACGACCCATTGGACCACCTTATGGTTATAGATATAGATGCTCTTTATAAGATAAATCCCACGTAGCATAAGGTTATTCAAAATAGGCCGTACGCATAAACTAAGTTTCGTAGCTGCTGCTGTATATTAAAAAATAAACTCAGCGCCCAGACAAATATTTGCTGAAATAAACCACATCTGTAAAAGGAAACGACATATCTTTTTCTTTTAAAGCTTACATTTAACTGCTTAAAAAGTAAAAAGTGTGTGTGTGTGTGTGTGTGTGAACGCAAAGTTACCCTCAGTTTAACCAGTGTTGAAGATTAACATTTACACATCAAAGGTTGCACTACCTGGAATTGAGAGTTCAAGTCCCTCCATCCCTACCCCACTTTTCGACCAAGGGGTGCTTCAAGGAGGCAAGAATATACCTAGTTCCGTCAGTGACACGGACACAATATTATAATTTATTAAAAGAAACTTACTGTTATGTACGTATTGCACAATTTCTTTTACGTAAATAAACATAAAGAAACGATTGTTTTGAAAGGGTAAACTGAAATCGTAGAGGTAATCTGAAATCGATTTCGAGCGTAACCTTACCCCCCCCCCCCCTCCCCGCCCCCTCTGGTTATCTAAAGCGGGGGTAGTCTAAAACCGCTACACCAGTATTAAAACTAAGCTACCCCTTTCAGATTACACGAGGTGTCCTGCACCGTATTTATGTAACACCTACGCTTAATCCTGATTTTACGTTTCCCCTGTTCAGATACCCCCCCCCCCCCAACTCGATGATTTAGTTAAAATTATGAATATTTGGAAAGAAAAACAAAAGTATAATTAAATCTTAATTATACTGATATATACCGCTTATACACTAGAAACAAGGACACGGTATATTAATGAAAACAAAAGATTAAACCTTATTGAAGACAGCCAGATGACAAAATACAGTAAGTGAATAAAAAAGTTTTACAAATGTAGACTGAAAATTGCAGATATGATGAAATGGATTTCAATGTAAACGAAATCAGGTTAACCTCCCTCCAGAAATATGAATACAGCATATTTTTTAAGATCCGGGGGTAACTTAAGGGGGTATCTTTATTAGGAAGTAATCTGAAATCGCTACACCCTTATTGTAGCATGACGAAATGGAGATCACAGTACTCACCCTCGTCTCTGTCAGGTTGAGTTGTGCCGACAACTCTGCCACGTCGACACTGCTAAGGTAATGTGTGTGCCTGAACTTTTCTTCCAGAGTGTTGACTTGGTGTTGTGTGAAGGGGATTCTGGGATTTCGTCCGAGTTTTCGTTTCTTCACTCCCTCTTTTCTTTTGATTCCTGAAACATGGTTTTTATATACTGAACGCAGGATTCATCTATAATTTTCACAACAATAACAAAAATTTTACATGAAGAACTAACAAAAGTGACCCACAATTTCAAACACACAAGAGCACGAGGAAATATTTCCAAATATCTATCTCCTTTACCTTATTAAATTTTTTTTAATTTCCTCATATTTTCCCAGGAAGGGTTCGTTCTTTTTATCCCCTAGCTCCTTTTTTAGCATTGTTTCCAGTAAACATGAACCATTTGACGTTTATGCATATAAAGGCATCTATTTAAAAGTCGTTAATAAATATCCTCACTCTGTCATTTCTTTTAATTCATGAAACTTCACAAAGCCGTGAAACATCCCCTCCCCTTTTCAATTGCTGTCAATGACATATGCTTTAATGTAATGTATTATGGGATTTCGCTGACATTGAGCTGGACCTGTTCTTTTTTGTCCACTTGTAATTTACATTTTCTGTTAATATCATCAGTTGTTGTATATATTCATTTGACCTTAAAACAACAGCCCGACCGGATGTTCTGTCAATATGAAGGCATACTAGCAATACAATGATGATGTGTCCGTAAAGCTGTCACTGTGTTTACTCAAGGGTAGGTATATGATTTAAAATTAATAATAATTTATAATTTAAAGTCCTTTTTTGGTAAATACACGCAATTTTACGCGCAATTTATCCATAGCAACAAAATCTAATATACCTGACGTATCGGCCGAGTGCCCAAAACACATTGGCTCACCATTACCATATTGTTTAAAGTCACTTTATTTTATGTATAATGCACCAAAAATAGTATTCGTTGTCCCTTTTTTTGCAATTGCAAAATGAGTGTTCAAATGAACAATGAACAATTCCAGAGTTTTACATTCATGCTTTATATCTGTATAATTTCTTGTGATCATGTTACACCAGGAAAAAGTTTAATTGCAGCAATTGTTCTTTAAAAATGCTATTGTCTGAGAAAATTTTCTCCGGTTGCATAAAAGATCAGTAGCAGGCCCAGCACCCTTTTCCCTATAATTCTAAGAGATAAAAAAACTTAAGTATAAAATAAAAAAATAAGAAAAAAATGACCGACAAATAGTGAGGCAAGTGGGAGAAAAGACTTTGCAGTAATATAACGTATTAATTGATAAATATATTAAATTACTAACAAATATAAATATAAACTTGTCTCACAAATATAAATAAAGATATTTATCTATCGCCTAAAATTCTTTCTCGACCTATCTTCAACATGTGAAACTTTGTTACATTCCTCTTCGTAAAATCTGATTCAGGTTGTTACAAAATTTAAGAACTGGAAAAAAGATATTTACACAAATCAAGAGAGGCAACTTTCAACTGGTCATTGCTGAAATTTCTTTATAAAGAGTATGCATTATATAAGAATACGGAAAGAAACAGTGCACATGAACTGTGGAGAATTATAATCAAATTCCTGGGTTTCCTTGTGACTTGCCTCCGAACAATCTGGACGATTATTAAAGGCTTTGACACTACCGCGCAACCGGAAAATGTTGCGGTGGCGTAATACACGTGTGAGAACAAACCCGACACTTCCGGTAGATGATAATTTGTATATAACGTCCCATAAATAATTGCCTCAACAGAACACTATATGTTCACATCCACTGAGTAAAATGAGATCAATCTTGATACAGTGGTTATACTTGGTCTTGCTTCTGTAATTGCTTGTAAGTGAAATAAATATTGCAATCATACGCCCTGATAAACCGGTGAACTATTCAAATGCTTTTCCGAGGTCATGACTTGCACTTTCCAAGGTACATACGATTCAAAGAATATGTCAGCCTGGCTTAAGGCGTTATTAATTATCCAATTTTAAACTATCGAATTAGTGCATAACGCTAATGTCAAAGCAGCTGCTGTTAGATCTTTAATTTTTTGATTGAATGAATACCTACTTTCGTATTTACTACTAGTTTTTTTCTTGAAATACAGCAAAGAAAGATGATCTCACTTCATTTGAAAAAAAAAATGTTTTTGAAAAGCGTCATAAATTTTTGGAATGTAAAAGGGAATCGGAAAATCTAGTGTGGGCATTTCTCAGAGGTTTAGAGAATGACAGGCGTTTACCATTATGATCCCATTCCGTATTTTATTCCAATTTGTCCTCGGAAAATCGCCCAGGTTAAAGCCTTTGTGTTGTACGACAATTTATCACAAGCATATGAAGTTAAATTATTGATCGAAGACGTTTCTATGAATAAAATAAACTGTCAAAATAATTATAAATCCCCATATACATGGAATATATAAAACTTTTTTTATTTATTTCTAAAAATTAGATAATTATACATAAATAAATGGATTGGTTGGTTTTATCAATTTGATCAATCATTTCAAAATCGCCAGAGGAGAAAATGAATTGTCTTATATCACTTTATTTGCAAATTATTTATTTATGCGTTAGAATAGAACATCTTCCCGATATAGGCAGGGTCTTCTTAAATAAAGTTTATTCAAGGAGAAATTTTCATTACTATAAACAAGAGTAATTTCTATCAGCATTGTAATGCATATATTGATTAACCATAGAAATGCTTTATATATTTCCATTCACCGAGCCGTCCATGAACTCCCCAAAAGTTATAACTCTTGTTATAGAGTGTTAAGAAATGTTTCGTATATTTTTCACAGTTTACAAACGCACAAAGAAAAAGTAAATTACCGAAAAAAATTGTTTTTAAGATGGAACATGACACACATACATGTTCGAAACTAAAATGTGAATAACAATGACCGCTCACAGATATCAAGAGAGACTCAGTAAGGAAATTCAGCGAAACAATTCGTAGTAATCCAGTAAATGTGTATAGTGTGGTATATCAGGTCTAAGTATTTTTAAACTATCTTGGTTCAGTTTTATCTATGTATCTAAATTACTTTAGGTCCCAATAATGTTAACATGTTTCGGAATCTTCAGAATATCTGCTTTTGCACCTGAAAAATATAGATAAAGTTTGTGTTGCTGGATTGAAGATTTAAAAATTTGAGGAAACGTTAGCATTTGTACTAACACACGGTATTTCTCAAATCTGCCGATAAGTGTGAATTTAAAATATCTTAACGTTATTGTTGTCGATTTATATCATCTTCCCCCCCCCCCCCGACTAAACTTTTAAAAATTAAGACAAACTAATAAATGATACTTTTTTTAAAAGCCCTGCTCCTTGAAATAGAATATAAAAAGCGCGTTTTAGGTGTTCAAACATAAGTGCAAGCCTCAGAGAAATTATACTCTGAAAGTTTAAATACGGAACATCGATTTATTAATTTCTCTTCTCTCAACGGCATTAAATTATCCAGATAATAAAAGTTTCAGGCATATTTACCGAGTTCTTTGACCGACGTGTCAATCAGAATAATATATTATTATATAAATTGGTATATTTTTAGCAAACAATAATAGCAAAATATACAAATGACAGAACATGAAAATAAAGTATTTATTTATTTCAGTTATGTTTCCTGTGCTTTCTATTAGCAGTAATGAACATTTCATATATTTAAAGAATAAGGATGCAATAATTAGAAAAAATGTGACACAGATCGTCCAATTCTAATCAAATCAATTCAAAACATCTTAATCAATTTTTATTATTCTCCTAAAATTCCGTTTTGCGATGCGACGCATTTCAATTAAAATGAGTTTTAAATGTGGACATAATCATCAGTTTTGCTTTTACTTTCTTTGAATAATTAGTTAAGATTCTAAGGTTTTCCGAGAACTCAAAATATTCGATTATTCAGACCAATCATAATATATAAAACCTGCTTCCTTTATTAAGATTATTTCAAATGTTAGTTGTTGAAACGTAAATGTAAGTAACTCAAACTTTTTAACAGCTGCGCTCTTCAGCAAATGGACCGCAAGAATGTTATAGGCTTTGTCGTTCGTGTGTAGTATACTCAGACGCCTTTGAATTTCAGTACATTTTTTTTGTGATAAATATGAAATAATGAAATATATGTAACAATTTGCTACATACACTTATGCGAATTACCCTAAATATCCACGCAATATATATGTGCGAAATATACACACACATATATATTATATATAAATGTACAGCATTGAATATTATGAGTTCATATATGTACACATACAGTACTTTCAAATACTGCACTAAAATGAATGTTATTTGAAACGCGATACTTGTTTATCATCAGAGTTTAACATTTCAGTATTCAATTACTTCTGCGAGGTGTTAGCTTTATGGCAGTCGGAGGTATAGGGTTATGTTTATGAAAAGGTTATAACAATATAAAAACTGTCACCGTGAGGTGTACATACAGTACACAGGTATGCCCCCAGGCAAGGTCATTATGCAGAGTATATAAATATGTATTCTCTTGTTTACCTGTCTGCTTGAGCTAGTTATGGAGATGTAACATTCACACTAACTGCTAAAAAGGTATATATAGACTATTTATATATTCTACATGACACACCAGACATGAACGTGCCAGGCTCCAATTTCTTTAAACGTGTCAGTGAACAGATTGTCGTGCGACAATACAAAGTCTTTCACAAGCAAGACCCCCAACTACGTTACAGTATAGTTTTGAAAGATTACCACTTACAAGACGGTGGATGATTTACGACATCGACTGAGAATACGCCCGTTTTTCGGCCGGGTGTCGCAATAATGCCGGCTTAACATTATTTACATTTTAAACTAGAAAGAACAAAAGAACCTCATCTCCGGCTTGAGATGTTCAGTGGAGCTTGGTTTTCTATTGTCCATGCTACATTAATGGCAGAGAAGCCACACACGGTGTTATGAGTTATTATCATTCACGGGAACACTGTTTTATACCGCATAAACTTACAGGTTGCAAAGCATCGGTGGCTCCTAAGCGCTTTATTAATTACCCTTAATGTCTGTTCCCACCAGATCACACGTGTGTGTTGTGGATATTTTACATCTCATGAAATATCATTTTTACACTATAACCTTCATCCCGACAAAGGATAAAAAGCGTAACCTTTCCAACCATTGTCAGGCGTCTGTATGTATACACCCATGAGTAGCTATGAGCTATTATATGCCACGACATCCAGGCGTGCTCAAACTTGGTGTCATCAAACCGTAACATATGTCCTAAGGGAGCTGACTCTTCCTTTGAGCCGGACAATGCATTGGCAACATGCATTCTGTTACAGTGTATATAATTGTTATGATTGAGTGACAATTAAGTCCAGCTGTAAGGATGCGCCAGAGCGTTTCAAATGAGGTAATCATAACGTAGAATCAGAGACTCCCCTGTACTGTCACAACTATACAGCGACTTGTACGTCAACTTGTCATCCTTACTCACCCGTACCCTGATCTCGCTGGACACGTAATAGCCCCTACGTCAAACCCCGTCTCTCTAGTGATGTTTTAATTTGCAACCTGCCTTATATAACCTCCAGTGACTTTATAAATTCTTGCCACTTAAGGGATTAAATTACTCAACTTACAGTGACTTCATATATAATATACATACTATACGTGCTATTTTACGAATTTAGATACAGGATTTTTTTCTAACCTTTGACACGTACGCTTCCTCGAATTAATATCATGTGATATGTGATCTTCCGTGAATTCACTCTCTAGTGAAAGGATTTAATTGCTAAAAATTTATTTTTAACCCATGACATCTAATCGATCGTTTGATTGTAAATTATTTATATGTTATTTATTTTTTAAACATCCATGATTGTACTGTTTACAATTCTCAGTATTATTTATTAACCCTTACCACGATAACCCCCCCGTGCATTGATTTCCCCCTCGTAACTTACTTGGTAATTTTGGTGGACGATATCTTGTGCATTGCAACCAGGAATAATCTTCTTGTGGACATTCTGTCCTGTCTGTACTGTGGTGTGATAAGGGTAGGGGGTCCTCCCCAACCCCTAGGGGTAGCGGACTTTGTATATCTTTGGCCAGAGAGTGTCCATCACGGCTACTGCTAACCGATAAGTCTTTAGGTTTTTCACTGTCTTCAGAGCTAGGTTGGCCGAGGATTTCATCAATGGTGAATTTGGTGATTTTTGAGGTAGTGATTTTGCCTTCGTGACTATTACATCCGCTAATACTACCACCGTTTATTTGAGGCCACATGACCGATTTGAAGTCTCTTGGAAGCTGAAACCTGAGAAAACCTCCGTGGATACCTGCATTTTTAGCGCTGAAGTTCCCTGCTAACGTCATGTCTTCTCGGGGCATGTCAGGCAGGGGGACACCCCGTCCGTATGATGTTGGACTGGAGGTTAAATTCCCCCAAACTGAGTAAGGATACAAATAACCCCATGGCACAAGTCCGTAATGTTCAAAATGTTTCTTCATATCTTGCCAGTTTTGCTGAGCAACCACCATGTCAGGTGTTGCTTTGGTTTGATCCTCTGGTAGCGAGCACTTACTGACCGGAGACGAAGCCATCCTTAGCGGGACAGGCTTTAAACTCCGCGCGCACGTGATTTCACTTTGCAGTTCACACCTTGCACAACTGTAGGTGAGTACAGCGGAAAAGCAAGCAGCCTTCAATAAAAGCTATAAACAGCTATGACTTATTATTGAATATGATTATATGGTGACAAGCCGGAACCAACCAATGAATGACACGGGGCGGAGAGAGTGACAGCGAGACGCAGTGGCAGGCTGCCGCTCAATGGAACGCCTGCGCGCGGCCTTTCACTGGAGGCGTGGTAGACGACCGTATGCGTGTGTCGTCTGCTCAAGATGATGTCTTACCGTGCCGTTGGACAATGCATATATTATCCCAAAAGAGTGTCTGCTGTTTCATCTCATTATAACTTAAATGGTGCAGGTATGTCCGGGCGACGACGGTGAAAAGTTGCTGACTTAATACTGACACTGATGGGGCCTTGATAACTACCTGGCAACAAGTATTAGGAATCGTATACTTTATGCGACACCCATTTTCAGATAAGATATTAAGCATGCATGACCTATGACCCTGGGGATTTTCTTAAGGGGTCCGATTTTGTCAGAATTGGCCAATATACATGTAATTTCATCACCCCGATTGGTCACAACAATAGACTACCTGTGGTGAACGATCTTTGTCCGTCCGATTACGTACCACGTGGTCTCTGACTGTTCACGAATGTTGCCAGTTTCACCTGTTCTTCCAAGACCAAATGCTTTTGTTAGGCTTTTCACTACCCTATAACAAGTTATCATATCTCAGATAACAATCACAAAGCAGAAAAACGAGAACCCCTAAATTTGATTTAAATGCAGAGCCTTGTATAGCTGGACAAGCATTAGTGTAAACAGGTAACAAAATGCGCAATCTCTGTCGCTACTCACACACACACACACACATTATATGTCTATACTCAAAATATATATTTTCATAAGAAATTTACATTCTTTGTGTCTTGGCATTCTTTAAATTTCCTTTTTTATACCTTCGGAATTGTGCAATAACAAGCTATAATGTCATGTGCGCTTGTGTGTATAGCAAATTAACAAATTATATTGTCATTTACACTATTTGTGCTCCATTAACATCAATATATCATTTATTTGGGGATCATAAGGATTCCTTCATGAACGAGCATACTTTCAGAAAGACCCTATCTTTGTACTTACATCTTACATCTCTTTATCTGTATATATATATATATATATATATATATATATATATATATATATATATATATATATATATATATATATAACGGAGATTGTTTCAACATTCTCACCGGTTTCTTAGGTAAATCTTTTATTTAAGCGAATGTATAGCTGTGCTAATAAAAGATTACCAGCCTGTTGCCTGATGACATAACAATGATAATATTAACCTAAACACAATGAGTATAGGTGAAATATAGATATTTTAATTATATTTTATAGTATGAATTGATAAGCATACATAAACACCTAAGTATTTTATACAGTTTCACTTCGTTTTCATTTCTGTTTCTATGCTGTGATATTAAACCTGTTACACCCTGACTCAAATAAAATACGCCCATCTCAGAGATTTGTGGAACAACAATGGAAGCATGTAAATTGGTTTTCCTCTTAGAAAATACTTATCCTAAAACTTTACTTATATAGGTTCCTTCGTGTCTTTCTGGACAAAATACAATATTAACTTTTGGTTTTATTATTTCTTTTAAATTATTTTCTAACTGTTCTTGTGTAGCTAATTACCAAAAAAAATTATATTTGTGTGTCTGTGCTATGGGGTTTCATTTCTCTCCCGCATTTAATTACATTAAAACCAAAGAAACCAAACACTTAAAGCACACTTACTGTTGGAACGGTGTCGATGTTATTCTTGAAATAATAATACACTGTTTCACTGACATGGGAAACTATTGTAATACTTAAGTATCATGAGGCATGTGTCAGAAGGTTCAATTAATAATACCCTGGAACTGCAAGTTAAAATTTAAAATCACTGAATCACTGATATTACTAATATGATAGTGAGTCTAGAAATGAACCTTTCGCTCTTTCCTACATGTATCTCTTTATATTTATACACACACACACACATATATATATATATATATATATATATATATATATAAGTTAAATTTGATTTGGTCACAAGAAATAGAGCTAATGCCTAAATACAAAGTGAAGACGATAGTCTAATGTAATAAAATTCTAATATATATATATATATATATATATATATATATATATATATATATATATATATATATAGGTAACTTTTTCAACTCGTCAACAGGAAAAGAGCAAATTCATTACTTCATCGCCCATGCGAAGGGAAAAAAAGCACCAAACGCCAGCAACAGTGACATCAAGTAACGCCACCACGCGGAGAAAAAAAACAGAAGGGTTCCAGCTTATATAAGATTATTGGCAGCCCCCTAATGCTGCTTCCACATGAAGCTTGAAATATGAAGTAAAAAGTGAATAATTTCTTTATATCCAGGGGCTCTTACTATTAGTAAACGTCACGTGCATGTCAAGGCAACGCTTAAAAAACAAATGTTGTCTGTTCTAGTGGCATTCAAATGGGCTGTCAGCGGTAAACGGCAGAAGCGCACAAGTGGAGTTGCCAGAAATGACAACCCGGGCCAAGAGGTTGGACGCTGCGAATGTCTGTGTGATCCTCACTGGGTTTAATGAACGCAGCCTAATGGATTCTGATTGACAGGTTATGGGTAACCAGAACTCCATGCGCATGCGCGGTGACCGTCCGGGCAGAAGACCATATGTGATGTCTTTATATCTACATTTCCCTTCCAGGCCTGTTATTATTTTTTAATCTATATTTTTCCTAAGGAATTCTCGCTATAACAGTGAAGTCGAATGTTGCTTTTATCCCCTGTTTCTTGATCAATCTTTCTACTCCTCTGTCTCCATCTTCTAATGTTTGTCGGTCTGTCTCTCATATTTTTATATGTGTTTCTATCTCTCTTAATATATTAGAACGACTATATATACATCAAGATAGCGTCGCACACATATTAGTTAACTAAAACCCCCGATACCGTGAAAAAAAATATGCGTGTTTTAGATCAAACCTTGAAAAACTAACTAAAAGGACCGCGCGCCAATCAAATTTTGCCGGACATCCCTTAAATCTGCTGGCAAACTCCACTGATTTCGAGCCCTGTGTACACACATATATTCATTTGTATCCAGGACATTGGCAGTTAATTTACAACCATTGCGAGTGTGCAGAACGGGCGACATAAATAGGAGAACCAATGACGAATTTTATCATTTCATTATTTATTAAATTGAATTTTCGAAAAATATAACGATTGAGGCCTCCTGGATGCATAAATAGGAAATTCATGACTACATCCAAAAAATCTTTTCATGAATGTCTTAGGGGGGATTAATAAACTAGTTTTTGGTGGGTAATAAGGTACCTTTCACCTCCCCATTTAAGGGAAATAAAAGGAGATTTTTTACGTAGGGGTTGAGAGAAAATTCCGTCACCCAGATAGTTTAAATAGAATCTGCATATTTTTTCCTCAAAATCTCAGGCAAATGTTCATCTCATATTAACAGGCATTATAGGTGTCACTTCTCCCAATGAATCGCTATTAAGATTAGCTTACATTATTCAGTGTTTTGCTTAATGTTCGTTATGGAGGTGATTTAGAATCACATTTAAATAACAAAAAATGAAGTATCGAAAATCGGCTAATATAACTAAAATACATACTCCATAATCTGTGACGCCGTTGAAGACAATTTTGCTATATTGGGAGGTGGTTTATGTTCTCTTGGTCACAAGTAGGGTGGGTAGGGGGGTGTGTGCGTGGGGGGGGGGGGATTGCCACAATAGAGGGAGGAGGTCTTCTTTCAGTACTTCTTTGGATTGCTCCTACCCCCTCAGATTTACTCACCCCACAAACAAAACACATGTCTGTTTTGATTAACTAAACAGGGAAATGATAATCATCCAAAATAATTTTATAGTTTCAAGGACGTTAGAACATTAACTGGTCCTACTGCCAAATTTTTTATGTAAAGACATACCCTACTTTAAAAAAATGAATTGGCATTACCTCAAAACTCAAATAAACATTTATTGGGCATTGAATTCCCTGTGACATGAAAATATATGAAACTAATATTAAAAATACTATGAGGAAAAAATAAAATGAGTAAAAGAATGAATCATACATAATTTTAAGCACTTATATTTCCTTTGTGAGGAAAAAGGGCTCTATTTCCCTTGGGAAGAGAGCTATACTTTTCTGTTAATATCAATTCCTGCTAAAATGACATTCTTGAATCTGTTAATCCTTAATTAATTGAATATTGTCTGAATGCACAAGAGAAATGTTCCTAAATATCTATTTCCAAATAAGGTGAACAGCAGTATCTTGGATTATTTTTGACCAGAAGTCATAACTTTAATATGGAGAGACATATTGAGATGTTATAAATTTAATGACGTCCTCATAGTTTGAATTAAACCTAATTTGTAGGCCATCATTTTTGACCAAAATGAGTATGTACTAACAAACCTGAACAACTATATGGCAATTTCTATATTCCTAGACGTACGTTACAAACAAAACAAAAAAATACGAGGAATAATAATATATAATTTAATATACATTGAAGATTTCTGATATGATAATATACATGAATGACACTGGAGACATGAGTATACCTGGTATAATGGATACCTATGGTTCTCTAAACAATGCCCCATACATGTAATAGGCCGCCAAAATACACCTAATGTAAGGTATAATAAAGGAACTAATAATATGCCCAATAAACTATTTATGAACACAGCTAAGCAAATCATGCACAAGAAAATTGAAACTACTTTTACTCTGTTTAAATTATGAGAACAATTAACAAATTAGTATGTATTTCATTTCATTTTTGCGTTGTTTTTTTTTTGTGTCGAAGGATGTTGCCGGAACCTTTAATAAATAACCCCAATTTATGTTATTGCTACTGACAATGTTGTAGACGGCGGATGATTCGGGTTGGGGTGTCCGATTACTGAGCGATGGATACAGTTTGTCGAAGGGATAAGAGCGATCACCTCTGCAGCCTTAACTGTTCATTCCAGAATTGCACGGAGCCAGAGACGGATGCGGTGTGAATCTTGTTACCATTAAGAGAGTTCATTCATTTTATAGCGATCAATTTTCACAAATTCCCCGAAACTGGCGTGATAAAAATAATAGTCCTTCCCATTTGCTCATTTGAAATGTACCCGTCCCGTTGGCCTTTCGCCACGCGGACAGCCCAGTGTGCCTTTTGTCCGCCCGCAAGCAGTGATTCCGCTCACTCTTGACAAGAAAGAGTCGTTTTGACTTTACCCGCGTCAACTCATGATAAATTGTCACTTAGTTTATTATGGTCCATCAAGTCGCTATTACTTTCTTACACCCGCCAGGTTGTGATTAAAATGGGGAGGCTGGTGAGAGAGCCAGATGAAAAGAGCTTCACTGGCAACCATTTGCTAATCGCCGCTGCCTCCTCACTACCCAGTGAAGACAGATGACATCTTATTTGTTTAGGAAGCTGGCAGTTTTGGACCGCAACCGCCGTCGTGTCTGGCCCGGCCAATTCGCTAATAGCATTTAGAGCCATGAATGAGCATGTTGAACATCGAAATCATCCACTTAATCGATGGCGGTGATGGTCGGCCCGCGCAAAACACCTGGGACCAAACGATAGCATCGCTTCCTGGCGGGCTCGTCCCAGGATGCATCGCGTTTCCTGGAAATGCGCGCCTTTTTTTCTCAACTTTAAGTAGCTCCCGTTAGCACATTCGCCTGGAGGATCACGCACTCGTGGAATGATGGGATGGAGTGTTTAAAAACCTAGCTGGTCCCTACTGGGATTCAAATGATACTGCTACATAAAAATCCTACTATCCTTTAGTATACTATTTTTTCTTATTCCCGGCACCATTTGACGCGTTAAATGTGCTGAAAACTGTCTAGCTGGAGTACCACTTGATGCGAAATAAAACCATATAACATAACTCAGTGACATCTTTTATAACATGAACTCTGTCAATGTAAGATTGGAGCAGTTTAAAGATTGAAAATTATTTAAATTTAATTAAGTGTTTTTATCTGTAAATCCAATGGCTGTCATATTAGGTTCCTTTTGGCTTCTGTTCCGCCTTAGTAGCTTCCAGCTACCCACAAGACTTGTTAATCACATCAGCTAATTGATTGCAGGGACATTTTCATTACTCAAAGGGCAGTCGCTTTCTGTTTCGCCATTGTCAGTTTCTTTGTTATCTAAATTGTGCGTTAGGTCACGAATCACAAATTGACGATTAATTAGTGAATTGTGAACTCGAGTCTTTTGTCGCCACTGAATTAACAGAAGCATCATAAATACATTTTGCATAGTCCATCAGAAGTAATAATGAAGGCCATTTAAATTAAGCTGAACTAGGAGGGCAAAATAAATTGGTAATTGGATAAGCATGAAAACTTTCTAGGGTAAAGATAAACGCTGCTTGAATATTCCGAAGGCTGGCACGACTGACAACAATGAGCTTCCATCTTTTTTCATTCTGTTACTCAGATGTGTTATCTCTAAATTAATTATACCTCATCCCTTATCTTCTTTATCCCATTTATCATTGCTTTATTATTCGGATATATAAGGGGGGGGGGAGTCTAATGTCATCATTTGATTATGCCTAGAGCTAAGTAACTGTGTTATCAGTGTTAATAAGACCACCTACAGAAGATTTAGAAAACTGATATAAATATATAATTGTAGTTTTACAAAGCCGAAACCATTCATCTGTATAGCTCATATTATCCTTATGTATAATCATTAATTAGATTACATCAATTTCTATATAAAGGCTATACCTTCGGATGAATTGAGGTACAGCAATCAACATTGTTAGGCCTAATATATCTTGATCACAACAGAATGCCAGTTACTTTCCTCATACATTAACAATAATAAATCCCTACATAAAAATTATTACATGCCAGTGTATCAAATGTCATACAGGTACGACAGAATATATACTTTATCATCTGTTTAACGTCCACCCGTTTTTCATGATATTGATGATAGATCTTGAATTTTTTATTGAATTAACACACTGGACAGCGAGGCGTTAAGTACCATCGGCTTAACATCGGGAATCACGTCGGAAATGATCGAGAAACATCGGGAAAACAGGGAGGAGATCAAGAATTGAGACAATATCGAGAAGACCGCAGGAAATTTGGAATAACCTAAAAATAACATCGGAATACCATCCGGAACCATCCATAGACTTCGTTAGACATCGGTTAACATCGGGAGTCCATCAAGTTATTACGATGTTTCACGAGGTAACACCGATGTCTCCGGCTTAGTCCCCGATGTTGAGATCTCCGCAAGCCACGTAGCTCCTTGTTCTCTGTTGTAAATATCACCGGAGTTGACATTCGGTTGACATCAGGGTGACACCGGAACGAATTGGGAACATAGCATTAAACCATATGTTTAATCTGACCAGGATTATCGGTGTGAAAATGCTTTACGTGTCGAGTGATCGTGTCATTTTCAGATAACATAACGGTCAAATGATCGGGTCTAAAGGAACGGCTATGGGATAAGTTACACTCACTGTAAAAAGTTCGGATGATTGTTATGTTAGGAAAACGTATACTAGATATCAGCCATCGTGCATTAGGGCTAAGCCATGGTTAGTTTCATAACACCATATTAACATAAGTGGTCACAAGCTTGTTTGTGAGCGAAGATATATTTGAAAATCTTGTAATATTTGTTAATCTCTCATGGCAAAAGCTCGCCTGCCTGTGCCCAACATTGGATGACTATAGCATATGTAAGCAGACACAAATCATAATTCTTACTCCTATACGAAAGACAGAGAAAAAATATTTTCCGACACCGAACAGTAAATGTCAAAGAATCTCACATCAGAGCATTTGAAGTCTTTTATATCAGAAGTCTTCAGCAACATCACGTATCCTTTATCAGCATGCAGAAGGCCTGCGAGCCTTTATCACGTGACCAGATGATTTTGTTAATGAGGCGATGTCTATTGCAAAGTGTCTAGGCCTTTGCCGTGATTTTTATTGATTCATGAAATCAATCTGTCTCCTCCACAGGGGCGGATTTAAAATATGAAAATAGAAACAAAAAATCGATTTTAACACCAAAACAATTGCCCGAATTTGCGTCTCTCGTTTTTCTACTAACTTCTGTAGACTACTCATGCATAAAGTCCGTTGGCATTTCCGGCACCCCTGTACATTTTCGTCTTGTTCTAGGTATTTCTTTCACTTGCTAATATTTATTTTGTCCCAATGTCCTGTCTTTGGACACTGTTGGTCCTTTTCTATCGCAGCACCACGGCGCATGTTTTTTTTTTTTATATTCTCAACACTAAACAGGTTTTATGCATTAAGTACCAAGGAAATCAATTTCAACATACCCAAATTGTATACGCCAACAGAATCGGATCTGAAATACTTTTGCTTGAATATAAATAAATAACTTAGAATATTAATCAGGCGGCATTTGCAGAAAAAAAACTGATGAAATAGGACTGCTAGTCCTGTAGACCATTGCTGTGTTTTGAACCTTGAATATGCAACCTTTTAGGATGGAACAAGTTCATTTTTCAGATACGCTGTAAGTCAAGCTAACACTTAAGAATTTAAACTGGAAAAACTGTGAAATAAACTGAACACCATTAAGCCATAACACTATGATCTTAAGCAAATTCCTGATTTTCATTGCTTCGACTCACAAAAGATTTTATTGGATCTATATGGACATAAATCTCGGATAAACAGAACAAATGTCTCATCTGCAGTTATATATCTGGTAGATTTTAAATACCTTCAGCGTTAAATTATGCCCTCTCTCGCTGTCTCCTAAGATACACTTCACAGATTTTCTCTTTTAAATCAGTCGATTAAGTTTTAAGATATATTGTATCATAAACATAAACAAGCCCACCAAGACAGTCACACAACAGTGCATTCTGTGATATTAATCAATAATTTCCTTATGAAATATTACTTTGTGGCATAACAGCATTTCATGATGGGATTTTGCATAAGCTTTGTACATATTTTTATTAGTGAAGGTTCCTTAGATTGTTTATTATTAAGATTTGTTTTTCAAAATGGCCGATCTACCTTTTTTCTGCTCCAGCCTCATTACCATGTCAAAGAGGTGGGCGCCGGCCGACCTGTACAGGAACATTATTATTCCAGTGCACTTAGAGTGATAAATGATTGAATTGATGATATATAACATATATAATCCCTGTCCATTATATTCCACTAGAAAGATCACTTAGAATGTTTATTTTATTATAATTATATTTATTATTATTATTATTATTATTATTATTATTATTATTATTATTATTATTACCTATTATTATACCTGATTTTGTTGAAATATAAAAGATTTAAGAAGCTTGTCTATTTTGTCAAGTAAAACATAGCAAATTAAAAAAATTAATAACCACAATGTTTACTAACTTCGGAACAGGTTTCTCTTCCCTTCTACTCGATAACCTCACGCATGGTCAAAACACGTGACTGCAAAGAATTTAAAAAAATATTTATTTTACATTGATGTGTAAGGCCCTGTAATACGATGAGACAGCGTGTGTGTAAAATGGTGCCAAATACATCTACCTACCGACGTGTCCGTGTATACGGCACTGTGCATGTCCGGCCACTGTTTTTGTATTTATATATATATATATATATATATATATATATATATATATATATATATATACACGTGTATTTGTGTGGTTTCCAGGTTTTTCCAACTCTTTAAAATTGCACTCAGTGCATCTCCGTATACTTTTTCGTGCCAACATCACTACAAGACCCAGTTGGCACAAACGAATCGCCGCACGCCTGACCATACTCCACCTTGCACATGCAATCATAATGGGTCCTGTACCTGACGTCTATTGACTTAAGATAATCCCTGAATCATTTATAAAAAAACAAGCAAGAAAACGTCAATCTCACCCAACACAGGCTGCCCGTTCTTTTCTTTTATATCATGCGTTTATTATAAATGTTGGTAGGGGGCGCCAAAATAACCCGAACA
This sequence comes from Sipunculus nudus, assembly GCA_026874595.1. Taxonomy (NCBI): domain Eukaryota; kingdom Metazoa; phylum Annelida; class Sipuncula; order Golfingiida; family Sipunculidae; genus Sipunculus; species Sipunculus nudus. The sequence continues at coordinate 23,836,469 of CM049308.1, read as the reverse complement.
CATATCTGGCGGCAAGTATGACAAGAGGTATGCAAAGGGCGTTTTGCAACTAGTAATCTGTCGGCTTTCGCACATATGAAAGCACCCACCTCAGATTACATGTTTTTTTTCCATTTGAAAACACTGCTGTGTTTACTAACAGCTCAATATACAAGCCCATATATCCGTCGCAGAGGCATAATAAGGACTTTTCTTAAAAGGAATTGCCTAAGTTTATTCATATGTATGCAGAGTAAGCAAGGATTCGCATAAATTCTTGAAAAAAGGTAGGCGAATAGCTGGCTTTGATTTCTTAATTCTTTGAGCAAGTTGATAAGAAGCTGTAATTAGGAGTTCTTAGGGTTAATAAGGAAGTTGTAATTAGGAGTTATTATTATTAACTTTTTCCTCTATTTTGTTATTAATTGTTCAAGATAAATGCCCGTGCAAAGGCCACCTACCAGCAATTATTTTGTCCTTACACCTACTGAAGTTAACCACATGAATATCTATTATATATTCTGAAGTATATAGGTATAAAAATTGAATGGAGATCTATTAACAAACATGTTGTAAAGTTTACCTACATATGGCATATCCATGTATTCAGTCACTAAAAAACAGAGTTCATGTAAATAAAATACCTAGAAGATTTAATCTCAGCTGAAATAACATATTCGAGGCAATCAGTAATCTCTATTATTACAGATGTATATAAAAAAGCTCCCAACAGGTTCAGAATGGATATGATCTATTAACCCCTGTCAAATGTATAAGACCTAAGCATTACATTTGATTACATAACTGTAAATAGATTGTTCAGTGGGCATTTATTTCCGTAATAAAATAACACGCGACCTTGCATTTCATTTTCAATTTATTTTTAGACTGACCAAATGGAAAGTATTGATTCGGGATGACCAAATTAGTATTTAATCATTGCTGTAAGCCTCAATACGTCTGATATATGAACAGCTGCAGAAATTCAGATTTTTCTTTATCCAGGACTGAATTATTCAATATGACGTGCACGATGGATTTCATGAGCTGCTCACAGGAATTAAATAAAAATTTTAGCCCAGGCGTTATCTGCACTTTACTTAATATTGTAACTTCTTTCTTTCCATTAAATTTCCTTTCATAATTTCAGTAATTACCGATTTTTATTAATTTTTTTAAAGTTTGAACCAAATACTTTGTCCTTGAAATAAAAAAAAGAAAAAACAACTTTACAGTTAACAATATGCAAACGTGATATAGTAGCCAGCCCTGTCAAGTAGAAATCTGTAAACGACACAAATGCTTGCTCATTTCTGGTCAAACGGGTGAGATTTGGCGAGACTAGATTAGGTAAAACTCTTAAGATTGAAGCGTGACAACGAGACATGAGCATGTTCGTGAAATCTGGCTCCTTCTCGATTAACAGCAGATGTCGCGAAATTTGACCAAATTCAAAGCTAAGTCACTAAAATCTTGTCAAATGCTACCTGTAGCAAAAACTAGACCTCTAGCGTAAAAAGGGACTGAGTTAAAAACATTTTTATCCAAATCTCGCTTATTATCGTTTGACAAGTTTTCATAGACACGTTTGCAGGTCTCGTCAAATATAATCAGTTTTGGCGTTAATTTCAAACAACCCCTGTTTTCAGAGACATCATCATTAATCTGAAATCGATTTCCAGTAATCGATTTTCGCTACTCGGTCGGATTCGAACCGAGAACCTTCCGCTTCGGAGCCGACGCGAAAAGCTTGGATTCATTGTATATATAAGGAATGCGGCATGCGGAATGCGTGTTGTACGTTTTGCATGTTTTGTATGTCTGGCTCCTGGATATCATGCGGAAGCGGCAAATATCGCTATATACTCGCTCTCAAACATATATGAATGTCTCATAATCCTTTATAAAAAAAAGAAACACGAAAACCAGGAAATTCTTTTAAATGCAAACCCATTAAGTTCTTTGCAAAAAAATTCAAGTACACATTATTCACTGTTTCTGTTTGTAAGAGTTAAAGGGAAACATGGAAACACTACAGTGTCGATCAAAGAAGATTGTATCAATAAAGAGTAAAGTGCTTTTTATTCATATGAAGTCCATTAAAGCCTTTGTTGTATATCTATTATTTATTTATTTTTTTGCAGAATATCCGACAAAATTAACATATTTTGGTCTTTGATCATGCATGCAAACATTTTGGCACCATTCTGACATCTAGTGTCAAAAAGGTAGAAAAAATGAGCGCTGTCACAATGGGTAAGTACATATCTATCTTAATTGGTATTCTTATGTCTCGGTAACTACAGAAGAAAGAATTGTTTGCAATGAACATAGAAGAATGTTACTTAAGATTAATGGTTGCTTCGATTACTCTAAGCTCTCAGAATTGTCTCATTTATTCCTTTAGGTGGCTATTTACCTGCACTTTGAAAAAGACTTTATTTCATTTCTGGCTTCCCCTGTGTATATGTTGGAGCCCATTTGCGGATCTGCCCATCTGCCGGTGGGCTTGACCCATATGAGGATCCGTTATTGGGCTGCCCATCTGCAGATGGGCAGCCCAGTAACGGATTTGATACTAAGCACTTTCTGGCCCATCTACAGATGGGCCTGGCCCAATAAACGATTTCAGTTATTGTTAATAATACGTGATCATTTTATTATCTTGATGACTTTTGTACTCAGACAAACATTTCTCAGAACTTAATTGAGTTTATTGAAACATAAATCACTATTACAGCCTTACATCGATAATTTTATCAACAACGTGTTTTTAAACAAAGCTAGTAAACGGGAAAAACATGTTACTTTTTATGGTAGGTTGTATATATGCGGAGGCAGAAAGGTCACTTGTTGCAAAACACCATTTGCAAAGCCCTGGCTTATCTGATTTGCTGCCAGATGCCCTTGTTGAATTTCTTTTGATTAATTTCCGGACCCCCCAATATTATAAACACAATGGTATAAACAAATCACGCAGCCTATGTGCGGTAATATCCACGTTTTCTGGCCTATTTTATAAAAGCTCCAAGTGATTAGCTTTAGTTTATAAAGGTCAGATTACCTTAATTGTTGTCCTGTGGTCATTTAACATGTACATAATCAGAAGGCTTAAATATTCTTTACAATGTGGTTTGTGAAAATTATGGGGATTTCACCTATATTTAACATGATGCCCAGAAATATTCTATCGCTGTTATAGGTATGCTGGATTAAATGATTTTTAGTCAAATATCTGAAATTCATTCAAATATTTTAAAACCTTTAAAAATTTAAGAAAATTTCGACATACCAAAAAGAAGAGCAGTTCCCTGCTCTCAGAAAATGTCCCAGACCAGTGGTTAAAATATTAAAGCTGAAACATGCTCAGTAGGCAGTTAATACATGCTCCATTAGCTGCTAAATGCTTAATATGCGTTCATCCCCGTTCGTGTGTGAAGGTTTGTTTGTACATAGCATAACTCCCGCAATCATGAACGGTATTTCATGAAATCTTTGGGCATTTCGGATAAGGACCAATGAAGAATCGATTAAATTTTGTGATTAAGTTTTGCACATGATCAAGCATATAGGAACGTCATCAAGGAATATTCTTAAATATACAGTCACTTATGCCCGGATGAACCTTGGACAATGGAAATAAGTTGTTGGGAGCATCCCACAATAGGGACACCATATGGCGGAGGCTTGCATTCTTTAGAATCCAGATTTCTATTTGTACATGTGGGAGATGCCCCAGGGCCTCACCATGTCGTTAATATAATTTTGGTATAGGTCTTATGTTTTGCCTTATGTTTCATATATAAATGATATGATTTAATATGACCTGAAAATATAGGGTCTTTTATGTTCGAAGATTTAACTGAGTTTATTAAGTTTACATGCTAACTGTAGTATATACTTTTAAGTTGAATATAAAATATGCATGTGTGATCTTCGATTTATTTGTGTTGAGTATGAGGACAACATTAACATTTCATATCTTTTAAACAGAATTACTCATACTAACACGAATTAATTAATGTGTTTATATTATAAATAAGAATTCAGTAAATAGTATATATATTACAAGAATCATATAATAGTACTCCTCAATTGAATGTATCCACTAAATAATTAGCGTGCTCGTACAAAACTTATAATTTTCATTTTTACAAGCATTAATCCCGATTTTCAAGCAATAAAGAGTAAAAGCAGTACATTGAAATACGAAACAATGCACCTTTCGTAAACTGGTATTTTGTTTAATAACCATATGCACAAGACCAGCGAGTCTTATTATACGAGAATTTAAGACACAATTCTAAAGCACAAATTAACTATTAAATGCTGGAATAAAACGTCTTGATCAGATTGTTTTCTGTTTAAAACGTTACATTGTTAGCAGCGTCTTGCCCCTGTAACGTGCACGGAGGCCTCGCCTAGCGTAATTAATAATCATTGTTCTGGAAATGGCAGTGGCCGAAGAGTCCATCAATATGAGATCGGCTTTTTTAAAAACTGCTACATTTCTTTCACTGATTAAACAACGGGGTTTCTATTGACATCAGAAAGACCACGGCTCGCTCAACTTTTGTTTCCGGAAGCTGGCCAGATTGTCACGGTTTTGTCTGTCACACGATCCCCCGATTCTGGCGTCTGTTTCCGGCGCTTGACTGTGTCGGATAAAGACATCACGTTTTGGGGAGACCAGCAATTCATCCTATTCTTTCCAGGGAAAATTTTCTCATTAAGCGAAATTTAGAAAAATACGGGCAACAGATTATTTGCGGTATGGTAGGAGTTGAATAATTACCTGAACGTAATATCTTCACTTGACGTAAAATAATATCACAAATTTATGAAACATGCCGAAATATAAGAGTTTTATAGTAGTTTTGTCATGTTAGAAGATATTCTTTGGACTTTACTGTAATGATCTGTGTTATAGCTAAATATCTTTAAAATGATAAGCTAACAAGACTGCCATGCCTGTTATATTGTGACGTTATTTATATATACATATGTATATATATATATATATATATATATATATATATATATATATTATCCGCAAGACCAGGACATAGCGATAAATGATAATGTAACCTTTAACAGTAATATATCATCTTTGTATTCAGTATATCTGTCTGATTTAAATTGAATTTGCCATTATGTTGGTAACAAAGAGTAGATAGGATTTTTATTATTTTTCAACAAATTGGTTTCTAGGATTTGGTCCGCAGGTCTCTACATTTTTCTGACGTATGAATTATAATTTGTGTTTATGTTAATATATTATGACGCAAATGTCGCTGGATAGGTGACAATGCTAGTTTTTACTGGATATTTTATTGATATTATGTTAAGTTTTATTTATTTCTCTAATTAATTTTCTTAAAGAGAATTTACCGAGAAAATACCGAAAGTCCTGTAGATAACTATGTTACAAATTCTGAGAGGCGATTTCGTAAAACTTTGTACAAAGCGCTTTTATGAGGTGAAACCGTTTCACGAGGTGAAACCGATTCTTAGCAGTGTACGTTTTTTTATTCCAGTAAGTTTTGATTAATTTTTTTTTTTTGCATTTACAATTAAAGTCAAATTTGTCATGATTTATGGTTTGGAATTGGTAAGAACTTAATCTATGTTTTTTCATTAAAATATATTACCTAACTTTGTTAGTAAATGGAAATATTTAATTAAATTTAGTTTTTCCATTTTTCTTTAAAGGTCCAAAGAACATTTATTTTAATAAAAAGAACAAAAGCCTCCAAGAAATTAATTCCCCTTAAACTTACCAAAATCATATTTTGACATAATATACAGGATATATAGGCGCATTGTGGGATATTTATTAGACCTAGTCGGTGGATTGCGAGAATTAAATAGCTTCCGGAAAACAAACACCATTACGAATTAAGTCGGCGAAATCTCATTTATTAATCAACTTCGTTAAGTAGTGAAGTATGGTTCGATTTCTAAAGCGGACGAGTTGGAAAGTGATCTATGCGTGCCGATTTCCTCTTTAAATGTGAAGAATAAGTCTTAATGGCCGGGAGATCTGTCACGTTAAGTAGGGTGAGAATTGATAAAGCCGGCACCAAATGAAACACACTATAAATCGTCCTGTCATTAGCTCACCTGGGTCCTCGCATAGCCACTAATTATTTACCATCAACAAGGTATGTGTCTGTGGTCGGCGGTATTTGAAAGGTAAAGGTAGCCTTGCTGTTTCATCCGTGGGGTGTGCGTCCATGTATTTCCGCCCGGGCCCCCTACGGACATGGGTCACGCCTCCCGGGCCGAACGTGGTGTCATAAAAGCCATCCCCAATTGTCAGCGATCCTTGTTATAGGAAAGTGACAGTAATCTATATCATCTGGAATAGGTGCCGGATTATGTTTTGAAAGGCTGCCTTGTAAAATGACACATTTAGTTTCTCTCAGCGCGTGTCGTCCAGGTATAATATTTAACCAGGTGCCTCACAACACTCAAACCCCCCTTACTTTTACCCGCCGGGTTAATAACTACATCCGTTAAGTCCACTTAGCAATATTTAGCCATGCCTAAAAGTATAACTCGATATTGAGACCGTCTCGCCAATGGGAGTTCATGTGTTTTTATTTAGTTTTAATTTTAATTGAAAATGTAGGCTAGTCTTCCAACGTGTACCAATATGTAATATATGTGATAATGAGGACATCTGGTTTTGTTTTATGCATGTAGACAGGAATATTGGTAAGTCAGGCACTGAAGTGAATCGAAGAGAAAATTCAAATTTGGTAATGACTTAGCACGTGGTTAACCTCGGCAGGCTAAGCTCAAATACAATATTTGGTCCATTGGCAGGTACCATCCAAAAGCCTGGATTTATAAAATATGAATTTTCATGATCGAGTCAAACCGTTCTTGTCAAGTTCAGTTTCAGTTGTCTTTACAATAAATAGATCATTAATGTTCTAAGAACCTCAATTTCACGATGCACTGTACTAAAAGATAAAATTAAATATGACCCCGTGTGTGTGTGTGTGTGTTATGATATATATATATAATTATTTCTTTATATTTTTAAATATATATATATATATATTTGTATGTTCGTCTTTATAATTAAGTTACTTCGTGGTTATAGTCAACAAGTGAAGATACATTATTAATTGAGGGAATATATATAATTAAATAATAAATATAATGGACCTGTTTTATGCTGGATCAATGGCAATTTTTTTCTATAGATACCTGTTTTATTTAATTATTTTACAGTATTTGCAGCGTGTTGGTTTGCCTTGGAGATCAACGAATACGCGTTTGAATTTGAAGATTTGTATACCAATAAGTTATGACACCCTATCTTAAAATTCTTTAAATATCTTTAAAAATCTGTTAATTTATTCAAATCTGTTTGCATAAAAAAACTTTAATCATTGGCGCACATATGCTGAACATCGTCACAATACCATACAGGATGCCGAGTGCGCCTCCTGTCAACAGACTCATGAACTTGGCTAATCCACTTAGCCATCTTATTCTGAAAACTTTTATGCGCGGAAAACAATTTTGCGTGTGCGTTAATAGACATGAATGTGTCTATATGGACTCGATCGAACATGCGATCGAAGTGATACGTATATTCCTGTTGTAATCCAGCTTTGTTCACAGAACCCCGATATTTTCAAGCCAGCCTTAAATAACGCTGGCCGATTCGCCAAGAATACAAAGACAAACCCTACAACCCAAACACTTGAAGAGACACCCCTATAACTGAATTTTAACCTGAATAGACTAGATTACACCCGGTATTGAAATGAAATGAGAAATGGCAAAACGTTAACGGGTCGCGATGCACAAAATGGATAACGCTTGGGTATTGTTTCTACGATCTGTTAACAGGTTGAATATAAATCGTTGAAGATAGCCTCATAAGGATATCCTCCAGCCTTCCAGGCTTGCGGGGAAAAAAGCGGTGGCTAGAGCTGCGTTTACCGGGCGCGCGGTATGCGGTATCCGGTAAGCGGTGTGCGAAAAATATTTTCTCGCTCTATTTTTTTTATCATAAATCTTTTACCGGGTTCGCGGTATGGCGCCGTTCGGCTCTGGTAAGGATATATATGACCTACGGATGCTGCGCGATCTTGTGGGTTTTTACATCATCGGGCCCATAATGCAGTGTTTTTTCCAGGCGCTAAATAAATGCTCCGCATCCCGGATACCGCGCGCCCAATAAAAGTAGCTTTCTGTTTGCGTATACCATTGTCCGCGAGTACTCTTTGTGTAATCTCCCGCATTAATTTGGCGCGATTTTTTTCTTTTGCGTCACGCAAAAGAGAGGTTATTTGTACCAGCATGTACGTTATATATGTCGTATCGCAAACATCTTAATTAACCGTGTGTGATACCACTCGAATATTCCATATGTGTAACCCCAGGCTGCTATGACCTCACGTTTGCGCTCTTTTCCAAGAGCGAATAGAGCAGAGGTCGTAATAACGCCTTTCCGTCTGTCTTCCGCCGCCTGACAGGCAAACACGTGGACGGAAAGTCATTTTTCATTTTGTATACCAATCCGCTGGAAAGGTTAACACCCAGATGTTTCCCACATGAGGAGCTGATAACATGACACAGAAACGAAATATTTTACAGATGGTCTTCAACCAATCTCTGTATTACCTATATTTTCCTATAACTAGTGGGCCATGACGCTCAGCTGAATTCAAGATATGCTGAACAATGAGCAAAATGACTGCCAGAGTGCAAAAAAATCATGAATTTTGTGATGAGGCAATTTGAGGCAACATGAGTCTTGAGTTCAAGATGGAGGAGTCTAAGATCTATGGATCTGCACATATTCAGGCCATTACGGTGAATCACTCCTGAGAAAAGGGCATTAATTATTCTACAAAATCGAGAAGGTAGGTGGCGCCACCTGTCTGGCTTAACTGAAAACTCTCCAAGATTGATGGAAACGCTTATATATCAGACCAACACTTTGAATCACTCTGGAGATATGAGCAATTTTCTACCAAAGCTCATGTATGGATAGAGGCCAAGGGAAAACGATTGCAGATGGCACCACCAGTCTCGAGTACAAGATGGAGGAGTCCAAGATCTATGGGTATACACCATTTCAGGCTACTACGGCGAATCACTCCTGAGGAAAGGGCATCAATTTATTCTACCTTCCAATATGAAAATGACTGCAGATGGCGCCACAAGTCTTGTTGTTTTGAGATGTAGGTGTTGATGATCTATGAACATGCACAATTTCAACCCAATACATTGAAGAACCACTAAGACGAACAGAATGCAAATGCACAGATGAACACTACACAAAAATTTTTGTTGGTTGCGCCACCAGTCGTGATTATTATGAGATGTAGAGATCTAGGATCTATGGACATGCAAACTTTCAGCTTAATACATTAAGCCACTCCAGAGGTTTGGGCTGTTATCTAAAAGACACCCAGATTCGAACTGCACAGAAAGGATTGCTGGTGGTGCCACCTTTCTCTGTTAGGGACAACTACATAGGTAAGGGAACAACTATGCCAGGTTTCGGAAAGATATGTGCAAGGGTCTCAGAGGAGTTCTCATGAAATGATATCACCTTTTTAATTATTGTTGGGGGGGGGGTACTTACGAGCCCCACAACGCAGAGGATATGGGTAACATAGACCTAATCTCATGGTTCCATAGAGACTTTTCAAGGACCTCCCTTGATTTCAAGTTAGAAGATTCCAAGTCCAGTGGTAACAATTTGTGCACTGTTAACAGTTGACAGCTTCCTTGAAGGTATCAAAAATAGAGAAAAAAATTCGTAAAGATTAGAAAATATACAGGTGGCGCCACCAATTTGCAGGAACTGATGAAACACTCCATAACCAATATTCATACAAAGAATCATGGTGATCAATGCACTAGTTATATAGATACTTGAGCTTTTGTATCAAATTTTTAATTATTCTGAGGGGTACTTAAGAGCCCCATAGTTCAGAGAATATGGGTAACAGAGACCTAATTTCATGTTTCCACAGAGACTTTTCATGGACCTCCCTTGATGTCAAGTTCAAAGATTCCAGGTTTAGCAGTTACGATTTGTGCGTTGTTAACAGATGACAGCTTCATTAAAGATATCAAAAATAGAGAAAAAATTCGTGAAAATTAGAAAAAATACAGGTGGCGCAACAATTTGGAGGATATGATGAAAAACTCCATGATCAATATTTATGCAAAGAATCATGGTGATCAATGCGTTAGTTTTTTCAGATACTTGAGCTTTTGTATACAACTTTTTATAATTCTGTGGGTTACTTACATGACCCGTAGCTCGGTGAATATAGGAAACAGAGACCTAATTTCAGGTTTCAAAGGAGATTTTTCATGGACCTCCCTGTATGTCAAGTTAAAAGAATCTAGGTCCAGCGGTTACGATTTGTGCCCTGTTAACGGACGGACGGCCAGACGGCCGGACAGACGAACGCCGGACGAAGAGTGACCGCTATAGCTCAGATGACTGTTTCAAATTTCAGTGTATTACGATCCCTGTGAAAGCATCCTTAACACAGTCAGAGTGAAGTGTGGACATTATAATCACCATTTTTTTTACTGCAGGTCCATGATTATAATAATCCATGATGATCAGAGAATGTTACGAATACGCGGAAAAGTATTTGACATCTGAGATTCACTATTTTGTTCTATCACTGATACTACAATCTAATACATCGTTTTGCAAGCGTAGGAAACCGTACAATTTGCAGAGGTCCTTCGGAATCATACCATGAGGTCTGCAGCGATAGCAAGGGAACCCCTACCCCATCGACAGAAATTCCAAACCAGGCTCAGTTTTCATTTGAACATTAAAGGGACTGAAATGTCTTAATATATATCTTCTATGTGGCAGTCACGCGGTAAAAAAACATAGGCTGTCATATTAGAATGTATGGTCTGACGGCATGCAAGATTACTAAACATCTGATTAACTGTAAACCTGCGAAATAAAGGAGTTCTTTAGACTGTAAATATTTGCGCATGTTGTCTAATGATTATAGTTCTTATTTCATAAAAAGAACACAAGTCAATATCTTTCAATCGAAGCGAGGAAATGACAATATATGTGGATGAAATGTAAGCTTCCAAAATTCTTTTATGAGCCACTTATCTCCCGGTATAGAACGGAGTTTCTTTTGCATACCCTCCCCCCCCCTCCTAATTATCTCCTCGCGATGTCCACGAAGCTTAAATATTCTCTTGTGAATCCCAATTAGGACTTGTGAAAAAAGCTATGAGAGCCAGGATCTTATAATTCTTACAGTCACAACATAAGTCTCTGAATAATTTAAATATTCTCTCTAAATAGACACGATGTTCTCTTGTAATTTTAAAACGAGAAATACAGACTTTCAAATATCTTGTACTTTTTTAAATGCCATATATAAATCACGATATTTTTCACAAACATTGAAGGAATCCTAGTTACAACTGATTATGCATCGACCATCAGATCTTCTGGCCATGAAATTCTTTGTGAATTTTATTATGAACCTGTCAGAAATGTTTGAGAAAACTCAAGATGTATCTGATTGATATCTCGTCTAACTGATTTGCCCTTATTATCTCGTGGAACCTCGCAGAGTCATTTTTTAACAAACTGTTAACGACTCTCAATTCTTAATGTCAGAATACATGTAATTTGTATTTAACTTAAAAGTTAAGTTTCACATTTCGGAAGTATCATCCAGTTCCGGTGTTTCAAGATTAGAGTTTTCTGTATAGGGAGTAACTGGAAGTGACGAGAGTATGGTGGCGGCAAAAACTGGATTTAAACCGGGATTTACTTTAAATGTTATTCGAGTAGCCAGGGATTAGATATTGTAACGTGCAGATGACCCCTAATTGCGTAGTTGTACAAATGGAAATGTGGATATGTGCAATTCTAACATATAAAGTTTTGTTCAAATCATAGACTGAATAACCACGTTTTTGCCCATGGTCGAGTAAATAATTGAATTTTATCCGTCTGGTATGCGTTTGCAAACATAATGTTTTATATTTATGTAATAATTATATATCTTGCAAAATTTTTCTTTCACAGTCTATTCCTATTATAAATACAGATGAAGATCAACTGTAAATGGTTTGTCCTTAAAAGAAAAAGGCCTCTGTCTCTGATGACCCAAGTTTCTTTTCCTTAATACCGTTGGACCTTATACGGTATATTTCACGCTTACGGTGAACGCTTGATTTGAAGTTTGTTGAGTTCTACAATTTAAAAAAAAGCCAAGTTTACCTGTGAGGATCACCGTGCCTGGATTTTTGTCACATGGCACGCTGACACAGCGTTGTGTATTTGTATTTGTTAACAGTGAAGCCAGTAAAATAAACACGACTGTTAATGTTATACTCGATTATAATCTTGCACTTGCTCTAACTTTGATTATGCTATTATTTTGGCATACAGATACTGACTGATGTGTAAACTGTCACGTATATCTGCCCGAATACAATATTATATTTTTTTGAAGACTTGTGTTCACTTACCAGGGCACAACAACTCATTGTACATTTATTTAATTCACCGTAAAGAACACGACACAAATAATTTTCTTCGCACCTTGGTTATGTGTTGGTCTTTGGCCGCACTGTGCAGATTCGTTCTCAAAAGAGCATGACTCTACTGGTTAGGAATTGTGGGTATAAAGTAAAGAAATCCTTTCCAATAACAATGCACAAGGGCTGTTAACTACAAGAGCGGCGTAGGTATAATGTAGTGAAGAAGGTATAAAGTTGATCGTTAAATTGTATTAGATAAGAATTGTTTCAAGCCAAATTTAACGAGCATAGAAGTCCTACCATAAAAGATTTATCGGAATAAGTAATTTCGATAAGCATGTGTATTAGCAATGCAAACAAAAGTTTTTTTTCCCTAAATTGGAACAAATTTTTATATATCCCAGACAGGAAGAGGTTTATTTAAATTAGGAGTTCTTAGGACCCAGTTACCTCTCTCAAATTCTCGCGGATTCTCGCGAAGAGTTGACTTCAATGGGAACGCTAATCGCTCATTGAAGGCTGTTCGGTTCACGAGAATTACAAGGCGATGGTATAGGAACTTGTGTTCACCTGATAGGAGGCAGCTTTAGTTCCTGTGAGAGATTCGTTTACGGACCAATTACCGTGCCACCTCATACATAGCACCATTGTTATCCTCCAGTTTCATTTATCAAATTGGCATGATGACTTTGATGTTGGGAACAATGGCCAAAAAAGCTAGCAGAGGAATGTGAGAGCTCCGCCGAGCGGGAAACATCAGTTCAGTCATAAAGCATGTTTTATGGAGAGCGAGACTTAACTCCAAAATGAATGTTTAATCAAGTTGCACAATAGGCTTATTGTTGCACTACAGTAGTGGCCGTGTACTGTTACTATGATGAAATTATTAGTGCGGCCATATTTCAGCCGACCGCTCAGATCAGATTAACGTGTGTACAATAAAGCCGCACCGGTGTTTAATGTTTCACTGCGACAAATCAGAGGACTAAAAAACACACAGGTCTTGGCATCAATCAGTTATTAAAATGGACAACGGAGAATACATATATATATATATATATATATATATATATATATATATAGACGCACTTAAGCTCGTGCCCAAGCCATGCCTAAAAATAAATCAATATATATATATATATATATATATATATATATATATACGGGAATTAAGGAAGTATAGACTTGAACTATTAGAATTTGAGTAAGAAAAACAGACAAAAATATAGAGAATAAAATATTCTGTGATATGGTTTGATGTGGTTAATATAATATATCAGTTATTTCAAAGGTATTTCCCAGCCATGTAGAATCATATGAATGGAATTCCGAATTGCAACAAGGTGGACTGTAAAGTAGAACCATCACAATAACAATCATCCCAAGTAATATTGATGTCTCAGCTACCCATACCCATGTGTTAGCATAGATCCCTCCGCCAGAACTCCTTTCTACTCCGAAAAAAAACGTTTCCTGTTAAGCACTGTAGTCTGGGCTTCTTGTCTCAAATATCAAAATTTATAACATTTCACGGAGACTTTCTGTTTACATTTCACATGCGTATGCTCACAAAGTATTACTTTTTCTGAGAAGTACTTACTACAAAAACACCCATGATTATGTAATTTGCCTTGAAACAATGCATATTCAACGTATTTTGAAGTATGACATTACCCCCTTATACCCTAACCAGCAGAGTCGTTCTCTTTTGAGCCCGATTCTGCGCAGTGAGCAGGTTCAGCTAGTTAGTCGGTACATGCATTAAAATTTATTAATTAATATGATTCTTAACATTCTTTCCATGAGTGTCTCTCTCGTATTAAATAAGCTACAATTTCTAAGTATAAGGTAATATAGTCTACAACAGGATGACGTCAATTGTCAATCAATACCTCACTAGCCTTTTTTTTCAATTTTATGTTTTGTGATGGTTTTTTCACCCATTCTGGCTAGAAAATTAATCCATAGGTTGGTGTGCTGAGACTCTCTCTCTCTCTTTCTCTCTCATTCTCCCTCTCTTCATATATATATATATATATATATATATATATATGTATAATATATAATTTAAACGCTTATATCTAAGCGTTCGTCCTATAATCTTATTCTTTTGCTATCATTTTTACTGGAAATGATAGGCAGATATCATTTTGTTCCAGAAATGTCGATTTTGATGAACACTTGCCATAATCCTGCAGAGATGGCACCTAGGAATTTGTTTCCTTTTTCGCACTCTTTTAATACCGTTGATGCTTTATCGTCCCTATTGAAATCATTTATGTAGCACGGGGATATACCGCTATCTTTTTTCCAGTTCGAAGGAAAAGGTCATGCTGATCAGTATTAGAGAGAACCCTGTGCTGAAGTCGTTTAACCGTGAAAAATAACAATACAGAGATAAAAGTTAGTGTGACCACACATCTGTCTTTCAAATTAAGCAAACATAACCTCAGAGTTTCCTAGACTGGTACCCGACACCATTTCATTCACAAGTCCTCGCCAGCAATATGTGATAAGAATGACTGAGGATATAGCATTAATCATGTTCCAGAATTTTCCAACTTTTTCAAACAATAAAAATTATCAAACACACATAATTCATTCTGTGCCAGGAAAGCAGGCATAGCAGTGCATTCATATAAATAGTGTTTTAAATGCTAGTTTATAATCACAGTGGTCCTTGAAATCAGGATTTAGCGAATGTTTACTTAAATAAAGGACTGGTTTTATAGACACGAATGTTTTCAGAAATAATCTCTGTTAATTTATCTCCTACAGATATCTCGAATATCATGTATAAATCATTACAATGTTCAAATCATTATTGTCTCCGCCAGGAATGTTTGCATTCCTCCGAAATCATGTGTTTGTATTAAACATAATTCCCGCATTCATGAACGGAATCTCATTAAAATTTTTAGGGCATTTGGGCAAAAGAAGAATCGATTAGATTTTGGTGTGGACCCGGAAATGATCCGCGTCCAGGATCGCGGTCAAGGAATATCAAATGTACAGTCAATGATGTACGATAGAACCTCGAAATATGGACCGAATAAGTGAAAGCTGAGGTTTGCATACATATAGGATGCAGATTTCTTGTTCGAAATGTGTCAAGCCACACCAGCGGCAACTGCCTTAATACCACCTGGTTCAGTTTTACTTAATTCTCATGTTCTATTCTACCAAAACCTCTCCTACAAAACAAAGCTTGATCCAAAGTACATATATTATTCTAGGTTTAAATAAATGGGTGTGAAAATGATGTGCCGCCAATGACGGAACTGTTCTAGATGCACGCGCTTCTAGATGACATGATACAATTAATGCTATGCGTCGTTTTACAGGGTTGCGTATACCTAATTAATTTCTAATGGAAGATATAGGCAGCTCGATATAAGGCGACATTTAATTTAACTTCACGCAAGTGACGGATTTTTTATCATGATACCCAGCATGCATGAGTGAATCACTCAACAGCCACAATAGGACATTTATTTTCTGACCTGCTTCTATGGTCGAGGCCTAGAACACAGGACTCAAACTGAGAAATCGTAAATTTGAATCTAAGCTTGCCTCCAACCAGGGTGGGCGCTCTGCAGTCTTTATTGGCCGTGCACCACGGCCGTGTTTCACTCATAAATGGATGCGACTTTTCGGAACTATTACACACCACAGGTTTGTAGTCACCGGGCATGGTTAACACTAGGATATAAAAGAAAAGAAGCGTGCCCAGTCACGTAGTCCGAAACTGGAATGGTAGTCTGCAGGTGCATACTAGTATACTTAGTTAAGCAAGCAATAAAATGGAGGCGGTTATTGCCACACAAAAAAAGATAAATAAAAAGATGTTTCAATTTGATTATTTTAAACATCTTCAGCTGTTTTTATTGGTGATAAATTCTACAACAATTTGAAGCCGGTCGCATACCACGTAATTCTATATATAACAAATTGCGAATGCAGGGGCGGATCCAGGATTAAGGAAAAGGGGGGTCCAACCAAGATGGACTAATGACAAACTCTGAAAAGGGGGGGGGGGGGGAGTCCTAATTTGGTCCGAAACCCTTAAAAAAAAGTTGCTGCGGCTGAAAGACGGGGGAAGGCGGACCCCCTTGAACCCCCCCCCCCCCCGGATCCGCTTCTGGGAACATGCTATGTTTGGGGCCTTTTTACCACATTCAGCAGATAAGGCCCCAACAAGTTGATCCTTAAGCATAAAAAAACACTGCGTTATATCAGGGATAAAGGCGGTAGGCTTGGCAGGCGCCAGTGGTCAATTTAAAGATCTTTCACACAAAGATGTGGGGTTTCTTAGCAAGATCTCAAGCAACAATTTCTTGGAAATCGGCAAGAACGATGCGATATATCAGGGATAAGGGCGGCAGGCTTGGCAGGCGCCAATAGACAATTCAAAGATCTTTCACACATAGATGTAGGGTTTCATAGCAAGATGTCAAGCAACATCTCCTAGCCCCTAGGTTCCCAGTAATAACGCATTTTCCATTTTAACTTTATGGTTTCTTTCATCCTGACGCTGGAGACAGACTGAGAGGCTTATATGCGCATACCCGTAAAATTCAATTAACACACAGAGCGTCTTCCCAAAAAAGTAACGGGATTTGAATAATTCTTTTATATTATAATGTTTGTCCGCATCATACGATTGGCTATTTTCTTTTTGTCAATGGCTTCAAAGTTTTTTTGTTTTTTTTTTGTAGTAAAACAGAGTCGCCATCTGTCGGGTGCATTGCGAACCATTTTTGACAACTTAACTTTTTTAACCATCTCCGACAGAGGTCACTACTGAGGTAAATGTTTCTAAAGCTCTGGAGCTTGAAAAAAAAGGCGGGTGTTGGATGCACCGAATGTTTTACTGTTTAAAGAGTCGACTGCTAGTGCCACTACAACTCACTCTCATAGCCACGCCGGGGAATGAACCCGGGTCGTCAGCAGAGAGAGACTCCTCGACAAAATGATAATGTGAATATGATTATTGAATACATTTACAAACAAGATATTTATATATATAATCCGAACTGGACAACCTTATTCGTTATTTGCGATATGTCTGCACCTTGTCTACCTATGACTGAGTTAAGCTGATTTTACTTTATTAATTATTATAAAAACAAGCAAGACGTCGAGTTTGAGGTAATCAGGAAGATGATAAATCCAGCGTAAAAATATGAAAATAAATTCAATGGACTAATTGATGTTTGTTCCTGATAACAGGCGTGACAATACTCTGTTTTGTAATCATCAATTATCCGTTACAAATTTATTTGGTCCTTGGCCAACCTGGTCATAACTGGCATTCAAAGAAGTCAATTGCGTGCACTTAATAACCTGATCGGTTTCATCATTGGCAAGAGCAGGTCAGTTTAGTTTGTACGTGAAAATATAAAGAAATATTGTCGATTAATAGTTGAATTGCCAGACAATATAAGCTTTCTTGTTTTACATGCATTGCTTAACCAAGATTGAAATGTCTAACATCTGTGGCAAAATTAAAAGAGTGAAATAACAGCTGCATATTGGCAAGTTATTTTTAGATAGATAATGCTTTATTTCATACTCACGGTCCAAATACATACGTGTATAGGCCAGTATACGTAAAATGCATACACAAAATATAAATATATATATATATATATATATATATATATATATATATATATATATATAAATTGAAGACACATATATACATATACATATATATGTATATTTTTACTTACACATTCACACACACATATGCCGACACAAATATATACATATAATATTTATTTATATATATATATATATGTGTACAGACACAAATATACACATATATGAACATATACACGCATACATTTTCAAATATTAATGTAGGCCTACAAGGACTGAACCACAACGACTAATAAACTAACCTCTCACTTGAACCAGATGACCCGTCGACTTTGACGTGACGTCATAGTATAAAATACGTGATTTTCTTTTGAAGAGCTTCATGTGTGCATCAAAGTAGCTTATATACAACGTTCTAATATCAGCTTTGTTATTAACGTCACAGCTTTTTTTAAGATTCCCAACTAGTACCGCCACCTAGTGACAACTTTTTAAACCAAGCAATCTCCGTATGTGCTTCTTGAGTTTTTGAAATGATATGTAGTGACGATATCAATGGGAAAAAGGGGGTTGCCATCTTTAATTCCTTATTGGTATTGTCATATTCACAAACCAGGTTCATTAAATATACATTTAATATAGGGTGTTATGTTTGAAATATTTTGGAATCGTCTATATTTCGTTCTTTACCGTTTCCTTACTCCTTTTCGCAGGCAAAAACCAATACAAAGGTTGCACTGGGCGCGATCAGTGACACATAACATAAACATACCGCTTACATCATGTATCTCTTCGGTAATTCTTCTTTCGTTGCTTCCCCTTGGGAACTGTTGCGCGTGCGCAAGATCAGACCCCATGCAGTCTTGTTATGGAAAACAAACACATGTGTTTGCTCACATAACCATAACAACGTGTAAAACATGTGAACTAGGGATAATTAACGCTTTGTGCTGGGATGGCTTTGATTGTACACGTTTGTGTTCAGCCAAAATAAAGAGAGTTAATACACATTACTGCAAATACATATGGACCCTTATTTATCAACATGCGGCCTGTCATATACGGGTTACGGTGTGAACCCAAACTGGCAGCCCCCGTCAGCGGTTTCTCGAAAATGGAAGAAATATACTTGTCAGGGCTCAGTAAGGACGCGGGGATACGACACGAAGGTACTCCAAGGACAGTGTTCTCAGAAGAGAGTTGGGTGACAAGGTGGCGTATATCGTTATATTTTAAAGCCGGATAACGCTTTTTTGGACGACGCCCAAGTCCTCACATTATAGTTGGATTATATCAAGCGTCATTCCAGCGTTTCTGGTGACATGCAAATACTTTTAATGTGACACATGTTTTCTTCTACAGACACGCATATTATTTAAAATAAGAGTAATATTGTTGGGTAAGGGTTTCTTCCCTTCCCACTCCAACCTTTCAATTTAACCCATTTCGCATTTCACAAATGAAAAGAATGTCATTTCTCAATAAACATTAAGTCAAGTTAAAATTTGACATTATACGAAATTTTTCATTTCTAGGTCTAGTGTGATGTGTGAATTGATAAATACCTGATCAAGGTAAATAATTAGGCATAATACCAAATTATCTTTAAGACGGGACAATCCTGAAAGTGTTATTTAGGGGTGTTTAAGGTTCCTTGGTTTGTTATTTGGAATATTTTCCGTAAAATCTATTGAACCCAGAGGCCTTTTCATATCTTGAATTTTAATTAGAAATTTTGCATATATTGCATAATCATATGAGCTAACTCTATCCTTTTCCGATATTACATAATTTTTGTATTAAATGTAAAATGTCTTGCAGCAGATCTATCTTAAACCATCAAATCTACATCTAGTTGAAATATAAAGATAACAAAAAGATACTAAAAATGTAATTTCCATATTTCTTCAAACTGATTCTAAATGTATTATAACATTAAATATCCTAGGACCGAGGATATTGTAAGATGTTTTGGGTGTCGAAGGTACGTTGGTTGATCTTAGGCCAAAATAATAAAAAGGTATGGTTCTCAGGCACTTCTTTTCAGAAATCACTGCGGGTCGGCGGTATTTAATTTTTTACTTTTTTGTTAGTTTCGATAAAAATGTCATATGATCAGGGAAAAGCGCGTAATTAACCGGGTTTTTTTCTAAACAGGTAAAAGCACTACAAAACAAAGGCAATCGTATCAAAATTGTATTATTTTATCTTCTTGAAAGATGAAAATCAAAATAAAAATGTTTGATGGGGGTGAAAATTGACGCGGGCGGTGCCTGAGAACCCTTATTTTTGGCCTTATATATACCTTTTTATCCCCTAGAATCCGACAAGGCTAAAAGCCCTTTGGGATTTTCATTGATATCAAATGAGACAAAATTTGTGGAACGTGGCGCCGCAATGGCGCTTATTTTTGACCTTATAAGTATATACTTTTTTTCCTAGAATCCGACAAGGCTATAAGACCTTTGGTATTTTCATTGATATCAAATGAGGTAAAATTTTTTGAGCGTGGCGGCGCAATGATCTTAGCGCAATGATTTGGACCGCTAGGTTTTGGGTTCGCGGCACGATCAGAACGCTGTTTGCGCTAAGACTCTTAGGCAATCTTAACCACACGGGTGCGATCTCTCGACCCAGGAGTAAATGGGTTCCTGTTATGGGTGGAAAGCAAATGTAGAACGAATAACCTTCTAGTGCCTGAAATGGCTGCATGGGTGTGTCAGTGCCATGGCATGACAGTGTCATCAAACGCCCCTTTACTGGTATTTGAGCTTCTTTTTTTTCTTGGGCTTCTCGTATAATGGAATGCGTCTACAGGCCTTTTTATACTTTGCACGTTTAAAGAGTGAATTTGCATATTTTGCATATTTATGAATAAAACCAGTCTTTGATCAAAAATAATGATTTTTAACCATCAGTAGCTGGTAGAAATA
Source organism: Sipunculus nudus (assembly GCA_026874595.1). NCBI lineage: Eukaryota > Metazoa > Annelida > Sipuncula > Golfingiida > Sipunculidae > Sipunculus > Sipunculus nudus. The sequence goes on along the minus strand of CM049308.1, from coordinate 23,815,422 downwards.
TGGAGACTGTATGAAGAGTTCTTATCAACTGATTGCAAATAATAAAGGACAGTAAATAATTTCATGAACATCACGAACTCCAGGCATTTCTGACTTAATAATAATAATAAGCCCGAACAGACAGATAAAAGTTTATCATTACACACGAGACAGGTCATGATGGCGATTATTTACACGAAACTTCCCTGATTGTGTGTCTTATTTTGATTGCTATTGCTATCGGGCGACTTCAGGCGACCATACAGGCGACCATGAGGCGACAGCCTGGTCGCCTATAGTCGCCTGTAGAGTCGCCTAAAACTGAGACAGCCCATAACGACTCTTCAGGCGACTACAGATGACCATGGTCGCTGGGGGGTCGCCTGTATGGTCGAAAGCAGTCACCTGAAGTCGTTAAAAGACTCGTGTTCTCTTACCTGCCGCCGCTGGATTTTCAACATGTCCAAAATACTCAAGCGTTTGTTTGACGCCAGTGAGTGTAGCCTGTCTTCTACTGGCTTAGGTGCTGTCGTAGGCTGTCGCCAGTTGACACAGGTGCTGTCGTTGGGTGTCGCTAGGTGACGTGGTGGGTCGTAGGTGCTGTCTTTTTTTTCTTTAACGCCTGATAGGCGTCAACCTGTTGTAGCTTGTAGTAGACATAGTCGTAGCGGGTGTCCTGTCGCTTGTTTTTCGGCGACTTGCCACGACTTTAGTCGTAGCGGGTGTCCTGTCGCTTGTTTTTCGGCGACTTGCCACGACTATAGACGACCGCTAGCATTACAATTAAGAAATATCATTGACCTGTCAGCCATTTCTCTTAATAAGGGAGCCTCTGATCAATTTATGATGTGGTTTATGGAAATGAACAGCTGCAAAATTTCAGGCCGATATGCCAAACTACTCCTGAGAAAAAGGGCATAATTGTATTTTACAAAAAAGGGGGTGCCTACGAGAAAAATATCCAAAACGAATGAACATGCAAAAAAACTCAGGTTGATGCATCGATGAACCCACTCCTGAGATATTTGTAATTTTCACATTTGTGGATGGACGCTACGCGTAATAATTATAGGTGGCGAAATCGGATCGATTGACATATTCCTAGTGGTTTCGTCAAAACACTCCCCAGATAAATGCCTGGATAAATTCTGCGAAAACGTAATAATAAAATTTAATTGCAGATGGTTCCACTTGTCTTGAGTACAAGATGGGAGGTATCCAAGATCTATGGACATGCACGCCCATTTTCAACCTACACCGAAAACATAGGGTTGTCAAATCGACAACTTTAGGGTTGTCAAATGGGTGTACCTAAAACAACAACCCAGGTTGTCAAAATTTCAATTTGACAGGCCTCTAGGGTTGTCAAATGTTTGCTGTGACAATCTATGGGTTGTCTTGGACCTGTCAGATTCATCCGTATTCACTCTTTCTCTTTCTCTCTTTCTCTCTCTCTCTCTCTCTCTCTCTATATATATATATATATATATATATATATATATATATACATATATATACATACATATATATATATATATATATATATATATATATATATATATATATATATAATAATAATAATAACAGACATTTTCAAGTAGAACGTATATTTACTAAAACCAAGTGGTCGTGTAACTTGTGATACGTGTATTTGTCTGCATCAGTTTAATGACTGATTATTCCTTACAATGTGGACAGAGTTCTGTCTGAGTGTGTTTCAGTGTTCACATAAAGAGTAAATGAGTAGCGTTATTATATCGTCATCCACCTCGGCTTCCTCTCTAGCAAGTAGTTTACCACTCCAAAGTTGGGTTCACGGCTACCCGCGTGACGAGCATATAGCTCTCTCTTCATTTTCTGTTTCTGTACTTGAACAATAGATTTGCCCTGGTCCCTCCTTCAACTCGGGATTACAAATCTGTAACGAAGATGTTTTCTCCAGAGTCAGAGTGTCTGAAAATACAAAATATAATGTTAAATTCCATAAAAAAAACATTTTATATGACAGAGTTGTGTGCAGAATTTTGTATACATTGAATCGGAGCTTATATGACTTAATATGTCATCCTGATAATTTTTATTTTAGATGCTACATTGGAGGTGTACTTTATATAATATTCATATTGGAGGGTTAGTTCCTGAGGTTAAGGAGTCCTCCTCCCATTCATCTCCCAAAATGTGTGCTTTCAATATTGCAAATAAAAAACTTAAGCAAGAAAAAGTGTCATGTGAAATGTTATCTGAAAATGTTCATTATACATGTATTTAGAAATGGAATTCATTGTTATAGAGTCACTTACCATATGTTCATTTGCAAACAATCCATCCACATGGCTCAACAGGGCCTGAGGTACGGCTGTGTACTAGTTGTCATAGTGTAATAGATTGAACCACTCCTTAGACGTGTGCTATTATCAATAGAAAAAAAAACGCACAGATGAACACTACGCGATAGGAATTTCAGGATGCAACATCAATCTTTGTTCGGCACGAGTTCATATTTGACCGGGTTTCTGAAAGATCCGTATAAGGGTTTCAGAAGAGTTCTTGGTAGTCAAACCCACGTGAAAACATAGTATCTGCGAAACTATTTTGGCGGACACATTATGGAAACTATCATGTTAAAAAATGCATTTAAGGTACATACTTATTTGCAGCGATAAGTAAAGTTTCTCCCGCTATCAGATCATTTTTGCTTTTTACAAAGTAAGAGTGATTTTAATTAAAATAGACATGCAGAATAGATGGATGCCATGCAGAAATGAAAATGGGCGCCACCATTCTCGTGTAAATCTATCATGCCATTGTATTTCTGAGATATATTCGTTTTTACCTAAAACAGTTAAATAAATGCACGCCACGCTAAACCACTCTTGTGTACATGATAAGGTTATCCAAGGTCTATCAGTATCCAAAATGGGAGACCTATAAATAAAACCGCTCCTGAAATATGTTTGATTTTCACCCAAATGCACGCCACGCACTTACGAGGTCACAAGTCACACTGAACCGATATGGGAAACTACTATCATGACACCAAGTTTCGGAAAATTTCTAGTAGTTTTCGGTTTTGGCGGGTATAATATAATACAATTATGATAAAAAGATCAACACATGGATTTAGAAAAAAGTTAAGTAAAAGTTTTAAGCCCCCCCCCCCCCCCAAAAAAAAAGGTTGGTTTCTCAGTCACTTTTTCCTGGAAATAATGCGGGCGTTCAAAATTTTGTTTTACCTTTTTATCCTAGGCTTTCGATTGATAAAAAGTTTCATATGATCAGGGAACAATATATTATTAAGGGATTTGTTTTATTGAACCGGTAAACTCAATTGATTGCCATATAGCAGTGGATGAATATTTGTGTTTTCTTTTAAAGAAGCAATATTTCAAAGCTTGGATATGTAAGAATTATAAACAGATTGCAATTAAAGCTAAACATTTGCTACTTAGGTTTTGCCGATCCATGATAGGCAGAATTTACCAGCCCTGCACGAAAGATCCCATCAAATACCGGTATACCGGCGCTTATTTCTAGCACTGCATATAATATTTTCCACTTCTGCTGACCAAATCAGCTAATATAATGTATTATATCTTATGTATAGTTTACTAAATCTCATAAAAATACCGAGTAATTAATTGAAAATGACGAAAAGAGTTAGAGAATACAGCATTTCTAAGGAACATTATATAGAACAAAATATAAGGTATAATGGCATGAAAAACAGCTCGGCTTCATTATGAAATATCATTTAGGAATTATATATGAGGACACAATTCAAAGCTCGATCAGGTTGAACAGATCTGACGTGGTTATAGACTCTATAATTAGTTGAGGGGCATAAGTCCCGCTACAAGGGATGGTATAAGAAACATTCTAAGTCAATTCTGGGTCAACTTTGAAGGTCCGATTCTGTTGATCTATTTCATCTGCACATTCAGTCATGCAGCAATTAATTCCCCCACATGAAGAAGAGGCTATCGAGGAATGAGCAAACCGTATCACCACCTGGTGTGTCTGGCCTGTAACTTGGCCTTTAACTCCAAGTATCATTTAATACTGCAGGGGATCATTCCCAAACAAATGTAATCCATCAGTGGTATATGTGTATATATACGCTGTTGACTTCGGTCAACCTTTATTTCATTTCCTAAATACCATGCAGTCTAGCAAATTGTTCAAAGATTTTTTTCATTTACAATTTAGCATATATCTATACATATTACATCTTGACATTTGCTTCCGCCTGGCAAAACTTTTAAAACATAACGTTTTCTCAATAGAAATTTATCCAGTTATGTCATTCAGTTTTAATAGAAATAAATAGAAACCAGTCCAGCAGAGAAAGCTGGATCTTCTCAAACCGAACCAACGGGATATTTGTCAGATAATATTTCAGATGAGATAATTATATATGCATGTTTCGATTGTATCTATATGATTTGCATGAAGACTAGGTAACTTACTGTTTTCAAGGATCACACATATATTTTCCAGGCTAGAATTTATATGTGGAATTGAAACCATTGTCGACTGTCACAAAATGGGATCTGCATTATCCTATTACACAGAAATTTCCTCCGAGTTAAATCAATCGAGAATCGATTAGTGTGAAGGTCTGTTATACGAATTCGCATTTTAATGAAAACCGGCACACCCCGAATTTTGTTGTTTAATGTCAAACGCCTAACGAGATACCACCTCAAACTTCCGTCACAACCTCCCCCCCCCCCCCCCCCCCCCCCCCCGATTCTCTTCCTTAAATATCAAGGATTAGAAATACATTTCCGATATGATCCTGTAAGAACGACGAATTTACTATGGTACCGTGTCAATATGATTCTTCTTGACGATATTGTGGATAAATCATTAAATATTCTATAAGCTCTAACATAAAAACATGCACCTACAACAGAAATCGAAACATAGGTTATATTCAATGGCTTGTAAAATCAATAGACGATTGCCTTAGTACATAATTTAAGGTGATATACCTGGCTGCAAAATATATAAAATAAACTTAAGATAAACCTAAATAAAAGGACTCGTTATTTTTCAAAACATAGTTTTCTGCAAATGATACTAGTAAACCTTTCAAAATGTCGGTAAAACAAACATACTTATAGGCAGTCCCACTTATGCGATTTTGTAGGCGACTGCTGGCGATCGTCAGCATCGTAGCAGTTCGCCGAAAAACCAGCCCCAGGTCCCCCGCTACGCCATTGTTTACGACAAGCTACAACAACATAAAACCTATCGGACGTCAAGCTACGGCAAGCTGACGAAACCCGTCGACACAACCAAGGACTGTCACCTGTGACAACCTACGACCACACCTACGTCAACTTACGACCACACTGGCGACAGCCTACGACACCTGAATTCATGCTACGTCCACCCGCAACAAGCTATGGTGAGCCTTGACCCTGTCGGCGACATATGAATACAACTGAGAGAAATTTACGCTTAAATTTCCTGGTGCTTGCAGCATGACCCGTGATGAAAGAACAACGATGAAAGATCAACGAGATCAAGATAGGAAGACAAGGAGGCGGGGGAAGAAGAAGGCTAAGAAGAGGTCCTTGTAAATGATGTCCTTTATACCAGCTGGCTCCTTGGGCCAGGTATGAAAATCTGATGGCTGAGCTAGAGCAAGGAGACGAGGCTGCCTACTGAAACCACATTAGGGCTCCCTCTTATGCTGTTTTAGGGGCTGGAGACTAGGGTGGGCACTATGTCACTAACACCCCCGTCACACGAGAAGGCGATCTCGCTGCGATCTCCAAATTGGGGCAGATCACTGTTTTGAACGCAGCCAGAGTGGCATTAAGTTTTCATCAGCTTCGTAGGAGCGAGATAGTGTCGCCTTGGGTCGTCATATGGTCACCATGAACGCCATGAGTGGCGACCAGTTTTGAACATGGACAAAATTTCCGCCGCGGGGTCGCCGTGGATTAAAAGCGCAGTCAGATCGGAATTCGATCGCCATCAGTGTCCCAGCAGCGCAGTACCAGCTTCCTGAACGCGCAGGTCGATCGCCAGTAAACATGGTAGCATTGGCCTTCTCGTTCCACGGCGCTGGCTCTGCACACTTACCCCGCCACTGCCTAGACCTCGGTAACCCTAGTGAGCTCTTTACACGCTTCGCACAGTGCTGCCGCTGCGCTCTCTCGGCACCCAGTTCTAATCCAGTCTGCGCTCTGACGAAGCTTGCGGCGCCAGCACATGTCGTGTCAGCGGGGCGAGAGCGGCGTTGCAGGGTTTTTTTCCGATGTTGAGAGCGACCAACGGCGATCTACTAGGTCTCCGTGGTCGCCGTAAGGTCTTCATCTAGTGTGATTGGGCCCTTAGCGACTATTTACGGCAGCATTTACGACAATCTATGTTACCCAGCGACTCCGTACGACAGTACCCACGCCAGTTGAAGTCAAGCTGTGCTCATAGGTGTCAAACAGGTTGTCGAATGAGTATGTTGAGTATTTAGGCGACTTCAAGAGACTATTCCCGAACCACAGTCGAAACCCTGAAGAACACGTAGCGACGGCCTGGTCTCCGATGGTCGCATAAAGAACCGCTTTAGGGGCACAGGCCCATTGGTCCGATAAACTATAAATTTCTTAAATATATATAGAGGTATAGCGTTATATAAAAATATAAATACACTATAAAGGTATAGATACAGTAATTTTAACATGAAATTGTATCCTTCTAGCAAGTGATCAGCTGTGTGTGTGTGGTTTTTTTTTTTTTTTTTTTTTTTTTTTTTTTTTTACAGTATCCGTGTCCTACTCAGTCAAATATGATGACATTAATTGTATATATGAAGTTCCTCTCATAATGTAAAAGCAGTCAAATACATGATTACTAAATGCATACCTGACCCAAAGCTTTTTGAACAGCCACTTTTAAAAAATTAGCCTATGTATCAAGGCTCATGCATTTGCCGCCTTCTTGACATGCACCTGTCGATTTCATTGTGACGTCGTTAAATCGACAACCATAGAGGACGAACCTCATGATTCAAATGCAACAAGTTTCGAGCGAAGTCTGCCAGGCTGGATTTTGTGATGAGTGAGATACTCATTCTCTTATATGCTGAACTGGATAAACTTTTTATACTTTCACTTTATTGAAGCTCCTCTCGTATTGTTATAGCGGTCAAATACATGATAACTGATGAATGCATACCTAATCGAAAGCGTTTTAAACAGCCACTTATTTAAAAATTATGTAGCAAGGTTCATTCATGCGCCGCCTTCTTGACATGCACCTGGCGAGTTCATTGTTGCGTCATGAAATCGACAACCACAGCAGACGAACCTCATGATTCTAATAAATGCAACTAGCCTTGAGCGAAGTCTGCCAGACTGGATTTTGTGGTGAGTGAAATATTCATTCTCATATATGCTAAGCGGGATAAGCTGTTTGTACTTTAGAAACAAACAATAGATGTAAAATAACGTGTGTGATATCAGTTATTATTGCATGGAAGTATTCGGAAAGGGTCGAATATAGGAACAATTCAAGGGCGTCTCTCTGTAAACTCACTAGTATGTGTCTATATTTTAACTTTTTGTTTTAGTCATAGCTATTATTATTAATCATAGATGTGCCGTACAACTAGAAAGAAAGATAATTCATGTAAATCGAACAACATAAAAAAGTTTCTAAATTTATGGACTCTAGGACATCTTTATATATAGTCCTTTCCTTTCCACGAATAGACCCTAGGATAAAACACATCTTGACATGAAATTCAAAATTTCTACATGCCACCACCCAGTTCTTTTTGTGTATTTTGGCAAAGTGAGTTTTTTTGTTTTCATTCCGCCAGGATGGTATGCGTTTATCCCTATTCGTTTATATATATATGTGTGTGTGTGATTGTTCACAAAACAAATATGAACGGGATCTCATGAAATATAGGGTATTTAGGGAACAGGCCAATGAAGAATCGATTAGATTTTGGTGTGTATGAGGTACATCAAGGTCATCAAGGAATATTCGCAAGTGCAAGAATGAATTTGGGAATAGGGACCCCCCCCCCCCCCCCATGGCGGAGGCCTGCATTCCTTAAAATGCATTTTTCTAGTTAGAGTTAAGTTTTTTTCTGTTATGAGTTGCCAGCATCTCTTGAAAAGATTAATTTTTTATTAATATTTATGACACTTAATAATTCATAAATTTACTTTCTTTATACATTTTCTGGTATAAAGGGACCCAGGACATATATCTGATTTATAAACAATCACGCTTAATAGAAAATGGATGGGTGTATGAAGCATATTTTAAAAAAATGTTATTTGCTGAATGCAAGAATAAGATTTATGCTAATTAGTGCAGTCGGCTACACAATAAAAATTACAAATTGTACAAAATAAGAAAATGTTATACGTGTATAATATTTCATTGAATGTCATAGCAGTCATCACTTATTAACGACAATATAAAAGAAATATATTATTTTTCCCAAATCCAAAGGTAACTCTGGGGAGGATGGAATGTTATTATACGGAAGATGAGAAAGACATTTACGATCGCGTGTTCTCCGAATGCTCGATATTATAGAATTTATACTGTCAAATGTCGCCCAATACTAACGTTTAAAATAGAATTTAATTAAACTTCACACTGTCATATTTTATAACATATTGATGTGTGTGTGTGTGCGTGTGTGTGTGAAGTACAGTATTGGAACTGAGCGATTCCATGAGGTTAACATGCCCTGTTACCAGTGATCCGAAAATTTTCACGAGCAAATTGCAAGAAATTGCCTTCTGCAATATAGAATAAACTTAACAATATGTCTAAAGTTTAGCATGATTTGAAAATTGTTATTTTTCAAGATGGCGTCAGTATTGGAACTGAGAGATTCCGTTGACTAACCTTAATACCGGTTTAGCATGAGGTATATTGCATATGAAAACAAATTGAGACAGGACGCCCTTATACAGAAGTACTATTTTACTGAATTACATATCCCATCACTTAAAACTATAGGAACGACAAGGTAATGCAAGGCATGTTAAAAAAATCAAGACAAACAAATCAGACTTTTAAATCAATTATTGCGGTACTTTTGTGCCATTAACAATATTATTATCGTGTAAAAAAAGTGAACAAAAAATGTGTCTTACTTCATTTGTTCGATAGAAAATTATTGTATGATGGTCTTTTTTTTTAAAGAAGAAATTTAACTTTTTCACTTGGAAATACTACCGCAACAATCGACCTTATTTGGCCTTGGACCAATAACCTTTCATACTGAACTTTTCTTCAACTAAAAGGTCAATCTCAGTTTATTTAAATACATCTTTTCTAAAAGAAGTATATAAATGAGGAAAAAATGAAACAATTTCTCAAACTTAAATTATACATTTTTCCGCGAAAATATGTAACTTGTTGCACGTGGGGGAAAAGTCAATATCTTGACATAAACTCTGTCGCCCAGTTAACCGGATAGAGCTTTCAGAGGGTCAAATTGCAGGAAAAGAAAGCGCCTCAGTATTTAAAACAAATTCAATTTAAGTGCAAGGCCAATGGCCAGCTATCGTGTTACAACAACCTAGGCAGAGAATTGTACATATGGGCCCCAAGTCGTAGGCCGGTCCAATGCCATCAGAAATGAGTATATCATGTTAATACAGCTGTGGTCTGACATTGTAATCCAATCAGATCGCAGGATCATATTACAATCACATGCCTGTTGGCAAGAACTGATACTCCGCAGCAAAGATTTAATTCCAATACTAGGCGTTCAACGTCCATGCCATACTTAAACCACAGAAAAATCTCCGATGTGTCATTCCATCCGCGTGATTCTTTGAATGGGATCCAGTTGTCTTTGCCAAATTACTGTTTGTTTGCTAGGAAACCGGATATCCAATAATCTTCTTCGTTAATGTTCCTACATCAGTAACCCTAATCAGTACCCGTGTGCCTTACAAGATCTTGTTGTATCGTTTTCATTATAAGTAGTATAATATAATCTCGATCATGCCGCCCTCTTGAAAGGCCTATGTGTTATCAACGTTACTATATATATATATATATATATATATATATATATATATATATATATATATATATGTTTGTATACTGATTTATATATTTGTTCAGCGACAATTAGTATGGGAAGTAGGTAAGAGAATTCGAGAAATGAAAAGAACGCTCACTGTCATTCCCAAACACGTACATTATACGTTACGCAAATCTCGTAACACATTAACTGGAGCACACAATAAAACAAGCAGCTGACAAAAAAAAATCCTTTAATGTGTTCATTAAGTCAGAGGATAATAGCGGTACCTAAAGATATGTGTATTTGATGCACGTTTGCAGTATTATAAAGAGAAATGGGCTTTCGTGATATAAAATATTTGAATTTAAGTTAACAGCCGCCTATTTAATACGGATATGGGTACCGGGCATATGCTGACCTGTGGAACATATCCCAACTCGAATATTTGTCTGACTGGATAGGTTATATTTTCTAAGTCAGCCTTCTTTCATTCTCAAAAGCAAGTTTCACACAACACTTCAACATACTGTAGAAGAGTCGTTACCCTGATTGTCACCCCTTATCGTAAAGGTGTCCATTGTAGCCGATAGGTTCCGCCAGTGTCAATAAGATGAAAACATGCACTACCCCGATGTAACATGTAAGTATCCGGGTACTTTTTCCGGACCATTTCTAATTATATAAACGAGACAAAAGGATCTCTTATTACCTTTGACAACACCCTACAGTAATTACATTATCCTCGAAGAAAAGATAAATGCTTTTTTTTTCAGCAGGCTTATCTATGTTCCTCTGTGATAAATCATCTCGAAGTGCATTTATAAAATTGATTTTTGTCATCCATAATAGTATATAAAGCTTTTATACTCATGAAGAACAGTTGAAGGCTTTGATAATAATGACGACCCATTTTAGCAAATTATTTTAGCTTATTAGCCACCTTGGATACACCCTTAATAACAGGGCCTCTCTCATTCTTGAAAATGGTCTGGAATAATAAAACACAATTAAGTATTCGAACTTACGCTTGCATTTACGGTATTGTTATGCAACTTTTATCTTTATCATTTAATTCACATTTCTTCGAAATTTAAGCAGTTATGTTAGTTTTAACTATAAAAAGGGATTTTATTGGATAAGATAATGTAACATGCATCGTTCCAATATATATCATATAACAAAGATTGAAAACATCAGCCCAATGAGTTCACCATTTTCTCACTTCTTAATTCAAATATATATATATATATATATATATATATATATTTAGATTTTCACTTAAGGTCATAGGCTGTAACATTTGCCTTATAATTAACCTTTATAAACATCTCTGCAGGCAGTACTTTATGACACTCGAACTAATCTTAAGATGTACAGAACTGACTTTTACATATGTACATCTGTACATTTCTACTAAACATCTTTCGGTATTCATGGTTCAGATAGTTTTTAAATTTTGTCTGTTTATTAAGTTTTATACATAACAAAACTATTTTTTTCATTGATGGTCTAAAAATGGTTTCAATTGTTTCAATTTGATAATCTGAATTTGAATGAATCATGCAATTAACTTGCAATCATTTGACATTTAATTTAATTAAGAACATGCCGGTCTTGGCGTGGGCTTTTTTGTTTTGCTTTTATTGAATCAATCCACATAGTGCACCTCATTTCTTGATTTCTGTCCTTTAGATAAACAATACCATAAATATTAAGTTAATCTTGTGCAAGTTTCTTTCTTATGAAGCCCCTCCCAATGAGTAATCCTGGGATTCAATGACATTTAATTAAATATTGAATAACAAATAACATTTTTGCATTATCATTGTTGAACACGCATAAATAAACATTTATGCATTTGAAATAATCGACAATTTAAACGGTTAACATTTGCTTTTTACATTTAGATCGCTTTGAAATGATAAGATACTATATTATCATCTTTCATGCATTTACTGGCACTCTTCGGCATTTTCTTGAACCGCTCTGTAAATACCCAGAAAACGTATATAATATGTTTAATGATGACAGCGTCCATACTGAGAAATCAGATTTAGTTAAGGTATTTCATAACCGGAGTTTTCTACGCTGAACGAGTCATATCAAATTACAAAATGACTCATCCTCCTGCCAACCTTAAAAGCCACTCTTTTGTTTATAAAATAAAAGAAACATATGTATCGCTTTACTAACACGTGGGCGAACAGACTAAGTGATTAATTTCTTCCTTTAAAGTTCAATCTTGTTTGTGTATGGTCAAATGCCATTCTTAATGTTTAAATAATTACTTATCAGCACGGATTTGACATTACTATAACATTTTTGGCGTTTACAAAATAAAAGGAAATTATTTCACAGAGTAATATTCATACTCTGCACACAAAGTCCATAGACAATCTCGTCATAGTTGACGTTATACACCGCTACTTAATGATCGAAGCGACCATAACAGTACTTTTTTAGCTCAGCTATCTGAAAGTCATCAGAGCTATAGCGATCACTCTTTGTCCGTCATTCGTCTGTCTGTCTGTCCTTTAACAGGGCATAAATCGTAATTAATAGATCTTGAGTCTTCTAACTTGACATCCTGGGAGGTCCTTAAAAACTCTTTGGAAACCTGAAATTCGGTCTCTTTTATCCATATCTTCTGAGCTATGAGGCTCAGAAGTAACCCCAAGAATAATAATATATTCGATTCAAAAGCTACAGTATCTGAACAACTTATGCACTGATTATCATGATTCTTTGCATGTATATTGTTTATGGGGTGTTTCATCAGTTCCTGCGGACTGGTGGCGCCACCTGTATTTTTTCATATTTTTATGCGTTTTTTTCCCTTTAATTTTTTAGACCTTCAAAGATGCGGTCGTCTGTTAAATGGGCACAAATCGTAACCAATGGACATAGAATTTTCTGACCTGACATCCAGGAAGGTCCCTAGAACATTAGCTTTGAAACTTGATTTAGGTCATGGTGACCTACATTTTGCGAACCCAATCATTTAAACGGGGCACAAATTGTAACCGCTAAGCCTAGGACCTACTTACATGACATTCAGGCAGGTCCTGGGCAAATCCACAAGGAAACCTGAAATTAGGTCTTGGTGACCTGTATTTTGTGAACTATGCGCCAAAACCATGATTTTTAGCACCCTGAAAATCAGATGGGCACAAATTGTATCTGCTTACCCTAGAATGATCCAAAGTAATATACATGGAAGTCTTGGGCAATTCTTATGGAAAACTGAAATTACGTCATTGTGACTTATATTACTGACAAAATACATTTTAGGCACCAAGACAGTCAGCCAGGGTACAAAACTGTACTGTTGGACCGAGAATCTTCTGTCCTCACATCGCGGGATGCCCTTAAAAAATGTGTATGGTCATTTTAAGCTCAGCTGACTACATCAAAAAAGGCTAGATGTTATGGGAACGACTGGACATATTATTATGAAACTTTTTATTCTTGTTGATTTTGAAGTTCTTTAATAGCTAAAGTTGAATGGGGATACCACATACAAAATTTGGCATTCAGATGATCATTCCTTTTTCTGAATGTCTTCCTTGTCAGCTGAACGTCATGACCCATGGTTCACTTGTTTAGATAAAGGAATATGCAATTGAACGATGGGGTCATAAGAACTTTTTTTACTGTATTTATTAAATCAACAACAGTGTAAGTTCTTTTAGCACAGGAAATAGCAATGAACATTGCTGGTTCTAGACACTGAATTTGCCAGACTAACCTATCTTTTTTTAATTTTACAAAAAAAAACGAGCTTCCAGATTCACAAACAAATTAAATACGGAGGATGGATTTTATCCATGGAAAATATTTATCAGATATTCTTGACATTTCTTGGATTTTGATATTTTTTCATGTAAATAAAAGGATCTTGATCTACATGACCTAGACATGCCATTTAACTCTACAGCTTCATATTACATGTAATAAATACTTTTTTTTATAAAAGAATCACTCGGAAAATTGCATTAAACATAGAGTTTACATTTAAAAAAGATAATATAATAGAAAAAGTTTTCAAGTTGTTGCTATTAATTCTATATTTGCTCTAATAGTGGCTCCCTTAACTGGATCTTAAAAATGGCACATTTTTATTTCAAATTTTTCAATAGCCCCCCCCCCCTTTATTTTGCCGCCGGAGCAACCTATTTATATTGTTTTAGACCTATTTTTTGCGGCCTGGACCTCCCCTTTATACAGCGGGGGACCTCTTTTTAGGTTTTGTCGTAAGTCATCCTGGTTGAACCCGTCCTTTTCCTTAATCCTGACCTGCCCCTGAATTTGTAGTAGTATAAAATATAAAACGAAAATTGATGAACATGTCATCAATACATAACATGTCATCAATACATGTACCTTTCGTTAAGACAACAATTCACCGAGTTAAAATTTAAATGTCTTTTTTTTGGGTCTTGTGTAAAATTTAAACTTGAGAGTTTGTTTTAAATTAAAAGTTTATTCAGGGATGAAACATTATATATATTGTTTCTAGTAATAGTTCAACGTTCCCGGTTAAGCCGGTTATAACATTACTGCGTGGTGTGTAGCATTACTAGCTGAATTAAAGATTCTAATGATAAAAGTATTGTCATTACCTCATTAAGAATCGTGTAAGAATCTGCCTTATGGAAGCATGAATACAATCCCGAATCGTAGAAAAAAAATAATAATCTTCTTTTAGCATGCAGTTTTACTTCGTCTTTACATTGAAATGTAATAATGTATACAATCCCCATTAATAGATGGGTGATTCCCTAATGTATAATATCAAGTTCTCCTTATGGCATGTTCTAAAACTCAAATGTCTGCAAACTAGAAAGCTTCTTTAAGACTAATTTCAGCACATGCATAAATCAACATTCATATACAACATAATGTATGCAGTTGATCCATCCTATATATCAGTGCGAGTTCGATGAATAAAGAAGGCCTTGAGCTGAGTCTGAACAAAGATAAGGAATCGTTCACTAGAAACGATAAAACTGTTGCTTTTCTACAGTAGCCAAGATCTCGATTACAAAGTTCTGTCAACGGTTCACCACGTTTTTGAAGATCGTTGAAGGGCTTTGTAATGCGTAGACTTTTTCCGATGAACAAGTGAATGAACGTCTTTGTTCTTGGGGGGTCCAAATTCTCTTTATAATGTCCAAGGAAACAGAACGTGGCCCCTGGTACCAGGGTACAGACATATGCACCCTGGATGTAACTGATTCAGACCCTGGAAGCTGGGCCACGGTAAATCCCTTGTCCTCCCAGAATTCACCCAATTGCCGTAGGATATCGCTGGAAGGGTAGCTGAACATGGTTACTGCGCCCCTGCCGTGATAATGCCATAAAATAACGTAGGCAACAGCAGTAATACCGTAAGGAGAATGTGATTAGTGCCGGGAAGACGGGGCCATTCTATGTTCTTATAAATGTCACAGCGCCGTAGCAGCATCGTGGATGAACGTGACATACCATGGCGAAAACGTGCCGCGTACGTTACGATGACGCTGTCTTCGATTCCATTACGTTCTTTCCCGAAAATGCCACATTCTGGCTTGCCTTGGCTCAAGGCCCCTGTAACACAATCCCCTTTTTGCGCCCCGGGTGGCCTTGGCGTATCCCGGAGCCCATCTGCTACGGTCGACAACGGTTTTGACTCTAAAACCGGGAAGAATTCTGTACTGACGGTCCTTCTAAGGGTTTCGTAGGGTCCCTCTACGGGCTATTCACGGTACTTGTAGGGTTCTGGTACGGTTTTAAGCCGTTTAACTACGGCCCTAAGAGGGCGCCATAATTTTAGGAGACCGTATGGACAACGAAAAAACAATAGTTAAAAGCTATTGTAAAAAAATCAACTCACAAAGAGAGGCTGGCAACTCCTGACAGAATAAAAGACACTTATGAGGTAGATGTACATTTGCGAATAACTTAATTAACTTAATAAAGTATATATATATATATATATATATATATATATATATATATATATATATATGACTTTCAGGCTCATTCGTGCTTAAGTGACTGAACATTTGTGAATATTCCTTTTGGTGATCTTTCTGAATCCGAATCATGTGCCGGATCCCCATCAAAATCTAATTCTTCTGGATTTTTTTTCATTGTAAATGTAAGATGTATTTTTCACTAGAAACAAACCAAAGATAACAACAGAAAATCAATCGTTTTCTACTAAAGAAACGACAAATTGAAAATGAAGCCTATCGTCTTAATATATGTAATCTTCAGGTTTTACAAGTTGACTTATTTTACACATTACTGTAACAAACAAACACACATCTTCAAGAAGGATACTATAGTTTTCTATTAAGGCGAATGAAAATATTTGTTTCGTCATTTCAATTTATTTCAGAATACAAAACTTTGAGGCGGGAGGGTTTGTTTAAAAAACTCATTTCAAGTCCTGATCTTCAAACACTTCATAAACCATTTTATTTTGTTTCTGGTATGCTCACCCAAGCATCCAAGGGGTTACCGAAAGATTTTTTAAACTTTTTTATCCCATTTGATATTGTGTGATGTGACATTGGTTTGTCGGGAGAGCCATAATCCATCCAATAGGTCTGTTCCAAATGTCTTTATGAACCCTTCGAACCTCTGATTTATGACCCAGATGGGATAAAAAGTCAATGAAGAAAGTGCATGATTTGTCACACGATGTTTCAAGTGACAAAAGGTCCTATCAATTCAAGCCCTCTCTTTTTTTAGCATTTTATGAAAATCAATCTTTGTCCCGGCAAAGCGATATGCATCCCGAAGAATAGATAATGTTATCGTTGCAAAGTCACCTTATCCATAAGAATTATATTTTTTTGTCAGTTATATTGTTATAAAACAAATTCTGTATTATCACAATATTAGTATTGTACTATAATGTGCAGACAAGGGCGTGGTCATGTCAAGAGCGTTCCGCCGGTTTCTCCTGGTAAATATACTGATATATAAAAGGCCACCAAAAACTCTCCACCGATAGTATCCCGCCTTCAGACTGTCCTCGGAGTAACCGTGACATCGCAGACATTTCGAAACTGCTCATGGGGGCTGCAATTTGCGTACAGATAAAAAACCCGGAGTCGTAAGTCGTATGTCAGAATTGATGGTATACATCTTGTTTTATAAGTAGGTCTCAGCAGCAGGGAAAGCACTTTTTGTATTGATTGAAAATAAAGTTAACCGTATCACTTTTATAAAGTGATCTGAAATCCAGAATTTGATACGTGCTTGGAATAACATAGATGCTAACTTTGGTCAGGCTTTGGGATATGACATAACCTGGTGATCAGGGCATTGGACTGAAGATCGTTGGTTCGATTATAGCTTATCAAATGATAGGACCACAAATTGTGCTCTAATTTCTTTATTACAGATTAAACCCTTTAAACTATTCCTATAGGAATAGTTAGAATATTAGGCCCGTATGCTCAAATGCTGACTAAGTAAACGTTATATAGTCCGTGTATTTGCTTAATCATGGACTGGCTGAAACGGGATTATCAGTGTAGTCTTAACGGTATGCACAATGGAGGACCAAAGAAGGTTTAGCCAGACCAAGTACTATCTCCTTAAACCTTGTACTAAACCCAATATATGAATATTAATGAAGCAGGTCAGCAGGGTCGCTTTGGGGATTCCCAACAGAAAACAACAGTTAAGAGCAATTTTACTGCTGTCTTTTGCTTTACAGTGTATGTTAGGGCTAGTGACTGTGTTATATTTGTGTTATTAATCCTATAAACCTCCAACACCTGATAGGTCCGGATCCGTTAACACATGTAAATTCTTGGTAAAATGATCTTCTTTAGTCAGTACTTTCAGCCATGCTGAGCTAATGTGATGGGTGTTTGATCATAACAAGCCCAGATTTAGATCTTTTTTTCTAAAGGGGTTGTCAAGGAAGATGTCAAGGCACTGACTTAATATATAAAAATTGAATTATATAACAAATACACAGTAAATATACATATACTATATGCATATACTTTATGTTATATGGCCAGGCACTTATGGAATATCTGGAGACCTCCCCCAATAAATGTTGGTGATTTAGAAGGCAGTAACCTACATTACACGGCTTCCCAGCGTCAACCCAGCTTTATCAGTGGGGACTTTCGGGCCAACATCAACAAAAAAATGTAAATCATTATACAGGATTTTAATACATGAGTAGATACTGGCCTTTAGTTACACATGAATTCCTAATTCTGTATGCTTTAAGCAAGCCATATATATAGGGATGATTACCTTTGATTTTTAGTGATACCAAGTAATTATCCTTAAAGATATTAGTATGAACCACACATCAATAATGACAGTAAGGACGCAATGAAATGAGCCTCGTAAAAAAAGCCGAGGCCAGATATCAACTATACTAGGATTCATAATACCTAAAATTAAATATCGTGTTAATGTATAGTAAATTAAGTATTTTAGGGTATTCGGAGCAATATTGTGCATAATTCAGAAGTCGGATGGAGAAAAATGTTTTGCCGGGAGCAGGGAAGGCGTGTCCACTCCCAAAACCCTCTCTAGATCCGAATTAACTTAGTTCAGTATCTTTCGGTCCAGCCAGTACGTAACAGGACCCTGGATACTCACCCAGAAAGATCTCGACAAACATAATGACAGGTCCTGCAGAAATATCCTTTGCAAACTTAGAATTAGCTCAGAGAATACTTTGAAATTTACATTTTCTGAATGTTAATGCCTGTTGAACAAAAATTAAAATAAGAGCTCAAGGAAATAAAATCATGTATATACTTCACACATGTGTACCTCCCTGCTTGCAGATTTTGGACAACATTGCCACGAACAGTTCCTCATGAATGTCACTTAAAGGTTTTATGTTTCACCAAAATCAGTCGATTTGGAGCACAAAATGAAAAAAAAACTCCAGTTTCCCTATCAAATGAAGCAAAGATTGACTGGAAATTTACTGCGCTTATTCAATTTTTAAAAGCTTGACCTACTGTATTTGAATATTGGTGCCATCTAAATGTTGATTGGTTTATACGGACATTCAAGTTTAATATTAAGATGGGCACCTGACTTTTACAGTAAACACTGCACCCTTACATGTGACTTGTCTTAATCAATATAGAATGAGTCTCTGTGTCAGACCTGTGTTCCCTTTTTATTATGGAAATATTTACAAATAAACATAGGCCAAATACAATTCTTGAAAAATATGAATCACAACATTAAAGTATCACTCTAATCATGCAATTTCTAGTAAAAATCCAAAATCCAGCTGCAAACTCTTATTAAAATTAATGCACGGAATCCCTTGAAAAATGCAAAATGCATTTTCTTATGAGATAGAGTACCCTTTAGGGTTTACTCTGAAATAAAGATTTTAGACCGACATTCTAAAGCCCTTTAAAAAAAGCTTCATTCCATATCGCTAAATTTGAATAACATACAATTTTTTACATACGGTTATCTTATCTCCATTTACAGATCTTTGTAACACTTGGAAATTTTACCATTTATTTTGATACCAATAATTGGCCTGAAAAGGGTTTAAGTAGTGACCATTAGGTGGTGCCAAATGTGATTATATTCTAGTATTTTAGCTATATGTTCTTAATCACACATTTGATATTTTAAATGGAAAAGTATCCTGTTGAATTAATTGAATTTTAAGTATATAAAAGAAGAAATATCTAATAATATTAATTCATTAAATCTGAAGGGATGAATTCAAATATAGATTTAAAGTATGTACATTTAACGGATAAACCTGTTAAAATGTTTATAAGAAAATACAAATACCTAAAAAGGGGTATATAAAATACTGTTCAAACATCCGAAGATGTATCATCAATTCTTTAATTCCTGTTCTTATCAAAATGCTGATTCACATTGAGCATTCGTTCACACAAAGGATTCTTAGGACTTACCTCAATTATTGTAAAGTACCGAATTTGTTTTTGGCTTGTTTTTTTCTTGTAAAAGTTAAGAATTCTTAACAGGGTTGGTTAAATTGCCTAAATAACAAATTCGTAAAAAATTATTACTAAAATTACAAATAAGTTAATTGATTGGTAGAAAATGATTCTTAAAATATTGATTTTATTGATGGATTGGTAAAAAATTTTGTGTTCTTAAAATTACGAATTCAATACTGGATTGGTAACAAAAATGTTAAAATTACGAATTCGATAATTGATTGTTTAAAATGATTGTCAAAATTACGAATATTTTGGGTTAAAATTACGAATTCTTTAATATATTAATTGGGTAGTTCCTTATTAATTATGAATTCGTTACTGGATTGGTAACACTTGCTGTTAAAATTAAGAATACTTCATTGGATTGGTAAGGTCCGATGTTTATGTTACGCATTCGTTACTGGAATGGTAACAATTGTTAAAATTTCATAATGAATGGTACAACAGTTTGTGGTCCTAAAATGAAATACATTATCTTTAGCCAGGACGCAAAATGTAAAAATAACAAGCTCTTGGTTTGAAATTAATGTTATCAACATACAGATTTGTGATCATGGATCGCCAGATCAACCGAGGCTTATAATTTTCAGGTTTCAGGTGACACCTCACTCTCATTAATACCTGGCAAAACCGAGGGATGATAACATAAAATAAATCGGAGATCAGACGACTTTGTGCCAAACTACACGCAAGCCTGATTAACAGGTAACGTGATAGGGCCTCATAATTACCAAGCAAATTCCCGCAGGTGTTAAACTCGGCTACAGGTTTACTAGAAAGTAAATTTGATCTGATTAACAATCGATGAAATGAAACGGAATACCTGATACCAGGTGTTATTGCACAATTCTGCTAAACTTGTAGGGTATAATTTTCTTGGCGTGCACAAGAGCCACCTGTTTCGATGAGAAAACCGTATGATTTTATTATCAAAGCAGCCGAATTCAGCCTTAAAGTTTTAACTATTACGTTTCTCAGGGTATCAAATTTGTGCTAAAATGTGTATATGAGACAGTTCGTGTTTCAATTACAAACTAACAAAACCAAGATTAATGATAAAATAAATATGTTGCCCCCAGGACGTATTCTGTCGCACTTGGTAAAAGATCATTTTTCCAGAATATATCGTGGTACGAACGACATGTCATCCTGTACTTAAGAAACAGTATATTGTACACTAGTCTTGTGTTACCATCCACGGGAACGGTTTGATTGGTATGTATTACAGAGCCGAACATCATGTGTACAGTTGGTGTATACATTTTGCTCTACAATGTGTACAAATACAACAACTACATATCTTTTGTAGGTTTTCATAACCTTTCGTTTTGTCCCCCTCACTTTAATCTATATAATTATTACGCAGTTGTGTTTTTTTTCTAGACAATGGTTTGCCGGCTTCCGTTCTGATTTGACTCTCCTATTTTGCCAACGTATCGTCGGTGCCCTCTTCTATGACAGGTTTGTTTTATTTTGCCAGATTATTTCTTATTAAGCTGCATAATTAATAATTTCAATATAACCTCATAGATGCCCCTATTTCTTTTAGGATATAGGTCCTTCACGCATGTCACGCTTCTCAGGAGGCCCCCTGGGGATTTTTCTAAATTTCGAGCTCACTGGCCCGTTAAGACTACGGTCAGAAAGCATGCTAAGCCCCAGCCCACAGTTTTCGTGCAATACGCGGTCGTGCGGGTCCATTTTAAAAACAATAGACGCCCATATCCATTATAAGACCTCTTACGGAATGTTACTCTCTCAAAACGAAGTAGTGTTTTTTTAATTCAAACGCTAAACAAAGAAATATGTCTCCGCTTTCACTGCGAGAGCTTTTCAGTTGGGTCAACACTGGGAATTTAGACCGGTTACACGACCAGCGCTTTTTCTGGGTTTACAGGTATGTTATAATCTCAGTAACCGGATCCACCTGGCGAGTGGCACAACAGATACGTACGGATAGGCGGCTTCTACACGGGGGCGAAGAAATCGTCCTTTGTCATAATGGTATTAATAAAATAAAGTATATAATGATCCTGATCACCTTAAATGAATTGTTTATACGGTTTTACCCTTGCCCTCTACAAATTTTATGTAAAATTCGTACAAAACTTTTTGTGCCAGTTTTCTAAGAGACAAAGCAAAGAACCACATATTTCTTTGCCAATGACTTGAACCGAAAGATGTCAACCTGTTTTAATCTGTAAGCGTTGTCAGTTATCACCCAGGCCTGCTTTTTCTAGGTCAATCAACAAAGATCGGGACAAATATTTAATCCAGTTGGAATCATTTCACCTGATTCTTTTCATTTTGGCAGCTATACGTTACATTTTCGCGTACTAGAGCCCTCACCAACATACATGTCTGTTATCATGCCTAAGATTACCCTCAACTGACAACTAAAAGCATTTTCTGTGATGTCCTCTGAGCTTCAATATACACAAAAATCTGTCTTATACTTTCACTTTGCTATGGTTATATACTTTCTTCAAATTGTTTTCACAGTAGATGGCTTCTACATGCAATTGTTAAATATATTATATTGTCATCACTCTAGCAATGATGATGTTGTACTTATGTTGTTTATCCAAAAAAAACTCACGCATAATTTGTAGAATATGTGCCTCATGTCTTTTCGAAAAAGTATTCCTTTGAGTGATTTGCCATTCTTTGCTGACTTTTAATTGGGGAAGGATTTCCTGGAAAATTCTAGCATATGTAATCTTATATCATATAGTGAACCACATAGAAAAATCCGTACCGTAAGCCCAGGATTTAAATTTATGCGACATTCAGTCTCTGCCGGCTTATTACAGAACTATTAATTTTATAGAATAGTTTTTTATACGGGGGCATCTCGTTGAAATTATTATTTAGCAGGGTTTTTACAGAAAATTTCGTCATCGATTTTACAGTTTCTTCAAATTTCCTTCACTAATCTTTCAGTTATGCATGGCATAATTGATGTTTGATATGCGTCATTTGCCTCATTGAATCACGATGTTTGCCTATAATATGGTGTTGAAATATATATATATATATATATATATATATATATATATATATATATATATATATATATATATATCGGTAATTAGTACATATATATATATTAAAAGATAATATATAATGTATGTGTCTTAATATCCTGTTACTAAACTTAAAAACATCCGACTAATCTTAATTGTGTACCTCGAACCTTTGTCACTGCTCTCAATCCTGTTGGCTGAGAACTATACAGCATATATATATATATATATATATATATATATATATATTTATATATATTTATATATATATGCATATGCTCTTACATTTTGTGATTGTTGTTATTTTTACTGAAGCCTTATTCGGTAATTAGTACATCAAATAATAAACGTCGTTCGGCCCATAAAACAGCCAAGATAAAGTGCAGAAAATATGTTTATGTTTATATTTGCCTTAGTAATCAAACATTTCTGCTTTCTAACTGGTCCTGAACATTGGCTCACCATGTTACTATCATAGAGCTATCACGTGTACCCATGAATTCTAAACGAAGATGTGACCACGCCTCAAAACAAATGTTGTACTCTTTTAAATACAACATAATTTTTTTCGGGGAGAAGATATTCATATTAAAATGTATGAATGCTGTATACATTCCCCTCGGTCCTGTTAATACAAAAGGTAATCTTTGCAGTTTAAAGTAGGTATATGGACAGGAATAATAAAGAAAATACACAATACATGAGACATTTTTAAGAAGAAGGAAGGTAAAAGACCATGACCAAAAATCCAGTGCATGTTACGTACTCGTTATTCTTGAGACTGCATGCGCCATTTTCTAAATGATGATATATTGCTTTCCTTGAAAGGATAACTGTTGACCAAAATAATTTATCAACAATCATTTTGTTATCGAGACATGATATGCAAAAATAATCGGATAAATCCACGTAAAAATAAAACGTCGAACTGAATAATATGTTTGCGTGTACTGTTAATGGTACACTAACATGGTAACACTGAATTAATATAACCGAATAATTATGAAGATAAAACAAAACTGAATTAAGGAAAATGTTCACAAGAATTTTGTAAATTATAGTAGTCGTCTTCGGAATAATTGACTGATGTGACAGAAATTAATCTAATAAGATTCGTAAAATAAAATCTCCCTTTGCAACATGTGATAGTAATTAATACATAATTTCTCCGGTGCGTCATTCAATTTTCGAAACGCGCCTTTTTACTTAAATCACTTTCTGTTTCAGGTGGGTTGTCGGATTAAAACAGAAATATATAAATGTGTTTTATTAAGTAGTCCTAAATTGAAATATGGTCTTCGAACTCGTAAAATAAATTATTTATTTGCAAAAATAATCAAACCTAGACTCAAAAGAACTGTGAATTAATAGGGCCCCCTCAACTTACTACTTGCTAACATAATAATTATATGCTACTTATATCCTTCTAGTTTGACAAGACACTGCTGCATTTGCATTAATTTATATAGTAGAAATTATCAAACAAATTTATAAAGATTAACTAAAAGCGTGCAACGGGAACTAATGATTTTTTTTTTACTCTTTTGACATAAAGCTCATTGTACAAAGAGTAGGGAATTTCTAAACAATTAATAAAACCGAGCCTTTATTTTTTTGTACAGAAATGACAAACGTGTACTTGGCCGTTCATGAACAGCTGACATATATCAGTCTTGAAATCTAACAATATTTGGTAGGTACAAAAATTATTCGTAAGTATACTATCATCTTAAAACAGCATGCCATGGTGATACATATCCGTGCGCACACACAGTCAGGCGGTCAAGAATTTATATGACAGTCGCATTATTATAATCATGGTGCTTATAGGTAAATGTAAAATTAATGATGTTTTTTATTTGCAAAAATTAAAGGAATATGTTAAAGAAGGCGTGTCATGAAGCAAATGTATGCCAGAACTAATAAACAGTCAAACATTCTTACCATCAGGAAAAAAATATCTTATGGTGAGAAAATTGTCTTGGGAGTGGGACGAAACTTTTTCTTGTTATGGCAAAAGAATATTTTCTCGACTTTACGCAAACAGCCTATAAATCAAAGAAATAATCTTGAGGATTCTTTATCAAAAGAAATAAGGATAAGAAATAAAATCTTGTTTTTTTTACATTATTTCTGGCAGCGTGTGCCATCTGCTCAAGTTCTGACAGCTGTTTTAACATTAATAAACAATTACAAACCAGCAATAAATCAGAAACCCTTCTCATGAGTGGATTGATGCCATTAAATTGCTGACGCAAATAGTTATTTAAATGGGCGTCGAGGGATTATTTGTATACCTTTTAACATTAACGCGAATGCCAAAGCGTTCCGAGTCTTCTCAGAGGTTTAAGCCAGTAATATACACGATTTTCTAAGAATTACTAAGTCGGACAATCCAAGTTATGGGAGATATTTTCTTAACAATTCTATCACCAGAAAAACCTTTTTTATGCAGATTTATGCTACATCGGTTTCCTAATTGCTGGGGATAACAAAAAAAAGTAATAACTGAGGCATTGAAATTCATTTTTGCACTTTGCTGGTTCATGGGCTGCTTTTCTGCTTTTTCATCATAGCTATTCAACATTTTGTGAACCATCATTATATATTACTTCAGCCAATAATTTAAGTCACCTAATTTACCTAAATAAAATAGCTCTTCAGTTTAGAAATATTCCTTGTGGCAAAAATATGCATTAGCGGGCAATTATGAGAAAAGGAGGGACGGCTTCCTCCCGAGGGATACCTACGGGCCAAGGATTCTTAAGAAAATTCGAGTGTTTTTGCAAAGAGTTATGTGCAATAAATGATATTAGTGTTATTTTTAAAAACTAGAAGTGTCGGAACGACACGAATGCCCCGCCGGCAGCAAATTATAAATATTTTTGGTTGAGTATAAATAAGGCATTATTTACTGAAGGATATAGAAATTCATCGTCTCTTTGTGAAATAACAATGTACAGTTAATGAAGATCAATGATGATGATAAGAAATTCCATGAAATATTCAAAGTAAAGGGGTATAACTCCTGGTGAAATGCTGTTCAAGCAGAGAGAAATGCAAACTGGATCTGTAAGGCATCTTTCTATGAGAACACACCACAGATCAATTCAATACAACAGGCATAATGAAAAGAAATAATTTTAGCAATGATTAAACTTATGAAATTGTCTTTTTAATAAGGAGTGTCATGTGGTCTGAATAGTAGCATCCATGCTTGGACTTGTATTTGAACGCGCGCGCTGAAAAATCATGCCCCACCTTGCATGCTTGCGGAAAGGCATGCGTGTGAAGTGAGCAGTGTGTCAAAGATACAAGATTTTTAAATGTGTGGACACGGATGAGGACGCTCACTTGAAAAATCATGCCCTCAGAAGTAGGTCAGCCGGGACTAAACGCGAAATCGATCTGTAACTGGTCATTAATCCAACCACACACAGAAAATCAGGTTAATATCTACAGGCATTGCAAAAAAATGTCTGTTCAAGTGCATTTTTCATGAAATTTTCTTATTTCAGGAGTCGTCATACCGTCAAAAGCAGGTCAGCCGGGATGAAACACGAAATTAAGTAAAAGTAAAAAAGTAGGTAAACCGAAATGAAACTCAAACTAAATCTGTAACTGGTCATCATATATCAACACACACAAAAATCAGGCCAATATCTGCAGGCTTTTTTTTTAAAAAAAAGGGTCTGTACAAGAGCATTTATCAGGATAGTTTCCATTTTTCATGAAATTTTCTATGTTCCGGGGTGGTCATTACGTCAAAACTAGATCAAACGCTCGGGGAGAAACGCGAACTTGATCTGGAACTGGTCATCATGGATCGACACACACAAAAAACAGGTCAATATCCGCAGGCATTGCGAAAAAAAATCCGTACAAGTGCATTTATCATGAGAATTTCTATTTTCGTGAAATTTTCTAAGTTCTGAAGCCGCCATACCACCAAAAGTAGGTCAACCGGAACGAAACGCGAAGTCAAATTGTAACTGATCATTATTCAACTACACACCAAAAATGAGGCCAATATCTGCAGGTATTGCGGCGAAAAATGCGTACAACTGTTGGATTTTGGAAGGACGGAATGACGGACATAGGTAAAACTATATGCCCCAGCCACTTTGCGGCGGGGGCATAAAATATGAAAGTGGCATTTTTTTTATTTTCCAAACTATCTGTTAAACTTGCCACACTATCTTTTAAAATTTATTTTAAATTTTATGGTGATTTTAATGTAATAATTTGATGTTATATTGTCTGGAAGTATCAAGATGACATGTTCAATGAATAGATACCATTAAATTACTCAACAGTGCAAATGCATTCCGGTACTTGCCGGTACCAATTTCAAATCACGGTACAGAAACCACAAAAAATCATTTAACCACCAAATATAAAAAAAAGATTCCGAGCTCTCAAAGTACATTTGGCTACAGAAGGACCAAAATACCCCGTATTCAATCAGCTGGCGGGTTCTTAAAAGCGCATCCCCGAGAAAGCACCGCAATGGCACTTGTAATCTCTGCCTGGAAGAAACATTCCCGAAGTCACAAAGGCTGAACAAAAGATAAGAAATCATTTCGAAATGCAGGCATAATCCTGATCCCGAACATTTTCTACCTGACCATGGCTATGTGCGTCAACACATGATTACATTACCGCACCAACCGTTGACAGATCACATCTGAAGATTGCAAATGCATGGAAACACGTGTTAATGTGTAACTGAACATACAAAAATAATCACTATGTACCAGCTCTTAGCATCCTGCTAATAGAGCACTATTGGATTCTTTCTGCAAACATATATACTATCGGTATTTATATATATATATATATATATGTATATATATATATATATATATATATATATATATGTATATAAAACCGTGTCCATTAAAACCTTCCCAACCTGAGGTTTTTGGTTGGTTTTTAATTTTATTCTCTCAGAATCGACTCATTTTTATGGATAATCAGCGGGGGAAACAACCTCAATACATGTCCATGACCAGATGATGTCCTGAAAGCAAAATAACTGATCATCCACGATGAACTCTGAAAATCCAGAACACTAAGCCACACTTTTATCAATAAGATACATTGTTTCAGTGGCGTCCTCTTCAAGGCAGGGGGGGGGGATGACACGGAATGGGAGGGTAATCATAGTTGGAACATTTTTTTAATAAACACACTGTTACAGGTGCCCATTTATTGTGTGCAGCGGTCTTACAGATGATTGTTTTATTGTGCACACGGATGTTCCAATTGTTGTTGGCATTTTGTTTGTGTGCCACGCGGAGCTCGTGTTGAACAGGCCTCGCCTGGCCGGATGTTGCAGGCTCGGTTTAATCCGCATTGGTTGAACCCTGGATACACAGCGTTCTTTGTTCTGCTGTGTTCTTCGAACGTGTGTACTGTGTTAGATTCTTTAGAATGTTCGAGAAATGGAAGGTTCTCGGCTGGAGGTGAAAAGTTATAAATAGGGGGCTGTGTTTTAGAGCCGAGAGAGAGGTGAGAGAATATTCCAGCGGACACAGAAGCGTGTATGTCATTTTGTTGGACCTATTCCGATAAGTGCGCCAATTATAGATTTTCTTAAGGATTTTATGACGAATCTTATTAAGTCGTCAGTTTACTTTCTGGATTATTACAAGAGCTTTACATTGGAAAGTTATTCTTTGAGAGAATTTGGTTTGAACTTTTCATCCGGCCTATACATTTTAGAGGACCTATCGCTGTGACAGTGGTGGTATCCAGGTACTGTGCACTTTGTTTATTTTACTGTGTGATTGTATTGATTTTTTGTTATACTGCTGTTATACTGTGTTATTGTATTGATTTAGTGTATTGTAATGTTAGGGTTGTTTTAATAATTAATTATAGTTATTTGTTAACAAAAAACAATGACTTTCTTTATTCATTCCCCTAGACATTACACGCTGCCTAGTGTTACAGAATCTGATTTTTGTTTCTCCATGACAAAGTTTATGTTCATCATGCATACGTGATCTGTTGATATTAGGTTGCGTAACACACAAGCACACACACACACACGCACACATATATATATACATATATATATATGTATACATGAAAAATACGGTTTAAAAAAAATAAGGTATTATGTTACCGCTATAGGTTTCTTCTCAATCAAGTTTAGGTTTAATATTTCAGAATAAACTCAGAAATAAAAAAAAATCCTTATTAATCCTGCGAAAGGTAGGGGGATGATTGCATTGGCCATCCTCCCCTTGCTACAAAAGGGAGGGGGTATATAACTCCCCCCCCCCCCCCTCCATTCCTCCTGTTTTGATGCCCAGGCATTGTTTTGACATGAAACAAATTTTACAAATTGAACACTTTCCCTTTATTTCATTATATTAATAAACCAAGTATATACACGGATATACAGTAGAAACTGGACGCCATGAAATACGCGAGAATTTATTTTTAAGGCTTTTTGGAGCGGATAACGGCATATTATGGTTATAAACAGGAACTCAAAATAGAAAACCAGTTTGGTTATTTATGAGATATGCTAAAATGGCGGTTTAGGGAGAGGTCCTCGCGTTGGGGTCTCCCCATCGCCCTAAATCGTGTATAGTTTCGTGGATCACAGTACCAGTGAGATACGACGGGCGTTTAACGCACCCTCTCCTGTCATCCTCCTCATCATTAACTGCCAGCGCTCACTACTGAACATTACAGGCAATCCGAATTTAGGACAAAAAGAGTTGCTATAATAATTAAGTCGGGATCTGGCGGGTAAATATTTTTGCCGATGACTCAGGTATGCTTCAGATTCTAGAGCGACAAGACTATTCTACAAAACACGCATAGACGACTGGAACGTCGTCGTGCTTCAGGTGAGGCCCACTGCAATTCTTCAAGTATAGATTGTACACTAATGGTGTTATGGTAGCGGTTACATGTAAATCTGTACCATTTCAATCTGGTTTGCTAGGCCTGGCTAACGGATGGTTGAGTAACCTCTATTATTGGGAGGACCCGTATACTAGAAGCGTGTTCCACCTGAGGTCTCTCAAGGGACTTGCATATCTCCCCTATTTCTGGCATAGGTGTTCTGATGTTACGCCTCAGTATACCTAATGTGTGGTTAGCTTTTCTTGTGATATCATTTATATACTTGTTCCATTTTAAATCTCCTCGGAAAATTACACCTTAGTATTTAGTATTATATTCTGGAGGCCTTTCAAGGGTGGTATCATGGAGATTGTACAAATTGGTATAGTAGTTGCAGGGATGGTTAGAGTCTGACATTTGGAGGGGTTAAACTCCATTACCCATACTCTTTTTTTATCCCATGATCCGACACTGTCTATGTCCTGCTGGAGTGTGAGACAATCCTCCTTACAATTTATTTCCATTTGGATAATACAGTCATCTGCAAATAGTCTAATTCTACTGAACTTCGTCCTACTCGGTATGTCGTCAGTGGATGTTAAGAATAGGATTGGCCGATCGGGGCAAATACAGTGCCCTGTAGATCTCCTGATGGTACAACCGCTCGGTCTCTTTCCCCTCTACCGCCCTCAACGGTTTTCAAGAAAATTATTTATCCAGCTAAAGCAGAGTCTCTGATACCTAGTAAAGGTTTAGCTGAAAAGTGACTGTGGGACTTTATCGAAAGCTTTGGCAAAATCAATTATAATGAGGTCAGTCTGTTTACTTCCATTTCTTGAATTCGCCTGATCATAATATAGGGAAAGAAGCTGGGTTTCACAGGACCGTGATTTGTTGAACCCATGCTGAAGGTCATAAAGGATATTGTTTTGTTCTAAATGATTCATTATTTATTTTGCAATTATGTGTTCCAGACGTTTGTAGATGATTGATGTTAAAGATGCAGTTTGAAGCCTCATCTTTTCTCCTTTTTTAAACACTGGGGCTACATTTGCCTCCAGTCAAGGAACCTCTCCCTTGTTGAGAGATACAAACTGCTTAATTATTAGTTACGTTTGCTTTACCTTTACTATCAGAAATTAATTTACCGTTGGTTTTGTGTGGTCTTACAGATGTCTGCTTATTGTACGCAGGAGTGATGTTGACACTTGATTCGTGTGGCGCGAGCGTGGCTCGTTGCTGTGGCAACCTCGCCTGGCCAATGCGGCCCCCGTGTGAACTCTGATGTGTAGAGACACAGCGCTCGGTTTAATCCGTGCTGGATGAACCCTGGCGTGTAAAGACACAGCGTTCATCTGAAATATTCTGGGCTGTTCGCGCTCTGTGAGCGCGTGTCTTGTATTGTTCTGTTGGGCGCGTGTGTATTATGTATAGTTGGGCTCTTTGGATTGTTCGTGAAATAGGAGTTTCTGAACTTTGGGGTGAGAAGCTATAAATTAGGGGCTGTGTTTAGAGAGAGGGAAAGAGAGAAATATTCCAGCGGACACAGAAGAGTATGAGTCAGTTTGTGGACCTTTCTGATAATTGCAGCAGTTATAGATCTTCTTCGATATTTGTAACGGATTTTATATAGTCTTCATTTTGCCTTTTGGATATCTACCAGTACTTCACTTTTGGATTACAACAGATTAATTTTGTGATTGAATTGGACTATTATTCTATGAGAAGATTTATGTTAACTGTTCATCTGGATTATACGTTTTAAAGGACTTGTTATTATACTGTGTAATTGTATTGATTTACTGTTATGCTGTTTTTATACTGTCTAATTGTATTGATTTAATGTATTGTAATGTTAGGGTTGTTTTAAGAATAAACTATAATCATTTGTTAACAAAAAAAAACACTGACTTCTTTATTTATTCCCCTAGACATTTCACGCTGCCTAGTGTTACAGAATCTGATTTTTTTCATCTCCATAACAAAATTTATGCTCGTCACGACTACGTGATCTGTTGTTATTAGGTTCCGTAACAGTGGGGTTAACACCGCTTGCTTTTAAAGAACGAGTAACACCTTTTATCGGCACCTGGTTTTCTTCAGTGATGTTTGTATGATTTTCTGTAAGTCTTTGGTTTTGGCGCAAACTTTGGGGTCAAGACGTCTGTGATTTTCCTTGGTCCGTAATGGTCACGCTACTCCATAAACCTGCGTACCTCCCTGTCCACCCCTGGTACATGTACTTGCTTTTACGTGTCCAGTTGAAATCTTTTACAGTACTTGACAGTGCAATTTCGATCATAGACCAAAGTTTATGGCATGATTTTGATTACTTTTATTATGTATTCGTCTCTAAATTGTAATATATTCTGTGCCATCCCACTTGCCTTTCCTCCACAGCAGTATTTGACTTGGTGTAACCTTGAATGAGGACGGTCTTATGTCAGCCTTTGTAAAGAGGATGTCATGGTCAGCAAATGGAGAGTAGGTTTCGACCCTATTAAGACAACTACCTATATATTTGATCATGGGATGTTCCATCACTTCCTGCAGACTGGTGGCACCACCTGTATTTTTTCTAATTTTTTACGAATTTTTTCTCTTTTTTTCAGACCTGCAATGAAACTGTCATCTGTTAACAGGGCACAAATCGTAACCACTGGACCTGAAATCTTCAAACTTAATGTCCAGGGAGGTCCATGAAAAATCTCATTGAAAACCTGAAATTAGGTTTCTGTTACCCATATCCTTTGAGCTATGGGGCTCTGAAGTACCCCCCCCCCCCCCCCAGAATAATGCAAAATTTGATACAAAAGCTCAAGTATCTGATTAACTACTACATTGATCACCATGATTCTTTGCATGAATATTGATCATGGGATGTTCCATCACTTCCTGCAGACTGGTGGCGCCACCAGTATTTTTTCCAATTTTACAATTTTTTTCTATATATTTGAGACCTTCAAAGAAGCTGTCATATGTTAACAGGGCATAAATCGTAACCGCTGGACCTGGATTCTTCTAATTTGACATCAAGAGGGGTCCATGAAAAGTCTCTATGGAAACCTGAAATTAGGTCTCTGTTACCCATATCCTCCGTGCTATGGGGCTTGTAAGTACTCCTAAGAATAATTTAAAATGTGATACAAAAGCTGCAGTATCTGAATAGCCATGATTTTTTGCATTCATATTGATCATGGCGCCACCTATTTTTAGCTCAGCTGACTATAAGTCATCTGAGCTATAGTCATGGTCCATTGTCCGTCGTCCGTCCGTCCGTCAGTCTGTCCGTCCGTCCGTCCGTCTGTCCGTCCGGATGTCCGTCCGTAAGACTGGCACGTTTCGACACCGTTGGACCTACGAGTCTTAAATTCGGCATACTGTTAGATGTCCCCAAAATCTCCTACCATGACGATAATTGGGTCAATAGGACTTCGTTCCTTCGAGATATTAAGGAAAAACCTCAATTTTTTATTAGAAATCTATTTTCACACTTCAGGACTGCCTAATATCAAAACCACTCATCTGGTTTTCTTCATATTTTCCATAAATATTTCTCGATATAGTTCCTATGTACATGCCAGATATTAAGTCAGTATTATATAATTTAAAAAAGTTATGGGCCCAAACATAATGGACTTTGTAAAAAAATCAGGAAGATATTTGGTCACTTAAGACCAAAAGTGTTAAAGGTAGGGACTTTTTTCCAGTAATACAACTTTAATTAATCAAAATTTAATTGTATACCAAAAATTAGATCAAAATCTGTTAATTTTTTTTAAATATTGGCAAAAATATAAAATTGGTACGTTAAATTTTGCCCAACTTTGGCCAAAGCACGTTTTTTTCCTGTAGGTACTGTGGATTTAATTTTCACAGCATGTATACACAAGGATTTAATCTGTTAAAATCTGAAATTTGAAAATAAAAGCTGCAAAATTAGGCTAGTTATTGAATTTTTTTGGAGTCTCTTGTTGTATTCCCTTACATTGTCAAGCAGTCCACATTGATGACTGTAGGTCATTCAGTGCACATCTCTATGCTCCCTAAGCTGTTGGCATAATTTTATATGTCCCTAAAATCTCCTACCATACCGAAAATTGGGTCATTAGAACTTCGTTCCTTCGAGATATTAAGGAAAAAACTCCGTTTTCCATAAAAAAGCCATTGTTACACTTCAAGGCTGCCTAATATTAACTGATCTGTTTTTGATCGTATTTAGATTTCACATTCTTTCATACATTTTCTATGAACATACCAAAAATTAGGTCAGTATTGGGTATTATTTTGAAGTTATGGGCCAAAACATAATGCAATTTTTTTAAAAATCAGGAAATATATTTACTCACCTAACATGAGAATTGCTGAACCTAGAGACTTTTTTTCAGGAATATAACTTTATATAATCAAGATATAATTGTTTACCCAAAATGAGATTTGAATTTTGCAAATTTTTCAAGTTATTAGCATAAATAAAAAATCAATACCTTAAATTTTGTCCAACTTTGGCACTGTTTATTTAATTTTCACAGCATATATACATAAGGATTTAATCTTTTAAAATCTGAAATTTCAAAGAAATTGATTGGAAAGAATAGCTTTTATTCATGTTTTCATACACCATGTCAAGTGTTGTTTACATCTAGCCCACCTAGTAGTAAAGCCTTCACTTGCATTATGTAACCCACCCCAGGCAGCTTGCCTTGGGTCAGCTTGGCCACTACCAGCAGGCTTCCCCTCTGCCTTGCACTCCCCCCCCCCCCCCAGATGGTGCATAAACTAGATGAATGTTATTATTTTCTGTATTTGATTCATTCTTATTCTAGGCTATGCTACATTTTAGATTTTGTATTGTACCACCAGGGTTACAATGATTAAAGTGTACATTTAATTGTGTCCACAAAGTGGAGTATTGCTATGAAAGTGTGGATGTTCATGAGATAAGTAATTCCTTACTTCAGAAGAGTAAAAACTTCACCAGGTGTGAAATTGACTATTAATTCCAGTAATAAATTAAAACTGGGATAGTAATTAGCACAATGAAATTGTTTGTCTGTCATTCAACCAACAGTGTGTATACTTTATTTGAAAAGATGTTTTATTTTATCAAATTTACTGAATCTTTTATTTTATTTTGGTGAATAAAATTAAGCATGTACTGAAAACTCCAATGTGCAAAACTTTTTAATAGTGATTCAAGGAATATTCTTGTAGATGCCATGTTGTGGCATTATTTTCTTTTAAATTCAGTTTAAACATTTATGATTTAAAAATAATAAAATATATGTGTATGCATAATATGACCCAATATGAGCTACACTCTGTATATATAATGATTGCAACTTTTGCAACAATTCTAATATTTTAACTTATATTTTCAGGTTTTTTTATTAAATATTTATAAAACCTGTAAATAAAAAAATGATTCAGATAAAAACTTCTTAATGGAAAAAGTGGATATGCTTAAAAAAATAGGATTATATATAAACTTAAATGGATTATTCCCTTGAAAGTGAAATAAAGGTATAAGTCCATTCTGTCCACTTGCCTGTCCATCTGTAAATTTTCATATGCATCACAAAACTTTTACTGTTTTTTCTTCATGACAGTCTTGTCAGAGTATTAGTTTGCAATCATATATTTAGAACCTTACTATAACCAAGTAGGAGGGCCCCTTTCCTCTTAGCTTTTCATATTCTAATATAAATGAAAAACATTACAATAGAATATTTCTACATCCACCTTCGTGCTGCCCTCACTTTTACCCTTCTCCGAACCCCATCCCAAAGTCAGCCTCAGTAAGCAAGAACAAGATGAATCAGATATATTCATACTTTGATATTTTGTATAACTATTCGTCCATAGGTACCTATGTTCATGCCAGAAATTAGGTCAATATTGTGTAATATGTAGACATAGTGGGCATCACAATAATGTACCTTGTCAAGACTAAAGAGATATTGTGTCATACAGTCACAAATTCATAAATCACTTCATCAGCATAGTTAATCATAACATCATATCTGTCAAATTGAAAGCTTGCAGACTACCATACACTTTAGATCCTTCAACAAATAGCCTTATCATCATTCTACTACTGCTTATTACTGCTGTCATTGCATTCATATTTGCTCAAATATATCACAATTTTTAACCCCTCCTAAATAAATAAAAAATAAACCACTATATTTGACTCTATTAATCCATCAGTCAGGTTATTTCATTTATCATTTACTCACATATTACATTACATTCCTTTATAATAGCCCAACATGTCCATGATATGGCATAAGCTTTATCGACTCGATATAGTATCACAGTGGAGAAACATATAGTCCAATCACGATCAGCATAGCGCCGTGACCCATGGGTCCCTTGTTTTTAATTTGTACGCAATTTTTCTCATTTTGAGACTTTCAAATAAAGCCTCGTCTTGTAACAGGGCACAAATCGTAACCACTTGACCTAGAATCTTCATACTTGACATCTAGGGAGCTCCATGAAAAGTCTTCATGGAAATCTGAAATTAGGTCTCTGTTACCCATATCCTCTGAGCTATCGGGCTCATAATACCCCCGAAATAATTAAAGATGTGATACAAAAACAGTGTTTGTTCTGGAGAACTCCTCTGAGACCCTTGGACTGATCTTCCGTAACCCGGCATAGTTGTTCCCTACCTATGTAGTTGTGCATAACAAAGACAGGTGGCACCACCTGCAACAGCCGATATCTCAGGAGTGGCTCAATGTATTGAGCTGAAAGTACACAAAGAATCTGTCAGAATACAAAAGTCATTTAAATAATATATATTATTATTCAGTTTTGTCATATATGCCAATTTGAATTTTTTTAAATTTTTTTGTGGGCAAGTTTAGCATACACAGTTAAAATATTTATTTGTTTTCATATTTCTTGAATTTAAACATCGCAAAATCTCTATAAGAGAGAAGGAACCACATGTATGTTAATTCAGGTGTTTAAATGTTGTCTAGTTTTGTTTCAACGAAGTATCTTTTATAACATATAAGTCAGTTATATATAACTGTTTCAGAAATTCATCATATCTATTGTCATTACTAATGTGAAAACCAGTTAGTGTGTTTAATGTTCATGGAATCAAGTTTGGATATTAAAAATTCATTTTTTAAATGTTGGATCTCTAGATCATTACATGTCATGTATTTAATTATAATCTTAGTACTTGATAAGATTGATTTCATTAAATTAATTTTGACTTAAACAATATATTTTTTAAAGATTGGCCTATTGTAAATTATTCATTATGAATTCAGTTATCTCAGATGTCCTGTAACAAGTCGAATTATATTAGGTGACAAAGGAAACAACGACAACTGGACATGTGGCGGATACTTTGTTTTCAGCCGAGTTCAACCGCCTATTTTTCTTAAACCCGGCATAATTATCGGGACACATGTGAACTGTGTGACAGACATACCGTATATAGACTGTTTGCGCCATCAAAATTCCTTTTTGAGGAGTCCATCTTTGCGACTTTTTTAATAACAATAACCCATATCTCAAAAGGACTCAATGCATTGGGCTGGAAGTTTGGATTTCCATAGATCTCAGTTACCCCATCTCGTTCCCAAGACTGGTGCGCCAGCTACAATCATTTTCGCATGGTGTCCATCCATGCCTTTGCCATCTGTTCGTCTCGGTGATTGGTTCAATGTATTGGGCTCGAAGTTTGGATGTCCATAGATCTTGGTTACCCCATCTCATATTCCAGACTAGTGGCGCCTCCACATATATACATGAATTGCCGATGGATGATATTGAAAATCTATAGAGCGAACCCCTGTTTAAAGAAATATTGAACGTTCCCTCTCGTTATACCCAAACAATATCTTATATGGAGATATCAACATTGACTGCAGGGGCAAGAATCGCAACTTTCAGTCATTTCCTCTGTAAACTTTTTGTTTGGAACAGCCAATAGATGAACCTACTCGTGTGAACCACAGCTCTTCTGGTACCATCGATTTAATTTTAATATCCAACCCACAAACTCATAATTCCTCTTCAGGTTAAAAAAAGATCCCTCTATGACCGCTGTGCAATTCTTACTTATTTTTTATGCAAGTCTTAACGTACCTCGCATAAAAACGGTCTTCACCACACACGCCTTCGACGATCATACAGGAAATTTAATGCAGCAGCCTCCCTGACTTAAAAAAATGAAGCATTTACTTATCCGCATTAATCTTACTGCGACTTAAATAAATGCTGCATAAATATTCTGGAAGGAAGCCTTTCTATTCGTGTCTAATAAGCATCAACCAATCAGGCAAGTTTGAGTAAAATCTCATAAACCATGCTTTATTGACAATGACACACGAAATATTATTAGGCAACGAGACTACATGCATTAAAAAAGCTGACAACACCAACTAACAATAACTTCAGAATTTATTTAATACATGATGTAGAATAAAAAACAACATAACAAGTAGATTTAATATGATTAGGATGGGCTAAAACAAGGATGTGGGAAGTTGTTGAAAGCTGAGAATGGCAATAACCTCCATCATATTAATATTGAAGAAGCGACTAACACTTGCTATCGTTGGACTGCAACTGTGTGAGAAATTTCCCACGATAAGTTTAAATCAATCAGCGTTCTATCAGCGTTCATCATTAACATTGAATTTTACTTCATAACTTTCTCTCGCATACAAACGTTACTGCCAAGCCCACGTCTCGAACGTAAAGTGGATAGCTTCTTATATGGCGTTAGATCCATTATTAAATCTGTATGCCTAAATGAGTGGAATTCGCACGAATCACTCAGTATGCAAAGAGTACCCAAAAAAGACATTAAAAAATATCGGCCTATTTCTAAACTTTATATATGTGTGTGTATGTGTGTTCCTGTATGTTAGGTTCCAAAGGGGACGGAGGTTTTAATTATTTTAAAACGTATGACATGCACAAATGCCAAGTGTGTCAAGGATGCGACATTATATTTTTTCAAGCACAACAAAATTAACCGCTCATAAAAATATGTAAGAAAATAAATAAATACTTAGGAACCTCGCATCCAGATAACTTATTCATAGGTGTAAGATATTAAATGATTACTCACACATCATCACCCGTCTGTTCATTCTTTGGCAGGAAGTGTGGAAATAGATGATTTATCGTGAGATGCTTCCTGTCCTTGCATATTTTTTATAGCTGAATAAGTAACTCTAAAATTTTTGTCAGTCAGATTTCAGTGGGATCGTCTCGGGAATATACAGGTGACTGAGGTCGTCGTATATATTTTAGATTTTAGATATATTCGTTCCTAGTTTATCTAGCAGGCTAAATCCCAAAATGAGTGCGAATGAAAAGAAGAGTTGCAAAACATATATACTGACTGGGAGAGGCTGTATGGTTTACGGAATCTTGTACAGGGTAGTGGGTTTAAGGTTGTTTAGCAAGTACTATGCAATCATCATGCTGCAGCATGCCCAAGAAAGTTTTTTTTTAATGCGGCTAAACCTATAAGTATTATAACAATTAATATTATGAGTTAAGACAACGGTAATAAGAAATCCTGCATACGGCATTTCGCTTTTATTTCCTGACGTAGTTTAATTTCTATCATCCTAGAGCAGTTATCCACGTTGAGGAACACAACCGATTGATGAGCGCCATCTCTCGTATGTTGCTGATACTATACATGATTTTAAGAAATAAGACCTCTTTTAAATGACAGTCCTTGGAAGAGAAAAGTAATAACATTAAAGTTAAACTGATTTTCGGAATAACGGTAAACAAAGCCGCAAAACTAAACGGAAGAAGAGTTTATGTTAATTCAATTTAAATTGTTGGAAATAGCATAGGAAACATGGTATAATACTTCCTATTCGGTGGTTATATCCACTGTTTTTTTTTTTGTTTTTTTTGTTCTCTTTGGTTCCTTTGCTGTTTATTTTGGGAACATTCCAACAGATCCAGTAAATCATATCATTCATTTTGCAAGTGGTCAGTTTTCTTTATTTCTGCAATATTTAAGCCTGTGAACAATCTGTAAAATCCACTTAACTGATGAAATTGACGTCAGACGTTTATTGCCTGCTGAAATTCTTCGACTTTCGCAAGCATGTTGGTCAGTTGCGTATGTCTGTTTGATTGTGTTTTTGTTGGTGTTTTTGTGTGTTTGTCCCGAAACTACTGGCCACAATTTTGTAACAATCGATCTTAAACTTACAGAGTTGATGAAAATCAAAATGTCCTGGAAGCCTATTGTTTTGGTCAAAGGTTAAGGCCAAGGTCATCAAACAAACCTCAAAATCTTATTTTAGACACAACTTCATCCATAATTGTCCTGTTTACACCAATTATAGCTCATTTAGTTCCTCTAGGATTTCTCCATGCGATGGTCTGGTCAAATGATATCTCCAGTGTGTCAGTATGTCTGTCTGTTTATCAGTTGTCCTCTATTTCGCCTGCTTGCATGTTCGTGTTCCTTACATATACCATTCTACATGCCACAGTTTCGTAGAAATCCTTTGAAACTGATACATCTTATGTCTTCTATTAATATCTCAAAACTGGTTTTTCATTTTCGAAACGTAGCCGCCAGGAGGCGCTGTACTCGAAATACTACAACATATTTTTTGTCCATATCTCCAAAATTATAAACCTTAGCTGCATTTACTATAACTAAATTTGTTTCTCTATGCTTTCCTCAAAGTATAGT
Source organism: Sipunculus nudus (assembly GCA_026874595.1). Taxonomy (NCBI): domain Eukaryota; kingdom Metazoa; phylum Annelida; class Sipuncula; order Golfingiida; family Sipunculidae; genus Sipunculus; species Sipunculus nudus. Next base: position 23,774,835 of record CM049308.1, on the reverse strand, counting down.
TTAGTCAACTCTCATCTCGGATGCGTCAGTGTGTCAGTATGTCTGTCTGTTTTTCAGTTGTCCTCAATTTCGCTTGTTTGCTGCTTCTTGTTTCTTACATATACCATTCTACAGGCCACAGTTTTACAGGAATCCTTTGGAAACTGGTACATCTTATATCTACACGCATATCTAAAAAATCCTTTTCGGAAGATAGCCGCTAGGAGGCACTGCATTCGAAACACTACAACACATCGTTTTTGGCTATATCCCCAAAACTTGAAACCTTAGCTATATAAATTATAGCTCAATTTGTTTTTCTATGCAGTCCTCAAAGAATAGTCTAGCCATCTCGTATATGTCAGTGGGTCATTATGTCTGTCTTTTTTTAGTTATTCTCAATTTTGCCTGTTTGATTGATCTTGTGTCTTTCATATACCATTCTATAGGCCACAGGTTTGCAGGAATCCTTTGGGAACTGGTACATCTTATGTCTAACACTATGATCTCTAAATAGATCTTTTATTTCATTAAAATAGCCGCTAGGGGGCGCTGAACTCGAAACACTACAAGATATCATTTTTGACCATATCTCCAAAACAATAACTTAGCTACATAAACTATAGGTCAATATGTTCCTATTCTTTCTCAAGTTGATGGACTAGTCAATAGTCATCTCGGGTATCTCAGTGTCAGTATGTCCAAACTTTTTGTCAGTTGTCAAATTTGCCTCCATGCTTGTTATTTCATGTGACATATGGCTTTCCACAGGATAAACTTAATACAAAAAGATCCCTCTGAATGTTATTCTGTTGATCAAATACCTAAAGTTCCAGTATTTCTTTAAGACTAAATAGTCCAAAGGTTCAGGTCAAGGTCATTAAAAAACTAAACAAAAGATTTTTTTTTATTTTCTTCGTCAAAATTTATCGTAGCCGCTTAAATAATGTAGCTCATTTTACTCACCATTCCATGGCCTTTCTTCTCATATGCAGCTGTCTAAATTTGCTGTTACCATGGTTATGCATTTTCTGGAACTTTCCTAGAATCTAACGTTGCCATTTTTAAAGCTAGAGGGGTCTTCAGGCACCATAGTTTTAATGGACTTTATCCCAAATCTCGGGAAATCTCGTTGCGTTTCTCGTCAAACGAGATGTTACAAAATTTCACCTTTTTCGCTCTACTGGCCACACATCTAAAGCAATCAATCTGAAAGTTATTAAGTTAATAGAAAAACGAAACTCCTGTTTTTAGTGGAGTCAGGTCAAAGGTCAAGGCAAAGGTCACCGAAAATATTATTTTGCTCATAACGTGGTCCAAATGTGTCCTATCTTCACAAACTATGGCTCATTTTATAAGTCTTTGCATTCCCTATTGTCTGTCTGTCCTATTTAAATTTTCGGAAAGCTCTCGACCCTTGAAACTCTCTGTGTAATTTTGCATTTGATATTTCTAACTTGAATACAAAAAAGAATAAAACAGGTAAGCATATTTGTCGAACGGTCAAACTTGTGTTCAAAACAGTTTCATGGTGAAAGAACTCGTTGGTATGGAACGAAATATCAAGTGTGATAAAATCTTAATAAGCCTTGAAATTTGTCGATCCTTAATACAAATAGAGATTGATAAAAATAAAAAATGAAGCAAATACACGTATAAACATTACGCTTAACTCTTTATTAATGAGAAGTAAAACTGTAAGAAGTATTACACAATGGAAAATCGAACTGGGTTTGCATCTTAAAACAAAACTTGTATCTTAAATATTTACTTTTATACAAACTAAAGCTATGGACATCTTGAATAGGCGATTTAATCCCATTATTTACAATATTACCATAAATAATATTAATTAATCAAATTTCGTTTTTTACTCTCATAAAATGCACAGGTTACAAAAGATTTAGCAAAACCATTGCAAGGGGTTAAGATAAAAGAGGGTTGTTTCTCTGACTGAAAAACAAGAAAGAAGTAAATCCTATGACGTATATATTTATTCTTTTTCGTTTTGCAAAATTAAACCGGTTTTAATGTACGTGAAAACGATATGAGAAAACAAATATCGAATTGAAAAAGATAGGTCGTGGTCCGGAAATGATGTCATTATCTAGAGTAAGGGAATAAGAAGTAAGTGGAACTTCTTTCTAGCTACAATAGGCCATTATTTCAGATATTTAGTACATCACGGTATCCAAGTATTATAAAATGCACGTAGCACTGGTTGTAACAGGATATTGTATTCAAATCCGAAAGACCACGTTATGCAATTAGGCTAATATTGATGAATTATGAAAAAAAGATGGCAAATTTCTGTAATTGGTACAAAGTTAATTAAATACTAAAAGGAATGTTGTTTCATGGCAAAGTGAATCAATTAAAGACAAATTAATCAAGTTACATGGTTTAAACATGTTTCACTTAAAATGAAAAGTATGATTTCTATTAACCAATATGAAAAACGGACCATACTTTCAATAGGACTTTATCGATAAATGCATCTCAGTTATTGTTTTATTTATTCATAAAAATCGCTCATCTCCTGTAAAGTAAAAATTCTCTTGAATAATGAACAGATGCTTCTTACAAAGCAAAAAGTAAAATCAATCTTCTAGTTTTGAATTTATATTAACTCTGTGGTTTAATTATCTATTAATCATTAATTCCGAAATGGCTCATATTAAAATATGCTAAATTCTTGGAAACAATGAACAACGGTTCTAAAGATTACATTAAAACCTTCACATCATAAAAGGTATAATGATGCACAGTTGCAATCGAATTTATAGGAATTTAAACCTTACGCTGGCAAAATTCTCGTCACAGTATGGTCATCTTTTGATTGGCTGATGTCAGGAATATTAAAGGTACTACTTCGATATTTATAACAAAGAATAATTTTCTTTGCCGAATTATTGAGATAAAAGTATACGGTCGATTTTAAGTAATTTAAAACGTTTTTAGCTGAATGATCATTTTGAAACATTATATCTTATGCTGAAAATCCTCATCCGTTATATAAAAAAGGCCCGATGTAGAGCCTCAGCCTCATCGGTAATCATGGAGACCTTGAACATATACATCCCAGAAATAGCTATAATACCATAAATGTAATTACGGTTGACCGTAAAATACATATAATGATGTCGCGGTTTGGACGATATTTGACATTTTTCATTGTATTTGACAAAAATGAATTTGACAAATTACGTGAAAAGGGTATTTTTTCACAGCCAAATTTGAAAACATTTCATCATCATTAAAATTATTTTGAAAGAACAAAATATTAACATTTATAACAACCATTGCGTGTAAATATTTATTTTCATGTATACGATATCCCAAATGATAAATATAGTGAGCATTAAAGTTCAAATCATAACCATGTTAACGATATATCGTCCAGTTCCGAATGCAATGGACGAGATCCCTAATATGCCTTTCTCAATGTAAGACAAATACGGATAAAATATAAATGATGTAGTATACACGAAACTAGAATTTCCAGTCTAGCCAAAAAAGGCATGCTATTAGGTATTTTGATTATCATGGTGTGCTTTCTGCTTGATATCCATGACTTGGATAGAAGCTATTCCGCTGATGAAAGCCATCGTTGGTCCTTTAAATTTCAGAAGGTCTGAGTACTCTTTAAGGGTCTACATTTTTGTGAAACTTGTCATAAAGATTTAAGTATACTTCTTTTATACAGATATAATCATAAATTTACCTGGCGCTTTGGTACAGAATTAAAACTGATACGGACCTAATATTCTGAAAGGAAATATATACTGTATCTAGCATGAGTTTCCTGTGGAGATGTTAAACAAAATATAAGGAAACTATATTTAAGAAAACGAGTACAAGTGAAGGTATAAATTTATTTTGTTGTAAAAATACAAAGACAGATAACCACTAATATCTTTTTTTTTTCTGTTTTTGAGCATCACTTAGCTTTGCTTTTGTCACCAGTGTACATTTCATACTGGGACATCTTCCCAATGTGGGGTACCATTTGTTTGCTTACCTTCTTCAGGCCACCCTACTCTCTTCAGTGGGTAATAATAACTAATTACTGTGAATAACTGGTACCATCCAGAGGAGCAAGGGGCCGTCAATTAAAAAGTCACAATGGGAGAGCTGCATGCTTCTGTTTATCTTATTAATTTATAATAAGCTACTCAGGTGTATATACGACATAAGGTGTTTGGATAAAACATATATTTAATTAAGAATAATTATTTTAAAAAAAGTCACTCACACACATCGGATTATTTCGAGTTATTCATCTTTCTGAGTTAATGGAAGCTTGCAAGAAATCTTATATCTATAAATTCATAACAAATTATAAGAAAATATAAATTTGATATTCCAGTTTAACATAAATATTTGTTACAGTTTACACATGCTTTTGCTTTGATGTTCGAATATATTAAGAGATAAAGCTTAATATGTACGGTCCTATTTTTTTTAATATTCGGTAAAAACTGACGGCAAGTCAGACAAACCAGGACTTTCAGCTATCAGATTACCTGTTACTTTTTCTGGTTGACAACATTGGCACATATACTAGGTTTACTAACAGCTTGTAGATAAACAAGCGCACACTCCCATCACAAGGAATTTATCAGAACTTCTTTTCTTAAGAATACTTCTATATATATACAATGGGCATTCTAACAAAAAATGTGGCTCATTTTCTACAATATTATGGCCATATTTTAAACAATGTTTACAAATCCTCTTCTCTCTATCTATTCCTTGAATGGTGACCAACCTCAATGGCCAAATGGTGATTTGTACATCTGAACTTAGCTAATGCAGTTCTGTAACCTGAATTTGTAACCCTCATTAAATATCTTTCTATTGTTAACTTTGACTTACAAATCGCGTATGCATATAATTTATCACATTTGCATAAATCACTCTGCCATTCCTGTAACGCCATATCAGTCAATCTTTGTTTAATGCAATCAAGAAAATTATTCTGATCTCAAAACCCAAAACGCCTCAGTATGTCATTGTATTTCCAAGCTAGTGAAAAATTTTATCACAACATTGTCATAACATTATACTTTCATAAAGAAAATGTGTTTTTCGATAGAATAGGTAGTAGTTGTTTTCTCGTTCCCACGATATCACTTTCGGGACCTAACAAAATTAACATTTGGATATTTGCTTAACGTTTGATCAATATTATTAGGACGTATAAAATGGATAAAACTTAAGGTAACTGTTATACAAAGTTTTAGATAACTTTCCCGAACGACTTTATTACAAGTGCAAATTGAGAATTTTAAGACGGCTTTCTATGAAGAGCATTTAATCGACATCTACACAAATTTCGGGAAACCAGAGCAATATTGTTAAAATTAACATTAACAAAATGATTTGCTTTCCGAACCCTTCTATAAATGTCATTCTTGGGCCCGAAAGATTAAATCTGACTTGTTTGGATAACGTTTTTTTAATGTTTTTAGAACGTACTAAGTGGGAAACGAGCGTCATAAATATTCTAAAATTGCATCTTCAAACGTGAGGCCTGAAACACATGGAACAGAGAATCAGGCGGTTGTAAAATACAAATGCATTTTTTTTTATATTTTTTATCTCTTATAAGACCCTTTATCCCTCCATCAACTTAAGTGTAAACTTTGTGATCATTTGGGATTTTGAGAGAACAATTACAAAGGCTCAATGTGCTTCTTTAGTGAAACGGATTATAGTAGAACAGTGTTTTCCCTTCTATGCGACGATTCAGCGTACAAAATATACCACGAACCGTAAATAAATAAAGCCAAGCGTCCACGTTGCGACATGTGGAAACAATTCGACAGAATTAAGATACGAAAAGAAAACATGTCGCATTTTGTGTGTTTAAATATGTTCTCACGATATGAAAACAATCTTTGAGTAACTTTCCGAGCTTGTTAAAATATTCCGTATCGTAACTGACAACCTGTCAATCATCATATCATGATATGTATATTGAACTATGGGCAATTAGCAATTAACGATGCAATTTAGCGTTTTATCAGCCGTATATCGGGTCCAATACTGACGCAGCGGCCTTGTTTGTGAGCTCTTCCTTTAATGTAACTTCTTTGTCTCCAGGTTGTCGTGCATTAAAACCTTCTAGACTATTTTAAAAGTGTTGTCAATAGACCGTAAATTGATTTTATAATTTTTACACTAGTATGTAGTACTTTGTAACAACCTACCTTTAATGTCTAAGTTCTAAAAAATGCTAGTGCCCCATGTTGGATATCTTAATAATTAAAATAGGATCGACACGACCAGAGCATGAAATAGACTTTAATTAGGATTTGACTTTAAATAGCTCTTATTTAGGTGACACGCTATATGAAATGCGATAGGCGGATGTAATTACTTACTATAGTCCCTCAGGTGTAAAGCATCCTCTCATTTTCCTCAGAATTAATTTAATGTGCCAAAATGAAATATCACCACTGAAACAGGATACAGTTCTAATATACTTTTTCGCCCATGGATTTTTTATCAGGTGTGGACCTTCGCAACCCGTCATAGTTTCTGCTTAAAAAGCCGTTCACTTGTGCTTTGTCCAAATGCTCCCTTATTAATTGCGATTCCCAATATATGAGTTGCTTCTGTAACCTCTTTGGATTACCCGTCATCCTCTGCGGTCAGCTATGCCTGATAATAGGAATCGGCCTCTTTATAGATCATGTTGTAATTGCAACCCCCTTTAATGATTTGAAATCCTATAAATGGTACACAGTTAACGCCATTTCACTTCTGGTTATTAGGTATGGAATAACATACAACATTGCCAAAAAATTAAGATATAGTTCACTCTGTGCCGAATCGACCTCACACGAGTGTCACACTGCTGTTCAGGTATTACGGATAAAAAGTCATTTGCACCTATACACTGGATTCTAAATACATCAGTTTCGTATGGTATATATAGTGTATAGTGTGCATTTATATAGAGTGAACATATATATACCATTAACAACTGTTATATAAGAATTGTTCCACTCTATATTATGTTCACATGAATATTTTGTTAAAAGGATTTAAATGTATAAGGAGAATGATTGTTTAATGATTGTTATATAGTATGAATATGAATTTTGACAGCTGAGACAAATAAGCCTTAACTGAAAGAAGCTTATTTTGAACATAAGCGACACCTTGTGGACAGGTGGGTTCATAATGTTTAATTTTTTCAAATGATAAACTTTCTACCGAGGTGTAAAATTCGTTTGAAAAGTACCGTCGATCCATTCGTTTACCTGTTTCTATAACAACATATGTTAACATATGTTAACAATCGTTATCCCTTAGGCTTAATTACAGTATCATTTAATTTAAATTGGCTTACAGACTAAATTAATTGATTATAGGCTTAATTCGCTTAGAATTGCTAACATAAAACAGACAATTCATTCTATGAAATACCGAACTTTTTAAAAGTGTATTATAATTACTGTTTCAGCAATACAATCACCAGAGCACAAATTAACTCTGTCTCACTGTGGACATTCTGTCTAGTAAAACTATTAGGCTTCACTATGCTGAATATAGGATTCAGAAGGGTTCGACTCTGCTGGTTAGGAATTGCAGGTATAGAATTCCAATGCCCATATTGCACTTGGGTTCTAAATACACCAGCAGATCTAAATTTAATGAAAAGCAGAATGTAATCCGTTCAAATATGATGGATAGGATTTATGTCAAAGAAATTTACACATAAATGTGTTTAAGTAGCAAGGACTTCACGATGTATGTAACATTTTGTATGCCCCTTCGCCTCCCGGGTTTGTTTCTGCAGCACTCGTTCAAAACTGCGGAACAGAATTTTTAGACCTGTCTTCATTATGGGGTCACCAAACATTTTTATAATTTTCTTATACACAAGACTAATGGCACGATCTTTAATCGATTTTGCGTAGCGTCCATTTAGGCACATATCTAAGCATCAATTTTTTATTTGGCCTGAAATGTTGCATACTGGGAAATCCTGGAAATCTTTTTCGTACACAAGACTGGATGTGCTACCAAATATCGTTTTTATATATATAATATATAATATATATTCGTTTATTTGTTTTGAGGGTAAATCACTGGTTTCCCGTTCTCAGTCTCATTAGTTACCAATAATCACTAAACATGACTTAAGGCGCCACTTTAACATGAAGCATGTTCAAGATTGGGTTAAAAACAAACCTTGTTTAAAAGATATATGTTTCTTATTCAAAGTCTGGGATAATTTTGCATCTCTGATGCCAGGGATTTCGTTGACGCCTCATGCCTCGCTTATTCCACGCCAGTGTGATTCGGCAGATAGACGTCGCTTTTCGACTGATATTTTCTAGTTTGTTAAAAAAATATATGTGTTCGTATAAAAACTGGCATAAAAAGAAACCGTATGGGGGTATTGAGGCGTTTCAATATAAACCTGTGTATGGAAATGCAGAATAAGTGTTGTAATTGTATGTTTGTTCGTCTTTTTATTCTTTTATCTGCAAGAAATCTGTTATGGAAAGAAATCCTTAAGAAAGAAAGATTTGATTAAGTTCAAGTACCTGTTGCAATAAGGTGACTTAAGTTATGTTGGTGACTTAAGCCCAGGGCCATACGTTTGTTACTATGGTAACCATTATGACGTCACTATTGTAACAATGGTATTTAGGCCTGCTACTGGGTTAAGTCTAGTAAAACATTATTGCAACAGGCCCCTTGGCGGATAACACGATTCTTTCGGTCTGTTTGTACGTGTAGGGGGGGTCAATATACAGGGGGATAGGCAGTATATATTCCCCCACTTCTAGCAAGGGGAGATAGTCAATGGAATCATCCCCTGTTATTCAGAGAAAAAATATTTATATATTGAAAAATATTGAAAATTAAATACATTAATAACTAGAATAACATACTTTGGGTCTATTTCTGAGTTAACTTAGAAAAATTATTCATTCAAACCTGGAAACAATACCGTACGCATATTACTTTATTTTTTAAATCTTAATTATAATTTAATACTTAATTATAATTTATTTGAAATGTGTCTCACAAACAATAAAGGATAAATATATATATATATATATATATATATATATATATATATATATATATATATGTGTGTGTGTGTGATTTCTAAAAACAGTTGTCCCAACTATTGATTGCCCCTTTGAAGATAAATTGACGTTAGCGTGTACGTGTGTAAATGAAAGAAAAAAGATTCACAGAAAATCATACACAGGTTTGTCCTCATGGGAAAATTGACTGATTAATTATTTCAAGTCGCCTCGATTCTGGATGTCGATATATGATTATTTATTGTAGCGAATATGTTATTGTGTATATAGGGTAATTATCTTCGAGTTGGTAAGTATATTGTCAGTCCCGTATATCCATTATATTTCCTGTATCTAAGGAGCCTATGTCTTTGGTCTTTTTCGGTCAAAGGTTATAGTCAAGGTCACTCAAAATCAAAATCTTTATTTCCTGATAGTTTGTCAAATATAATTATAACTACTAAAAATTCTCCTCATTTTATTTGTCCCTCTATAGGCAATTTTCCTGATGAATGACAGACTTTCGAAAATAGTTAAACCTAATTTTTTTTTAATTTTGTCATTTTTTAAGCTTGAGCGAATTAGTTTACTGCTTCAATTATATGTTTCATTTAATTTGTTCCGTCAAATTTGACATCTGTAATCGTCAAAAACGAGAATATGCAAACTTTCACTTATAGATACTCTGTAGGCCGTAGTTTGTGGCAGTCGTTATAAAACTGATATTCTCCACTGTCATAATATTTAAATTTTTGGTTAGGAAAATGGCCACCATGGAGCGTTCGACCCATCTAGCAGATATACAGTATATCAGCTTACTATTATTTTTATCTAACTGATGTGCATTGTACTTCAGAACGATCCATTTTCTGACCCATGGACTGATAATTTTCGTGACACCATGAGACCCCGCCGGCTGTTGTGACCATAAAAATAATCATCGACTTTGGCAAACGGAATCAATGTTCTTCGTTGATACACAAAGCAATTTGAAAACTTGAATCCTGTTTGTTTAAATTTGTTCTATCGGCTGGAGAGAAAGGCGTTGCCATGTTGGTTTTATTTGCATACGCATTCTTTGTGATTGCAAAGGTAAGTTGTACATTAATAGTTTAAAAGTATACACTATTTATTTTACACTTTGAAGTACAAGGAAAGCATATGTTCAAATTTATAGTTTAATTTAATTAGGGAATTTAGCACTATCTTGTCCTGTTCATACAGTTGCATGCTTAATGGAAGGTGTTTGGTCATTATATATGATTAGTCCTAATGATTTTATGTATATGTATATACAATAAGAAGAAGATATGTTACTCAGAAAATCGCCCGATTATATCGCCACTTTGACTCCAAACCGACCATCCTTAAATAAATATATGTTTTCCAGCATAGATTGTATAAGGACAAAAGGTTCGTGATAAAAAAAATTCTCAGATAATTTCAAATGTTATTTTTAGCTCTGCTGACTGTAAGTCATCTGAGCTATAGCGTTTACTCTTTGTCCGTCCGGCCATCCGGCCGTCTGTCCGTTAACAAGGCACAAATCGTAACCACTGGACCAGAAATCTTCTAACTTTACATCCAGAGAAGTCCATGAAAAATCTTCTTGGAAACCTGAAATTAGGTCTCTGTTACCCATATTCTTTTAGCTAGGGGCTCCGAAGTACCCCCAAGAATAATGAAAAATTTGATACAAAAGCTCAAGTATCTGAACAACTAATGCATTGATCACCATGAGTCTTAGCATGGATATTAATCATGGAGTGTTTCATCAGTTTCTGCAGACTGGTGGCGCCACCTGTACTTTTTCGAATTTTTTTTTACAATTTTTGTTTTCTCTATTTTGAGACCTTAAAAGATTCCGTCATCTGTTAGCAGGGCACAAATCGTAAACGCAGGACCTGGAATCTTCTTACTTTACATCCAGTCAGGTCCATGAAGAGTCTCCTTGAAAAACCTAGAATTAGGTCTCTGTTATCCAAATTCTTCAAGCTATTGGGCTATGAAGTACTCCCCCCACCCCCCAAGAATAATAAAAAAATTGATACAAAAGCTCTAGTATCTGAACAACTAATGCATTGATCACCATGATTCTTTGCATAGATATTAATCATGGAGTATTTTATCAGTTTCTGCAGACTGGTGGCGCCACCTGTATTTTTTTTACGATTTTTTTTCTCTATTTTTGAGACCTCCAAAGATGCCGTCATCTGTTAACAGGGCACAAATCGTAAACGCTGGACCTGGAATCTTCTAACTTTACATCAAGTTAGGTCCATGAAAAGTCTCCTTGAAAAACCTAGAATTAGGTCTCTTATACCCAAATTCTGCAAGCTATGGGGCTCTGAATTCCCCCCCCCCCCCCCCCCAGAATAATAAAAAAATTGATACAAAAGGTCAAATATCTAACCAATTAATGCATTGATCACCATGGTTTTTGCATGGATATTGATCATGGGGTGTTACATCAGTTTCTGCAGACTGGTGGCGCCATCTGTATTTTTTCGATTTTTTACGATTTTTTTTCTCTATTTGTGAGACCTCCAAAAATGCCGTCATCTGTTAACATGGTACAAATCGTAAACGCTGGATATGGAATCTTCTCACTTTACATCCAGAGAGGTCCATGAAAAGTCTTCTTCGAAACCTTGAATTATTTCTCTGTTACCCATATTCTGATTAATGAAAATTTTGATACAAAAGGTTAAGTATCTGAACAACTAATGCATTGATCGCCATGATTCTTTGCATGGAAATCAATCATGCAAGTGTTTTATCAGATTCTGCAGACTGGTGGCGCCCTCTGTATTTTTTTCGATTTTTTTACGATTTTTATTCTCTATTTGAGTCATTAAAAGATGCCGTCATATGTTAACAGGGCATAAATCGTTAACACTTTACATCCAGATAGGCCCATGAAAAGTCTCCTTGGAAACCTGGAATTAGGTCTCTGGTACCCATATTCTTCAAGCTATGGGGCTCCGAAGTACCCCCACCCCCCAGAATAATGAAAAATTTGATACTAAAGCTCAAGTATCTGAACAACTAATGCATTGATCACCATGATTCTTTGCATGGATATTCATCATGGAGTTTTTCATCAGTTTCTGCTGGTGGTGCCACCTGTATTTTTTTCGATTTTTTACTATTTTTTATCAATTTTGAGACCTTAAAAGATGTGGTCATCTGTTAACAGGGCTCAAATCGTAACAACTAGACATAGAATCTACTCACTTTACATGAAAAGTCTCCATGAAACCTGAAATTGTGTCTTTGTTACCCATATTCTCTGAGCTATTGGGCTTATAAGCACCCCCCATCATAATTAAAAATTTGATACCAAAGTAGGGCACAAATCATAAATATTGGACCTGGAATCTTCTAACCTAAAATCCAGGGAGGTCTATGAAAATTTCCTTCGACACGTGTATTTAGGTTTCTGTTACCCATAATTTCTGAGCTATATGGCTTATAAATATAAGCACCCCTCAGAATAATTGAAAATTTGATACCAAAGTAGGGCACAAATCATAACCTTTCGGCCCAGAATCTTCTAAATGACATCCTGAGAGTTCTTCAAAAGTTCTCCCCAGAAACCTGAAACTGGGTCACAGTGAACTATATTCTCAGAGATTGGGGGGTATATTTGAGCACCCTAGAAATAATGCAAAATACACACAAATTGCCAGATTCCTCATGAAAGGCCGGTTGGTTTGTCATCAGATTGTGCTTGTGTGTGTTTATGGGTCTTGATGAACTTAAGCTAATATGCATGAACAATGATGCAACCTCCATTACCTTAATTAGTTGTCTGTGCAAGGACATATTGTCAACATGCCAGTCGGCTGAGCGTCATGACCTACGGGTCACTTGTAAGTTACTATCTACGGATTTTTATATAAAAAAAGAAACGGTCAGGCTTCAAAACTTCCGAGACTTAAGACGCACGTTTTACTAGCTTCTGGGGACTAGAGGTGAAGCACAGGACTCCGTGAGGTCGTGGGTTCAAATATCAGCCGGAAGCGAGTGATACCGTTCTTTCACTTAGTCACAAACCGGAAAGGAAGTGTTCAGATCTACATTCTTTTGATAATGAATTATTTAAGACAGCATAAAAAATAGAGGCATTTTGTAAAAAGTGACTTTTGGTTTTAACAGGCTCAGAACCCGCCGCCGACTCCTCTTGATGAATACGTGGCCAAAGACGATCCCACCTTTGATTACCGGCTGATAAGTCAACAAGACTTCTCTGACTACACTGTGTATCACTTCAACCTGACGTCACAAACTTGGCTCACTAGTAGGTGCTCTGTTCTTGTAATATATAGATATGTATGTGAGGAGTTAAAGAAAAGGAGAAATAATGAGACACATTTTAAAAACAGGCAGGTCAAAAAGACAGTTTTAAAACAAATGAAAACAAACATTTTTATTTGAATATTGTTATATTAATTATGTCTCCTGGCGCCGAAAGCTTTATTTTAAAGAAAGAGTTGCACTACCCGACACATAGAATTATTACATACAATTATGTATGTATGTGCATAAAATAACGAGCCTAAATATTAGAGAAAGAAGAAACGTGAAGTTCAAGAGATTTGCTCTATTCTAATTTTATAGCGGCCGAGACGACCACCCCTGTTTGGTGGCATTTCCTCACCTTGGTCGTACCAGACGTCCTTGACCCTCTACTTGACACAGGTTTCTTGAACATCGGTTCCGGGAGGAACACAGAGACGAGGTAAGTATCGATCATGCTTCATCATAATACTAATCAAAGTACATAAGTTTACACTGCTGTATTTTTTGTTTAAAATGTCTATAGAAATCGATTCGGACTTCTCCAAATTTTGATATAGTAATATTTTCCACTGAGATTTTGTCATTGCGGATGGATGAAAATTTGCGGGCCTGTGTGTCTCATTTCCTCTCAGTTCTGGCCATAATGGGCCCATGTGAAGGTGAAATGAATTTCCAGAAGGGTACATACAAGCATTTCAGAAGTAGTCTTACTGGTAGCAGATCTACCTCGTGTTATTTGCTCTGCGCAGAAGCGTCCCAAAAAATGGTCTACCCTGCCTTGTGTAAAAGAATTATTACCCCCACAATGCACTCGGGCATCTACATACACCAATGACGTAGGTATACTGGTGATTTAGAGAGCAGACCATTGAAACAAGTTGAATTAAATCATTTCAAAATAAATTCGATGCAACTGGATATTTTTCTTATAGGGATTTGATGATATAAGTAACATTTGGTTCACATGCGCATATGTTTAGTCTTTCTTTGGTTTTGAAGCATTTAGATTTTTAAGTTTGAGATCTGAAACGATCAGCAACTACCGTCCAATAATCCCAAACCGGAAGAGAACGAACAATGGTTCTTGGTGTCTGTGACCCTCTCGCTTTTTTCTTTACTTTTTTATATTTTTTTATATTACAATATTCCCATGAATATTTGACTTAAAGTGATGTCTGATGAGGATATTCAGGCACCGGGCAGGGGTCCGATACACAGAGCCTTATAACAGTAGGAAACAAGCAAACATAAGCATAAAACACCACCGTTATAATTTGGTACTGTACTTGTACATTATGAAACAATATTCAAAAGGACGGTCGAAACACTAAGAGGAAACAGCGCGAGTTCAGAGTCTTCCCTTCTCCTTATGAATATGGACACACGTTGTGCCCATTTTTGTATTTTTTTTTTATGATTATGCTTCAGCAAGGAGATCCATCTCTAGCAAATGGTCACCGTTTAAACGCAGCGCATGCACCCACCTGTTATCAAGTCCTTATCATGTTATCATAACAATAGAGCTTTTACTTGAACATGTTTACATCACACTGACATGCAAAAACATGCATGACATATATATCTGATGAATACATCTATATAATACAATGTGTTTCTATTTTTATGATATTTTACATTTTTGCACAGTTAAAATATGTTATAAGCATTTGTGAAGCATGTGTTAAGACCCTGCCAAACAAATTCTGACAACTTTGCATGTATACAATACCCTTACTGAAATATTCGCATTTCATTAAACGTGATTCCAAACCTATAATTCTGCAGCACACATACTGTATATTATGATTTTCTTTCAAAATAATAATTATCTGCCTCTACTGGGACAACTGGTCTGGTCCAAGCATGAACGTTTAAACATTTAAACAAATCGTTAGCTAAGGCCAAAAAATAAAAGGTATGGTTCTCAGGCACCGCCCACGTCGATTTTAACCTCCGCATGAAACATTTTTATTTTTATTTTCTTCTTTTTAGAAAATAAAATTATACAATTTTGATAAGATTTTCTTTGTTATGTAGTGCTTTAGCAAAACAAATCTCAAACTATCATGCTTTTCCCTGATCATTTGACATTTTTATAGAAACATACAAAAAAAAATTAAAAAAATTTAAAAAAACCACCCGCACTGATTTCTGAAAAAAATTGCCTGGAAACCATACTTTTTTGGGCCAAACTTGAATTATTTCTTTCAAGCCCGCCATCTCCAGAAACGAGCAGGACTCTGATGCAGGGTATCCGTCTGGCCAGAGACACAGGGACAGTGTTTGCCTATCTGCGACAGATTCCTAATCAGCCAATTTTCTTTGTGGTGCGTTCAACGTGTACTTTAGATATATTATTTACATCTTTGTCGTTCACGAAATAATGTTTTATAATAATAATAATAATAATAATAATAATTATTATTATTATTATTATTATTATTATTATTATTATAGTATTAATAATAATTATAAAATAATAAAAAGTAAAATAACAAAATAATAATAAAATGATAATTATAAATAGTATTTCACATTAAGAGAGGGAGAGAGAGAGAAAGTTTGCTCATGAATTTTGTACCCAAAACCACCAACAATTCACACACATGCTTTATTCTTTCTCGCAGAAAGACAACTCTTCGCGTAGTGAGGACAGCGCCATTGCTTATACGTGGAGACGATTCATGGATGATCCGGATGACGAGAGAGACATACTGATGAGGCTGCCAATGACTAAGGTAAGCTCTAAAACAATACAGATGTACTGGGCTAATTGAATAAACGATAATTAAACACCTTGTGAAACAAAATTAGTTCAAGCGCGAAAATTGCCCTGACATCTAGTGGCAGATTACAGTACGATGGTTGTTATGAGAAAAAGGTTTGGCTTATTATCTGACATTATTCTGAATGATAGGCACTCTCCAGTACGGATGGGCGATTTTTTATTTTTTTAATATTTATGATAGGTTTTCGATAAAAAAAATGGTGTGATCAAGGAACAACATGATATTAACAGAATTGTTTGGCTAAACAGGATAAAGAGCAACAGAAAAAGGATCGACATTGTATTATGTAATTTTCTTGAGAGAAAATTTTCTACTTAACTCACATTAAAAGAACTGGTGGGGGGGGGGTGGTTAACTTGCCGCGTGGTAATCGAGAAACAACCCTTTATTTTGGCTTTGTCTGAGATCATATGGCAAGAAAATTTACGAAAGTAAGTATGTGAAATGTTAAAAATCAATATATATATATATATATATATATATATATATATATATAACATATGTATAAAATTGTTAAAACATTTTAACTTATCTTTGAGGGAGCGGTGGCTGCTATGGACGCAATCATGGAATGGTCTCTATTTAACCTCCCCCAGCCCGTGGCAACATTCTTTGTGACGGGATCGTCAAAGGTGAGAAACGGAGGCGATACGTCCAGCAAATGCCTGTACATATATAATCAGGAAAGACAGTTAGATTTAGAGATTGTAGCTGTAAGGTTCCTTTAAGAACTTCAGCACACTAATAGGTAAACATGTATATCCTGTAAGGTATTGCAATGCCATTATATGGGGTTATCCATATATGAGTATTACAGTTTTATATATATATATATATATATATATATATATATATATATATATATATGATAATAATAGTAGTAAATTGTAAATTTCATAAAATATATAATGTGGGACAGTTTTTAAAGAAGGAACAAATAATATCACCAATAAAATCATCTGATAAAAATTAACTCATTTTCAATGGTAGTTTGAATGCCAACTATCAAGTAGCATGTATAATCCATGCTAGGTTTACTATATCCGTATGATAAACATATATCTTTGTCAACACAGCGTGGCTGGACGACGTATACCACGGCGATCTCTGATACCTTGCCGGGACGGGTGATCGGCATTGCTCCTCGAGTCATTAGTATTCTGAACATGACCCAGGTATCACATTTCGTTGTTTTCAAAGAAGAATCTCAGTTGAATCCCTAATTTAAATATGATAATGTATATTTTAGTGATAAGTTTGTTCTTTGCAAATTTGTGATTATTAATAGATCACAAGATCCTTCGCGGCTTTGACATATATTTTTATATTAAACTCATTATACGGATATAGTTATAAACAAGACGAAAAAATTGTGGTACCGTCTGCAGCGCACCAGACAGAAAATATCATTTTCAGTGTTACATGGTAAAAATGTGTTAAAGTCTACCAAATTCTTATTTAACAGCTGTTAGCTGAATCCTCAGCACTCAAACTAAAAAGAGGACAGTGGTACTTCATTCACTCTCACTACATGTTCTGCCAAAGCAAATTTACTCATCTTTTACCACACTCTTTAACCGAAAGGAAATCCAGGTAAGCCAAGTGTATTTCCGCCGATTTTGACATGCAAAAAAAACTAGATTTGTCGGTTATGACAGTTACCGAAGCGATTTTTACCCTGTCGTGCGAGAGACTTGCCGTCCGGCATTTCTTAGTCATATCATTAAATTCTCCGTAATCTTTCGACAAAACTCTGCGTCGGCACACTTTGAGCACGAGGAAGACATTGTTCTGGTTTATCGGTCACCTAACTGTGATGTTTTCGTTTATAAGGTCTGCCATTGGCGGAGGTAGAGCATAGTAATTCTGTAGGGTCCGATGATCGCGCGGCAAAGAATAAAGAAAATCGGGTTTAATTCTTCAAAACATTAATAGCATTATGAGAACTCCTTACTGGCCGACCCCACGTGGCGATTATATATCTTCCGACGACGAAAACCGTTGTATGGCGAATATCGGCGTAATATACTCCCGCCTTTTATACTAGCAAGTAACTAACCGCGTTCCTTCTTTTAAATCCATATGAATCCACAATTTAATGAATATCAACATTAGGAGGTAACTCAAAATTTGTATTAAAATTAAATCAAGGTTACATTTTATACTGGTGTCAACGTCACGTATGTAAGAAACTGTCCTACCGTCTTATGGTGTCCCAGCGTCCGATCGGAGCAGAGCTGGCTCTTAACGCAGTCACTGAATATTTGCGACTACGTCTAACAAATCCAAAACTTCGCTGAAAACTGGAAACTCACCCTTACATTTAACTATGACCAGATAATAACTATAATATATAACCATATAATAGTACAATAAGTAAGTAAAATAATAAGCAAAGGCTTAATTTTACATAATCTTTCAACATTTGACAAAGGTCCCTTCCCGACTGTCCAACTTCTTTGCCTGAGCGTGCCGGATTCTTCAATGTTTCTTCCCCTGGTTAAAGACAAATTATATTTATATTTTATACTTGGCATTAACCAGAGAATAAGGTTATCCTCTGCTTGACGAAGCTTCAACTTGGTGTTCTGATTTTTTTTCAGAATTTTCACCACCACTATCAGTCTCTTGGAGGTTGGTCGTTCGCGTTAAGTGACTACTGGTCCGAGGGACTCGTTGGGGACATTGATCACCCGAATATGGCAAAATTAGCTGACATTGTGGACCCGTATAGTTAGTAAACTCTCTCTCTCTCTCTCTCTCTCTCTCTCTCTCTCTCTCTCTCTCTCTCTGTTGAATTTGTACCTCCATATATTTGACAGATACATAATAATTATAAAATCATTTTTTTTTTACAATTTTATCTTTCATCGGTAATTGTCACTTTTGTCAAGAAAGATAGCTGGTAATTTTTTTTTTTTGCTCCATGTTCTATCATTGACAGGTTTTAAAATATTACTTGCTTTTCATCTGTTTATCTTTGACAGGTTTTAAATTATTATTTGCTTCTCATCTGTTAATCTTTGATAGGTTATCGTGACCGCCAGATTGTTATTTGCTTCATACCTTCTTGTTTTTAAAAAGTTACTGTCGCCTACATTTTATTATTTTTTATTAAATTCAAAACACTTTATATTTTGTAGGCCTCCAAATTATTTTGTTACTCAAATATTCTTATCTTTGAAAGCTTTTCTCGGCCTCCAGATCATTATTTGCTCCTTTTACCCTTTTTTTTATCAAGTATTTATACCGTCTGATAACTATTTGCGTCATTCATCCTTATCTTTGACAAGTAATTGCGGCTGTCAGATTATTATTTGCCTCATATTCTCTTATCTTTGATAGGTTATCGCGGCCGCTTGACCATGCCTATGCTCCTGATAGGGGGTTGCTCGGATGAATTTTTCCTTCCGGACTCGTACCGCCATTTTTATGATGACCTCTCCCAACCAAAAGCTCTATGGTAAACCTAAAAACTAATTATGGTTATACACACATACAGGCCCGCTGATAAAATTACTTATGTATGTATGCTGTATATATAATATAAATATACAGAAATAATGAAAATGTTGTTAAGGTAGCATTTCTGGCATTTTTCTCTATTGCTGCATAGAGATTGGCGGAGATTGAGACTTCTGACCACTCTCTTGTTTTCATTATGCTACATCACTACACACAGGCAGCAAAACTAAAAAACAACACCGTCAAATACGTACCTTCTTCTAAGAAGCTTCTGTGACATTTATAACATACTTTATACATTTATATATTATATAGAAATCTACATCAAGGAGGTTATGTATTCACCTGTGCTTATGTGTTTGGTTTTTTTCTGGCTTTTAAGTAGGATACGCAAAGAAAAACTACCGAAGCGAAAACCAATTTAATTTTTTTGCTGCGGACCCAGTAGGATAGTTTCCCGTTGGCGGAGATATGCGCTCTGCTCAGTATCATTCTTCTATTGTTGCAGGGTTGTAGAAAACACGGGCCATTCCATGACTAACTCGCCTCGAGCTGATGACATCTGGACGGGGATGAAAAATTTTTATTTGTTCGCAGCATTTGTAAGTATCAGAATTAACCTTGAAATAACCTTGGAGTATTCTGCATGCAAGTATCAGCCACAGCACTCAGAAGGCGCGTGTGCGACTGCCACTCTGGGACTAGCTTCAGATTCTTGTTTAAATTCGAACTTGGGGATAAATACACGCATGGACGCACCGGATAGTACCATGCGCCAGCATGCACGCAGAGATTAGAAAGGAATGATGTCTGCAATGGTACAATAATTAGCCAGAACGTATTACAGAAACACGTATACCATGATTAACCTTCATTTATGGCAAAGATGGGATGGTGGGGGGGGGGCAAAGGCATTTTGATTTTGGTGGTTATAATGGAATGCCAGAAAAAAATTCTCTGTGTCTGAATACCGCAAAAAATATCTGTATTTTTTAGCAGAAATAGCAGAAAAACTGCTGGCTACCAGAATAATATGAAATAAATCCACGATTTTAGAATTATTTAACTGATTCAAATTCTACTGGAGGTAAAACATAATGCTGCCTACAGCTAAAGTACATATAAGTTATTGCAAATTGAAGTTCTTGGTAACAGTTGCAGATAATCACATAAGAAACGTTGCCATGTAAGAAACCTTCCGACTCCCCAGCCACGAATGTGTCATTGAAAAACCAAAAACTGGCGTTCGGGCCTAAAACCTAAAACCTGAGTTACAATAACCTGCGACCGCTACAATTCGCAAAAATCAGACGATCGTGCCGACTGACTATAATTTGTCAATAAAAAAGACAGTTTGGGTCACATTCATTACAGAATATATATGAATATCATGGTCATGCTATAGACTGCAAAAGAACACCTTGTTGACCAGTAATATCGGAATCGAATCCGGACTTGGACTCGAGTTTGGACTCTAGTCCGCATTTTAGGGACTCGGACTTGGACTCAAGGGTCCAGGACTCGAGTTCAATAGAACAAATAGAACAAAATATTAAGTGTAAACTATTAACAGAATATAACCATAAAATAACACCATATATATATACAAAACATTAGCTAAGCATCGGGAGCTAAATGTAATTAATTATTTTGGCAAAAGCATATGTAAGCTAACATAAAAATGTAGATGATGAACTGAAATATCCATTTGAAATTAAGGAGATTCGTAATGGAATTGGCTTTCGACTTGGATTCAAAATGACTCGGACTCAAACAAGGCGGACTTGGACTTAAAGTTCAATGATTCGAACTTGTACTCGAGTGTCATGGACTCGGACTTGCACTTGGACTAGGATGGCGTGGACTCGACTTCATCACTGTTTATGACCAAACGCTGGTCGTGAGAGAACATTGGTGGTTCCGACTGAGTAAGACCATCCAAAAACTGTCGAACTATAGTCCGATTTCAGACAATTCACGATTGTCTACGACTATCCTCGAATAACCAGTTGCAGGAGATTCCTCTGCAGAATCAGGTTCCTCAGTTCAGGGGGATTGAAGCTACATATACCCCCCCCCCCCCCCACACACACACACACACTTTTCTGCAATAGGGGAAGATCACTGTGACCATCCCCCGTGGTATTAAGAAAACAAGATACAATATGAATATTTTCAAAAGTAAATGAAGCCTATTGTTTTTATGGACCAGTCTTAGTGACAAGCGACCAATCATGTCACTGGTCGTGGTGACTTGGCTGCGAAAAGTCGTCTAACTGTGCACCCATCGTCTACCGATCAGATCGCTGTATTTTCCTTTACCCATTAGATGCAGTCATTCCTTCAACAAATCTCGTACAGAATAGTTCTTAACCAACGCTCCTGATACTTCCCCTAACAAAGGAAAAAGCAGTTGCAAGGGCCGGAAAGAGAGAGCAATTTTTGCTCTAAGTTTAAACTCTAGTCCACGTGGTTGCACTGGTTGATCAGCTATACTCTGAGGTAACGCGGCAGACTAAGCTAAGCCATATAAACGCAACAAATCTATACCAGTTGCTGAACTGATAGCACGGCAAATGATTCAGAAGTAAGGTCGAGCCACACATCTGCACAGAGTGGCAAGTCGTATAAGGCCTACTGACCCTAATGTCGTACTACTGGTGGCGCCACCAATCGTCAGGTGCCACGAGCAGTTACACGACGAAATGTTGTCGCACGGTGATACACGACTGGTTTTCTGTGACCCATGACATGGTATCACAACCTTCTGCGAGATTTTTCAGGCCCGCACAAGTCGTAAACTGGTCGTTTATTTCGTGTGACCGTTTGTTTAACTATTCATATGCGACCAAGTCCCGGTATGATTTCGCAAGTAAACTGGGGGGCATAGAGTGCAAATCGATCTGTTGCAATTCAGAGGTCAGTTTTACACATTTATTGAAAGCATCCGAAAGGACATTTTATAGTATAAATGACGACTCCAACTGTTGCTTCTGTAAATTGTTTGAAGATAATTTGTTTAATCAAATAAATTACTTATATAAAATACTGTCCGTATTATTTAAGATTATTTAAGTTTTTCTGAGATTTTCTATAACGATATTCACGGAACTGTATTCCTAACTCTGCCATTTTTTTATTTCTTATATATATATATATATATATATATATATATATATATATATATATTTATATATATATAGCGAAAGTTAAGATAAACAGTGACTTTTAGATAGACTAACTATATATATATATGTATAATTAGTAGCAGTAGTTAAGGTAATACCAGTAGAAATGCTAGTTTTATTATCAGTGGTAGTCAAATTAGTATAAGTATCATTAGTATTTTTTTTTATATAATCTCATAATACCCTATACGCCTCAGCTCCCAAAGCTTATATGGGGAACTTCTTACGGCTCCTCCTTTTTCCAAAACACTTCCTTATAATGGACTCATGAGACTTAGTAGATTTCGTGGTCAGTAGCAAAAAATAAAACCCCGCAAACCCGACCACATCTGGCTCTAAATGTGATCGTGGTAGCCCATGATCGGACCATAGATATCATACGACAGACAATCCGAGACAAACCATAATGGCCGTGACATGGAGCGGTGGTCGTCAGGCTTTTCTCACTGTACAGAAACTAAAGTGTTTTTACATTGTTTCAGAATGTCCCGTACCCCACACTGTCGTGGACACATAGTGAGGTAATGCTTTAAAACTCATATTTACGAGAATTATATATTAAAAATTTCTGTCACTTCTATTTATGAGGATAACCTATTTCTGCACATGGTGTAACAAAACTTTTACAAAATGAATCACTTGATTTTGTTCTAATGTAACATTAATGCAGATTATGCGATAAACTGTTATTGATATTGACAATATAAATAGACAAAAAATGATAAACAGATAACAATGAAATTTAATGCAATGTAAGTTGTTCGACCGACAGACAATGGTTAATTATTAACAGTTAAAGTAAATAATAACACATTTTATAATGCATTTAGATTTAGAAAAACAATGACTATAAATTTATCCTAATTATTTTATTTCTGTTTAAGTAAGTAAATTATTCAACTGCCAGATATAGGTTTATAAGTAATATTTTAAATAATGTCACGTTCATAGGTTATAGATTGTGTAAGATAAAAGATTGGGACCCTTTAAAGAAGATCACCGAGTGCATCTATCAATAATTTTAAATATTACTCTGTCTGAAATTCGAAGACAGAGTAATATTTATATTAAATTACAATCTGCTACATTAAATTACAACACTTCCTCTCCGGAAAGAGAACTAGTAATAAACATAATAGGAAAAGTGATATTCAAATTATAACTTGTTCTTATTTCTGATATTCTTTTCGAAGACTTAAGAATAAGTTATAACTTTTCCTATTTTGTCTATGTGGCAGATTGTCATTTAATATACATATGTTTTAAAAGAAATTAGAAAACATTTATAAATATTATGCTATTCTATAGACCGAAAATGAAGGCTCTATCGTTGCCACACTCAGTGAGTCTCCCGTTGCTATCAAAGCTTGGGTTGCAGATAGCGTCAGCACTACAAGGTGGGTAATAAACCAGTGACCAATCACATTCCTCGTCAGTGTGCAAGTGTCCAATTGCAGATGTCGATATTACGCTCTCGGTGTTTTTTCTGTCCCCAAGAATGTTATTAAATCGCTTAAATGCACGGTTAAATTGTACTAAAGCACATTTTAACTGCATATAGAAATGATGGTGAAAGAACTCTGTATAATGTACCTCTATATTTTATATTAAAAGACACTCTCTGAAAGTACCTTTATTATTTTATTTATGTTGCGTGTCTATTGCAGTGTATTGTCGATTATGCGTCCATTAGAAAGGAAGACCATTATGCTAGATTATAGATACTCCATATAAATACGCACCGGATAAGAAATGAATAAAATATTACAAAATTGGAATTAAACATTTAGAAATATGGAATTTGCATAATAAATGTTCGGATAATCAATGTTTGGGTAACCAAGAGCTCCAGAATAAATATAAATGTCTCTGATCCAGACGTGATTTCCGCTTGTCTGTTGGCTACCCACCCATCGCCACCAATATTGTATGGGAGGAGATACCTGTCACTGTAAGTTTCACATATTTTCCTTGACACCATGTTCCATTTGTTTGGAGGTAAATTTGATATTTTATTTATCTCGTGAACAGGGACATTTTATTCTGTCATTATTTCTCCTTTCAACAAAATGCTATGGTCATTAATTACAATATTTTTTCCGTTTCTGTATTGTTAATTATTAAAAGTTAGTGCGTAAACTGATTCGTATTTATGAATAAAAAATTAAACACGACATGCAAATTGGACCGATAAGGTCTGTCTTACGTTAGAGGTACAAATCCGGCGCTAATCGCACACTATACATACTATTATGAAAATATTGATCAATATGACTGACCTGATAGTCTCATAACAGTAATCTAATAACACTTAAAAACTTTATTGACCTGCAGTCTGAATACCCTGATAAGAATTAATGAGACTGAAACTTGGTAATTAGCTATTACAGATTATCCCTGAAAATGCTGTTTTCCAAAAATATTTATATAGTTATTATTTTTCTTCTTGTTAATACACTCTTGTGACAAACACAAAAAGCTCCGGAATTGGGTTTTAATTGTTTAATGCTGAAAATTCATCAGGTGTAAATACGTGTTTACCTCTTCATATAGTTGACCTTTGGTTTCATTGACATATTTGGCTTAGGGAATCTTAGGGACTATGTGACTCGATTGTTAGAAATGAATCCAATAGGCAGATAAGTAAAATGATATTCTACCAGCATGACAGCCTACTCAATATGGTACAATTGTACATTTAACAAAATATTAGTCTGCTAAGTTTCATTATGAATAAATCAATCCCAGCTGTAGTATGATTCTAAAAAAAATTGTCCATACCTTCGGACACACCCACCTACACCCCTTTCCGCTCAGGCGCATATGCTCTGCGAGCACTTAGTTAAAATGTAATATACACCTATGATTGATATAGCAATTTTTAATAGATTAATTAATATGTCCACTGTACCGAAACCACTAAGCCACATGTTGCGTACGAAGTAGGTTTCAATCATTTTTTGTGACCACTCCCTGAATGTATCTTTATTATTTGATTTATGGCAGATGATAGATTCAACCAGGTATTCAGTTAATGTGGATAAGCCAACGGAGGGATGGAGAGGCTTTTTCATTGAGGTGATGTATCGTTATTGTCAGTAAAGCAGTAGTTGAAGTAGTGGCAGCGGTAGCAGAAGTAGTCGTAGTCGCAGCAGTAGGAGTATAGCGAAACTTCGAAATTATGACCACCAGTTTAACGTAACCTCTATAAAGTGGTAGCATTTTCGAAATGGTCGTCTAATCGAGGTCTAATATAAAGAGCAAGAACAAAATTGGGAAAAGTGGTTATTGTTTTTAGTTGGTCGCTAAACTGGGATGGTCATTGGATTTTACTGTAGTTGTAGTGTTAGTAGTTGTAGTAGAAGTAGAAGTAGTAGTAGTAGTAGTAATAGTAGTGGAGTAAGAGCTTTTTTAGCAGTGCTCAGCTGGCTAAATACCTCTTGAACCTTCATATATTATTTTAGTTGTCGTCGCCTGCGTGTTTGTTTCTTGTTTCACCGACATTTTGTGTCATGCACACGTGTATTTCATTTAATAACAGGTGCAATTCCGCGGGTTGCTTTCTTCCTCAAACCCAAACGACATCTTGACATTTTCCACGGAAGTCAACATTATCCCGGACACTCTGCCCTTCCCAAGATGCAATGGATATGAAGACTGTCAAGGGGAAATAGTGTAAATATTCACTCCTGCGAGGTGGAAAATAAATTTCAGTATTCGAGGAAAAAGTGTTGTCCTTCTTACATCTAGACTTTAAAGAGACACTACATAATAATTACTTCTGTTAATGGTCGGGGTTATATATTATTGCCGGTGTTGGTTAGTTTGTCTGTGTGTTTGTTTGTTTGTCAGTCAACAAAATTACTCATACGGTTATCAACGGATTATGATTATTTTTTTTTCAGGATAGCTCGGCAATGATACCTTGAACAATTGATTAAATATAAGGGGTTATCTAGATCACTATCTGGACGTAGTTGTTTTTTTTTTTTTTCAAATATAACATTGTATTTCTGATTTCATATTGGGGTTATGAGCTGCCTTTTTAAGTTTGTTGCCACTAGATGGCGCTCAGTGTCAGTATTGCTATAAAGTTCAGTGATTGTCCTGCTGTGTTTATCACACATGTCTGACAATGCCATATGGGGGTAATGTGCTCCCTTGGCAGGGGTCTGCGCTCTCTGTTTTTTTTTAATTAAAAATTGTTATGAATGTATTGTATTTGATATTATATAACAGGAGTAGTCCGCCTAAAGACATCACCGTCGACCTTTGATTTTGATTTTTCGTAATTAGTAACAGATAATTTTTTCCGCCTACCCAAAGTGTGAAATCAGATGAATACTGCCAAAACATGAGGAATGTTTTAAATAAAATAAAATGGGTCCTTTATATTTATTTTAAATACCATATATATATTTCATGTTTCGGTACAAAAAAAAACACAATGGAGAAACAAACGTATTGTGCCCATACGTGGGAGATTGCGCAAACATTATTTAAAGTTAATATGAAACCTGTAATATTGAACTTATTGTTTGAAAAAGTTCTGTATTACGGAATAACTTCTTATGACGAGCACTTAATAAAACAATCACAATTTTTTATCAAACCCATAAAACTGAAACAAATTAGGGCTACTCGATACAGATTAATTCCTACCCGTCTAAAACAACAAAAATAGATTCCCGAATCTAATTTCACACAAAAGAAATAAAGGTAACCTATAAGATATCACAAAATGTACATATACGTTTGTAGATTTGTTTTACTTATCTTATAGTGGCATAACTAGACTCTATTATTTGAAATCCAACCTACTTCAAAGGCCAGACTACACCTGCCCATTCAAATCCTAAATCACTCTCTTTGAAAACAAAATTAAAAAATGACTTTATACCGATGTAAAACATTAAAATGGCGTGTAGGTAGCCTTGTTGTTTAAGTTGTTCCAGTTTCCTGATGTGAAGATGTGAAATTTTTTGTTCAACTGCTGCGCTTTGTCTTAGAAAGAGAGAGAGAGAGGTGGAGGGTGAAATGACGGAACATTGGCAAACAGGATACAAATTAACAAATAATATGAATGTCATAGAATTTCCAAAGCTAGTCTAGCCTGACGCTCCTCCCGTTAAAGTTTGCTGACATCAATATTTATTAAGTGTTATTGTCTTAATCATTGTAAAATCAGCTTATAACGCTGGAACTGGGCCTCTTAAAACCTCAAAGTAAACATACCCAATATCAGGTCTGTCCTATGACATATACCCATCTCCAAAGTTAGCTATGGTGGCAGCTGATTTTATTTTGAGGAAATTAACGAAAAAGTAAAATGTTCCTAAGTGAACCCACAAAAAAAAAACTTTTAAAATCTTAACGATTTACGAAATAGATGCCCTGATTTTGAGTGTTGTGTTAAATTTAGATGAAATAGACTGTTAGACACATGGAGACTGGCCCTGTCGGTAAGCGTTAAAGTAATAGTTATCAGCCACTGATTAAGAAATGAAATTTCTCTTTAGATCGTTAGTAGTAAATAACTGGTACATAACACACCGGCGGGTTTAATGGGCAACGAGGCCGTAATTAGCGCCACCTATCATTGCCTAACTGAACTGATTTTTTCCTATGATTCCTGGATTTCGCCGCAAATGAAATTTTGGGTTGTTACCTCTCATTGACTAAACCAGGTACTACGGCATTTCATATAACAAAACAAGCACCAAGGCTTGTAAATAAACTGACTGACATGCGGACTGAAGTGACAGGGTCAAGGACATCTTTAGACAGATTTTGATTAACTGATGGTAAAAGTCGGTACCATAAATATGATTAATTACATCGTCAGCTGAAAGACGCCAATTTGCACTGTCACTTCATGAGGAAACTTCTAGAAAGTTGCAAAGTATACATTTAATAAATTGGATTCAAATATCTGATTCTCTGTTACCGGAGTGCGCAGATTGTTCTGTCACTGTCACATACTAAACAGAAATATTAGCATTTCAAAATTATCGCAAAAATCTCATGGGCACCTCTTGGCGGGAGAGACTATAATATGAAAGTAAAAGGGAATCGCCAGCTCCTTCCATGGCCTTATGACATATTGATATGTTTTTATAAGGAATTCGCTTTAACTTGATAGGCCGTTAGCATGAGCAACTTGAGATTTTTTTTTCAACCCCTGACGTCTATCAAGGCGCAATCATTGTAGACAGCGGCTTTTATTCCAATAAAAATATATTATATCAAGGTTCTGGCATTACGGCTCTTATACGTACTGCATATTACAGTAAAAGAACATTGATTTAACATTCATGAATATTTAAATACACCAAAGTTTCACATTAAAAAAAATAATTTATATTACAGAATATCATATATACGATATCGATATCAAAAGTCACTTTAAATGTACGCCTACCGGTTAGGTTTCAATAAATCAAAGCGTGATAAATATCGAGATTTTCATGATAACAATAAACCTGTTGTCGTTTTCGGTATTCAAGTTCGATTGCAAGCCTACTGATCATATGTCCCCGTTTTTTTAAGTGGTAGCGCGATACAAATGAAAATGATTTAACCATTTCTCATTGGCGAATGAAGATAGGCCTATACGCGTATTTCTGACACTCTCATGGTAGGCAGGGGCGGCTACAGGATTCTATAACAGGGGTGCGAGATGCAAATTATGCGCTGCAATATATTGCGTAATACTCTATTTTTCCAGATTTTTCGCCCTCCAGTTATCTTGTGCCTGTTCCAAGCAAGTTGCCGTGGGCATGGAATTCCGTTTAATGGCGTGAAAATTGATGTAAAAATTGTGCATATGTATCTTGTCCAAAACGTTTATATTATAAACAATCAAGCAGGGATCCCGTACGTTCTCGATTCGTTATGATTCTTCTGGAAATTATCATGGGCCTTGTTTCAGCGGCGAGGCGGGGGCAGGGGGGCATCCGCCTCAGTTAATTAGGGATAGGAACAAAGTACAGTTTAGCAGGCCGCACACAGAGCGGCCGAGACGAGATGGGATCATAAAAGACTGAGAATCCTGTACTGTAGAGTCGGCCACAGTCTTTCCAAGTCCGGTCCGGTCATTGAGGGGTCGCATACAGAGCGGACCGGACTAGATCGGATTCGTTTACCCTAGTACCGTACATGCTTTCCGACAGCAAATTAATATATAAACATGAATATGCAAAAATTATGGCATCACTATCAGGGGTAATACTTATATTAACAAATAAACTGGTTAACTACAATCTATAAACTATAATCTACAATTATTATTTTTTTTTACTTCACCTGTTTTCACATGATGAAAACTTTGAGGCGCCACAAGGGCAAGGGTATATAGAGTGTTTTAAATATGTGAATTCACACTATGAACTAAAATAAACAATGGTTTTGTGCTATTATGTATTTGCTTTATATTAGATAACTCTTAATAAACTGTTCTATATATTAATATATAAATATATTTATATACAATACAACTGCTTTGAACAACACTAACTTTCTGGCAAGTATTTATATATACTTAAGAGGACTAACTGCGTAATAAATTTCCTTCTCTTAATTAATCCTTTTCAAGTTTGTATATGCCTATCATTTCATTTATAGAGCTAGTCTCATATGTCAATAATAAACTCCTGATCCTGGCTTGTCCTGAACCCCCGCAAACAGAGCGGACTCAAACGGACCGGACCGGACCGGATACACAGGAGCAGTCCTGAAATATAAAAAAGAAATGATATGGCCAATATCGCGAATGGGTCCCGAGCAGTACCGGATTAGCAGTCCGGTTCGCTGAGTGCCGCAAACAGAGCCGACCGGACCGGATTCAAGTCCGGTCCGATCTCGTCTGGTCTCGTCCGCTCTATGTGTGGCCTACTTAAGTCTCCCTCACCTTTTTGGTGGAGAAAGCACATCTTTTTTACATTTCGAGATAATTTCCGTCATTCAGAATATAGTTTAGTCATGTGTTCCTCAACAGTCTTTCAACTGGGCTACTTTAGGATATGGCATGCGTCAACGATCTCACGTGTTAATCAAATGTCAATTAGGAACAGTATGTTGTTGAAATTTGAGCAAGAATTGTTTAAAAGTTTATATTTATTACATAACATGTGGCAGGAGCGAGGAATATTATGATATTCTGTTAGAAAGCGGCTGTCCTCTTTTCATAAGGGGGAGTTGTCTGGAGGAGATTTTCACTGGCTGGCCCTATTTCGGGAAAGAGGTTTCCTTGGGTGTACCCTTACGTTTTCTGAGATTGAAAATTTGAAGTATACTTGGAATAATATCCAGGCAGTGTGCTTTTTATATACTGTATTTGATGTGATTGTGTACAAATATGTGTGAAATGTGTATTATATGATTTTGTACGCAAAATAAATTGTTACAAAAAAGACTGGGGATTTGAGCAGCAGTGAGAAAACTGCGAAGATCCCTCGCATGACCTATTTTCACACAAGCAACATCCTAGTAAACTATGGACGCAATTAAGCGATTAGATACAGGAAAACGTGATACCTGTACCACTATCATTCACGAGATTACCAGGGAAATAAATATCATCCAATTATAAGTAACAGAACCAAGTCCGAGTAAGGCACATGAAGAAATAGAGGAGCTAAAAAGACAGATTGAAAGCCTAATTAAACTCGTACATTTAGATATGTGTGCTTAAGTGCATGCGAAACAATAAAAAATATAATATTACATGAAATGACATGAGCATCATTGATATCAGTCGGACAGATTTGCAAAACACGATTGACTGTTAATAAATGGCATAATTGAAAGCATGCAAATTTATCCGTGCTTTCTATAAATATATATTTATATAATGGTAGTACGTGAATAATGCCACCACAATACTAGCAAGAGAAAATAAAAGAATACAATATTAGTGAGAGGATATAGGAAAAAACTTTTTGTGTTCAGCTGTGTTAGGTAAAAAATAAATTTTTGTTCCAGTGAGCTGCTTATGTGCTATTCTAGAGCTTTAATCATCATGACATGTTGGACTTTCGCAATCGTTGGCTCCCATTAAAAAAGTGATCTTTGAGATTTGCTGTAAGTGACAAAATAAAAATTGGACCCTTTTGTTATCTTGAAAGCACATTGTTTTTATTTTCCTTTATTAAACTAAAATTGATTTATATTAAAGATGCATTGATTTTACCTTTTAAAGTTACAAACAATAGGTAAATATTTTCTTTAAATGGAATGGGGAAAATGAATCAAAACCTCTCGAGTCATGCAAGATGTGGAGAAAGAACATGCCAAGGCCTCACATATCTGGAATAATTATCTTACAACACAGGGAGATAGCATGTCAACATGCCGTGGGGAAATTTCAATACTAAAAATAAATGACACATCTATAGATAAGATCTCAGTTTTCAACTGACTATAGGTATAACACTAAATGAACATATGAAATGGCAAACTCACACAAAGAGAATTGCAACCAAAATATCAAAATATATTGAAATCCTAAATAAATTAAAATTAAAAATGTTGTATGATGGATTCTTTCTATCACACGTAAATTATGGAATTCTTGCATGGGGCTTTAAAATAAATAGATTAGACAAACTCCAAACAAGCTATGAGAATTATCACAAACAGCAAATACAAAGCCCACATTAAACAAAATCTTAATAATTAAAATTTAAAAACTCAAAAGGCATTTCAGACTAGATATAATCAAATTTTACTATAAATACTTCCATGACGCCCAACCACAATTTCTGCTTACATTTAATTTCACAATCAGGAGAGTGACACACGACACAAGATAAAAAGGTATCCTTGTTACAAATAAAACCAGAACTGAGATGGCAGAAAACTATCTGAGAAACATAACACTAAAAATCATATTTAAAACGGACTAAATTATAAAAGGGCTGGTTTGCTACACACAAAAAATATTTAATAAATACAAATAAAGATAAATGCCTTCAAAAATACTGTTGCATATGTTACAAAATTCTAAACTAAGACAAAAAGCACCTTAAAATAGATAACAAATTGTTATTCCAGTATCACTAGTAAGTAATCAATTTTTTTAGCAATATCCTAAAATAAGTCATATAATCTCAAAGCTTATGAAATGTAGAACTCGTAACCTCCATAGTATATGTGTATGATTTCTCCATTTGTCACAGGTGGCTGTTTTGTCAGCGGATTAAAATCCCTTACAACAGTCTCTTGACATAAAAAATGATATGGTGAATATACATTTTTGAATGAATTACTTTAATTTTAAATAGAATATTTCTCTCTGTCTCTATCATAACAAATAGTCAAAAATAAGCTAAATAAAGAAGACTATTTAAAACATCTAAGAAGTATCAGATGGATAAATGCTAATGAAGTGTATGCTCGTAAACGCACATCTCCGCAGATATTCAAAGAAATGGAACAAAAATGAAATAAAATTGTACAGAATAATTAAATGCTAACATTGTATCTGCAAATTTCTCTAATTTGAAACATCAACTCTAATGCAGAGATTATAACAAAGTTTGACCTTTTCCAAAATCCATTATATTGTGCCTTTTTTAAAATTGGACAAATGTTAGAAAGACCATTCCTAAACTGGTATGATTTAGTTTCTTTGGCTAATGCAAAAATACACCTGCAACCAGACCTTGCACATGTGGATCCTCTAAACTTTCAGTTTGATTCGGACAAATTCGTTCATCTTACTTAATATATTACTAACTAATATATCCCCAAAGTAGTGCGAGGTTTTATGCACTCACCCAGATGTATTGAAATGAAACATGTGCAGTGAAAATAGTTAAATAAAAGACCTTGTGGTACCCAGTTCGTCAATTATGCTACATTTTGTGGTGGTTAAAAAACCCTGATCCTCTGAAAGCTGAGTTTTGTCTTTAATCTATAAATAAAAGTTATTTGAAAGTTATAATAATCTGATACCTATAATCTGACAGAAATGTATCAGTTCATGTATGAATGTAAGACAGCCCGCAATAAAGGTTGACAGTAACTTTACAAAATAAACACAGAGTTTTGCCAAAGACAAAACTGAAAGACAGTAGCGTAACACAATACATATCAGTTCCCAATTATTTCAAGTCATTCGGCTGATTCCAGGTGCTCTTAATCTAATCACTTACCAAGGGTATAAAAAATGTAGTATACAATGTCAACAAAACAAAATCTTGTTATATCATAATTAATCTGACCTGTTTGAAATCTAACTTTAAACAAAACTCCCAGCACACCTGCTCACTTGTATCCTGAATTACTGTCTCTAAAACCAGGGGTTGTCGCGTTTCACGTATCAATACTTCCAGATGAAGAATCTGTTCGAATTGGGGGGGGGGGGGGAGGGGCCCCTGTTCATTGATCTAATTGATATAGATAAACTCATTGATAAAAACCACCAGGAATTGTTGTTAGTTAGAAAAAAATGTTAGCCGTATCAGGTCATAACTACATACAAATTTTGCACCTGTGTGACTGTTGGTGACTTATTGCAAACGGCACTCGTGAGGGAGTTTCCAAATGTCTCGAAACGTTCGCAGGGTTCTCAGTTTCCGCACATATGTCGCAGGGCCTCTCTCTCGTGTCGCTTGCATTTTGAACATGTTAAAAAAATTCGTGCGACAAATTTTCTCTAAAAAAAAGTCACGGGCTTCTCCATCCTGTCTCGAACCCTTCCAAATTTAGGTTCCGTGACTCAGAAAGGGTGAGTAATGTGAGACAATTTTTTAGACCTGTGAAACTAAAATGTAAATGATTAGAGACAAAAATGATAATCAATCGCAAGTACAAAAGAAACCGCAATTTTGTGTAACAGTGGCACGACATGTGTTCGAATATTAGTGTAAATGTCGCCGGTAGTTAGTGTGACAGCCGAGCGCAAGTGGTCTAATTGATATAGATAAACTCATTGATAAAAACCACCAGGAATTGTTGTTAGTTAGAAAAAAATGTTAGCCGTATCAGGTCATAACTACATACAAATTTTGCACCTGTGTGACTGTTGGTGACTAATTGCAAACGGCACTCGTGAGGGAGTTTCCAAATGTCTCGAAACGTTCGCAGGGTTCTCAGTTTCCGCACATATGTCGCAGGGCCTCTCTCTCGTGTCGCTTGCATTTTGAACATGTTAAAAAAATTCGTGCGACAAATTTTCTCTAAAAAAAAGTCACGGGCTTCTCCATCCTGTCTCGAACCCTTCCAAATTTAGGTTCCGTGACTCAGAAAGGGTGAGTAATGTGAAACAATTTTTTAGACCTGTGAAACTAAAATGTAAATGATTAGAGACAAAAATGATAATCAATCGCAAGTACAAAAGAAACCGCAATTTTGTGTAACAGTGGCACGACATGTGTTCGAATATTAGTGTAAATGTCGCCGGTAGTTAGTGTGACAGCCGAGCGCAAGTGGCGTAAGTACCACTCCAGTGTGATTCCAAGTGAAAATTGTCGCTAATTTGCATATTTTTCTCACAATTTTCTATTTCTAACTAATTGGCAATAATCGAAGCACTTTGAAATTTAAGGGCTCTAATGGTGATATCATGAAAATAGTAATGCAAATTTTCAATAAAAAAACCATTACATTTGGTTTTGTTTTTATTTTTTTAGGTAATGATAATAACTGTTACACCAAGGTTCCTGAACAATTGGCGCCAAAACATGGTGGAAACGGGTGTTCGTCTGGAATGATGTTGACTTGGGTGGTCAGAATAAGCGGCCAGCCCTCAGGACCTGGGTAGTGCAGCTAAAAACGAATTCGTGGCAAAAATGAGTACAATTATTAGCCGAGAATAAAAAAGATGATAGAGAAAATGGTTATAATTAAAATATAAACATCCTAGGCCTACCTTGATCTAATATACGTAATAATGCCTCTTAGATTGAAAGTACATGTACTTAGTCATTATCAAAAACATCATTCTGTTTTATATATATATATATATATATATATATATATATATATATAGAGAGAGAGAGAGAGAGAGAGAGAGAGAGAGAGAGAGAATCACCTTCATGAAAAATCCAGAAAACCCAAGTAGTGGCTGATCAAATTCAACGCGATATCTGCAGTCTTGCCCCTGCAATCAAGTTTCCATTAGTTTGAGTTGACGTGTGGTACTTCCATTCTTTTACCTATCTGCGTACTAATAATTTGATATACACATATAATTGAGCATTGTCATTTAAAGGAACGTCAGCATTTAAGTATACATGCAAGAGGACACATAGGAATATTAAGACTTTAACCAACCCCCTGTTAAAAAACCCTCCCCCTCAAGTATCGAGATAAGATAAATATGTATATGCCTATAACTTACGATATGTTTGACTGAGGATAAGATTTATAAAATCAACATTATAATAAAATATTAATATTTGTTTACCATATTAATATGGGAAACTGAAACGCACACTCATCGAATATTAACAAAAAAATACAAATGATAAGAGTGAATATTTAAATGGATCACAGATTTACAGAATGCTTTTAATTGAAAATATAGTCCACATTATTGTTACAGATGTCTGTTTTATTGTGAGCTGTTGACATGTCTCTTTCCTTGTGCACTGTTAACATTCTGATTCGTGTTTAGCTCAAGCCCTGGGCTTTGCTATTTAGAGCCCTGCGCGGGCCGGAATTTAGAGCCCGCACCCGCCCTGCAAAACAAACCTTCAGCCCGCAACCGCCCCGCCCCGCAGTTGTAGAAACCTGCCCCGCACCGCCCCGCACCTATAAAGAATAAATTGACCCGCACCCGCCCCGCATAATTAGCTTTCAGCCTGCATGCACCCGCCCCGCCCCGCATTATTACCAAAAGTCAGCCCGCATTCAACCCGCAAATAAACATATGTGACAACCAGAAAGGTAGCCAACTATAAAAATATAATTTATTTTCAGATATTAACAATGAATGACCATCTGAGTAGAAAGCATTATCATGTTTAGTTGATGGTAGAACATTTTACACTTATTTTCACAGGTAAGGATAATAACCATTCATTTTTAGCTCAGCTGACTGCAAGTCTGAGCTATAGCTATGGCGATCACTCTTTGTCCGTCGTCCATCCGGCCATCCGGCCGTCATCTGTTAACAGGGCACAAATCTTAACCGCAGGACCTGGAATCTTCTCACTTTACATCCCCCCCCCCCCCCAGAATAATGAAAAATTTGATACAAAAGCTCAAATATCTGAACAACTTATGCATTGATCACCATGATTTTTTTTTGCATGGATATTGATCATGGAGTGTTTCATCAGTTTCTGCAGACTGGTGGCGCCACCTAGTTCTTTTTTAATTTTTTTACGATTTTTTTTCTTCTCTATTTTGAGACCTCAAAAGATGCCGTCATCTATTAACAGGGCCAAATCTTAACCGCTGGACCTGGAATCTTCTCACTTTACATCGAGAGGTCCATGAAAAGAATTCTTGGAAACCTGGAATTAGGTCTCTGTTCCCCATATTCTTCAAGCTATGGGGCCCGGAGGTACCCACAAGAATGATGAAAAATTTGATACAAAAGCTCAAGTATCTGAACAACTAATGCATTGATCATCATGATTTCTTGCTTGGATATTAATCATGCAGTGTTTCATCAGTTTCTACAGACTTCTACAGATTTTTTACGATATTTTTTCTCTATTTTTGAGACCTCAGTAGATGCCCTCATCTGTTAACAAGGCACAAATCGTAACCGCTGGACCTGGAATCTTCTTATTTTACATCCAGAGAGGTCCATTGAACGTCTTCTTGGAAACCTGGACTTTGGTCTCTGTTACCCACATTCTCCCAGCTATGGGACTTAGAAGTACACTCCAAAATAATGAAAAATATGATACAAAAGCTCAAGTATCTAAACAACTAATGCATTGATCACCATGATTCTTCGCATGGATAGTAATCACGGAATGTTTCATCAGTTCTGCAGACTGGTGGAGCCACCTGTATTTTTTCGATTTTTTACGATATTATTCTCTATTTTGAGACCTTATAAGATGCCATCATCTGTTAACAGGGCACAAATCGTAACCGCTGGACCTGGAATCTTCTAACTTTACATCCAGATAGGTCCATAAAAAGTCTTCTTGGAAATCTGAAATTTGGTCTCTGTTACCCACATTCAAAAGCTCAAATATCTGACCAACTAATGCATTGATCATCATGATTGTTTTTGCATGGATATTGATCATGGAGTGTTTCATCAATTTCATCAGCGGACACAGAAGAGAGTTAGTCAGTTTGTGGACCTTTTCCTATTATTGCGGCAGTTATAGCCTTTCTTGGAATTTGTTTTTAATTAGTCTTCAGTTTGCCTTTGGGATCACTATCAGAACTTCACTTTTGGATTACAACGGAGTGATTTTGTGAATGAGCTGGACTGTTATTCTCTGAGAAGATTTATGTGAACTGTTCATCTGGGTTGTACGTTATAAAGGACTTGTTGTCGCTGTGACAGTGGAGGCATCCAGGTACTGTACACTTTATTTATATACTTGTATTGATTTACTGTTGTACTGTTGTTATACTGTGTGATTGTATTGATTTAGTGTATTGTAATGTTAGGATTGTTTTAAGAATAAATTATAATTATTTTTTAACAAAAAAACCACTGACTTCTTTATTCATTCCCCGTAGACATTTCACGCTGCCTAGTGTTACAGAATCTGATTTTTTTATCTCCATAACCAAATTTATGCTCGTCATTACTACGTGATCTGTTGATATTAGGTTCCGTAACATTATGAATAAACAAAGGAGCAGAAACCAAGTTCACTCAGAATAAAGGCTATTTTTAGCTCACTTGTGAGCTTTAGCAATGGTGCTGCGTCCAGTCTGTCGTATGTCGTCTGTCTTTTGACAACAGCGGCTTTTCTCAGCAATGCCTGGACAGGTCATGTTCTATGAGAGCAGAAACAATAACAATTCCATTTATTAATGCTAATATTGAGTTTCGGAAAAACGGAAAGACTAATTTCTGGTTTTATTTTAACTGTATGCCTTTCAGAAACATTGCTTAAACAATGTGGACCTCAGAATGACATGTCAGACCAAAGAACAAGCGAGCGGGAGAAGCTGACAATAACAGACGAACAGACAGACAGACTGACATTACCTGGATGACAGGTGACCAGACCCTATAATGGGGAATGGATAGATATAGGTATCTATTTGACGAAGTTATGAGAGAAAACAAACATTTAAGTTTTTCGATTACCTTGATCTTTGAGTTTGAGTTAATGAAATTTGCTAATTTCTCTTAGCATCATCCCTTAAGATCTCAGGACTTTCACTTTAGTATGTGTAAATGCCTTAAGTATTTGTAAATCCTCAGTTTTCCCCTATCAAACTAAGCTGCTGCATTGGGCCCATACGTTCTTGTACCCAGCTGATTAGTTTTCTTCAGTTCTTCACACTAGGTATTGATTTCTCTTTTACTTGTGATAGAAAAAAAAATATTATCATTACCAAGTTTTAGCGAGTATAAACAGGAGTATGTGAAGACATGACAATAACTTGGAATATTTTCACACCATTCATTATATCTGTTTGCAGGACTGTGCTCTGATAATCCTTTTATTGTAGGAGGACCATTTTGTTTTCCTTAAACCATATTAATGGCTCATCCATAATAATATTGTTGAATTAATTAGGCTTAATCTGATTTTATCTTTTAGGCCTTAAGACTCTCTCTGGAATGTGTAAATATATTGTTTTCGTTTTGCCTTTATTATTACCCATACTGCTGTCCTCAGCCAGTTTTCATATTATGAAAATTTAGAATATTCTATACAGGTGTTCTGTAGTGTATGAAAATTAAGATTTTCCGAGCCTTTATGATTTTTATGAAGGTTTTGATGTTTTATCAATTTATCTATATACAATTTAACTTTACATGAATACTTCTCCGTCGATAAGTATACAAAACATTCCATTGAATGTGGCCTCCATTGAATGGAAAACTTTATTGATAAAAATTCAACATATACCTTATTCTTTTAGATTGAACGATGATCAAAATAAAATATATAAATTATAAAATAAATCACAATGTCAAGACGGAACACCCCATAAAAAAACTAGTATGGGTTATTTTATTGAATCAAAGACTCTACATACAGATCTTATATCTTAAGAAATATTCTAAAAAAAAACCAAATAATTAAGTCCTTAAGCTGAGTTTGTATTTTCCCCTAAGTTAAGCCATATAAATATGGTTTTATGAGGGACTATTGTTTATTTTTAGCACTTAGCAGTCATTTAACTTTGAACGTTTTGTGTACATTCATTGTACATACCACTAGAGATGTAAAAGTGTATTCATCATGTATGCTCTATATCATCTCCATGATCATGCAATATTTTTTACTTTTACTAGAGATTTATGCCTGATACATTAGCAAATTGTTCAATGTTTTGGACACTTTTCCCTGAACCTATATTCAGGGCTAAAAAGTTTCCGATTTTTTATTTTCAAGAAGATAAAGTAAAAATATCCATTTTGAATATAATAATTATTACTTGTTTTATTTTATTTTTTATTTCTTCAGAGTCTCTATTTGTTCAGTCAAAATGTAGCAATGGCAATCTAATCAACATATTAACATATTAATAGTCATATTAACGTACCAATATTTCCTGTTAATCGACAGGTGAACAAATGAATAAAACAACGCTGTCGTTTCACCAAGTACCTGAAAGTCGGCTGAGCTGCATATTTTACAAATGGCATTTCCGTATAAGCCGAACCTGTGTCCGTGTATTTTAATACACTGAAAAGACATTTGAAACAATTGTAGTTTGATATTTTTCAGACTTACACCTAGTGTCAATAAATGATCAATATCGAAGTTCTGTGAGAGGTAAAATACATTAATGAATGACGAGACACAATGTAGACTCAATGCCCGATGGCGATTTCAGAGCACCCAGGGGCCCAGGATCAAGGCAAATCGGCAGTGTCAACTGAATTACAATAGTTCGTGGGGGGGGCAAAAATACTTAGGGTCCGATAGTCTCAATTTAGTAACAAAAGGGGAATTCCGTTCAGCATTCATAAAGCTGGGTTTTCACGGGGCACATGAATGATTTGCGAAGGATGTAAATGATGTGATGCCAAACATGCGC
This sequence comes from Sipunculus nudus, assembly GCA_026874595.1. Classification (NCBI taxonomy): domain Eukaryota; kingdom Metazoa; phylum Annelida; class Sipuncula; order Golfingiida; family Sipunculidae; genus Sipunculus; species Sipunculus nudus. The sequence continues at coordinate 23,733,897 of CM049308.1, read as the reverse complement.
AGGGGTTCGGATGCAAAGTCAATTACTCGCGGGAGTCGCTTTTAGTTCGGCGGGAATAACAAATATGAAATTTCTAGCGAACGTTCCAGCATTCTTGGTCGTCATTTGCTTGAGATTTGCTCTCGAAATTTCTTAAAACCATCGTCATATGCGAACGACTTACACACGACGTGCGTGATGTTCGCAAAATCTTCGTGAAACCGTAAACAGATTCCGATAGTTTGGATAATGTCTCGCGGCGGCGTTCTTTTTTCGCTTCCTCTTCATACATGCATGGCCAGTCAGGACAGGTTTGAGAGCCTGCTGGTCGATCTTCTGACCAACACTGACCTCCGGACAAGAACTGATGCTAACAATGCACTTCAATGCATTTCACGACATTTATATTCTGTCCAAGTGTCGGTCGGATCGCCGGTGGCAAGATAATCGGGCGACATATGTACGAAAAAATGTGCAAAATGCTTGCATTTGTCCCGAAATGTCCGCACGAATGTTGCCTGAGATTCGTGTGATATTCGTGTTGTACGTAATTAAGTCATGTGTTCTTCGTGTATGTGGAATGGGCAGAGTTCGGCAACGCTTCACATGACATTAGCACATACGTTGTGCGAGTAACGCACACACTTTGCGAGAATGGTTTACGGCTCCTTTGTCGCAATATTCGGAGACAAACTTCTCTGAATGTGAGATTTTGCCAGTTTTTTCGTGAAAACCCTACTTTAGTGTTAATATAAAGAGGTGTTAACTGACACCATGTAAATAGTTCGGCCGCCGGTTTTCCGGATGCCACGTCGCACAGAATCGGATACACAAGAGAGTAAAAATGTTTTACCTCTCGCGGAAGGGTTGCGTATGCCTGTTAAGGTGAAATTGTTAGTGGACTAACGGCTGGGAAATGCACCTTTTACAGACTCGTGTACTACATGGAAACATGCACACAGCGATTTAGGAAAATATCAGACATGATTATCGATATCTTCTTGTTTTCCGGTTCGGAAATAATCTTTCCAGTTTAAAGTGTCAGTTCCGCAATTCCGTCTGTATTTTCCTTGATACGGAAATTCTGTGGCCCTGCTGAATTTTTAACAATTCTTTGCAGGTTTTCCCAGTGGTAATCAACTGTATGATATCAAAATGATTCCCTTTTTTATCAAATGATTCTAGCTTTAACAGTTTTATTCTACGTGATTAAATCACAAGTGACTTTTAGGTCCTTTGGACTTATCCTGCAGACTATAGGTAGCCTTATTTAGGATTTTCAAGGATTTATTTTAGAAACCCCTAAATATGTTAGAAGTTGGTAGATCCAAAGTTTACAGTTTGTGCCCTGAACACATCAAAGTACAAGTTGCGACAATGACAGGATTGTTGTAGTTCTTAAGTTTCAAAACACAGATAAAAGAAACAGGTGGTCAATCAGTCCTTACTCCTTATCACCTGAACAAAAAAGTCCTGGTTAGTATAAGCACACAGGTCGCAGGATATAGATGAAACTACAGTTGAGGAACCGACACCACTGTTATAATTTGCAGTTTCATCTAGGGAAGAAAAATATGTAAAAAATTGAACAAATCAAGAAGGTGCTAATCAGTCTTCAGGAATTGATTGAACTCGTCATGATCAATAAACAGGGGCTTTTTTGACACTGGATGAATCTATAATTGAGAAATTGAGACTATTGCTGTCATTTTCCGGAAAACAAATAAGAGGGGGAAATTAGAAAGAAAAAAAATATGTGAGGCGAAAACAGTCTTCAGGAACAGATGGAAGATGACAATTACCAACAATAAGCAAAGCAAGATTCATGACAATCCATGCAATCCTTGAGCTCTTGTATACACTTTTGTGAGTAAGAGTATTTCTGGGGCTGCGGAAAGACGCCCCAATAACTCGGATAATATATTTTGGGCAGCAGTGGCCTAATTTCTAAGGAGTTTTCCCAGGCATTTTCCTGGGTATTAAGTTAAATATTTTTTGGGCAAATTGGTTAGGATTTATGCCCTGCTAACCGACCGAACGGACGAAGGAGAGAGCGTGATCGCTGTTTCACGGATGACTTAAAGTCAGCTGAGCTAATAATACTAGTAGTAGTTGTAGTTTTATTTGATGTGATGTACATGTTGTTCCTTTTGTTATTAATTTATTTAAAACTATGAATAAAATATAACAATCGATAATTTTGATTTCTCGATAATTTAAAAAAATAAATCCATTGTATCATGGAGAATATACTGAAATTTTGTGTTTTCGATATGTACCATTTCATGAATGGTTTCCATTCATGAAAAATTTCCAACTTTTTTTTCAGTATTTTGGTCCGTAGAATAATTTATACTGTGTGTGGCCCGAACGTATTATAATGAGACTTTGTACATACCACTTGCTGAACTGGATGTTCCGTCCAACTCACGGTGTTATGGATGACGTCAATGTTTACCGGGTCTAGAATTTGTAGACGGAAGTCACGCCGTCCGTCCCTAAACAAATAAAATTTAAAAGGTTGATTGCAGTTGCATTATCCAAGTACATGTAAGTGTCAACTTGTACGGACCGCATGTACTCGCAAAAGCATCTCTTCATGCATGTGTACTCACAACGCCTACGTAACTCGTATTTACAATACTCCCAGGGGTAACGATTGCGGGATTAGGCTAAGTGGCTCCGGATAACTTATTTTAACTGTTCTCGTTTTGTTCATAGCTTCCATCCTTCCGCCAGGGGTCGTTTCTACTCGAAACGAACCTCTTCCAATTAGCCAGAGTGAGACGGCCAGGATTACTTTTCTCAACTGTCAAACTTTAAAATCAAAATTTGCTACATATCAAGAAACCACCTTCTCTTTACATTTCACATACGTACGTTTACAAAAGATTACTTATTTCGTGAAAGCCTTTACCACAAAAACACCTATGTTCATGAAATTTGCCTTGGAACATGTCGTGTCCAACATATTTGAACGGACTACATTGCCCTCTTTATTACATTTATACAACCTCGGTCACAACCCGCTGCGGTCAACGCACACCGCAGAGTACCGTACGTTATTTTGTGACATCAGGAATAGTTATGCGGCCGACGTGCAAGGTGTCCTTCTCATCATATCACGGCCTTCGCACGGTAAAGTAAACTAACCCTGCGGACGCCGCAAGCTAATCTTACGGAAGCCGCTAAGAACCCGTACGACAGCCGCAGGTACACCGTACGTCTCTCGGGTAGCCGAGTAGGCGTGAAAAATCGCACGGGCATCCTACGACATCCCTAAAGCCGTGGTCCCAACCCGCCGTACTTGCAAGTGCGTGCTGTCTACTTGCAAAAACGTGGGCAAAACTGGGGGATCCGCACGTAGTGAGTACCGCCTCAGTACGGAATAGGGAGCACGCAGACACGCCGTAGCACTTTTAGTGCAGGAGGAACTTTCGCTGCGTTCGGGCTGAGTTCAGGCTACGGAATCACCCCGGACATCGGGCGGAAAACTCACGTTCATCGCACTTGCACGCACTTACAACATGCGACTGAGTAAGGGCACCGTGCGTGAGCAGCACGTGTAAGTACTGCCTCCGTACGACAACGTGGCAATCGCACGGAGATCGTACGGTACAAGCACGTTGTAAGCACGTACAACTCACTTACCACGTGCACATCGTACGATGCTCACGGGCAATGTACTAACACCTTGCGCAACCGTGCGTTGACGCACTCCCTCCCTACTTTTGCCACTCCCTCCCAACGTTTTTAGAAAAACGTGGCGGCCGTGGCCTCCCCAAAATACGTACGGACTAAATATCGCACGGTGGGTTGTGACCGTGGCTTAAGTCTACTGTACGGTGCCCGTACGGAGCCCGTAGGTGGCTGCCTGACGCGCGGCCGCCGCATCAACTTAAGCGCTTGCGCTTATGACAGTTACGGTCGTTGCGGAGACCCTGCGACCTTTGGAAAACGCACGGTTGCCGTACGTCAACCGCACGGAATAGCCCGAAACACCCGCCGTACGGGGACCGTATCCCGGTTGTGACCGTGGCTCACCTAGACTCGAAGACCGAAAAATTTACCGTAGTTAAAGTATGAACATAACAAAGGGATTTTTTGCTTGGGTCCAGATCCACTGATCTAGTTTAAATTAAGCCAGGATGAAGGAGGTCTTATAGGAAGTGTGACTTTTGTTGAAACAAGCCGGAAAAGGTTTGTTAGTATATTCTGTATTTCCTTCTCATTTAATAATTAAGAGATTACCAAAAAGATAGTCGCTTGTTAGTTCACTCTGTGAACTTATGCCATGGCGCAGCGTCCGCCGTCCACTGTCCACTGTCCACTGTCAACTGTCCACCGTCCACCGTCTGTTACCAAATATCTCAACAGCCACAGCAGCTACCTTCATGAAACTTTGCAGAATTATTGATCATGGGATGGAGATGCAAAAATAAGCTTTTGGTGGCGCCACCTGTGTTGACCTACTTTCTGCGGGACGAAATGGTCTTTTCAACTTCTTCCAAGATAAGTCATAAAGTATTAATATTTTGGCCTTCATATCATAGTCAACAGTTCCTTAGAAGAAGGGGAATAATTTGTGTGTAAATTCAGTCAGGTCATTTTCAAGATGGCGTCTCTACGGAACTTCAAATCGTGTCTAGCGCAAAATATGACAACTTGATGTGTTTCCATACAGGATTTATTGTCTGATACCAAATATCTGAGGAACTGCTGCAGCCTTCAGTTTCAAATTTCACAGGAATATTGATCATGTGACTGCTGAATGATTTTGACCTGCAGGTGGCGCCACCTGTGTTGACCTACTTTTTACAGGCTGTAATGATCTTTTCTGCTTTTTCCAAGATATGTCATAAAGTATTAACATTTTGGCCTTCATATCATAGTCAGCAGTTCCTTATAGGAAGGAGAATAATTTGAGTATAAATTCAGTCAAGTCTTTTTCAAGATGGCGTCTTTACAGAACTTCAAATTCTGTCGATTGCAAATATGACAACTTGATGTGTTTCTATATACATGATGTATTGTCTGTTACCAAATATCTGAGGAACTGCTGCAGCCTTCAGTTTCAAATTTCACAGGAATATTGATCATATGACTGCTGAATGATTTTGACCCGCAGGTGGCGCCACCTGTGTTGACCTACTTTCTACAGGCTGTAATGGTTTTTTCTGCTTTTTCCAAGATATGTCATAAAGTATTAATATTTTGGTCTTCAGCAGTTCCTTGGAGGAAGGGGAATAATTGTATCCGCCAAAACAGAGTTTTGCGGATACTATGTTTTCAGCTGCACGCCGCCGCCGTCGCCGCGTAGGTGTCCGGAGAACTCCTCCGTAACTGCTGGGCGGAATTTTACGAAACCCGGGAATATGTTCGGGTCACATGTGAACTGCTGCGCCCCGATTTTGTTTTGACCTCTGACCTTTTCTCTGCGCTCTGCGTCTGTTTGTGCGTCTGTTTCCACACATAAACCCACATATCTCGGGAACCGTTTGACTGATCAGGAAAATTTTTTTGCACAAATGTAGCCCTTGGAGAGCTTTATAGCATACACAAAAAATGGTGGCCCAACCTACAACCATGTTTGCACAGTGTCAATCTGTTTGTCTGCCTTGGGTTAAAATCACTCATATCTCTGCAGTGACTTGACTAATTCACCTGAAATTCGGCATGCTTAAACATCCTGGATAGCTTTTCTGATTTTATGACAGGTGGCGCCACCTACATTCACGTTTACGCTGCAGACATCCAAGCTCATATCTCGGGAACCATTTGACCGATCAGGAAAATTTTTTTGCACAAATGTAGCCCTTGGAGAGCTTTATAACATACACAAAAAATGGTGGTGCCACCTGCAACAATGTTTGCACAGTGTCCATCTGTTCATCTGCCTTGGGGTAAAATCACTCATATCTCTGCAGTGACTTGACTAATTCACCTGAAATTCGGCATGCGTATACATCCTGGATAGCTTTTCTGATTTTATGACAGGTGGCGCCACCTACATTCACGTTTACGCTGCAGACATCCAAGCTCATATCTCGGGAACCGTTTGACCGATCAGGAAAATTTTTTTGCACAAATGTAGCCCTTGGAGAGCTTTATAACATACACAAAAAATGGTGGCGCCACCTGCAACCATGTTTGCACAGTGTCCATCTGTTCGTCTGCCTTGGATTAAAATCACTCATATCTCTGCAGTGACTTGACTAATTCACCTGAAATTCGGCATGCATATACATTCTGGATAGCTTTTCTGTTTTTATGACAGGTGGCGCCACCTACATTCACGTTTACGCTGCAGACATCCAAGCTCATATCTCGGGAACCGTTTGACCGATCAGGAAAATTTTTTTGCACAAATGTAGCCCTTGGAGAGCTTTATAACATACACAAAAAATGGTGGCGCCACCTGCAACAATGTTTGCACAGTGTCCATCTGTTCATTAGCCTTGGGTTAAAATCACTCACATCTCTGCAGTGACTTGACTAATTCACCTGAAATTCGGGATGCGTATACATCCTGGATAGCTTTTCTGATTTTATGAAAGGTGGCGCCACCTACATTCATGTTAACGCTGCAGACATCCAAGCTCATATCTCGGGAACCGTTTGACCGATCAGGAAAATTTTTTTGCACAAATGTAGCCCTTGGAGAGCTATATAACATACACAAAAAATGGTGGCGCCACCTGCAACCATGTTTGCACAGTGTCCATCTGTTCGTCTGCCCTGGGTTAAAATCACTCATATCTCTGCAGTGACTTGACTAATTCACCTGAAATTCGGCATGCGTATACATCCTGGATAGCTTTTCTGATTTTATGACAGGTGGCGCCACCTACATTCACGTTTACGCTGCAGACATCCAAGCTCATATCTCGGAAATGGTTTGACAGATTGGGCCAAAATTTTGCATGTGTATAGATCTCACATAGCTCTGTATCATACGCAAAACTGGTGGCGCCATCTGCAGTCATTTTTGCACAGCTCCTGTTTGTTTGTCTGCCATGGGATAAAATCACTCATATCTCGGCAGTGGTTTGACATATCTGCCTAAAATTTTGCAGGTTTATACATCCCCGACAGCTCTCTTGATTTTATGACAGGTGGCGCCACCTGCATTCTAGTTTATGCAGCAGACATCCAAGCTCATATCTTGGGAACCGTTTGACCGATAGGGCCAAGATTTGCATGTGTATAGTTCTCACATAGCTCTTTATCATACGCAAAACTGGTGGCGTCACCTGCAAACATTTTTGCTCAGCGTCCATCTGTTTGTCTGCCACGGGCACCGTATTCTAGTTTGAGTATAAATTCAGTCAAGTCATTTTCAAGATGGCATATCTACGGAACTTCAAATTGTGACAATTGCAAAATTTGACAACTTCATGTGTTTCCAAACATGATGTATTGTCTGTTACCAAATATCTTAGGTACTGCTGCAGCCTTCAGTTTCAAATTTCACAGGAATATTGATCATGTGACTGCTGAATGATTTTGACCTGCAGGTGGCGCTACTTTCAGCAGGCTGTAATGGTCTTTTCCGCTTTTATCCATAATATGTCATTAAGTATTTATTTGTTATAATCTGCCAAAATAGAGTCTCCTCTGAGACTCTTGGACTGATCTTTCTGAATCATTTTTAGCTCAGCTGACTTTCAGTCATGCTTGGCTATAGCGATGGGTCTTTGTCCGTCGTCCTTCCGTCTGTCCGTCCGACAGGGCACAAATCGTAACCGTAGGGGCTAGGGCCATGAACCCCATGCAGTCTTAGAGGTTATAAAAAGATCTCCTTGCAAACCTGAAATTAGGTCACTGCGACCTATATTCTCGAAGTTATGGGGTGTGTTTGCACCCCCCAGAAATAACTCTTTGAGACAGAATTTTCATCCCAAACCTTCTATCTTTCACATACAGCTCACCTACCAACAGGGGAAGAACCATAATTTTTTTAGGTCAAAAGGTCAAATGTCAAGGTCACAGGAGCCTCTTCTTTGAAAAGCCTGTGGATGCATTTTAAGCCAACCCTTTCATCCCAATTCTTTGATTTTTCACATATAGCTCACCTACTAAGTTGGAGAAGAATCCTATAGATTGACAAGGTCAAAGGTCAGGGTCACAGGATTCACTTCTTTGAAAAGGTAGTGGACACATTTCAAGCTAGACTTTTCATTCCAAACCTTCCAGCACTGATATCGCTTCTCTGCCAACAGGGGAAACGACCTGTTGATTTTGAGGTCAAAGGTCAGGTTCACAGCACCCAGTTCTTGTGTGGAGTCATTTTCAGGCAAACTTTTCAATCTGTACCTTCCATCTATCATATATGGCTTACCTACCAATAAGGGAAGAAGCCTATTGATGTTGAGGTCAAAAAGTCAAAGGTCAAGGTCACAATGTTTAATTGTTCTAAATGCTTGTGAGCATATTTCAAGTGTAACTGTTCAACCCAAACCTTCAGTCTTTCACATATGCCACATCTATGCATCACTCAGTTTGACTCGCTTGAATAAATAACTTATTGATTTTGGGGTCAGCTGGTCAGCAGGTTAAAGGTTGCAGGTCAAAGTTATTCACCCATTGGTTGCCAAGTAATTACACCAGAATTAAGTGGTTAGTAGTTACCCATCATTTAGAAAGAATCCAGTTGATATATGGGCAAAAGGCCAAGGTCATAGGTCAGGGATGTTCACAATTACTTATTTTATAGACCATCTCTATTTTTCTTGTATATATAACCATCCCACTCCAGCTGGTACATCTCCCTGTGTGGCTGTAATTGTGAGTGACACTGGTGACATATGACTCCCTTTTGTATCAGCCTATTAAGTGATAAGGCTCAGTGATAAATACCTCGTTACTTCATAACAAAAACACTGTTGTCAGAATGCTTCAGCCAGGCATTAAGACTATGAGAGTATAGTAATAAGGTTTAGCTACTGATTTATAAGATGATGGGAACATTTTGCAGTTTATTTTATGGAATCCTAGCAATAAACTTAGTTTCCTAGATATCTGAATATTCTAATATATATCACCACATATAAAAGCAAGTGTTTGTTCTCATAATATGTGGATGTGTACCTTGATTTAGGATGGCTTTTTTGTTTTATTTCAAGACTCTTAGTCATGCTTTCTGCATATCTCTTCTTTCAGGTTTGGCAGTTTACCTACCCTGCTGACCCCATTGAAAAGCAGAGTGATAATAAAAAATATTGGACTTACACTTTTTACAATTGCATATCTATAAATCTGATATGAGGGCATGGACATGCCTTTTGAATTATTTTGGGCATTCATTACTGGATAATTTGCCCCAATTTTGGTCTCTTATTGGAGAATGTGGGATATCAAATGTCATACTTGTCAGAAATCCATTATGTCTGCCAGTTAGCCACCTTAGAAATTCTTTCTTCAGTGCAGTTTCAGTAATTTTTCTTTAATGTTCGGTCCGATTTAGAGAATGTTTGTTGTCTGATTTCAGACTTGTCAGAAGTCCAATATGGCCACCAGGCAACCATTTTTTAATTCCTTTTGATCATATTATCTCAAGAACAGTTAAAGTGAATGCAGTTGGATGTATATTTATGTAATCTTGTAAAGGATTGGGTCAAATATTTCTGAATAAATATAACCATCATTTATAAAAGTGCAGTACAGTTGGCTTGTATTGAATAAAAATTCATACAGAAACACCTGTTTCTCAATAATTCTTGCATGTATTTCCTTGATTTTTGCTATATATTTGATCTTATATTTGCCCTTTGTGGTGTTCCTTTGAGACTGACAGGTTTCAAGCAAGCTGTTGGAATAGTTCCTGATAGCTTAACAATCATGCATTTTCCTCAGACCATCAATTCACTGTGTTTTAACCAGACATAGGTGATATATATTTCTGTCATAGAAAATTTTCAACAAATTGGCAAATTGGTTCTTCAAAATTTAACTGGAAGTTGTGAATCTCAGTCCATGATGTCACAGGTCATGCTTGGCAGCTGAGCGTCATGACCCATGGGTCACTTGTTTTTATCACCTGCCAAAATGCACAGTAATTCACAGAGTGAACATTAGACCCCTGGGTCTCTTGTGTCATTTATTTGACAAAATATAACCTTTGGGCAGTTTAACCTGATAAAATGATAGCATAAGTAACAAATTCGGTCAAAACATTCCATTCCGAAATTAATGTTTTGAACACAGCTGACATATACAGTGGAAGCTGTCTGAAAGACCACCTGACTTACAAGACCACCTGCCTTTAAAGACCGCCCTTGAATAAACCATAGGCAATCTGATGAGTTATTACTAATCTGTCTAATAAAACCACCTGTGAATTATGAACATTTTCGCAGTTGCTTAAGGCCGTCTTATTACACTGTATATTGAACTGAGCTTGTGACCTGCATTACAGATAGGGTTCAATAGGATGAAAGATAAAACTTATGAGCTACTTACTGCGGTCTGGAGCCCTCAATCGTGTGAGCCAGCCAAGCGGTGATGTTGTGTGGATGCCTGTCACATGTCAGTTCTATTGACCCACTGAAAAAATCCTGAAGATAAATATTATAGATATATAAACTATGGGCTCCAGCCATTCTATACAATAATTAACAAAATCATAAATTTACCGCAATAAAGTCTTTATTTTTCTCTTCTTTTTCTCGGAACAATAAAGCACCATGTGTGTATGAGAGTGCATGAGGGACGATTTATTGGTTCATTTTCATATTATATGTGAGAGACATAAGGAGGGAGGGAGGGAGGGAGATCTACTCCGACTTAGAAATGATATAGATAAGAAAGAGGCATGAAACACAAAAATCGAAATAACTGGTCTGAAAAAGATAAGTAAGCTACGTATCCTATTAATGAACAAAGAAGTAAGAGATACTGTATTCATTTGGGTAGATAAGAGTGCGGATATGTTCCCACGTCACCGTAGGACCGGAAACGTGATGGGTGCCCTTTTGAAGTGACGAGAGACATAAAAACAGCCTGGATAAACGTTTATATGAATACCCATATCCGTGTCCACAGTGATTATCCGCAGATGCCCCGCATCTGTACAAGTGGTCACGTGGCTTAAACAAAACGAAGCAAAAATCGTGTTTACTTACGTCTGTCCTTGTCCATGATAGCTGCGGCATTTGGAAACCCTAAAAAAGAAATTTAATTGTTCATACTGATATATTCCTTGGAACTTGTTTTTACAATTAATTCGTGTAAAATGGAAGTTCTAGCTACATATAAGATGTAAATGTAATTTATCATTCGCCCATGGAGCATATATACACCTTTCACAGACATTATAACCGCTGGATTTATTCAGTGGTAGAAAGGGACGGGCAACTATGGATAAGACTTTGGCAGAAAGAGGTAATATGGCTCATGAATAACTCAATGATCATTGCGTCACCGGGCTATACTGGGAAATGCATATTTGGTGGGATTCTAAACCAATCAAATTGTGACAAGTAGATTTGGTTAAATAGTGGGTTAGGATTCTGAAAGACGTTTGCGCATGCGCCATTCACCTGTTTGACGGCATGGAAGAATGCGATGCGGACAGGCGGCATGAGTTCTCTGTTGGGGCTTGATATACTGTGATGCGCATTCTCGACCATCCTGTGGAAATATTTAAATAAAACTTGTCGTGACAAGGATATGCACAACCCAATGTTTTCGGCATAAAGTCGGCTGGTATTGATTTCAGATTAAACCCGGCCAATTTAAGATTTCCGGGGTTAAACTATAATTGATTTTCATGACTATAACATGCAATTTACTTGCAACATTTTTCTTTTGCCCTTGTAAAAGTTCAAACATTTCAATCAAATGCCTCCCTAAAAAACGCATGTAAAAGAGAGGATAGAATCTATTATGCAAAATATTATGCAAAGATTTAGAAATAGATGGTTCCATATAACATGTCCTACCACGACAAACTGTCTGTCACCAATTTTCATATTGGCTTAACAGGGAGGAAATTACTTTTTTTTAACCGTATATCCATTCTCTGTACATTGATAATCATTAAAATGACGGAGCCATATGTATTGTTTCTCTCTCTATGTGTGTGTGTGTGTGTGTGTGTGTGTGTAAGGGTGTGTGTGTATGTGTTAATTCTTTCATGGTTCATTCATGACCGCATGAAGCATTCGAGAATTGCCTAGTAATTTCAGAAATACGTGTTACATTTTGTGTTGATCTTATTTTTGTCATATTCGTATATCAAAGTTTATTTCGAGTATAAAAACATATTAATCCTCAGCCTCTCGTAAATAGTGCCTCGTTCATATTACGATCTGTGCGTTTTCCGTACACACGTATGCTGAACTTGTCCTATAATCTACTTACCACAAGTACTTTGGTCCCGGCATGCCGTCCCACCATTGATTGTAATCGTCAGGTAAGAAGAGCTGATCACCTGTCGCGCCGATGATGAGTTTTGGCATTGTGTACCGGTCCCTGTACGCTAGTATTACAGTATATATATATATAAACTTCTATAATGCGGACACCCCTGAGACTGGGTCAAACTGCACATTCTATATATAATTGCCTACCATATGGACGTCATGATAATAAGGAGTAAAATACTGTCCCCTAAAGAGGTCCCGCTGTGGGAATTGCCCCACTTATTGAGGTTAAATATTTTAGAGGTTCTATATATATATATATATATATATATATATATATATATATATATATATATATATATATATTCACATAAATGAATACATATACACATACACACACATAAATATATATTGTGTATGTGTTTGTGAATTAACTTGCCAGTCTTTTTAAGTAAAAAAATCAAGCATTTCCTGTATTTTTTATCATAACTGTATTAAACAGATATATATAAATTCAATTATTCACTAGAATCGCTAATAACTAACAAATCTTTTTACAGGAAATGATCCACTCCACTTGTGAAAATACCAGTAAAGGACACCGTCATTGTCATAACTGTCCTATTCTATGCTATGTAGGTCTTAACATTATTCATGCCCTGAGAAAGGTTAATTCCCAAGAGACCTTAAGAATAATCTAACCCCTATTATTATACGTAGTGGTGTCCCTGTTTACTGAATGGTTTATTCGTTATATTGTTTATGAATGTAAAAATGTGAAATATAATACATTTTAACATGCACACATTATTAATAACACAATCTAATCTCATTAAATCTGTGCTACATGAAACTGAGCCTGATGGAATCCTACTACTATCAATATTTTATCCATCTGATATTCAATCAAATGGCCCCATTCAGCAAAATATCCAAGGCGCTGTTGGAGTTTAATCAATTTAGATATGTTAATTTATGAAAATTAATTAAATTAATTGGTTGATTCATTAATTTATTCTTATATTTCTTTTTTCCATTTTATAATAATAGTTATAATTATTAATATTATTAGTAATATGATGATGTTGATGATGATTATTATTATTATTATTTTTATAATTATTATTATAATTATTATTATAATAACTATTATTATTATTATTATTATTATTATTATTATTATTATTATTATTATTATTATTGTGCTTGTGATTGATCAATTGAAGATTTCAAATATAAAAAATTCCTTTAAATTTAACAAAACGCTCGATCTGGCAACAAGTGTTCAGTCAGCAATAACATGAATTTAATTAATTAAAGCATCTTTAATTAAAGCATCACAGCTTTTTGGTAACTAAACAAACGTATCAGCTGTCGTTGTATGGTGGTTCTTAATGGGTTTTATGATGTTTACTGTTTAATTAGCTGTTTTTTTCTGAGCTGTAGTGTGATGTTTATTTGAGGTATCGATCGTTCAACTAATTGTATCAGTGTGCTGTCATATGTGCCGGAGCTATTAACTGTTTAATTAATTTTTCATGAAGTAATTAAGATACACGTACTCTTCGCATCGTGGCAATTAAAGCCAAAAAGATCAGTGATGTTGCTTACACAGGAATAGAGTGTACATTGCAAAAGTAATTGCTTCAAATTACAGGCGAGTAATTAAATTATAATTGGAAAGTAATTTAAGTGAGTAATACACGGACAGGAACTCCAACACGAATGATATTAGTTATAGAAACCCAACATATAATCGGATATACAGTAATATGAAGGACTTAGTACAATTACCGCCCTGAATTAAGGCTAGGACAAAATTAAATTATCTCCGCTTTTTTCTGAATGAGCGTTGTCTACTCTACACTGTACTCAGAAATATTGTTAATCTTAATGCCGGCTAGTGCACTAACATAGATAGACGGGTTTGAGAATAATAAATTAGTTCCGTTATTTGCCGATGGGTGGCAGTATACCGGGCGATAAAGCGAGAGTAAGTTTTTTAAGGCTCAACCTGCGAGAGCAAGTCTTATCAACTTTATCGACACGGCCAGTCTAGTCATGGAAAGTGGACTGGACTTTATATTGTTCAATTGTTCTAATAATTAAATGAAGCATGTTTTTGTATTCGTCTACCGAACTGTCTGGTCTTTCAACCAGTAATTTAAAAGAAAAAAGGGGGAAAAGCTTCCGCTAGCTCCTTATTGTTTATTCCCAGCGTCCGCAGAACTTTTTTGTTGAAATGGCCTAAATGGCTATATAATGAAAGCAACAAATTATCTGTTTGATACACATAAATTATCAGACTTTTTGGTTGAGAAGTGATGGCATAATAGATCATGGTGATGAAATTCTGGCAGACTAGATTTTACAATGTAATTTATCAAACAATACTTACAGTATACGTCTTCTATAGCGGCGAGAGCATCAAATTCTTCCGTGTCCATCCACCGGGTTAGGTCTTCAAAGTAATAGTCTTGAAACGCAAAGGACCAGCCGCCCATACATTGAAAGTGGTTGTGAAGGGACTGTAGAGAGAAGGAAGGCATTATTAACAGTTGTTTTGTTTGAAGACCATGAAAAGACAGTTATTAAAAGATAAACCTTTATATACAGTAGTAGGGCTACACGAAATGTAAAGAAAAATAATACTCTGTCTGTGTTTTGTCTCCCGGGTGTCTCTTTCTGTCACTTTAGAACTCTTGTAGTGTATTATACAAACTGTAGTTTGGACACACTCTGCACAGGGGCCTCTCGTGTAGCCTGTATTTGTACACCCTTTATGACAATTTTCCCCCTTTCAATTCCATGCACATGGGGTGTTCAGTAGTCTTCTATGTGATCTTTAATTACACAGATTTTAGGCAAACATTTAGTGGAGCAAGGTTGATATCATAAGATTAAACAAATTGTATAATAAAGAGTGTTCCTAATTCTGACTTTATTAAACTGACTTACTGGGCCCAGGTTGATGAGACTCATGACACTTGGGGCAATGGCAAACACCCTGTTGTCTACAGCAGCTGTAGTCCAAGCAGTCCAGCCTCGCTGAGGGGGGACACACAGAATGTTTGTCTTAATGTCTATTGATGATGATGACAATAATAATAATAATCATAACAATGATAATAATCATAATTATACCTATCATCATCATCATAACAGTTATAATAATAAAAATAAATCTTTACAACCGTACTATTAATGAAATTTTTATCTTTATTTTTTAATTTCCTATCAGATATTATCAAGACACTGTTTATACTATGTTTATATTTTACAAATACCGGATAAGTAAATAGCTATTACAGTCATTTCTTTTCAATTTCCTATTATCATTCCTGAATGTGCATTGAAGCTGCCTCGATCTAGTGTCTATAATTAACTGACCTTTGATCCCCCGGAAAGAAAGAACTGGGTGATGTTCGTTTCCGGTCGCTTCTCCTTGGCAACAGCCGCCATGGTGTCCATCCCCCTAACAACTGCCTACGGTCAACGAATTAAAAAAACGTAAGCAAAAATAAGCGTCATACGTACGCTATTAGTTCTACTGACTCGGGGTTTGAAATGTATATATAAATACATATACATATATATATATATATATATATATATATATATATATATATATATATATATATATACCCTCAACTTAGAATGGCCCAGTCGATGCAGTTGTTAAAACTTAATTTCTCCCTCTGACAGAGCCATCAATTCTGGCCTCGCTGTGTCGCAACGCTTAGTACTGAGAGCTTGCTGGAAATTATATAAATAATTTTAGACTCTCTGGCCATTAGATTCAGACAGAATTGTGTTATATTTTACGTATTTTAGTAGCAAATATGAAAACTAAAGGGCCGAAGGACTACAGTCAACTTAAGTACTTTTGCTTTATATTTCATGAGTAATTAACATTTATGTAAACCATAAAGAGCTATTTTTATTAATTAAACATTAAAATCCGTTCATATAAAAATCGAGTTTTCGTAACCTGTCGGGGTTTTTTTGCATATAAAAATAACTTGAAACGAATAATCAAAGAAATCTAATATAATCATGCAAATACTCTACTTCTAAACTGTTATCAGTTTATTATCACGGGTTAATAAATTTAGAATTACCCATTTGTATTTTCCCTACCTTAGTCATAGGAAGTCTTAATATTATCTCAGGATCCGAGGTGTTATGCAAAAACCTTCTCCATGTCCAAGCGATCAGATCGTCCTCCCGGCGGATTCGCCCAGGTTCGTCTTCCTGGAAAAAGGTCAGTCAGGTTAAAAAGACGCCAGGGGTGGATTTAGAAGGGGATGCACGGAATGCGCCATCTTTTTTTTCTCTCATACACCTGAACAATAGAACAATATATGCTTAATACCAACTGCAGCGCCGGATTTCCCTTCTGTACCATTTTAGAGGAGGACGCGGCGGGCGCACGATCTCCTTTTTCGACAAAAATATCTGGGAAATAGAGCAATATCTACTTAATAAGCATATAATTCGCATTGTCATATTGGATGATAAATTAAACTGGCATGATCATATTATGATGTGACGTAACAAAATCTCTAGAGGATCAGGAGTTTTATGCAAAGCTTACCTAGATTTGCACGGTTTTATTGTATAAAAGTTTAATATATCCATACCTTAACTATTAGATTGAAGTGTAGGGATCTACTAAAAAAACAAACTTCATATGTTAATAAAACTTTAAAAAAAGAACTGTAAGAATAATCACTTCAGCACCTTATCGAGCACAATCTGATTTATTATTTCAGTCATTGAATATTCTTGAGTTACTTAAGATTTATGTTAATTGTATGCGCTTTTTTTTAAGTTTAACAAATGTCTCAATCAGTCTCTAATAAATAATTTATTTTCAGTAAATATTAATGTTTATAATACCAGACAACGTAAAAAAATTATATGTACCAGTCAGAAGAAGTGCAGAAATTTATATAGTATGTTTTAAAGGTGTTACTTTATGGAAAACTTACAGATTAGTATTTGACAAGACCACTTCTATGAACGTGTTAATGAAAAAGGTTAAACAGTATTTAATGTTTCAAATTATGAATTATTTAGTCAATATTACACATGGCTTTCAACTATCCATGCACATTTTCTGTT
Source organism: Sipunculus nudus (assembly GCA_026874595.1). NCBI lineage: Eukaryota > Metazoa > Annelida > Sipuncula > Golfingiida > Sipunculidae > Sipunculus > Sipunculus nudus. Next base: position 23,716,426 of record CM049308.1, on the reverse strand, counting down.
TACTGTACAATTCACTGTTTGCTCTGATAAATAAATGTAATGTAATTAATGAAGGGGCATATACCTCTTTAGGTCGAGCCTCCCTTTGATCAATGGAATAAAATGTATATTTGTTGGTGACATATCAGAGTATTTTGAAGCATGTTTTGTATTATGCCTTGGTCAATAAAATTCAAGTATAAGTATAATACTTAAAGCAGAGCCAGATTTTGCGTCTAGTGTCGTTTTCTTCACTTTACTTATGCTTTCGAGAGTTAGTACAAGTCTGCTACGATTCCCGGGCACACTTGCTTATACCGCCGAGGTGTTGCGCTCCCCATTTTTATTAAGATCCTAAATCCACCCCTGATATCACTGGAATTCCCACACTGACTCTATTCTCCCGGAAAGAATTAAGCTTCATTATACACATAAATCAATATTGATATCATGAGTTATTGTTATGATGAATGTTCTAACTTGATATATCGAATTGAAAAGAAATATTGTTTCCTTATACACATAATTCAATATTGATATCTTGATATTTGTTGTTCACGTTCTGCCACAATATGCTGAAATATTGTTTATATGACTTTGTATATGATCCAGGATACAACGACAGTGTCAGTGAATGTGATTAAAACGATATGATTTAAACTCCGTCTTGCAGGCAAGTGCTAAATCAAAGACTAGTAGGACTTATTTAGCCCGTTACCTTCAAACACTAAGTCCCGTTTATTAGAAAGAAAGTCCGTTACTTATGTTTATCGCTGTCGCCATGAATAAAAGGATAATAGTTAGGTGAACCTATAGGCTTTTTAAGGTAGCTCGACAAAAAACTTTTTTTAAATTAATTTTAATATTAACAAAGATATTCTACCAAAAATCATGTTTTGACATTTTCTCTGATTGACAAACACACTTTTCTTACCTGAACACGGAGAGGTTGGTTCGGTATCATTTTGATATGAGCGGCCACGCAGCCCATGCCGAGAGCATAGTTCACAGCAGAGGCTACACGCCCATCATTCTCAGGGTTAGGGACGCTGAAAACCAAAATGTATACACTTTTCTCACATTAAACGGTGATAGAATATTTAGGGCAATGCAGATTGACCCAATCGGTTTCAAAACGTGTTATGCATTTACACGGGCATCTAGGACAAGGGCAGTAGAAATAAATTTCACTTGTCTCGTCCAAAGTTGTTGCGGAATCCACAACTGTGATACGATTATAGTTGTTGGAATGACGTGTACAATTAGGCCTTGTAATGGTGAAATGGTAGGCACCATAAAACTTAAAGTGCTACAAATATACACATCAACATACATCCATTCTAGTCTTTGGTAGTAAATGGGTCTTTCTGGCAACATATCCACGTTCTTACCTTTATATTTTAATTAAATATTATCCCTAAAAGACCCTTGTAAGCCCGCCGCGATTTAAACAAAACAAACTTTATGAAATTGTTATGAACAGACATTGATCGGCTGGTCCTCTGCAGAGACCCCTCTTAACGCCCGCCTTTTTTTTAAGTTCCAACAGCGATACGGTCAGAGCGGGGTCCCAGTGTAGATCCAGTTGCAAAGGATTGTAGGACACTTTACTCAATCATGACAACTACTCCTCTATGTATACATTAGGTCTCTTGGTAAAATTATGGATATTTATGGGCATTTAAAGATTACATAGGTGCTACAACCTTTAAGAAGTTTCATAAAACATGCAAAGACAGCGAAAAGATATTCATTTTATGTTGACACAGGAGAAGAAGGGTCCCCCTATTTGGAGCCATACACGCCGAACTCAAGATGTTGATTATGAGCAGTAGAGCGAATGGGTGTTAAGCGTCATGGGACGAAACAATAATACTTATTCCGTGAAGGCCTCACTTCAAAAACACCCATGTATATGTAATCTGCTTTGAATTTTTTCATCCAACATATTTAAACGGACTCTCTTACCCTCTGCACTGCATGTATACATACGCCGCTGGTGAATTTAGAAGCCCCTGTGCATTTTGGGTGACAGACTATGGCCGTGATGTCCGATTCTGTGTTTCAAAACTATAGGTCCAAACCATTTTGGATGCGAAGAGAACTTTCGGATGGCACTTTTACGTAGCGGTTAATTCGATTTGCATTGAAAACGGTTTGACTCTACATCCTAAGCTGGATTCAAAACGATTTTGCCAAAACGGTATACGCTTTGGATTGTCTTGAAAAGTCTCAAGTCGCATTTAAAATGGTTTCAACCCGTATTACATTCGCTGTATGAAAGGGGCATTAGTTCAGTCTGGTTGCATGGAAATAAATTAAAATGTAGGAAAGAACTTTTAAAGTTTGATAACTTTGACTAATCGTTTAGCTCTCATGAAGTGCAATATCATTTCATCATACATACGTTAATTTCTCAGTCCAGTGAAAAGAATCAAACAAGGTTCTTCCAGGGACCTTTAAAGCTAAAGTCAATTGAAGAACCGTTTTTTTCCATATATTTACGTGCTATAGGAAATTTAAAGGGTTCCAAAAACGAACTTTTTCTGAGATATGGTCTGAGGTATTGCATAAGTAAGTTTTATGGAAAGAGATCAGAGTATCTCGAGTATTATGTTACGCCCATGTGTGATAGACAGTTTTGTTTCACAACCTGACAGTCTATAACGTCACAAGGCCTCACAAATCGTGCCAAATGTCAGAAATTACTCTGTACATGTCTAGTTTTATGTAATTGTTTAGGAAAAAGTTTCCGTCTTCAGAAAGATACTTGGTTTTTTTTCGGGTTTATTTTTTGGTCCTCCTATCATGTTTTCCCATGTAGTCTAGGCTCGTATTTGAGTGTCTACAAAGGAAAAAGCCGTGTCTGAAATCCGTACAAAGATTGGCAAATAATATCTAAAATATAGGAAAATTCATATGAGTTACTTTGAATTTAGATATATGAAGAACGTGTTGAGTGAACTTCTGTATGTATAAATAACGTTGACAGAGTCTAGACTATCGTATCCTTTTTCCGACTGTGTATAAGAGCCTTTTGTCTCATGTTATAGGATGAATGTTGTGGATTGAGGTTTATTTAGGTATAAAATGTCGAATTTTAAAGAACAATGTGCCAGGAGAGCGCACACAACCGCCAGAAGTAAGATTGGAATGATACCAAGCGTTTGTTAACACAGTGCTCGCCCCCTGCATACCTCAATTTGAAATATCCGCGAACACGTTGGAATTTCGAAACCAACTTCGGTGATATAAATATGTCACAAAGTTTTATTTATGTAAGTTATACACAAGCTCGCACATCAGAACAAATTAAGTGTTTCATGCACCAACATATAGACTGAGGTAAAAATAGTTGCTAATTAAAGTTGCCAAAGCGTGTTCCTAAGGTCATTGAATAAAAAAAAAAGCGTTTCTCACCGCGCGCGCATATGAACAACACAGGGTATAGACAATTGTTCTCTGATCTCCTTATTGAATGATTTAAGGGATCGTCGGAAAGGGACGACTTTGCAACACTTTTATCTAAATATTTTAATGCTGACTTAATTGACGGGATTGGAACGTAGAGGTAACGCAAAACCCTGCTGTATCCATAAAGAAACTGCCAAAGACCTGACTGTCTTTGCCGCCAATATGACAGGTGAGAACAAGAGAGACCAAAATCTGACAGTTTCAACAGATTGGCGGACCACACGGACAAAAACCTGGACTTTTAAGGTCGCTTTAATAAGAATGGCAGGTTTAGTAACGGGACGTTTTCTTTATACCTCATCTTATCTTAAATCCTCGTTTAAAATGATGTGTTAATTTCATATAAAACCAACACTGAAAAATATAGACCTTTATTTCATTGATTGAATAGCGGGAAAGGAAATTAAATTTCTATCAATCGTAGGTTCTTTTCGCCTTTCTCTTCCATAATGTAAACAGAAATTTTCATCCGCACATGCGCAACAAAAGGGCTATATGTTCCGCAAATAAGATAACAATTGCTTATAACCGAAGTGACGTCACCCTTCCGCCAGAGGTCGTTTTTCTACTCAAAAGAAACCTCTCATTGTTAGCCACTGTGGGACGGCCGGAACATGTGCGAACTGTCGAACTTGAAAATCAAAATTTGTTACATTTCATGGAAACACCTTGAAAGTCCTTACCACAAAAATACTCATCATGTGTATCCAATATGCCTGGAAACGATTCCTATCCAACGTACTTGATCGAAATACATTACCCTCTTCATCACATTTTCATCTATGCCATTTGTGTATTTAGAAGCCGCGGTGCATTGTGGAAGTCCTATTGTTACGCCCACAAAACCTAACTCTTGCGAGTCCGATTCTGCGCAGTGTGGCATGACATACCTACAGTGGCGCCTTCTACCGGAAATGTAAGTCACTAGTTGAAATATTAACATACCTGCTGTGCATCTCCCCGTTATCTATCATGAGGAAAGCAGAGTCCAAGTATCGAATCTCGCTCGGAATGGCCATTATAATATAATGCCACCAGATGGGGGTAGCTGTTTCAGCCTCTAGGTTAATAAAAATAATAAAGATAATCGTATTGCATACGATATTAATTCGTGAATCTGTCGAAATGTGACAATTTAAGCCTGTAAAAGACGCTCTTTTTCTACATGAAACCAAATAACACCTGATGAAATGTTCTTTATGAGTTATTGACATCCTGGGTCTTCCATATTTACCTGGTTGGTTTAAGCAGACAAGCTATATTATCAGAAAGTCTTTGTCACAGCACAGAAAGCATAGTCTGGGGAAATGAGTTTTATTCAGACATTTAACTCAGATCTTCAGTTGAATGTGGAAAAATATATCTCAATTAATAGCATGTTAAACCTATGTGTCTCAGGGTGGGAAATATATTAAATAATAACATATTTCTCCTCTGCTTAATATTTGTGTTGTAACAGTATGACTTGAATACACCAAGGCCTCCTCAGCCTAAATGGCCATTCCCAGCCTTTAAGGGAGTTTTATATCAGAGGAATGTATTTTTTGAAAATAAAAAAAAAATAAAAAGTTCATTCTTAAACACTGATGCAATTTTGAAGAAAAAAACAAACATGGGTACTCTTCATGACTTATCCGGTCTCGTACCTGTCTTCCATTTCTGTGACGTCATGTTCACGATGTATACTACGTGATCTGGATACGGGTACTCTGAGATAACCTCAAAGCTGTAGTGTGGATCTGGACGGTTGACATAATCCTCGAGAGGGGTTGCTCTTATCTGCAATATGACAGGACAATAAAACACACGATGCATTTATCAGGATGCCTGATACCATACATACAGGATATGTGGGTCAGGCCATAACTCAATATTCTTCCTTGCTTATGGATTGTTTAAAATGTCTCTTATAGTCTTCATGCCTTAAGGTATATAGTGCAACTAAAGGCGGTGGACGTGTGGTGATTATCCAATCAGATTGCGCTAACCCATTTTTATCAATAGATCACCCTCCCGCCAGAGGTCGTTTCTAATCAAACCTACCTCTTCCAATTGGCACTGTGGGACGGCCAGGACTACTTGTCTCGACCGTCAAACTGTAAACTCAAAATTTGTTGCATATCAAGGAGGAATCTCCTTCATTTGTGAATAGATAGGACAAAACACTTAGTTTCAGTCGTTGTTAACTTTTTTCCAGAAATCTGACATAAAATGCCTAAATTCAGCGCAAAATTGGATAATTATATTACATTAGTGGTCAGTTTATTATATTTTTCCTCTTGTCAAAACAATGTTTTTAGCGGATCACTGGCTGGTGAGCCTTTATTTGTGTCGAAATAATTCAATGGAATATTCAATATTTATTTGGGAAAAGCAGGAAACGTGGTCGCTGGAATAAATGCTTAACTCAAGTTAAGATAATAATAAGTTCACGTACCAATGACACTGCGAACAGGAGGAAAACCACAGTGAAGCAACAATTAAACATTCGTCCGTCCATTTTGGTCTGAAGAACTTCAAAAGCAGATTTTGATGGATATTCTTGAAGCTCACCTAAACAGCAGGTGTACTAGTTCCCAGCCATTCACTCCGTTGAATGTCAGTGATTAAACGTATGTTCAGTGTATCATACGTTTCGTTTTTTCATACGTCCATATACACATATATGCATGAATGTATGTTTGTATGTATGTATGTATGTATGTAAGTAAATGGAACATGAATACACAGAAAAGTCGTTTCACTACCGAAGGATATATATATATATATATATATATATATATATATATATATATATATATATTATTTATATAAATGTATGTGTATATATATATATATGTATAATTGCTTCATACATATAATTTATACATATACCCAGAGCAACTAGCACTAACGGGCGCCATCATCTTAGCCATGCTCAGTCGATTATTTATATCATGTATTTTTTACAATCTATGAAAATAAATAAGTTTATTTTATATATACATTCGACACATATACATACACACGGAAAACAAAACATGATAGTCGCAATATGTGATGAATAGGCTTTCTTGAAATCAGATGATATAATTATAATAAGATACTCTTTGGCTTTATGATTATAATTCCCGTTTTTTTTTATATTTCAATAAACGAATTGAACAAAATATTCAGTTCCCGTATTTCCAGAAACGCTGTCCTGTCCTGTGCCGTCAGTTCATTCCGGTGGGAAAAAGACATCTGAACCTGTTCCCCTTCTGCTCATAGATGATATATACAACGTCATTGTGAAGCCTCACATGTTATCAGTCTTTAGGCCGCCACTGCTACCTGTTGTGCCCATGTAATGATATAGAAATATATATATATATATATATATATATATATATATATATATATATAAAGTGTGGTGGTTGGTGGGTTTTTCTGTTTGTGTGTAAAGGGCATTAAACATTATTATGACATAAATGTCAAGACCTACCTCTAAATTTAGATGTATGCAGTAGAACATATAGTCTTCCACATGAAAAATGTCGATTTCTGTAATAAGACGTATAATTTAAATATTTCATTACAGTTTTATCGTGACCTTGTGTGTTCCCCTTTGTTACATTATAATATATATAATCTTCAATACTTATGATTAACATTTCAAAATATAATACTCAAAAAAATATGACAAATTCTCTGTTTTTTGTGACGCTCCGTGTACAATTTAATCCAGGCAATCACTGACAATATATTTTAAACTAGAATTTTTTTTTTTGCAGCGAAAAAAAAAACAGATATATGTCCCCCCCCCCCCCCGCCCCCCTATGGGCCATCGTCATGGTCACCGCTTATTAAACTCTGATGAGATTTTGACAGAATGAACTGGTGTGTCAATTTGAAGAAAAAATCTTCAGTACTTCCAATGTTATTGGAGTCACAATAATCCTAAATTTGCATAAATTTGAACTTTAAGATCAAGGGCAAGGTCATTGGATTTCGAACTCCGACAAGATTTTGGTAGGAACAACGTGCGTTTAAAATTTTGGAGGAAAATATGCGGCCCTTCAAAGTTATCGCGTTTACAAGACAATAATTATAATTCGGCTGATTTGACCTTGATGATACTGGTAAAGGTCACCGGGTTTCGAACTCGTCCGAGAATTTGGTAGGAGCAATTGGTGTACCAAATTTGAGGTCAAAAGGTGAAACACTTCAAACGTTATGGGGTTCACAAAAATTCATATTTAGACAGATTTGACCTTGAAGATTAAGGTCAAGGTCACCGGGTTTCGAACTCGCCCGAGATTTGTGTAGGAACAATGAGTGTTTTCAATTTTGGAGGAAAATATGCAGCCCTTCAAAAGTTATCGCGGTCACACGATATACTACAGACGATGACGACTGACAACGACGTCAGACGGTGGCACTGAAAACAAAATTTCTCCCTGGAGGTGGGGCATAAATAGGAGAGTATATTAATGATGTCATAGCAGACATGTGATTTAAGGGTATTATTAAGAAGAGAGGGAGATAAAGTTAAGTTATATTACAGCTAAACACTACTAAGTGCGTAAGCTTTTAACTCTTAAACCTGTAGCGAGAGATTTTTTAGAGGGTTGATTCTAGGCAATTGACACTAACGAATATTTGCAGTTAGGTGGTACGACAGAGAAATCAACGCTGTGAGTGGGCGTCGTCTTCCAAGTGTCCTGCCAATCTGTGAACGTTGTAAAAGTTTTTACACAAGAAGAAACTGTGGACATATACACAGATTTGAACAAAGAATCACTTTCGAGAAAGTTATGCATGAACACTAGTGCGCCTCTTTGTTAATGGAACTCACGTACAATTAAGTACGTGCTTAACTTGTGTACGAAAAAGGCGAAACAGTGCTTTTGAACAGACATAAACCAGTGATAATTCAGGGGACCTTAAAAATTACAGAAACATTTTGTCCATTTATGTTGGTATAGGATGGTCATGACCAGGAACTGATTGTAAGTATTGTTACCATGTCTTTAAATAACTGTTACTTTTCAAAACTCAGTCTCACTGTTTTCTGTGTGTTCGTATGAGTTGATTGTGTCTCAGGGCGTCTTGGAACTGTACAAAAGAACCTGGAGGATTCCTAAGGTAAGGGGTTTGCCTCTAGTCAACGCTCACCTTGGCCTGCTCGATCTGCCCAACCCATGAAAATGCGAAGTTAATTGAGAATTATGTTGGACTTATGGTAGACCTTGTAGGTATTGCTCTACATGTCATTCGATGGACATACAGAAACCCAAAAACTGACGGTGAAAAAAAAAACACCAACTTCTTTCATTTCGCCATTACTTTGTATTCGCGTGAGGCTGACGTTTGGCCTTAAGAAATATTAGACGATATACCACAACCACGTATGATGGATATGGGTCAAAGTGACCGTTGTTGGGAATTTCATCAGCTGTTCTATGACTGCCTCCGACGCGTGTCCCCTGACCACAGTTACTTGAGGCCTATATAACACACTGCAAGGCTCAGGAGTAGTTCCGACTGAATTTGGCATGTTGTTAGCAATTGTGATTCTTCTCTTCGGCGTCGTCTCGGTGAGTTGTCGTTCGTGTAATCATTTCTTATGATTAATTCTATAAAATTTATAATATTTCAGTATTCATACAGTATTTCAATTTATAATCTTCTTATAGTTTCATTCTAATTTGTTTAAAATATGAATTGTATGGCCTATATGCATATTTACAAGTTCGACCTTGGCAATGACATTGTCACATTCAGCGCAGGCAACAAAACGAGAACACCTAACTTTTGCAGCAAAGCTTCATTAATGACTTACTTGTTTCTGATGCATGATTAATCTTGACATTTTTGTGGGGGGTTTTATTTTTACATTTTACAGTCTTCATCACTTTGTTGAATACGGTGTACTCACTGACAGTTGGTTTTGTAATTTATGATAAATACAGGAACGTGAAATAGTAAATGCAGAGTAGCCTGCTACTGTCATAACTGAAATTTCCACTGGAAGAGCTCTGTGACCTATATCATTCAATTCAAAATTTCATTTCGGCCTTTTAAAGTCTGTATTCCATCCAAAATGTACAATTTTGATGAGAGTGCGTGGCTTATACAAGGCCCTTAGTAGGCCAAAAACAGGTTGGGTTATATTTAGTTGACCATCAACCAAAAGGTCAACCAGATTTATTAAAAGTAAGTATATTTTATGAAGTAATCTAACAAAATGACAACAATGCATATTGACTTTGACTCAACAGGCGCAAAACCCTTTCCGGACACCCCTGGACGACTATGTGTCCAGGGAGGATCCTTCTGCCGGCTACACCCTGGTCCTCACACAGGAGTACTCAGACCACACAGTTTATCACTTCAATCTGACGTCACAAACATGGCTCAGTGGTGAGTACATATGCACCTTTGTTTATCACTTGAAGGTCCCGCAAACGTATTCCAATTATATCAATATACGACACATTCAGCGATAGAAATTCTGGGTGGAAAATCTATATATTCATATATATTATATATATCAACTATATATTCTGTTTTGCATGAGATTATCTAAAACCTACTAGATTAACTTTAATCATTTTATAAACTTTTATTATTTTCCTACCAAAAAACAACTGGAGACTGAAATTTGCTCAGGCGCTGTTAGAACTTCCGTCTGCCCTTCCTTTTCTCAAGTGGGGTTAGAGACACAGAAAAGACTAATATGACAGGAGATTTTAGGTTTCAATAAGAACGCACATAACAGGTGTTTAGAAAAGCCTAAAATCAAATGTTTTACCATAGGAAAATCTATTCTTAAAAAGACCCAATCACAACAAAGTACGGTCTGTGCCCTCGGAACTTTCCTCAAGTCTTATAACAGCACGTGGAAGGTGTGAGGTTGGAAGCTCACCATGAATAAAAGATTGGTTATGACGGTCCAAACCCGCACACGCTTCTGTCATCCTGCGTCCGCAATCCGTCATCTCTGTTCACACCTACCCGCGTTCTTTCCTTTCGCATCCGCACTTGTTACGGTGGCTGATTTAGGACGCAGAAAAAAATATTTATCTCGAGATCTCGAGGTATTCATCTCACAAATATCGCAAAAAGAATTAAGGAAGCAAAAAAAATTATATGTCTCGAGAAAAAACAAAATTTAGGAAGCAAAAAAAATATCATGCAAAAAAAAAATTTTTTTGCGAGACATTTTTTTTTGCTTTCTAAATTTGTTTTTGCGAAATTTTATGTATTCTCTCTCACCAGACACACACACACACACACATACACACATACACGGTAAAGAGATGACTTATATGATTCTACTTTTATCATTGCTTGAATTCAATATTTATAGATTTCGTGAAAGTTTTGTAAAGCAATGATCATCCTCAAGTTCTAACCTTTCATATAGCATATCATCCAATTTTGGCACAAAGAAATTGCATAATATCCTCCTTTATATGATGTCATGGTGGGATTTCCGTCCACTTCCGTCGTGATCGGTCTCAAAATGGTTTGTGCGGGCACGGAAGCAGATAGGTGTGAAAATACTGCTTATTTTTAACTGACTCGAATTTGACGGACGATGTAAGCGGGTGCGGGTGCGGAAGGAAAAAAAACGGACAGTTGTGGTGCCTCTTCAGGGTTACGTTAACGTAATGTCAGGAAATCAACATTTGCAACCTGAATTCATAGTCTTTTAAGAAAAATACCGGCATTCATGACTGCCTGTATAAAGAACAGAAAAGACTTTAAGGAATATGTGGAAATAGGATTCCCGCCTAGCGAAAAATGTGTATGTTAATGAATGGAATTGATGAGATCGGTTTGATAATAGCATTGCAGAATATTCAGGGATAACGATGCACAGTTTTTCCTTGGCCTTCGTGAGCACCGTCATGTATCTTCATGCAGTCAAGGAGGATAAATTTAAAATATGGAGGAAAGAGGAACAGCATTAAACAGAGAGAAGAAATATCAAATTATTATTATTATTATTATTATTATTATTATTATTATTATCGTTGTTGATATTATTATTAATTTTATTATTTATTTTATTATTATTAGTATTATTATTATTATTACTGATTTGGTATTTTAGTCGAGGAGACATCGAATCCTGTTTGGTGGCACTGGTTGAGTGTGGTGGTTCCTAAGAATTTTGACCCCACCTTAGATACCGGCTTCATGCACATAGGAACCGGAAGTAACACAGAGACCAGGTAAAGGCGTTGTCTAACTTGTATTACAGCAACAAACACATTAGGTACAGCTTCGAGCACCAACTGTAAGTATTAACGCAAAAATATGTAAATAAACCAAAAGGTGAGACTTTGGTATATCTTTATATCTTATATGTTTTACTGGTATGAAATCTTGTAACGTTGTTATTTTAGTAACACAAATCTCGCAGTATTTCTTTTACGCCATAATAGTCTAGACACTCATGGAAATGCTAAAGGTCTAACTTTTGCATATTAGATATTGCCCACAATTATGATATTTATAAAATATAAAATATATCAAAGAGGGTCAGTCTGAAGGGTTCTTAATTTCACGTGGAATGTCAATGCCAATCCCGATGCCAATGCCGTACTTCCAGCCCGCCAAACCCTGAGACTGACAGCCGACTCATACAGGGCATTCGCATTGTGAGAGACACACGAACCGTCTTTGCTTATCTTCGACAGATCCCGAATCAACCGATTTACTTTGTGGTGAGTGCTTCGTGAATTAGACATTTTGTAAAAAATAGCTACGTATTGGTGGATGAAAACGACAAAGTCGAATCGTCCCATGGCGATGTATGTGAAAAAAAACATATTCAATAATACAAAGTCTCAAATATTCGTGTACAGTCTCATTCAATACATTATTATTGTGTTGCTTATTTATTTCATGCCTAGCTGCACCCGTGGAAAATCCACGGCTCTATCTGATGCATATTTTTGTAATGAGCTGATAGGAACTAAACGATGCATATTTAAATTTTAAAAAAATAAGGTTTTTGCAGGAACTTTTGTCATGTGTTTCACTTATATGATATATAGATTACTTCTGCTGGAATTCTTTGCTAGAACACCCTCCCCAAAAATATCAACATAGGCGAAAAATTATTCTATTCCAGAAATCACACCAAATAAAAATTGGAAAAAGACGTGAGGCATATACAGGGTGTACGAATTTTTGATGAGAAGTTTTTTTTCCGATAAACACCATAGGTCCGACAGCTTCATTGCTTGGGAAATATCGTAGATATAACGATTGTATTAAGAAGCATTCTACCACGAAATTATGAAAAAGATGCTTTGTATTAGTTGAAGCTCAGGCGACATCGTGAAACACGATGTCAGTGTAGTAAGTTGAGGGTATAGTCTAAGGCATGTTAACAGATACATGCGTTATGTGTATACACATCCATATGTCGTGGCAGCCTCTTGTACGCGAAACGCATAGCTGCCAACGTGAAAAAGATAGCCCCAGAAAAATATATTTCAACAAGTTATAAGGGGCTATTCCTTTGTTCCCAACTAGAAGCCGCCCATTCGTATGCAGTTGTTCTCCAACTCGCCTGGTGAATCCGTGTTTCTGAACCATGACAATGTTTTACATGAAACGTGCACGTATGAACGAACGACTGATTAGTAGATTCTGGCGGGGGTTTCAGTCCCAAAGAGATTGAGGACCCCTTTAAGTGTGTGCAATCCCCCCAGGGCTTCCTTTTGAAAAAAAATTCAAACAACCCATAAATCGGTCGAACTATTTAAACCAGGGTTATCATGGAAAGATTGCTTCTGAATGTATAAAAATCAACATACATGTAAACCTATAAACTGTGATCGTGTAAAGGGTCTCAGCTCTTTATGTTCACTCAACGGAAAATTGCTCCCTATTAAAATATTCATGTGGACATGTGTGCCGCGCTTGAATTTAAAATCTTTACTTACTTTTGACATAGTAAAATTTCTTAACAGGAATGGAATTATAATGGAAATGGGGTTCAGTGGGGATTACAGGACGCCTCCTGAAAAAGCGTGACAGGCGAAAAATGTTTTGCAGAACATTTGTATAGGGTTAGGGTAAAGACATAAATAGTCCATTTCATTTTGGAGGTAATAAGAATCACCACAATATATATTTTCTTAAAACCATTATGACAAGGGAACATTCCTTTGTCCACGTGTGGAAGCCATATATATAATTATTTGTTCTGCCACTCGCAAGGTGAATTCGTGTTACCGAAGCATGACACTGTTCAGACATGAAACCCATACTATTAAAGGAAATTCTAGTGGAGGTTTGAACGCTCTGACTACAGATTCTAGTTTTTTATCAATTTACTGGTGATATTTTTTTTATACAGACAACGGATCTTAACAAATATATGTGAACCCTCTCCACCCCCCCCCCCCCCCCCCCACCCCTACCAACCCGAATGATAATTGAGTTGTGGGTCTTCTTTTTTGAAAAAAAAAACTTCATGTAACACATGACTTGGCCGAACTTTTGAAACTATGGTTATTATGAAAAGATATTTTTGAATGTATAAAAATCAACATACCTGTAATCTATTTTAAAAAATTGTCAAACGGTGGTCACATCACTTGACACAGTGCCCAGTGTTGACCAAATGAAAAGCCCCCGCACTGAAAGCGGAGTCATGTGGTATTTGGATCAAAATTATTTACTTTCTTTTGAGAGAGAAAATACCTTAATAGGTGGTACAATGGATATTAGGGATCAATGGGGATTATAGTGGACCCGCGTGACCGCGTATTGCACGGAAATGCCTTTTGGGCTGGACATGCGCCCTCGCCACGGTCTTTACAGGCCAGTGAAAATCCCCGATGTGCCTCCTGAAAAAGTGTCACAGGCGTGGAGGACCTTACAGCACAAAAGAAATAGGGGCACCTAATGGGGAAATATTAAAATTATTAATTATTCAGTTTAATAGGGCACAACCCCGCAAAATAAAGCAAACTTGTCCTAGAAGAGCACACCACCGATACGTCTGCCTAATTTGGAGAGTCAAATCAGAAGGGAAGCAGGTAAACCGTGGTCTAGAAAAATATCCAACTCCGTATTAATTATATAGAATGAAATGATGATGATGATGATGATGATGATGATATTTATTAGGGCCCCACTTGACAAGCGGTGCCCTATAGTGATCATCGTGTCAGTCCGTCCTTCCGTCCATCCGTACTTCCGTCAGTGACACTTTCTTTCATGCGCGATAACTCAACAACAACGTACTGCAGCTTTCCCAAATTCACAGGAATGATTGGTACCTATTATGGCTCCAGACCTATCGAAATACAGACTTGTCGGAATACCAATATGGCCGCCACGGCCTGATCGCTGATTTTCTTTCGCGCGCGATAACTCAACAACAACCTGCTGCAGCTTTCCCAAATTCACAGGGATGATTTAAACCTATAAGGGCTCCAGACCTATTGAATAACAGACTTGTCGGAATACCAATATGGCCGCCACGGCCTGATCGCTGATTTTCTTTCGCGCGCTATAACTCGACAACAACCTCCTGCAGCTTTCCCAAATTTACAGGGATGGTCGGTACATATGAGGGCTCCAGACCTATTGAATTACAGACCTGTTGGAATTCCAATATGGCCGCCACAGTCCGATCACTGATTTTCTTTCGCACGCTATTACTCAATAACAACATTACTGAAGCTTTCCCAATTTCACAGGGATCATTAGGATCATTGAATCACAGACTTGCTCAAAATCAATATGGCTAACAGACTACATTCCGTGATTTTCTATTGCACATTTTTTTCAGACATGTCTTCTTTAATATCATTTGATTCAGTAGGATTTTTTCCTCAAGCATATTGATAAATACCTGTTACTGTTTGTCATATTTTTCAAATTTTACTTGTTTTTTTCACCCATATGTAAACTAGTCCAGCACTAGCGGAAGCGCGGGCCCTCTGAGGACCATTGTCCGACCACATTTAGTTTTTATTATTATTATAGGTATTAGTATTAGTATTAGTATTATATTTCTTAGAAAGACGACTCATCCCGCTACGAGGATGACGCCATCGCTTACACCTGGAGACGTTACATTGATGATCCAGACAACACTAATCCCGATATCATCATGAGGATGCCAATGACTAAGGTAAATGACATCACACATATTTACACACTGACATATATATATATATATATATATATATATATATATATATACATATATGTATAGTATTGAAATATTGGGATTTCCTCTTTGTTCGCCGGGGTTTCAATTTAGCGATATTCGCGAATGAGAAATATGAAACCCTCGGTAATAATCGGTAATCATCGGTGATAAACAAGAGGGGATGATACATCTGTACAATAGGAACACCGCTAAAAGTATGGTTCGTGGATCAGCAACCTGAACTGTGATATCGGAATCGGCTCATGCAAACACGCATAAATACTTGTCAAATATGCGATAATCACAGGGCATAAATTCACTGTTACACATAATAATATAATGACTGTTACAAAAATGAATGAGGTATTGTGGGTGTAAAATCAATTATTGGGTGAAAGGCCTGAAATTCTTAGTCGATTTACAAATTCTCTCGAAAAATTTAAAAATGATTAACAGTTTCAGACACTACACAAATTTACTGAAAAGTCAGTTAGTTTATTTGACTGATATATGAAAAGGATAAAAAGATACTGTAATAATTAAGAAAAATTAAAATGACTTTAAAGGACCAAATTTTTTTTCATCTAAATAACTCTTACGAAATGTTATATATATTACATCATATGGCAGAGTGTAATGTTTCATATAATCAAATGGATCCTTTAGGCAAACGTCCCCTTTGAACCACCCATAGCTCTTGGATCCGGCGCTGGTTTTTGCTATATCAAATTCCTGTTTTGAATTCTCATAATCTGAAAATATTAAATTTGTGCTTTAGTACCTTGGTTCCGCATTGTCGAAGAACCATTCTTGTCGGTGCGTGTGGGTGTGTGAGTATGTGTGTGTGACGGTGTGTGTGAGTGATATATACCTTACGAATGATTTATTTATGTGTATTTGTATATTTTTTTCCTAATTTCATGTATTATTATTTTTAACTAGGGAGCAGTCGCTGCCATGGACGCCATCACACAGTTCTCTGTGGATAACCTTCCACAACCTGTAACAAGGTTCTTCGTGACCGGAGGTTCCAAGGTACTTACATCTATAAATTAGTCATAATGACATCATGGTGCAAACAAAATATGCAGACGAATTGTGTAAATTTCTCAAGTTCCTATTTGTTCTTATCAGTTAATAGATTTTTCACTATAAATGATTAGTACCACTCACACGTGTACGGTTTATAGCCAAGGGGCTGGAAACAGGGGTATCCTTGGCGGATCCGCCACAAACCGTACCAATTCGAGGTTGATTCGTCACGATCGTAGGTTGTTACGGTAGTTTTTATCAGTTTTAATCTTTCGTTGGCCAACTTCGCCCCGGAACGGTTGATACCAGCATTAAAGCTAAGATTTCTTATGTACGGCATGAGGATCCAGCAATGCGGATATAAACCCGTAATAACTAAATGAAGATAGGATGAGATTTCTCATCCATTGTTCCGGCAAAACATGTAGCGGTTCGGAGCGACAAATGGTAAATATGCATGTTGCCTACATTGAAATCTCTCAAACAATTTTCCTCATTTCGCACATAAGGTATCTTAGCTCTACTGTGGTTATAAACCTTGAATGTGTGACGGGGGTTTTAATGGTTACAATGATCATAGGTGCTAGTCATTTAAAAAGGTCCTCATATCAAATATGCTGGCTGGGAATTATTTCTAAAATACATGATATTATATCTCTTATTAAGCTTACTGAACGGAAAACAATAGACAAAGTTAACACGTGGATATAATATAGAGCCGTCAAGTCATAATGTTATTTCCGCCAAACTTTAATCAGTTTCTACTAACAGAGGGGCTGGACGACCTGGACTGTCGCCGCAACTGACCCAGTCCCTGGCCGAGTGTTCGCCATTGCACCCAAAGTCATCAGTATCCTGAATATACAACCGGTAGGTCAAGGTCATGTGTACTTTCTGGGGCAAGGTCGAGGGTTAATGAGATTTTCAATATTCCTGCGAAAACATACACACGGCTGGTTATTGTATTCGTTAATGTTAAACAAATATGAGACGGAAATAAATATGTCTGGTATAATTGATATTAATATCATGTAAAATTACATGAATGTTGCGAAAATGGTGAACAGCTGTCTTGATAAACATATCTTAAAGCCTCAATTCAATTTTTTAAATTGAACATCCGGTGTACACTTGTATGGGTCCAGTTTGAAATAAATGAAGGGATTAAATTTGTTAAACAGAAAATAAATTATTATTATCATTATTAATATATAATGTAAATCCGTGATATTGCTTTTCTTTTATTGTCGGAAACATTTATTTTTATCATTTTTATTATTATTGGTGGTGGTGGTGGTGTTGTTGTTGTTGTTATTATTATTGTTGTTGTTGTTGTAATAGTATTATTATTATTATTATTATTTATTAATTAATTGATTAATATTCGTATTCAAGATCAAAATGTATCTCATAGAAGAAACAAGAACTACATTAATTCTTTATATAGCCTGAAGATGGCACCAGTATGACATTTCACTCACCTTAATTCATATCAGTATAGACACATCCGATGTTTGCGAACAAAGCCCCCCCCCCCCCCCACTGGCGCATGCGCACTGGGCCGTAAGGCAAGAAGCACAGCACAGCTTGACTGCAAGCAATATAATCAGCACGGTTTACCTATATAATATAGCGTCACTGTATCTTTGATCAGTATCAAAATAAAAGACACTCTGCCATGGTCCACAGTAACTCTAATGATCTCAATAAATTAGGCTACACTTAACCCATTGAAATAAAAGGCACGAGCCTTTTGACTGCAACAGATCATATTTGATTCTATCAGAGGTGACACTTGTGAATATTATAGATCTTAGGACAGAAATGATGAAGTAGTTTAAACATCTAAGAAGACTTGTCTTCCATGCGTATAGTTTATACAACTTGAAAATATGTTCAATCTAGTGATTCCATTATTTATAACAGAAGCCTATAACTTGCATGAAAATACACTAAATAGAAAAACTTATACTACTGAATATACAATAATACTCAACTGTTTATTCAGTCTTCTTTCTTAAACACAACTTAATAGTGCCACGTAGATTTAAATTTATATATGTATATCATAATCTTGCAAATTTGCAAACATTTTGCTGCACATCATAGGCCTATATACATGTATTTATGCATGTCAGTAGTGCTGCAACAAGTGATATCTTATTCTGTACAACCAAAAAAAAAAACTGCAATCAAACTTTATTTAGGATATCAATTTTTTGTGACCAGCTTGCATGTTTTCCATTTACAAAAATGTGTTCCCTTCTTAACTGCTTCATAATTTGTATGGTTTAAAAAATAGTCTAAACTGCCCCCCCCCCCCCCATCCCCTGAACCACTTAATATTAGAAATACCATCAAATCCCTGCCTTTTAATCACCATTCACATCTTAATGCCAATCCTTATTTCAAACAGGGCAATAATGCGCTTCCCACAAAAAAGTCCATATTTTATATAATTAATGTAGTATTATTCAAAATAAATGATTGAGGTCTTCCAACACCTTGCCTGGTTTACCACTAGTATATAAAAAATAAATACCACTATATAGTACTTCATATGAACCATGAATGAAATAATAACCTTGCAAATTTAGGTTATATTCTAATTATTATTGTTCTTATGATAATAATTACCAGAAGAGTAACTGTAAAACAATGTTTGAATAGTTTCTTTGATGTATTATTGTAATCAGTTAAATAATTATTTAGGTGTAGTAGTCGATAAATGCAAAAGTTTGTGTTTGTTTGAAAGAGAAAGCCATTGTTTTGTGTAAGATTTTATGTTAAATTGTGGTTAAAAATGTGTAGCGTATGATTAGAATATAAATTCATTAAAATTGAAATAAAGTAAAACTGATTATTACTGTAAAAAATACAGTAGTTTTGATATTAATGATATTCATATTATTATTAAATTATTATTATGATTTATTATTAATGATATTAATAATAATAATAATAATAATATTAATAATAATAATAATTATAATAATATTAATTATAACAATAATAATTATAAAAATATTATCATTATTATTAAAAGAATAAGAAAACTATTGATAAAAATTTTATTGAATATAAAGTGAAGGAGGTATATCTGTTAAAGATTATTACAGTCTCAAATTAACTTGGGAAAATGAGTAATTATGTCATCAGATAACGTTTCCATGGAAATTCTCAACTTGGATCAGCTGATAGACAAGTCTAAAGACAAATTTATTCTAAATATATAAAGATTTTATATTTAGGAAAACTACTTTGAAATGTGATTTGTATGGAAAATGATCCACCAAAGTGAAGGCTGTACTCCCTTTTCGGTACAAACGTTTACTCCCTCCAACAGGGAGGTCTAGGTCTGGACAAGGAAGTCTAACATTTCTACTGCCGATTAAGTGAATAAATTGTCCATCTACGTCACACAAATGGAACTGCACTTGTGGTAGGAAAGAATATGACAAATATATAGAATGAAGCGTGAAACCTAAATGTAAAAACCTCTGACCTCTTGATTAGCCATGACTAAATGCAAGGATGCTGAACACCAGATGGGATTGTCAGCTGCAAATTTAAATGTATACAGGGATGGCCTCCTGGAGTTAAAAGGACTATTTAATTGTAGGGACATCAGAATGACATGTTTATGGTGTTTGATCTGCAAAATGACCCTAAACGGTGAGAAAAATTAAGAGTAACTCAGACTGGTATTGTAGTGTAAATAGCTTGTCCAGTGCCTGCCGCAGCCCATGTTTTGCCTTACAGAGCACCACGTGGTCAGTGACCTAGTTTCTTTGACGTCACGTTCGGATGTGTCTATATGTATTAGAATCCTACTCCCATTAATGGTGGCCTAAAGACTTTTAAAAGGTCTTTAAAATAAAAAAAATAATATGTTTGTCCGTGGTGGCGGTACCCGTTCTCCGGGCGCTCTCTAACCACTATAATACGGGGTAATTATTATACCTGTACTGGTATATCTGTACCTCTTTGTTTACTGTAGAACTTCCACCATCACAAGATGTCCCTCGGTGATTGGTCCTTCGCTCTCGCCGACTATTGGAATGAGGGCCTGCTGGGCGATATTGACAATCCTAATACCTTGAGACTGGCAGGAATCGTTGACCCCTATTGTAAGTAGATTGACATCAAAGGGTGTCATATATTTATGTTTTACTAATTATAATAATGGAAAATGATAACATGTGTAACATTTTGTATCGGTCAGTAGCTAGATTACAGCCAGACAAAAGCAATTTTGAATACGATAGTTTAACTGTTGGAACCCTGTCCTTGCTTTTATGTTATATGATACATAAGGACAGAATTGTTTTTTATTAACTATCGAATTGTAAAAAAATGAGTAAAAGATCTCTCCATCTCGTTAAAAAACAGGGTGCTAAAAAAAGCGCATATGAGGACATCTATCGTTGACAGCGCCCCCTTGTGGGAGCTGACGGAACAATGTTTTTTCCATAGCTTACCGCGAACGTCTCACCATGCCTAAGCTCCTGATAAACGGCGCCTCGGACGAATTCTTCCTCCCCGACTCCAACCGCCATTTCTGGAACGATTTGCTGGGGCCAAAATATATATGGTAAGGCTAAAACGTTGGTGAATATTGACTCTGTTTTATCTATGTACTGGTGGGGTGTGCTGTGTATCTTACTCTAATCTGCAGATGAGGGCGCGGTCATCCCCTGAGCGTTTCACCGGCTTCTACTTAGAAGATACGAGTAAAATGGCCACCAAGCTCTCTCCACAGAATTATTCCCACCTTGCGACTCTACCCCGATAGTACTTTACCGTCGTATTCCCGTGCCGCTCTCAAACGTTGACCTCGCAAAAAATCTGAAACCACTATTGGGGGCTTCCATTTTGCCTACAGACTAAAGAAGGAATGTCCAAGTCGAATGTCGGAGAGTATACGGCTAGTTAACGAAAAAAAATGGATGTTCATTTGGTTACTCCGTTCCATCGGAGAAGCTACGGAATATGGCGATCAATCCTTACACCTTTTTCATCTTCACATACGCAGACTCGGACTCACAAGAGAACGACTCTGTTGTTTAGGGGCTTCTAAACACACCAGCGGCGTAGGTAGTAGTGAAGAAGACAATGTAATCAATTCATTTGTTTTGGGTAAGAATTGTTTCAAGGCAAATTACAGAAACATGGATGTTTTTGTAGCAAGGACTTTACGGAATAAATATATTTGTGAGCACGCACATGTGAAATGTAAACTGAAGGTGTGCCCTTGGAATGTAATAAATTTTGATTTTGAAGTTTGACAGTTTAGACAACTAGGCCCGGCCGTCCAACAGTACCCAAACAGAAGAGGTACGTTTTAAATAGAAACGACATCAGGCGGAAGGGTACTTCGATCACTGAGTCACTTATGGGAAAGAAACCTAATATTTTTTTTTAATCATTACAAAAATTATATTTTTTGGCATCTTTGCCTTTAAAATTCTTCTTTTTTTGTATTTTAATAAAAAAATCATCCATGAGTTCAAGTCTCGCCCTTAATCATTTCATATGTATAGCATCAAAATTAAACCAAACATTAAATGTATTTGTTTTGTTCGTGTTTTTTTTTTTTTTTCTTTTTGTTACCATTGAGTTTGATTATGATCTATGGAATCGAGTGGAAAATTGTAACAGCAGCATCCTATTCTCAGATTGTGAATCAACCATATTTCTCAAATATTTTGAAGGTTTCCTAGGTTTGTGAATTGGGGTGTTGACTTGTAGATCTACTGTAAACTAGAATATAATCCTGTTAGAATGGATTATAGTTTTCTTAGGACGGAGTATAATTTTGACAGCATGAACATTTTGCGACGTGTATCTTGTTCAATGAGTTAAGACGCACCATTTTACGTTAAGATGAACAGAACACACATTTTTACTGTATGATTAGACATCAATTTAATTTTTTTACTCTTAGTCTGATGCTTACGTTCGTGTGAAAAAGAACCCACTGTAACCCGACATGAGTAGCCTTGATATGCGGACCCCATTACAGATAGGCACTATAATGTTGCGTACTTGTGATTTCATAATCCGTCTCACTTTCGCGGAAAAGGATCTTATTCAAACAGTTAGATAAGGCATGCGTATTTCCTGTTTAACGTACATTCTTGATATAAATGTTAAAACGACATACTGGACCAACCATTTTATCCCTGTTATTTTCGCCACACTTTCAATAAATGAAGGACATGAAACAAACCAAAAGAAACACTGTGGTGTGTTTCACCAAGGAGATATATTTACAAATTCACTTTTTTTAAATAATACAAATCAGTATGTATTTATTGGAAATTGGTGCCATATTTTGCAAAGGATTAAAGAGAAACAATTAATTTTATATATAAGAAAACAGTCTTCTCTTGTTACGACATACTTACTGACGCCAACTGAGAGACGCTGAAAATTGCATGCAGGATATATTTCAAGGAAATTTAAGAAAAACCAAAATGTGCTATCAGCCATTCCACATCAGCATAAAGTGGGGCCAGTATGGCCCACCTGTAAAACAACTAAAAGGCCAAGGGACAAGAAGCCTTATAATCTTAATGTTGGAACATTTCAGATTGTATATAAAGCTTATTCATATCAGTGGCGTCAATTTATGTTTTGCAATGGGGGATGACTCGCGTGAGAGGCTACCGGTAATCAGAGTTGGGGGAACCTTCACGTTTGTGTGTATGTATATGTTTATATATATAAATATATATATATATACATTTATATTTAAGTTAATTTTAAACCAGGTTTAGATATACTATGGTCAGAGTAAATTAAAAAATTGAATCAAAGTCTATAATTCTAATTATTAATTTAATTTTCAATATGTTAATATAATTCTCTACATAGCGGGGGGGGGGTTACAACATTTACCATCCCCTCTTTCTAATAGTTTTTTGGATATATACCACCCATCCCCCCTGTATCCCCTCCAACCTGTACTGACGTCCCTGATTTATATAATATGAATATATTGACACACACATATATATATATATACATTTCAGAAATGTATATATATATATGTATTACATACACATATATGTGTAATATAAACATATATATGATATGTATGATTATTTCAGAAATGTAATATAATGTTTACAAACTCAGACCGGAGCCATTTAGTCAGTGTATAGTAATGTTACAGTTATCGATTAATTTAATTATTTGGTTAATGACACTGAAAGGGATTTCAGTCTGCGACAGGACATACCTTTAAAGTTTAGAAATGCACAAATCCAGAATTACGACGGCATATTTCCATTTATAACATAGAGTGGTCAACAGCACATTATTATATACCCTATGTTAAGGGGCATCGTCAGCCGGCCCCGTTACTCCACGAAAAAAAAAAGTTCCATTTAATCTGTTATAAGCAAATATGTCGTATCGAGCGTTTATAATGTGTTGTTAATGCCACATTCTTAACATATATGTTAGCACTCCCTGAAAATCGGCAACATTCGATTTCCAAAGAGGATTGCATAATAAAATTTAGCCTTTTTTTTAGGATGGTTGAAAATACTGGGCATTCCATCAGAAATTCGCCTCGCTTTGATGACATTTGGACTGGGATGAAAAATTTCTATATGTACGCAGCCAAGGTAGGTTTTCATTATGTACTAGATGTTGATAGGCTTCCAATACGTACTAGAAATTGATAGCAGCTGATCTAAGAGCTCGAATTTTCACTGACTTAAAACGCTTGATATGGTGGTCAAGGAACTTTTTTTCAATAACCACAATATTATAGGATAAAGAAAATTTCTCTTGGGAAAAAGTGATTAACTTTTTTTCATGCCAAATGATTGTTTCTATGCCAAATTTATATTGCAGCCAAAGCTAACCCTTTTGTAGCAAAAATCATATAACTCAAGGCATTATCACGACCTTCTGATGTTATTATTCAGGAATATTTAGGATTATTGTCCTTATTTTAATAAGTTTTATTCAGTTCCCGGTAACGGTCCGTCATACTTGCATCGCATGAATGGGGAAGTTACATTATATAACATTATATATCTCATTAATATACTAACAGTTAATAATCATAGAGCCCTTTGAAACATCTTTTTATATAGGCAAAAAAAATTGTACATGTGCATTCTTGTTTTATTTAAGGGAATTGATTATCCTTCCATGTCATGGAACATTACTGAGGTAAGTAATCCATGTAATCTGCATCTGCGGCAAAAATTCATTCATTTAGAACAACCTTAAAATTGAGATAAAAATCAATAATAAGCCTACATGCATAAAATAAACATCATTTCAAATCGGATATAATAGTATTCTTGCAAGGTATATTGTATTTCTGAAAATTGTATTCATTTCCTTCTGATTTTTAATATTAATATTTGCGCCATTTCCAGCACACAGATTGCTGTATTTTAACGACATGCATTGGTTCGTTGACCTAGCATTAATTTACGTTACAATATACCAAAATGTTGTAGTTTTTTCTGTCTTCCTTGTTTAATAAAGAAATTTTAACATTTCTATAGAATCGAAATGGGATATGATTAAAGTTTATTTTTCAAGCTAGAAATGAAAGATACAATGACGAAGACACAGGGCCTCTCTAAAATAACTTCACAGTTGATCTTTTCAGTCGATATGTATGCCTTCATCTGTACTAAATATGTATTTAGTTGCTAAAATGTATACGTTATGACATCATTTTACATGGTGTATGAATGTCAAGGGTTTTGCCAAGGACATAGATGATATACACTCCTTTGTTTAGCTAGGTGTCCTACACACATGCATCTTATGCTACAAAATCTGGTTTATATGTACTATGAATAATAAAATAAATACAAAATTTAAACTAGAAAACTGCATTCTAAGGAATGCAAGCCTCTGCCTGAAGGGTTGCTCGTTAACCCGGGTTTGCATTCATTCATTCGGCCCATATTCCGAGGATTATTCATGCATAAATGATTGTGCATTCTTAAATTTACCTTGCTGATGTTCCTTCATCCGGATCATGTATCGGATACACATGAAAATCTAATCCATTCTTCATTTATTTCCTCTTTAAAAAATCATAGGATTCATTCATGATTTTGTGAGTTATGCTGTGAACAAACACACGAACGGGGATGAACGAGTACCATCCTGGCACTAAAATATAATGTTTGATTTGTTATTAGTCATCATCGGACGGGACGATCACGACCAGTGTGAACACAGAGCCTGTGGAAATCAAGGGATGGGTAGCAAACAGTATCAGCAACGAGAGGTGATTGTTATCTTCACTATTCTTATTGTTTTTTAAATTGTCTTATATCGTGATAAACCGGAATTTGGAAAAACTGGCCACACACTGGCTAATATGTAGTAGGATCGAATATAAATTATATTAAATTTTGATGTGTTTTTCAATGTGGATCCTTTGGTCATTCAAAAATGCAAACTGTTTGATATGCTAAATATTCTTGTTGAGTAAAAGATCATTTTAATTAACATTTAATTGAGTAAAAAATATATAACTATATGTAATATACTTAGAACCACAAGTATAATTATTCTACGGACTATAGAGAGTGAGGGCAATTTTTTTCAATTTTTTAAATTGCTGGAAGAATACAATTATATGAAATTGGGCATAGGAACAGCACGCTATAAAGGGGCGGATCCAGAGAGTAGGGGGGGGGGGTCTAGGGGGTCTTGACCCTCCCCTTTTTCGGAGCCGAAACAATTTTTTAGGGTTGTAAACCAAATTTTGCGACCCTGACCCCCTCCTTCCCGGACCAAAGGACTTCTTTAAGGTTTTCTTTAAGTTTTCCTTGACGTGACCCTCCCCTTTTCAAATTCCTGGATCCGCCCCTGCTATGGGTTCGTTGAAGGGATCCAGTCAAGAGCAGCAGTCAGCAATATAACCGAGACTTGGTTAATATTCACTTTAACCAATCCGCGAAAATAGGATCTGTCAAAAATAGGAGCAGTGGTTCAATGATAAAAAAAGTGTGTGTGGTGTAACTAGGCTTTTGTCACAACTGATATTTAAAGTTTAAATCCTATTTTTTCTGTAAAATTTTTTTGGTTAATGACTCACTCTACCTTCAGGTTAATGAATTGTAGACAATACCTGTTAAGAAAAGTTCCTATGTCTGTGGCAACTGAATGAGCCCGTTTTTCTACAAGCTGTTAGTAAACACCAAGAGAAAACACGCACCCTAAGGTCGTTCGGTGTAAATGTTCGGAAGCTGTATGGGCAAAATTTGCCAAAAAACGCCCTTGGCAAAACTCTGGTTCGTTTGACTTGCCGCCGGGTATTTTTATTGAATGTTTCTGGATTATTTTGGCGGGCACCCCAAATGTTTTAAACGCGTGGGTATACACAAAACGAACAGCCTGTGTGTTTAGTGGGATCTGCGTTTTCTGGCTTAAATTTATAATAAAACGTTTCAAAGGATTATCCTTAGTTATCAGACGTCAGATATTGGAACAGGCCCATTTAATTCTAAAATTCATTTAGGATCATTACTGTAAATATAATACAGTCAAAATATAATACTACATGTGTCGTTTCTTTGTAGACGTGATTTCCGTCGTATGGCTGGGCTACCGCCTACAGAGACAGGAGTGGTGTGGACCCAACTCAACGTCACAGTGAGTCTAGTGGCCATGTACAGATTCTTAAGGCACGCCCATAAGAACCCTGACGGGTTTAGTTCTCCAAATTTATGGAAACCGCTCATTTTGCTGACTGCCAGTTTTCGAAATATGGGTTTACCGCTGGTGAAAGAACTTTCATGAATACATGTAGAATGGTAGAATGGTCTATGAGCATTGTCTTGGAATTAAAATTATAATATTCTCAATGAAATATCGTGTCGTGTATCGGTTTCATAACACAGTGTTATGACACGAATTATTTGTAAGAATCATTTTGTAAGAATATATATTTTGTATTATCACAACTTTTGTGGACCCGACGTAGAGGCTAAAGCCCGTTTCATCCCCTCATGTCCACCTGTTTTTGCTATGAACATTTCAATTAGTTACTTTTCAAGGGATACAATTATAGTGTATTTTAGAGGATTAAAGGACCTAATTTCAATAAGGTAAATAAATACCTACCTTACACATTAATTAAGAAAAAGGATTATTTGAGAATATATGAAATCAGTCTACATTTTACAACATATCAGCCCACTTATGGCGGTAAAGGTCATTTGTCACATGCAAAAATAGTCTCAATTGGCAGTTGCTGATTGGATGATGTCATGTATAAACACTCCAAAAATATAACCATCTAAAGCAATGATGGTTACACATGTAGGGGCTCGTCATATCTGCCAGATTATTGTGAAGAGACCATAAAGTTGTATAACATAAACTGTGGAATTATTGTACACTTCTTTATTGCAATATTTGCAATAATATTTTTAAAGATATTTTTGGTGGAGGTTACCGCCTCCATTTTTTATGCTCTCATATCTAATTCTTAATCTATGTATGTACATCTGCAGAGTTCCATTTCGCTTTGGGACTACGTGACAGGGCGGTAGCACTCGCTTCCAATAAGATTATTTTTTATCCTGGTGTCAACCGAGTCCCGGTGTCAACCGCACCTGCGGATCCTAGGTGTGTAATCTTCCCCACTGCTGGTCCATAACACCGAGGAACCCCCAAAATTGCAATTGTTTGTGAGTGATACACGGCTGTAGGGTATACAGCCTGCCCATTAAGCCTGCAGAACGCTGACCCTCGGTGGGGGCTGACTGTGAAAATCTCACCTGCCTCGGCTTAGATTTAAACTCACGACGTCCCGGCTTTAAATCTTGAGTTCGGTTTTATTGTCATAGTAGTAGAGTAGTTGAATGAAAAGAATTTCCACGGGCGAACAATTTTGTTATTTTATTACATTATTTCAGTATTGTATAACAACATTGTATCGTAACTATAACAATATTTACAGAGGGTAGACACTCTTTCGTACTCACTGACGGTAGAAAAGCCTACAACAGGATGGCGGGCTTTCTTTATTGAGGTATGTAGGACACCTCCATATTTTTTAATTCCATACAACCCCATATAGCACTTCCGTTATGATTTAATATCAGTTATGCCGCTTATGTAGCCTTATTGTCCATATCCACAAGCACACTTACAGATAATAATAAAAAAAACAATTACCCGTCTATCATGATGGAAAAGGAGAGTTTATATAAAAGAAACCTTATTTTGGTGACACAATATTACCCAAAAATTGATAGTTGTAGTTGTAGTTTGTTATTAGTTATTAGCGAACCTGTAAACTTATGCGATGGTGCGGCGTCGTATGTCGTGCGTCGTGCGTCGTGCGTCGTCTGTACATTAACCATATCTATCTCTAAAACGGCAGGAGCTAGCATCACCAAACTTTTTGCAAATAATCAGTCATCCAAAAAACTATGTCGGATTTTGTTTATTTTTTTTCTTACTGCATTTTCTTAGATTTTATAGGGAAAAAGCTAAAAAAGCTTTAAAAATCTTCTTCTCCGAAACTGTCCAGCCAAATTGTCCAATATTTCACATAAATGATCCCTGGAACAATCTCTCTCAAGTTTGTTCGAATGGTTCCAGTTCAGAGATTTTTGGCCGAGTTACAGGAGGTTGAACTTAGTCATCTGTCCAAAAAAGCACACTAAAATCAAAATCTCAGAAACGGCTGGAGCTATAATCACCAAATTTTATACCAATGTTTGTCACATATGTCATATCTGATTTTGAGGTATTGGTGGCGCCACCTACATTGAAGTGTTTTTTACAAGCGAAAATGTAATTTTAAACTCTTCTAGCTTATACACTGATTTATGATGAAACTGTTGAGCTGATTGGTTTGAACTTTACAAGAATTATTCTATAGTAGGGTTCTGCCAGTTTTATAAGAATAGATTGGGTAAATACAGTTTTAAAAAAGCATTGTAGCCAATTGAAAAAGGCTTTCTGTATTTGAAAACAGATTTGACAATAAGATGAGTTTCAGCAGCCAAGTCAAGAGGTCACTCAGTACAAACAGGTGGGGTCCAGACATCACCATGGCAACTGACCTGGCTCGGGGGGGGGGGGTGTCTAGACAATGTGTCTAGACGTCTAGACGCTATGTCTAGACGTCTGGACACAATGTTTAGATGCAGAATTCCCAGATTATTGGAACTATATCTTTCAACTGTTTGAAAAAAACTTGGTTAGCATTTTAAGCGAATCGGGTTTATCATCAGGTCACATGTGAACTGCTGCATCCTCATTTTTGGTTTACCTCTGACCTTTCCTTGTTGCCCAGCGTCCATTTGTGTGTCTGTTTTGTGTGAACCGTTTGACCGATCAGGCTAAAAGTTTTGCACAAATGTAGCCCTTTGATAGCTTTATAACATACACTAAAAATGGTGGCGCAAGCTGCAACTATTTTCGCACAGCGTCCATCTGTTCATCTGCCTTGGGATAATATCACTCATATCTCAGCAGTGGTTTGACTTATCTACCAGAAATTTTGCAGGTTTATTCATCCTGGACAGGTTTCTCGATTTTATGACAGCTTGCGCCACCTACATTCATGTTTACTCTGCAGACATCCAAGCTCTTATCTCGGGAACCGTTTGACCGATTGGGTCAAAATTTTGCATGTACATAGACCTCACATAGCTCTTCATCATACGCAAAACTGGTGGCGCCACCTGCAACCACTTATGCACAGCGTCCATCTGTTCATCTGCCTTGGGATAAAATCACTCATATCTCAGCAGTGGTTTGACTTATCTACCTGAAATTTTGCAGGCTTATACCTTCTGGACAGCTTTCTTGATTTTATGACAGATGGCGCCACCTACATTCACGTTTACTCTGCAGACATCCAAGCTCATATCTAGGGAACCGTTTGAGCGATTGGGCCAAAATTT
Source organism: Sipunculus nudus (assembly GCA_026874595.1). Lineage (NCBI taxonomy): Eukaryota > Metazoa > Annelida > Sipuncula > Golfingiida > Sipunculidae > Sipunculus > Sipunculus nudus. The sequence goes on along the minus strand of CM049308.1, from coordinate 23,685,865 downwards.
TGCTTGTGTATATATCTCACATAGCTCTTCATCATAGGCAAAACTGGTGGCGTCACCTGCAACCATTAATGCACAACGTCCATCTGTTCATCTGCCTTGGGATAATATCACTCATATCTCAGCAGTTGTTTGACTTTTCCACCTGAAAGTTTGCAGGTTTATACATCCTGGATAGCTTTCTCGATTTATGACAGGTGGCGCCACCTACATTCACGTTTACTCTGCAGACATCCAAGCTCATATCTCGGGAACCATTTAACCGATTTGGCCAAAATTTTGCATATGTATAGATCTAACATAGCTCTTCATCATAGGCAAAACTGGTGGCGCCACCTGCCACCACTTATGCACAGCGTCTATCTGTTCATCTGCCTTGGGATAAAATCACTCATATCTGAGCAGTGGTTTGACTTATCCACCTGAAATTTTGCAGGTTTATACATCCTGGACAATTTTTTTTATTTTATGACAGGTGGCACCATCTACATTCACGTTTAAGCTGCAGACATCCATGCTAATATACAACACACTTCACTCTATTCCCCTTGCCACTTAATCCATGCCTCACTTCACCCGTCCCACTCTGATTTCTGCGGATACACATAGTCACTTGTCGACTACCCATATTCTAGTTTTAAAATGTCCTAGTCTGAAACTTGCAGGTCCGAAATGTCCATTTTGCTGAAATCATAATGACTAAGGTAGATATGCAGGACTTAAAAGGATCAATATTAAATTTTAAAAATAAACCTACATTTACACTCCCAAACTTTGCACAGGTTCGCATTAGGCCTGTAGGCCTTGTTTTATAGTTTTTATTATTTTTTTATTATTTCTATTATTATTACTGTAATTTTATAATACAATTATCGTTTTTTCTATCATTATTGTTTTTTTTTATGTTGTTATTATAATTATTTTTATGATTATAATTATTATTATTTAATAATAATAAAAATTATTATTATTATTATTATTATTAAATAACAAAATATTTTATACCAACACAGGCACAGTTCCCAGGACTGGCAGGATCAACTGCTCCAGCTGACCGCTTGACCTTTTCAACAGAGGTCAACATCATCCCCGACACCCTCCCCTTTCCAAAATGCAGTGGTTATGAAGACTGCCAGGGTTTCTTAGTTTAAATAAATGAGAAACTGCTTGTCATGTGATGTGATCTCGCATTAACTTTATCGCAATGGGCAACGTGGATTACAGCTGAAGAGGTGTTCCTTGACATTCAGTAATAAGAAGATGCGGTCTACTTAGGGGAGTTGTTTAATTGTCTCACGAATATTGCAGCCACAACGAATGACCTTGCTGGAAATTCCTTCTTTGATATTTCCCAAAGAGTTCTCAGGAGCGGATGCAGGATGTTGATATTGGTAGAGTCGTGTATTGGACGCGGCCAACGAAGATGGTCCGCTTATTTGGAAAGGCATTTAGACTGTGGAACAGTCATTTCATTTAGAGCATCATTGTCATTGAATTGCCCACTCATGTCCGTTATGTAGTTAGTGTATATCCGTTTTGTTGTTAGTGTATAGTATAAGATCTAGAACCGGTATCTCACGGAGATAGACTGATAGATATCCATTGTACTTTGAAGATGATAATGTTAAAAACGTAGGATGAATAGCTGATAATTGTCAAGCAGAAGCGGATGCGGGAGGTTCATGCAGGGGGTCCGGATCCTTTTCCCCATTCTTGAACCTTTTTAGGGTTTCAGACCCCTTCCTTTTATGCATCTTTTCCGGACTTTTTTAACCGACAGTTGAATACCAACACCGGTAGTGAGTTGAGAGAAAATAACATGAGATTTTAAAATAGAATGACCCGAAGCAAACTTTGTCTACTAACACCACATATCTACATAAATCACTTATCAAATTGTACTGAGCTTCATTGTCATTGAATTGCCATCTCATGTCCGTTATGTTGTTAGTGTTTGTCCGTTATGTATTAAGTGTATAGTATAAGATGAAGAACCGATATCCCTCGCAACCACTGAGTCACGGAGATGGACTGATAGATATCTATTGTACTTGGAAGATATTAATGTTAAAAACGTAGGATGAAAACCTGATAATTTGCAGGAGCGTATGCAGGGGGAAGGGGGTTTATGCATTGGGTCCGGACCCATACCCCTTTTTAAACCTTTTTTTTTGAGTTTTTCAGACCCCTCCCTTTTCCGGACCTTTTCCGGACATTTTTGACCAAATTTGAATACCAACACCGGTTGTGAGTTGAGAGAAAATTACATGAGATTTTAAGTTAGAATGACCCGAAGCCTACTTTGTCTGCTAACACAACAAATCATCATAAATCACTTATCTAATTATACTGACCACAAGATATATTATAATTTTATATATTAATAAAACAGTTAAGGGGACAGGGATTAAAGTGGCGCCAGGGGGTATGGGTTTTAAACCAATTTTACGAAAGGAGTTTAAATTTTCTGAACACAAACTCCCTTCTGAAAATCGGTGAGATTCGCTCATTCATATCCATATGTTATTATGATAAAATACAAATATGTGAAAAAAGTTTTTAACACAAGTGTAATACAAAACACTAATAAAATTGAGTCAGTCTAGACTATAACTCCAGGTGAAATCGTGATTATTACAAAGCCGCATTAACCTCGAATGAATCTAGAAATGATTTGTTTAAGTTTTCTAGTTTTGTCCGCTTAAGACAGAACAAACTTTAAAACCACGTCAGGTTTAATATTTTTATTGCTTTGAAAATCGTGAGGCTGGATTTCAATATAGATCGATCAAGTAGCATATATATAGTCAAGTATTGTCTCAAATAGAAAATCAAAATTCCTTCAAGGACACTTTGACCCACTTCCTTTTATAATTCTATCCTTCTTTGAACATGAATCCACGCATCAGATAATTGCCTCTTGAAAAAACAGCCCAACTCAGATTTTACCACATGATACCACAAAAATCTCTGATGATTTAGAAAGAAGTTTTTTCCTGCGTCATCTTTCATCGAAAGAAATTGAGCTTAATAGACATCTCTTTTATTGATATTTTGTTACGATTATAAGATAAAGATACACGGATATGGCCACTTGTTGCGGGGCTCCCAACATGTCCCACGGGGGTAATATCTTATATTTCCGCACCTGTGTTCTTCCTTTTAATGGTTCAAATGTGTGTATTACCTTACTGCCGTCAGGCTGGGGATACGTCACAATAAGGTTCAATGTCAAAACGCATAGTTGAAAGCGGAGATACATATTTGGTAAAAACTGTAAGGGTTTCACAGGGTTCATGGAAAATCATTTTTGACATTCTTATCCGCAGAATTTGACTTTCAGGACTTATAAAGATTAAGTTTCAGTGAGGCTTTTAAATCAAAGTATTAATTGATAAAATGAATTTAATTAAAATGTTTCTATTGAAATTAATTAGATACAAATACAGTCGTTTGGACTTCACATTTTTCTTTTGAAATGAAAAAAAATTCATCAAGATAAAGGGGTATCTTATTTTCGCCATGAATCTTTGACCTATATTTATCTTTGAAACAAAGCCAAACCGAATAAAAATGTTACTGAATAAAAATGTGTAAATCTTTTATTCTAAAACAACGATAACATATTGACGATTTTAGGTAAAATCAATGTTGGCTACACCAGGAATTCCTCTGCTTTAAGGCCGAATGTGGAATATGTTCCGTCCATTTATAATTTTCAGTTGGTCGATATTTGATGAAACTGACAGGAGAGAAAATGAGAGTTGCGTAACTTTTAAATCTGTAATGTTTACAGTCAAAAGAAAGTTTACTTCTTTTTTAAGGACTTTATTCAGATTTTAGGAATAAACTTGTAATAGGGTCATTGACTAAAAGTATATGGTGCTTTCTGGTACATTTTTCCGGTGTACCGATTTCAGATTAGGGGGTTTCACACAGGTCCTATAGATGTGTGTATTGTGCCAAAATCAGGCTGCGTACTCCTGAAAAAATGATGCTAGGTCATGCGTTCGACGACGTATGTTTGCGTACCCTGTGCATAGGCACCGCGTACCTGCACAGCATATGCAACTGGCGTACCTACGCGTAGGATTGCGTATAACAGGCGTAGGGTTGCGTACGTATACGTAGGTTTAACGTACAGAAGCGAAGTGTTGCGTGGACTTGCGTAAAAACTGCGTATTTTTTTGCGTCCAGTGCTCTACGCCGACAGTACATGAAAAAAAATAAACAGGTTTAATTTTTTTTTTTTGCGTCCATCTCGAGTACCCCTTTGCGTCCCTCGGCGTATTGCCACGTAGGCCAGCGTAGGCACAGCGTTGGGCAGCGTAAGCTCAGCGTAGTCGGTACGCCGCACGTAGGCCCGGTTTGAAACCCCCTTACCCCGATTCAGATTACCCGGGAATAATCTGATATCGATTTTAGTTTAACCTACCCGGAGAACCTTGCCATAACAAGCAGCGGTTACACGAAACGATGCCTGGGACTGATTTCATTTTGTAACCACTTTTTCGATTTCAGATTACAGATTGTTAACCTGTAAAGGGTTTTACCTGGTTCCTGTTCGTATTGTCACAGTTTATTTGTATATTATTTTTATTGACATTATACAAATATTTAAATTATCTTATGGGCGTCTCATTGATTGCTAAAAAAAACGGCAGATCTCTTTGACCTTTTAAACCAACAACATCGCACAGGAATTTGATGCAAATATACTGGTAAAATATACAAATATATACTTTTATTACCCAAGGATGAGTTTTATGCTTAGCTGAGACTTGCAAACAAATTTAAACAACAACACCGCTGCGCTTGATCGCTGTTATTATATGGTCTATTTTTTGCTATAAACCCCTTGTGGATTCGAAAAACAACTAAAATAGAAATATGGGCACTGCGCAAAATCGTACTCACAAGAGAAAGACCCTGCTGGTTAAGAAATCCTTTCCCCTACAATGCACCTTAGCTTGTAAATACAACAGCGGAGTAAGTATAAATATAGTTAAGATCGTAGCCATTAAAATACGATGAGTAAGAAAAGTTTCAAGAAGAAATTATATGAACATGAGTGTTATGTGATATGGCTTGAATAAGTAATGTTTAGGAAACATGCGCATGTGTAATGTAAACAGAAGTTTTTTTTCTCTTGAATTTTGACATTTTTTTAAATTAAAGTAAGACATTCTTTTGGTGGAGGTAACCGCCTCCGTTTTTAGCTTGCTTAACTGTGTACTATGTACATCTGCAGAATTCCATTCAGGTTTCGGACTATGCGGCTCGGGCTAACACGCGACAGGGCTTGCGTCAACCAGGCTCTGTATAACATTCCTGTGGGTTTTGGTGTGTGCCATCCAAACTGCACCGAGGAACCCACGAAAGGCGCATTCGTTTATAAGTGAAGCACGACTTTTGGGCAGAGTAACCCCACGCAGCCTGCAGAGCGCTCATCCTGGGTGGGGGTCGACCGTGAAAAATCTCACCGCTCCTCAGCTGAGATTTGAACTCACGATCCCCCGGGCTTTGGGCCCTGTGCTCCAACCCTAATCCACAGATTACGGACATATGGACAGTTTGAAAGTTGATACAAGTAGTTCCGGCCATCCTAAAATTCCTTACTGGAAGAGATTCGTTTTTAGTAGAAACGACCTCTTGTGGAAGGGTTGAAACTATATAGTGGTCGTGCCTAATAATGCGATAAGAAAATTCGTCATATGGATTTCTTTAACCAATAGACTGGTACGGAGTAAACCGATACAGATACACGGCACGAGCCACTTGTTGTATGAGTTCAGTACCTTATCCGAAGGGTTTATATTTCATAATTCGCACCTGAATTCCTACTTTTACTAATTCGACCATATATATTAAATTGCAGCTCCTGGGATTGTGAGCAGCTTCTACATCACTAACACGGGTAATAGACTGCTACTGAGTAAAACGATATACACACAAGGCAAGGGCCATGTGTTATATAAGTAACTACCTTTTCCGAAGGGTTAATGTTTCATAATTCGCACCTGAACTCGTAATTTTATGATTAGACAATATATATCAAATTGCAGCTCCCAGCTGAGGGAAGCGGCTGTAAACAGCTTTTAAGTCAAAGTTTTAAGTCAAAATATTTAAATTTAGTGGATTAAAGCTTGTGTGCTCCACAGAGTTGCCTAAAATCTGATTTGGAAAGCGGAGGGTCACATATGCAGTTTTACATTCAGGACTATTGAAGCTGAAACATTTAATGAGGTTTTGAAATATAGTTGAATTTGTGGTTGAAATGTGGTTTTAAGGTAAAGGTTGGGGTTTAAAGTCTTATTTCATCGATGATGTCAGTCACTTCTGTCTCACTTTGCCTTCCTGGTCGTTTGGGCTTATCCATTCTTGTAGCTTATCTTGGTTCCCTTGGGAGGACACAACCCCAGCAACCATATCAGGCGCAAGAAGGTTCTTTCATTCTATATTTGCCTGCCGCCCATCCATTCACTCCTGATTCGAGAGAGTGCACCATTGTGGTAAAGACTGGGTCTAGGAGTCGCAGCATAAAGAAGGCGTTCAGAACGGGACGCAAACACAACTTTGCAGTCAAAAGTCCGGCGCCCTATCCATAATGCCACCACGCTCCACGCGGTTTTTGTTTTACAAATGTTTTTGTAGTGGAGTTTCATTAATGATGAAGTATTAATAGAATTTTGCGTGGCCCTATTAGAGAATTGTGTTTATGGACGACGCAAGAAGGAGACCGAAAAATTTACTAGTTAAGTAACTTTTGAATATCACGGAGTTTTATATACTGATGTTGCTCAAACATGATTTGAATGAACTTCATTTTGGGGAAGACTAAAATTATTGTTGTTTTACACAATCGGTACTATTTTACAGGTCATTTATTAAAAAAAATAATATCTTTGGTAACTTGTTAACTGTTGCGCTTTCCTCGGTCAATAGAAAGTACTCTTGATGGTATCATAAACAACTAACCAAAGTCGGTGTTGTTCATATACCCAATTTAAACAAAGGAAAACTGTTTTTCTTCCTGCAAGCTGACAAAATACCATATATTTTGATAATATGGTTCAGTTTTAAACACGGTTCTCAAAAATATGGTTAACATTATATCCCCACAAAATTGTCACTAACGAAACGTAGTCCTGCCATCGGTTTCATTTGATTCAGTTTAATATTTCTTACTCATTCAAAGTGTTTTGCTGTGTACTTCCTGTGACAGCCTACAGAGGGCGCCACCGAACAGGCGTTATTAATGGTATTATGCATTTCAGGGGAGTGCTGCACATCCCCCCTCCCCTCTCTCTCTCTCTCTCTCTCTCTCTCTCAACAAGCCGAATTTGTTTGTAAATATTGGTGATGTTTACACCTAGACTGTTTATTTTACACATTCAAGTTTACGATTGGAAGGTATCTACCCCAGGGACGTTTCTTCTGATTTCTTTCATGAAATAATATATCATACATCCAAAACCAATGCTTGCTAAGTAATAATTAACTGATTGTAACAATTGACACCTTGTCATTTGTTCTCTATTTACATTTATGCTATGGCAACCGTTTTAATTTTAAATATTTAAAAAGAATATGGAAGTTCCATGTAGATTCTTGGCTAAATCTATTTTCCTCATTTTATTCCAAGGCTCTTCTTGCAAAGTGACAGAGGACAATCCCTTTGTTCCCGAGTTCAAGACATTGGTAGGAATGAGGGCCAGTGCTTGCTCTGTCATTCACAAGGAGAATAGGTGACACTGAAGCATGGCATTGTGTCCACAAATTTAAGTTTGATTCCGGGGAAGAGTTGAAGACTCCGACGACACATTCTAGTTGTTTGTTGTTTTTAGTGATTTCAGTTTATCTTCAACGACTGGGGGGTTGACTCGCAGGTATGGAGAGTAGTCAAAGTTTGGAAACATGTGTATATATATATATATATATATATATATATATATATATATATATATATATATATTTATATATATATATATATATATATATATATATATACTTAACAATTAAGTATAAGTTTTATAATAAGGTATTATGTTTCCAGTATATGTTAATTATATACCAACTTCGAGAAGGGAAAGTGCTTTTTCTCGGACCCTTTTTTTTTTTGGTTGATTGCATAAAGAGGGGTTTCCTTGCTTCACGAACTAGCTCATCACTTCCGATGAAATTACTGGACAATCAACAACTCCCAAGAGATCTATCACACACCCGCCATCTCTCTTACACCACCAGCAGTTAGTTAGGCTGCAGGTTTTTCGTTTAAGAATTAGCTAGTGTATACATACGTTTTTACTTAAATGTTTTGTACACACTAGGCCTAGGTACATTTTACGCCAAGAAATATACTTTTAATATTGCATAATGGTTTATTTCTTGTACTCATTTGTTCTAGTTAGAAAACTTTGGTTTTATGCTGTATATGTGAGGCATGTCATGAGGCCCATACCTTCGCTGAATATAAGGTTATATCAAAAGAAACAATGATTTTCTAAATGAATCAGTTGAATAGAGGCACCAATTAGAGTCCCTAATATTCACCTTGATACATATGAAAGTGTAACTGCGAGACAAATAATGTCATAGTAAAATCAGAAATGGAACAAAAATATTTAAATTAAATGATTAATATATTTCATTTCCGATTTATAAATATTAATCGGGGGGGGGGGTTTGATAACATTTACAATCCTACTTGCTAAAAAGTGGGGGCATATACACCCAATCCCCTCTGTATTGACGCCCCTTGTTGTTTTCGCAGTAACATATATTTTATTCTTCTAGGTTTATTCTTTCCTTGTTATTTATCAACTTTGAGAACCTGCTTGATACAGACTTTCTAAACCCGTTGAACATTTATGTAAAAGAAACTGTAGTTTAATATATTCGCGAGGGTTCGCGATGTTTGCGGAATGGAAATTATCGAGAAAATAAAACCTTATCAATAAGAGGCCCCATCATTCAAGGAAAGTCAAGATTGTTTTCAAAAAAAATAACTGACCTTGTATGTTACCGTTAATATAAGATAAATTGACTTGGGTCTCCGTCCAAATTCTAGGATTTTGTGAATATATTATTTTGTATAGATAATTAACTTATTGACGGATGTACTCCGTGTTGTCTATTGTATGGTGAGATCGCGAATACTGAAGCCTCGCGAAAAAGCGAACGGTGAAAATCGCGAAATGTTAACCTGGCAACTAGGAAGCCAACCCCAGTAATTAAGCTAATTGATTATTCTATAATCTCTTTTGAGACAATTATTTTATTTCAAAATATATTCCTAATTAAATATACTTTATCTTTGTAACATTTGTCTTTGTATTTTATAGTATTTTTAGTAGCGAATTAGTTTATTTTGAAAATTCTGTACCAGAAAAAAAATGACAACAGATCACACAGATTTTCAATTTAATGTATGTTGTATGGTAACTAAATTATGAACATGGCCATTTTTAGAATCAATCAATATGTTTCAGTAATAAGAATTTATTGCAGGTGTTCATCTTTAAACTCAGAATCGCTATGATTGCTGCATAGAGAATAGTTTGCTTTATTAAACACAACCTTATATCTAATAGATTTAGGTTTTTTATGATTATAAATTGGTACGTCGCTGACGGTGGTCATATATATATATATATATATATATATATATATATATATATATCCTGAGTATTTGTTGACCTGAGAATCCAATTTTTTTCGTCGTATTGACAGCCTTGCTATACCAAAAAACTAATTATCAGAGTTCCTGTAATCAATTATTACAACAACAGTGAAAATCAATGCTTTCTATTTATTTAAACCAAATGGCATTTCACAGTGAGGGTAACCTTTAATGAGCCCCGTGCTGTTGAATTTTATATTTTAAAGCAAAGATGCCTGGCAATCATACCAACCGACGCATCTCGGAAAGGGGAGAGTGTCAGGGATGATGTTGACCTCTGTTGTAAAGAACAAACGCTCTCTCGGGGCGGTAGAACCTAACAGTCCAGCGAACTGTGCCTGTGAGACAAAAACAGGGGAAGTCATGGACAAATTTAAATAGAAAGCAAGCCGATATTGGAGGTTTTTAAAATGAGGAGGGGCGATTGGTACATTTTGACGTGGAGTTGACCCTTTTTTTGTGCGGTTGTTATTCTGGATTTGTGCAGTGCTATAAACATATGACCCATTTTCATAAATTATATTTTTCAATGATAAAAACCTTCTCAGTTTTACGATCCGTCTTTTAAAGTTAATTTCAGTAAATTGTGGAGATATTTAAGAAAAAAAGCCGGTCATGTGACAATGACGTAAAAGGCGATTTACCAACCTCGATGAAGAAGGCGCGCCATCCAGCAGACGGCTTTGGAATAGTCACGGAATACTCGAATACGTCAGTTCTCTAAAAATAAATGAAACACATGGGGCGTTAATATAGAAGGGGGTTACAAACAATTGATAGCAAACGGGGGGAGCAATGTTATCATCCCCTTGCTATTCAGAGAAAAATATTCATACATTGGATAAAAAATATATTAATTCTTAGAATTATATATACCTATTTTTACAGCTTCATTTTTAATTGTAATATATTTGAATCGTGTCACACAGACAGTGAAAGGTATAAACATATATATATATATGTCCCTTTGAGATAAATTGACGCCATTGGAAACTGATTTTAAAGATCATTTAATGTTGTTATATTTTAAATAGCTATACTTAAGGCCACCAAAAAGGTATAAATCTTCTTTCTGTTTGAAACGTGGCACCCATTTTTTTTTGTCCCTTTTCTTTCACAAAGTCCCCCGGTAAATTTGCTTATTTGCCCTTTTGCTGTTATCGCTATAAAGTGTTTTACAGTATTGTTCATTTTCAGCGTTTTAGGAACCGGGTCACTGTTAACGTATTTTTACAACAAATTTGCAAAAGTTCACATAATTTACTCCGACAGGTAAATTTTATGTGGTTGTTACCGTCGACTAGGTCACGACCCATGAAATATTTGCTGGAGTTAAGCGCCCCCATTTTGTTAATGATATCTAAACTTAGTATCTACATCTTCATTATTCCATTCCTGTTTCCGCACACATTAGGTACAAACATAAGATTTACAAAGATTCAAACATATGAGAAACTGAGTATCTACTGAGTATCTAAACTTAGTATCTACATCTTCATTATTCCATTCCTGTTTCCGCACACATTAGGTACAAACATAAGATTTACAAAGATTCAAACATATGAGAAACTGAGAAGAATAAATCTAATTAATTAAAAGTTAATGAAAATAAAGAAACGTTTTCAGACGAAATCCTTGAAAAAAGGTTTAAGGCAGCATCGCTGGGGAAAACACCTATTTCAGACTCAACCAAAAAGTCATATATAATTGATACTACACCTTTAATATATATTGTTAATAATAACAGATCACGTAATCGTGACGAGCATAAATTTTGTTACGGAGATATATAAAAAAATCAGATTCCGCAGAACTAGGCAGCACAAGGAGAAGAGATATATTTTTTAATATTTTCATGCATAAATCGGTATCAATATTGCCAATTGTCCCTCTTAAATAAACCCCACAAAGAAATGATAACAGGTATATTAATAATGCACATTTTTTAGTGCATAGGTATCATTGAACATGGATTGACCATCATGTTATTCAAGTGTACAATTTCAAGAAACGTCGCGTATTGTTTGATATATTTCATGCAGATTGACGGATTTACACGTCTCTCGTTAGGTGAATGTTTCATCGCCCGTTTGCTCAATATATTCGGCTTCAGAGTCACAGAACATTTTATTTTTTATGTAGCTTAATGGATATTGCTTGTAGTCGAAAAGATTTCTTCAAGCCAAGTTCCACTCTTTACAGTTACTTCCATCAGCTAGAACTGATATTTCAAATCACTCCAGTTCAACTAGGTCGTATCTTGATTTGTATATAACAAGAAAGTACTCGCAAACACTCAAAATATATAACCGGAAGAAACCTTTGAAAAAAGAAAGAAGCTATAAAATGAAACAGTAAGAACATATTTCTATACACTAACCTGGTTCCTAATTGCTTTGTTTTCCCCGTTTATATGTAAAAAGAGGAAGAGGCAAAAACTGATGATATTAAAAAGAAATCTACGCGCTGGAAAAAGCGGGAATATTAAATGGCTGGTTTAACGCGGAGTGAAAATTGAAAAAAAATGAATACCAGGAAAAATATCATATATAAAGAACAGGCCCTTCTTCAGAACCGGAAAACCTGATTGTATTATTTTGCTCTCTGTTTGGCTTTAACGGTAAATAAAATGTCAATTTATTTATGAAAACATACTCTTCTCAGGGTATAAAGTTGGGTATTTTGTTTTTCCTAACATTTATTTCTATCAGTAAGTATAATTAAATCATCCTTGTTGACTACATGAGAAAATGTTTTTCAGGAGATACGTTTTACTTTTTACAATGGTGACTGAGTGAAATGGAGTGGATTTAACATTTTTTATTGTGTACATCATACAACTGACAGCATCAAAATTGTTGAGCCAGTTGGTGTAGGTATTGTAACTTACAGGATCATCACATATGGTTTCCATATACAAAGGTGTTCCTCTGTATTTAGGAAGTCTTTCGCCATAAATTTGTCCATCTCTCTCTCTCTCTCTCTCTCTCTCTATATATATATATATATATATATATATATATGTTTGTGTGGGGGGGGGGGCAGATCAATGATTTTGGAGAGTGAGGGGTTTACGGTTACACAATGAGTCTGCTCTTAAAAGAGATCCACAACTGCCTAAAGGTTGGAGGGTGAACATTTAAATCAAAATAAAAAAGGAAAAACGATAAAAAAAAAAAATTTTTCGCAGTAAGAGCGGGTTTCTACCCCATACCCCCCCCCCGGATCCGCCCCTGAGATATCTTATATATATATTACATATCTTGTATATCATTGTGTCTCACCGTGACGGCTGTCTCGTTCCACATCACACCTGTCTCCTCCGGGTTCGTTCCCGCCATACGACGGAAGTCACGTCTTAAATTAAAGAATTAAACAGTTCAGTTAAATTCAAATAATTTTCTAACATTTGTCATTAAATAATCTTCTACAAGTATATAGATCCACCTTCCGTCTGCTGTTTTTCCGTCAGCTGATTGAAAATAAAAACTGAGACAATCCAGAACTCTTACTGGAGAGGGTCATTCTTCCTATAGTCATGTGAACCACCGCTCACAACAAATCGGTTAAATAAGAAAAGAGCTATTTATATTTCTTAAGAATATTAAGAACATGACAATTTTAGATCAAAGAATGTTTCAGTATAAATTTTTACATAGAATTATACTATTTAATCCACTTTTTCTGAAATAGAGTAATGTTCTGGTTGATATTTTTCGATAGGTGCATTCTGTAGACACAGGGAAACCATCACTTCAGCAGTTCCACACGACTCTCCCCCATCTAAAAAAAGCTCCTTTATACAAGGCTCTCCCTCCCTCTCAACCACTGCATGGGAACTGATCTAAAAATAGATTTTCTGTTATGTATTTAATATTGATCATAGCACAATACATATATATATATATATATATATATATATATATATATATATATATATACATACATGCAAAGGTAAGCTACAGACACAGAATAAGAATGATCAAAACATACAAGACTAATTAGACAAGAAAACGTACGTACGTGAATAACAAACATTAAACCTAAATCTTGTTTGAATACATCCATAGGTGACAATGGTCACTATTAGAAATACAAATGCATGTTATTAGGCTTATTTCTATGTAACAGGAATTATTACCCAATCCTTTTATATTAATTTCTCTAACATATCTTTCTGTTTTATCGTGAAAAGATTTATTACCCTGTGTTCCAGCACCATTAACCTCAATATTATAACATTCATTTACAAATGGAATATAGTTAAAACATCCAAGCAATCGGTTAAAGTACTCACATCTATAGATGAATCTTATAAAAATAGAAGTATTTAAATTAATGGATCATATATTGTATTCTAAATGGTACTTGTCATTAAAATTGTATCATAACAGAGAGAAACACTTTAATTCTATCACCCACCACTAAAACTGTGAGATAAATTCATTTTCAATTCTTCGTTGATAAATGAATATTAGTTTCCTTATGGAACTATCCCTGTGTATGCAGAATGCACCTATCGAAAAATACCAAGCAGTGAACTAATTCCAAGAATATCTGAATTCATTGAATACTAGAAATCGTTACTATGAATCGTGTCATGCTCTCCTGTAATTAAAATCCTCCCGTCCCCCTAACCTGAGTGATAATAGAGGATTTCCAGCTCACGATCCTTACTTCGTCTTAAGGTCATAATTGGAAATCAGCTGTAATGGAGGTCTTGCGCAAAAACAGAAGGAAAAAAAAGAAAATTTCTAGTAGATAGTTTTGTTACAGAACGTAATATCAACAGATCACGTAGTAGTGACGAGCATAAATTTTGTAATGGAGATAAAAGATCAGATTCTGTAAAACAAGGAAGCGTGAAATGTCTAGGGGAATGAATAAATAAGTCAGTGTTTTTTGTTTACAAATAATTATAATTTATTCTTAAAACAATCCTAACATTAAAATACACTGAATCAATACAATTACACAGTATAACAACAGTAAAACAGCAAATTAATACAATTATACAGTGTAATAAATAAAGTGTACGGTACCTGGATACCACCACTGTCAAAGCGACAACAATTCCTTTAAAACCAATAATCCACGTAAACAGTTAAAATATTCCAAAGTAAAGCTCTTGTTATAATCCCGAAAGCAAACTGGAGACAGGCCGCACTAAATTTTCACAGAGTTCGTAGAATCTCTGCCACCTCTGCATTTATCGGATAGGTCCAAAACTGACTCACACTCTTCCGTGTCCGCTGGAATATTTTTCTCTCTCTCTCTCTCTCTCTCTCTCTCTCTCTCTCTCTCTCTCTCTCTCTCTACCCGGCTCTAAAACACAGCCCCTTATTTATAAATTTTCATCCGAAAATTCTAGAAAATTCTTTTTCATGAACATTCCAAAAGAACCTAACAATACATAATATACACGCCCAAATAATATTACAAGACACGCGCTCATAGAGCAGCACCAGCCGAGAAAGTTCCAGATTAGCGCTGTGTCTATACACGCCAGAGTTACACGTAGGCCGGCCCAGCTCGCACGTCTCCCAAAGCAACGGACATTGCTAACGCTACACAGACACATGTAAGACTGCTGCTCACAATAAAAGAGACATCTGTAACACTCCCCCTCCTGTAAGAAAAAAAAGAAAGTTTTCTCAAAAAACTTTCTTTTTTCGACCACAATCGCTTATTTTACATCTCAAAAATCATCTTATTAACAACATTACATAAACATCTCGTCTACAACATTTCATAAACATCTCGATAAGCAATCAGCAAGTACATTGTCTTTTCCTTTAATTTGTCTGATTTCAAGGTTGTAATCCTGTAAAAACATACTCCATCTCAACAATCTTTGATTTTAACACTTCAACTTGTTCATGAACGTGAGGGTATTGTGATCACTGAAGATAATGATAGGCTTGACTGAGAAAGTAACATAAACCCCAAAATGTCGCAATGCCAAAATCAAAGGCAAACATTCTTTTTCAATAGTGGAGTAGTGTTTCTGGTTTGCATTAAACTTTCTTGAAAAATAATTAATTGGATGATCTATGCCATCATTGCCTTCTTGTAACAACACAGCACCAGCAGCAGTATCACTAGCATCTACAGCTAACTTAAAAGGTACAGAAAAGTCTGGAGCTGCTAAAACTGGTGAACTTTGCAGAATTGCTTTCATATTCTTAAATGCATTTTTACACTGAACATTCCATACAAACTTTTGTTTCTTCTTTAACAAAATAGTCAAAGTTTCAGCTACAGCAGAAAAATTTGGACAATTTTTTGTAGTATCCAACCATACCAAGAAAACGCATTATTTGCTTTTTGTTTTCTAGTGTGGGAAATGCAGAAATATCACTTATTTTAGCATCAACAGGTTTTACTTGACCCTGCCCTACAACATGACCCAAAAATGTTACTTGTGCATGACAAAACTCAGATTTTACTAAGTTGATGGTCAAACATGCTTCACTAAGTCTTTCGAAGAGGTCGCGAAGAATTTCCAGACGTTTCTCCTAGGTGTCGCTGTACACGATAAGGTCATCAATATATGCATCGCAGCCCTGAATGTCCTTCACAACCATATGGATGAGGCGCTGGAATGTGGCTGGCGAGTTCTTCGTGCCAAACGGCATAACTTTATACTGGAAAAGTCCTTGCGGCGTCCCAAATGCGGACACTTCTTTGCGGAACTTGCCAGAATCCTTTTAGCAAGTCAAACTTGGAGACATATCTGGAGCAACTGACTCTTTCAATACGGTCATCGATCCTCGGAATCGGGAACGTGTCAGTCTTGGTGACAGAGTTCAGTTTTCGATAATCTGTGCACATACGGTAACTTCCATCAGGTTTTGGCAAAGGATAACATCGACGTCATGGCACAATATGTTAGTTCGCGTTGGAATGTCACTAAACAAATGTTCATAATTCCGCAGCAGGTTCTTGAGGTCTTGTTGTTGTGCGGTAAGTTGTGACAATATGGCATCCAGGTTGTTAACCTTTTCTGATTTTTTTAGTGGCACTCTTCCACCCTGCATGTCTACATCACACTTACAATCAGTATCTACTTTAACTGGGTCAGGGTCAGTTTTTACACAATTAACAGCAGTAACATTATGTACAACACCTGATGTGCTATATCTGTCGTAATATGGTTTCAACATGTTAACATGGCACAGTTGTTTTTTTCTTACGCCTATCTGGTGTCAACTGTATGAAATTAAAATCACTGACTTTCTTGTCAACAATTTAAGGACCAAAATACCTAGCTTGCAGAATTCTGCCAGAGATGGGTAGTAAAGCAAGGATCTTTTCACCAGGCTCAAACGTCCTATTTACAGTGTGCTTGTCATAATTTGTTTTCATTTTACTTTGTGCAGATTTTAGATTGGACTTTGCAATCTCACAAGCATTGTGTAGTAAAGTGCGAAAGTCTGAGAAATAATGCAATAAACTAAGAGAATCAGGATTTTCACACAAGAGTTTTTCTTTAAGCAGTTTCAATGGACCGCGAACTGAGTGTCCAAAAACTGATTCAAAGGGACTGAAACCCAAGGACTCTTGAAATGATTCTCTGACAGCAAACAGCAATAGGTGGATTCCTTCATCCCAGTTTTTCGGTGTGTCAAAGCAATAGGTCCTAATCATGTTTTTAATGTCTGGAGAAAAACGTTAGAGGGCGCCCTGACTTTCAGGTTGGTATGGTGAACAGCTGTACTGTTTTATACCTAGCTCAAGCATAACTTGTTGGAACAAGCCAAACATAAAATTAGACCCTTGGTCAGACTGGACGAATTTTGGTAATCCAAAAATTGTAAAAAAAAACCTAGTCAAAGCCTTGACAATACCTTTGGCATTAATTTTGCGCAATGGTATTGCCTCAGGGAACCTGGTAGATGCGCACATAATTGTCAGCAAGTATTCATGTCCAGATTTTGATTTGGGCAGTGGTCCAACACAGTCAACAATAATGCTACTAAAAGGTTCCTCGAAAGCAGGAATAGGCCTAAGCGGGGCTTTAGAAGGATTCTGATTGGGCTTGCCTTCAATCTGGCATGTATGACATGATTTACAATATTGTATAACATAAGTCCTGAGGTTAGGCCAATAGAAGTGTGTACTAACTTTCTGATAAGTTTTATTTATACCTAACTGGCCAGACAAAGGAGCCTCATGTGCCATGCTTAGAATTTCATTGCGATAGCTTTCGGGCATTACTATTTGATGTTTGATGGCCCACTTATTATCAGTGCATACATCAGGTGGTCGCTATTTACACATAAGCACTCAATTTTTAACATAGAAACAAACTGGGTTCTGTGACAGTTCATCTACAGAAACTGCCCTAGGAAACAAACATGAAATATCAGGGTCCTTATGCTGTTCCGCGATAAGTTCTGACCTTGAAAATGCTGCATCCTGTACGGGCGAGTCGTAAGACGAGTCACCAGTGACTCCAAGAGTGTCTCGACCATTATCCTCATGTGTGTTTTTCTTGGCCATAGATCTAATTACAGCACGTGAAGGATACAAACCAGGAATTTACTGATTTTCCAGATCAGTGTCCTGATCAAGTGACGGCTTTTCTGTCACTATTGGTACAGGCTGTACTTTGTCACCTGCAACATCATTGCCTAGTAGCTTCTGAATTCCCTTAAAGGGTCAAGTTTTTCTTATGCCCACAGTAATACTCCCAGAAATCAAATCTGATTTTAAATGTATACTGTGAAGCGGAACTGAAGTGTGCTTCTCTGAAAACACACCATTAACAAGTGCAGGTGCACCAGTAAAAGACCTATTAGAAAATGGCAAAGTGTTTGCTAACATGAGAGATTGACCTGAACTAGTGTCCCTCAAAATTCTAATAGGGGAAGAATCTGAAAAATCACTTGAAAGTGATACAAAACCATCATGTATGAATGGCTCAAATAACTCCATTTCAGAGTCAGGAGAGGAATCTACTACCTCAGTTTCACCAAACAAAGAACTGACATTAACAGTGTCAGTCATAAACTCTTTTTCAGAGTCACTAAAGGAATCTTCATCCATATTACAATGAAAAACTCCTCATGGGAGTCAACAGAGGAATTTTCCTCAGCAGAAACAAACATCTGTTTGTCATCAGAGGACTTGGCCTCATTTGAAATACTCTCGCAGGATCATAAAAGGACTTAGCCTTATTTAATGGATACTCCTCGCAGGAGTCTTGAAAGGACCTAGCCTTATTAAATTCCTCGCAGGAATCAAATGAGGTTTTTACCTCGCAAGGTACGGTTTCTTCTTTAGAGTAGAACGGCACGTTGGCCTCCATATCATCGAACTCTTTATTAGAGTCAATAAAGGAGTTGTACCCCTTATTTACATGAAAAGAGCTTGGCTCCTGTACTATGCTATGCATAGATTTTTAAACAAAATCAGAAGGTTTTTTTGCAGTAATTACAGATTTTCTTTGAAAATGACTGGCCTTGGTTGGATTCAGACACAGTGGACTGTGGTGTAGTAATGGACTTTGCTGAACTATCAGGACTACTAGTACTGGGTGACTGCGCTTTAAACTTCTTTTGACCATACTGATATACACTCTTGTTTGTGAATGACTGGTTTGATTTGCTAGTAAAGGACATTTTATGTGTTAATGAATAATCATCAGCTAATTGAGCAGCAATGTCAAGTGATTCAGGACTTTTCACATCCAGTAAAGTTTTAACATCTGCGTTAATGCAGCGCTTAAATTCTTCAAGCAAAATCGACTGGCCTAAATGTCATAATCTTTCATAACATTTTAAGAACTACACCAGCGATCAAACAATTGCTCTTTTGTCCTAGAAAATTCGACATAGGTCTCTTCTTTGCGCTTTCCCAATTTCTGAATTTCTGGCGGTAAGCCTCCGGAACTAACTCTTTTAGGATTAACCGTTTAACCTGGTCATAGTCAGCAGCGGCTTCTACTGAAAGCTCTGTATAAATTTCTCTGGCCTTTCCAGTCAATACACCTTGTAATAGCATAGTCCAATTTTCCTTAGGCCATTTTAAATTTTCAGCTACCTTCTCAAAGTGTAAGAAATATTTATCAACCTCTTTTTCTTGGAATGGTGGGACAAGTCTAATGTGTTTAGTAACATCATAACTGTGAGTTGGGACAGCACGTAGACCATGTTCTAGTTTAAGTCTTTCTAACTCCAGTCGTTTTAAATCAATTTCTTTTTCTTTCTCTTTTAATGTTAGCTCATGTTGCATTTCTAACTTTTTCAATTCTAACTGCATAGCAAGGCTGTCATTTCTTGAAGTTTCTACTTCACTCTCTTCAATCAAACCTTTGCAACCTAGATCCTGCATGATTTAAGCAATGATATCAGGCTTTCTCAAAGCTCTTTTCACACTTAGCCCTAAGTGTTGTCCTAAACGCAATAACTGATCTTTTGTCAACTGTTCAAGTTGATCAGGGTCGGGTTCTTCAACAAATGTCTCAGGTTTGAAATCTGCCATGTTAAGCTGTTAAAACAATAGCAGAACACCACTGAGATAAATCTTGGAAACAATGTATTATAAACAATATGTAATCTTGTAAACAATGTGTTGTAAACAATGTGTATAGGTCAAGGCCTAATAATTTTCAAAATTATTAAGCATCCCGGACGAGCTCCCAATTTCATGTTACGGAACCTAATATCAACAGATCACGTAGTAGTGACGAGCATAAATTTTGACATGGAGATAAGAAAACAAATTCTGTAACACAAGGCAGCGTGAAATGTCTAGGGGAATGAATAAATAAGTCAGTGGTTCTTTGTTTACAAATAATTATAATTTATTATTAAAACAATCCTAACATTAAAATACACTAAATCAATACAATTACACAGTATAACAACAGTACAACAGCAAATCAATACAATTACACAGTGTAATAAATAAAGTGTACAGTACCTGGATACCACCACTGTCACAGCGACAACAATTCCTTTAAAACCAATAATCCATGTAAACGGTTCAAATAGTCCAAAGTAAAGCTCTTGTAATAATCCCAAGGCAAACTGGAGACAGGCCGCACTAAATTTTCATAAAGTTCGTAGAATCTCTGGCACCTCTGCATTTATCGGATAGGTCTAAAACTGACTCACACTTTTCCGTGTCCGCTGGAATATTTCTCTCTCTCTACCCGGTTCTAAAACACAGCCCCCTATTTATTACTTTTCATCCGATAAGTCTAGAAAATTCTATTTCACGCTCAATCCAAAAGAACTTAACAATACATTATATACACGCCCAAATATCATTTCAGACAGGCGCTCATAGAGCGCGACCAGCCGAGAAAGTTCCAGATTACATTATGTCTATACACGCCAGAGTTACACGTGGGCCGGCCCAGCTCGCGCGTCTCCCATAGCCACGGACATTGCTAGCGCTACACAGACATATGTAAGACTGCTGCACACAATAAAAGAGACATCTGTAACATTATGCATAAAAAATTACCCACAAAGCGAGTGATTATCAACGCCCAGTTGGGAAGGATTCGGAGGTTTCGTCATTAATTGACTTCATTAATAGATGTTACTCACCTAGATGTACTAATGCTGTTGGCCACCCACGCTCTGATCAGTACTGGTACCTCACTAACTGTGGCCGTGATGAATCCATCAGTTGCTGTCTAGAATATCATCATCATCATCATCATCATCATCATTATTGTCATCATTATCATCAAAATAATCAGCATCATAATCAGTGCTATCAGTATAATTGATGCTATCGTATATCAATCTCACTGTATACATCACCAATATTATCAGCCATCATAATGATTACAACCATCACCGTTATTTTAATTTATATCATAATCCTCATTTGTATCATCCTAATCAGTATTATCACAACCATCACCATAGTCCGTACCATCTTATATCATCATTATCGATATTTAATCATAATTTTCATTATTACAGTCATCATAATCAATTCTTTTATCATATTATCCCTATCACGGAAGAAAAATAAAGGTAAAACAGACTTCCCCTACACCATTACATCGTTATCATCATCATCACCACCAACAATACCATCATCACTCTACTAACTCTTAAATACTCAAAATCAAAAGCTCAGATGTAATTACTAATAAAAGCTGGGCTGTTACATCACGAACTGAATGAAATTTGCTTCACTGTTCCACAATTTACTCTTCTAATTTTGTACCATTATGAATCTTCTCAATTCAACTCATGCTTAATTCTCTCAACATATATCCCCATGAAAAGTAACAATGACATTTTAATCCATGATACTGTTTAAAAACCCGTCTCTTATTCTAGTAAAAGTTTATTCCCCCATTTGATGAATGCATCCTTCATTACTGTTAGGGTGCAAACTACTCAACATACATAATTGTTTTCATGCAACTGTTTTTTTCTTGATGTGTCACTTCAAATCAAATATAATAACTGGGGTATCTACAGTTAGCTTACATGTTCAAAGTCTTGCAGTCGAAAAATATATAACAAGTGACCCATCGGTCATTACGCTCAGCCGACTGGCATGTTGACAACATGTCCTTGCACAGGCAACTAATTATGGCATCATAGTTCATGTATATTAGCTGAAGTTCATCAAGACCCATAACCACACCAAATTTGATGACAATACTTCCAACCGTTCCCAAGGAATCTGGCAATTTGTGTGTATTTTGCATCTGGAGTGCTCAAACATGGCCTGTAAATCATATAATATAGGTCACAGTGACCTAATTTCAGGTTTCTAAGGAAAACTTAAAAGGAACTCTCAGGATGTGAAGTAAGAAGATTCTAGGTCCAATGATTATGATTTGTGCCGTGCTTGGGTATCAAATTTTCCATTATTCCGGGGAGGGGGGTAATTATAAGCCCCATAGCTCCAACAATATGGGTGACAGAGACTTAATTTTAGGTTTACAAGGAGACTTTTCATGGGCCTCCCTGCATGTCAAGATACAAGATTCTAGGTTCAGTAATAATTTTTTGTGCACTGTTAACCCATGACCACATCTTTCACGGTCTCAAAAACATGGCGCCACCAGTCTGCAGAAACTGATTGAAACATTCCATGACCAATATCCATGCAAAGAATCATGGTGATTAATGTATTAGTTGTTTAGACACTTGAGCTTTTGAATCAAATTTTCCATTATTCTTGGCTGTACTTCGGAGCCCTATAGCTCAGAGGTTATGGGTAACAAAGAACTCATTTTAGGTTTCCAAGGAGACTTTACACGGGCCTCCCTGCATGTCAAGACAGAAGCGCCTAAATCCAGTTTTAATGGTTGTGCCCTGTTAACAGATGACTGCATCTTTTAAGGTCTCAAAAATAAAGAATTTTTTTTTTTAATTTAAAAAAAATACAGATGGCGCCGACTATCTGAAGAAACTGATTGAAACATTCCATGACCAATATGAATGCAGGAATCATGGTGATTAATGCATTAGTTGTTCAGATACTTGAGATTTTGTATCAAATTTTCCATTATTCTGGGGGGCACTTTGAAGCCCCATAGCTCTAAGGTTTTGGGTAACAGAGACCTAATTTTAGGTTTCCAAGGAGACATTTTATGGCCATCCCTGCATGTCAAGATACAAGATTCTAGGTCCAGTCGTTATGATTTGTGCTCTGTAAACAGATGACCGCATCTTTAAAGGTCTGATAAAAAGAATAAAAAAATCGTAAAAACACAAAAAAAATACAGGCGGCGCCACCAGTCTGCAGAAATTGATGCGACACTCCATGATCAATATCAATGCAAAGAATCATGGTGATCAATGCATTAGTTGTTCAGATAATTGAGCTTTTGTATCAAATTTTCCATTATTCTGGGGGGTACTTTTGGAACCCCATAGCTCGAAGAATATGGGTAAGAGAGATCTAATTCAAGGTTTCCCATCAGATTTTTCATGGACCTCTCTGGATGTAAAGTTAAAAGATTCCAGGTCCAGCGGTTACGATTTGTGCCCTGTTAACGACGACGGCCGGACGACCGGACGGACGACGGACAAAGAGTGATTGCTAAAGCTCAGATGACTTACAGGCAGCTGAGCTAAAAAAAAAGTGCAATTTAACACATAAAGAATACATTTTATCGTCAAAAACTGATCCGATATATGCATATTGTGATAAATGTACTGCGGAAGCTATCCGTACCATACGTAGTACAGTGTAGGTCCAAACAGGAAAACATTTAAAAAAATTATCTTTCCTCTAGTTATCTTTCTTTTAGGCTTAAATGTTACATAAGCGCATACTTACTTCACCCATGGTCCATGACATTGACGGTGGGTCGACCTCCTGGGGAAGAACAATAGATTCAAATAATATATACACACAGAAATCATTTACTCTCATCGTCACGAAAAACTGAACATTCAGGTTACAGAAACGCTCTTTTGACGTGGCATAGAAAAAATATGGATAAAACAGAATAACATACAAACAGAACGGAGTAAGATTCGCGGCAAAAATAATCGATTCATCCAAACATGCTTTAATTCCGTTCGTGGCCCACGGCCCACCCTTCCCAAAAAAAATCAAGTTGACTTATCCATGAACTCTATGTGACCTTAATCGCATATTCATTCATTGAAAAATCATAAGCATTGGACTAACGAATAACAAATCAGGTGACCGTAAACATTGTAAAGCATCAATCGTCCGACAAAAACAAAATTTGCATAATTTGACAGAGCTCTGTCAAACAGAGCAAGTGTAGTCTGTCGCAGAACCCATGTCGGCATGTTTTCCGGGATATTTTTTATACAAAGGAGACAGTATAAAAAGTTCTAGGCTATAGGTTGCAGAAGCAACCTCCGACTACTGAGTAAATTATGATGTCTTACCTGGCACGTAACTCGTACGACACAAATAATTATCGACCTTTGTGATGTCATTATTATGCTGTAACCTGCTCTCGCTACCATGGCAATGGAAGACCTTCTGTGTAGGAGCGTTTTTGGGGCTCGTTATAATAATAAACATCAGGCGGCAAGTCAGATAGACCAGAGTTGATTAAAAAGCGTTTTGCAACTGGTGACCTTTAAACTTCCCCACATAAGCAACAAACCACCTTAGGTAACTTTTTTCCCCGTTTATCGACATAGCAGTGTTTATTAAAACGTTCTGTATAATCAAACTCAAACATCCGTCACAGAGGCATTATGAGAACTCTTCTCAAAAGTTATTACCTGGATTTCATATGAATGCAGAGTAAGCCAGCGGTATCTTCTATAAAAAAGATAAGCGGGTGGATGGCTTTAAACATAAGCGATCCTGCCTTGAAATTTTAGGAAAGGTATTAACGGTAATAAACTCAGATTCATCTGGGAATAAAGTTAACTATTATCGTCATTAATGAGATCACGCCATTACAGAGATATTACGTTGAATCATTTACAGTCACCAACCGATAGTTGCTGTGTATATTTTTATATATCCTCACTCAGCAAATTGGCATATGAATCATAAATACGACTAACCCTCGCTGCGAACATGTAGAAGTTCTTCATGGCGTCCCAAATGTCATCAAAACGAGGCGACCCCGTCATGGAGTGTCCAGTATTGCTAACTTGGCTTTGAAAATTAAAGTTTGATATATTTACCTCTGTGAATATATATGAGAGAGAGAAAACATGTTGGAAACGGAAAATCTGTTAAAATATTTTCATTTACCAATAGCTTCAATGTTAAGGTACATCTGGATATCAGTACCAAAAGTACACCATCATATCCCTTAACTCTGTAGAGCTCTGAACTTTAAAACTATTTGTTAAAGACTACCGTTTATACATAAGAAACCAATACTTAGAATTTCTTATTCCTTACAAGAGACGTTTCGGTTCTGGCATTGCGTTCCAAAAATGGCGGTACGAATCGGGCAAGAAGAATTCGTCAGAGCTTCCACCAATCAAAAGCTTCGGCATTTGATAGCGAGGAAGATAAGCTATTGAAAAAACAAAGCATCAATCATTTCCCATTAAGACACCAAAGTTACAAACTTTTTTAATTAAAAAATGTAAATATTAAATTTTTTTTTGCTGTCACACTTCAGCCATATCTGAAAAAAAAAGAATTTTCTTGGATTTGCCTTTGATAAATTGAATAAAAATTAAGATGACCGTGCATTGTACTATCATTCCGTTATATCTAGGTTTCCAATTCTTAAAACAAATGTAACCGCAGCCATTAGATCCTTAGTTGACAATTTAAAGATTTCAGCTTAACATTAACTAGCCCTTAACAGCACTGGTTTTTGTTAAATTAATCCAAATTAGGCCCTTTGCACAAGCTGTAGCAGTATATAGTTTGACCCAACTGTCCGGTGTTACGCAGTGAAATAAATCTGACGCACCAAAACAAAACTCTCGTATACAAAAGGTAACTGTGCGGAAGTTCCGTGCACATTAATTAATTGTGATAATGCCAAACTCTTCGAAGGGTGAAATTTATATTAAATATTCATATTTAGGAGAGCAATGGACGGAAGTTCATGGGTTCGATTCTCATACAGAGTAAATAGACTCTCTGTGTATTCATGTTCTAGCTCTTTTAACGATTGTTATTCGGAAAGAAAAGCTGGGCTTTATGCGTTTTATATTCTGCTACCGCTGTTGTCGGTAACCTACTTATAATATTCACACAGGAGGACAACGTTGAGAATACAAAGTACTCGTTCATATTAATAGGAACACGTGATCTGCGTTGTGTTCCTATTGGTTGTTCATGATATCTCTTTACCATATGGATCTACGATGCTGGCCAGAAGAGGTACATTTGGGTGGTCAATATCCCCCACCAAGCCCTCATACCAATAATCCGCCAAGGCAAACGACCAGCCACCTAGAGATCGTCTGTGATGGTGGAAGTTCTGGAGAGAGATGAAATACGCTAATTAGTCAGGGGTCATTCAATAAGTTGAAACTGTTATTTTTTTTATCTGATTTAGGAGACAATATATTAGGAGAAACGAAAATGTTTTGTCTCTATGAAGAAAAAGGAAATATAACATTACATTTTTGTCTGTTTGTAGGAAAAAGAAAGACAGTAGCACGTGATGAATATTCGTCTCTTTTTGAGAAATAAAACCCTCGAAAGTGATGTGTTTTGTATATATCTAAAGACAAGAAATTCCGAAGAGAGAAAATTTATTTTTTTTAACTTGTGCCCTTTTGTTAAGAGAAGCAATTGTCCAGTTATTTGTCCAGTTTAATCAGAGACGTGCCGCTATAAATACCGGTGCTGACATTTGGTGTACAACTGGGCAATGATGACCTAAACATCCTAAGATTTGGGGAATGGTCAGCGATGTGTCCTGGGGTGGCTTACTGGACACTGAAGGTCCTGATGAATGTAAAACAAAAATGCATGGAATCAGCTGTTGGTTTGTTGACAGTCCTGCATTTCCGCTGTTCACGCTTGGGTTGTGCTCCAGCAGAGCGTTGGACATCATCCTGAACAATGTGAGTGGTTCCATGTCACCCTGCTAGACACCGCTGTAGACAGGGAAGGCTTCAGATGCTTCGCCATCATGAAAAAAAGCTTGCTATCATAATGTCCTCAAACGTTCGTACCATCAGCATGAATCTGTGGGGACAGTGTTAACAGGATCTTCCAGAGGCCCTGGCGACTGACAGCGTCAAACGCTTTTGTATGGTCCACGAAGGTGGTTTAGACTTTTGGTCCTGACTCTTCTCCTGGGGCAGCAAATATCATATCGGCTGATCAACAGCCTTTCTGGAAACCACATTGTATATTTGGTAGCAGGTGATCGATCAGACAGTACAGTAGTTCTGTTATAGAGAGCAGTAAAATTCCTCTGTGATTATCAAATGCCTGAAAGTTGCAATTTAACTCGAAGAGGTGTGTAATAGACGCATCTCTGAATTCCTGCGGAATAGTTCCTTTATCCCAGAGGAGATGGTATAGCAGAGTGTTTTCATCTAGAAGTGTGAAACACCACCTGCTTTGTATCTCTGCTGGTATGACTTCTGATCCTTGGGCTTTACCGTTACGTACTCTCTAATAACCTTCTCAACCGGATGAGTTTGGATGCCAAATGTTCAGTCATTCAGTGCAGGATCTTGGTCTTCTCCGTGATGAGGGCTGTACCGTAGAATGGGCAAACTCCCTGGTCAATAGATGGCACTGTCGGGGCTCAGCGGAGCCGCTTTCTTTCGTTGTTTAATTGTTTTTAGCGTAGCTCTAGATTGCTTCTGTCTTATTGTTAAGAAAGGAGTAATGCATCTTATGCAGCTGTCTTTGTACAGTTCTGCGTGCATTGATGAAGTCGATCTCCCTAGAGGCAGGCGGTGGGTCATACTGATGGGTGTTTTGACGGCGGAGTTTTTCAGCAAGTATAGCCCTTGTTTCTTCATTGGTCTCATTGAACCGGTCATGCTTCTTGTGGTTTGCAGTTCCCAGTGCAAGGAGCGTACTTGAGTGCACAGGATCACGGAAACGTTCTTATTCTGACTTGGTGCTTCAGGTTTGGAGCAAGCAGAATGATATATGCCTGTCTGCACATGTTTAATTTACGTATTTAAATAAAACATTTCTGTTGCCTCCATTTGTGGCATAACGCAAATATCAAGTATTAAGAAAAGGGTAGTTGATTATATAAAATGACCTTGACCTACCTCCCTTATGTTGAGAATGCTGATGACCTTAGGTGCAATGCCAAACACGCGGAGCGGTATAAAGTCAGCAGCAGCTGTAGTGTATACGGTCCAGCCTCGCTATATACGAAAAATAAAGTAATTTAATTCAAATTTAAATTTATTCAAATTTAATATAATTAATCATTTTGTAATATTATACTGGAATATATCAAATACAATTTATATATATATATATATATATATATATATATATATATATATATATATATATATATATATACTAGTGGTATAAAAGTGCTGAACGAATTCAACAGTGCTCTTTTAGCCTGCAGGATGCTAAGAGCTGATGCACAGTAAAAATGTTCTGAACATTTTCGTTTTAAATTATATATATATATATATATATATATATATATATATATATATATATATACAAACACTGGAGTTATTGATAAGCGAACGAAAAAAAAATACATTATTCAGAGAGGCTCCAGTGTTTAGAGGCAAGTAAGATCACCTACAAGTATTATGAAGCAGATACCCTTTACACAGCAAATTATATTCTTCCATTAATAGTCTCGAAAGCCAAATCCGTACTATTTAAACGAAAGTTTGGTGTGTGCCACATATATGAGCTAGAAATATATGAATCCAAGCCAACTGATGGTTGACTAACTAGTTCGGTCCATCAGAGGGCTGACGGCTCCGCCTTCCGGAAATGTATACCGAAAGTTCCGTTAAAACTAGTGAATCACGGTTGTATATAGAGAAACCTCCGGTAGTCTACCGGCAATGTCAAGTCAATGCCGGGTCAACACCAGAGACTACATTAAAATGGGTTTTCCGTTTGCACGATGCAGGGGCGGATACAGGAATTAAGAATAGGGGGGGGGCTCACTTTGCGAGGCCGTGTAGCAGGTGAGCCGAGGCGCGAAGCGGGGGAGGGGGTAATCGCCCAGGTGTCGAAATTTTTTTGAAAATTTAGGTTGTAATCGTGCAATCTGGGGTCGCTTAAATGCATTATAAGCAAAACATACATTGTAACTGTTCAATACACTTGGTGTACTATGAGTATTTTTCAAAAGATTATTTTATTTTGGTAAAGTCGAAAAGGGGGGGGGAGTCCCCTGCGCCCCCCCCCCCCATCCGCCCCTGGGATCTACAGACCTAATGTGTGCTGTTTATTAACACCAAAATAATGAGCAAACATTCTTCACTGTAGGCGGCATGCCAACACTGATCCAAGAAACATCCCGAGATATGTTGGTAAGGTCCGCCCTAGTGGGCGATATATGAGGTTATATGAGGTGCCTATGACAAACGTAACATTAAAATTCAATCTGCAGACGGACGCTGGCAATATTTGATGTTCAACAACATATATTCAGCCAATATATTATATATATTTTTTTATGTCCAATCAATTTATGAAACTGTGAATAGAAATTCATGTTTTTGATTTGTCAATTGGCCGTACATACATCTGAGGACTGATAGCAACGATCGGTCGAGGTGTTCGATCTTAATTTGGGTGGTAAAGAATCTTTTAAATAAAACTATATGATTGAGATCCAGATTCCATAAAAAATTAAACGATTCTCCTTTAACCGTCCATAAAATGTCATCAAAATTAGCGAAGGTGAAACTGTATCATTGTATTCACGGGGAGTACATTTTTATCCATACACATGTAATAAGTTTTCCGTATGATTGTTTTTTTGTTTCGGTCCACTCTTTATCACAAACGAGGATATATAAACATCACGTTAATTGCAAAAGACATCATATTCCAGTAGACTCAACAGGGAAACACGAACGGTGTGGCGGCAAATTTTACCATTATGCAGTGGATTTTTCTTTGTAATATTTTTAGCACTGTAGGGATATCTGGCGGCTTTAGAAGCAACTACTGACCTTTGACCCTCCGCTGAGGAAAAACCTTGACACCGGCTGTACGAGGTTATCAATTGAGAAGTCCGTGATGCTGTCCATGGCCGCAATCACTGCCTGGATAATGGGTGAAACCGGATTAACATAACATTCAAATATGGATTTTATTAATAAGTTTACTAAATTTTATCAAATTTTGATCTTTACTGCAAACCATGGTCGACAATGCCTTTGTAGTTAACAGGCTCCTCTGGATGAGTATAACTACACAATACTACAGACATACAGTAACTTAGTTAAGGCGTAAAGTCAATACAGTAATTGACTAAATTAGCGCCCCTCTATCGTGAATAAAACGCCCGAACCCATTTACTTAATCTTTCAACACTTTCTTCAGATTACCAAAGCAAAGAGGATTAAATTGAAAGACGCTTGGGCTGGGTGAGGCGAACCTTCCAATTAGCAGCTCTCTTGCTTCGTCGCCATGAGACCTTGCTTCAAAAAGCTATAATAATTGATCATTGATGAAAGTCTCACCGCGACGGAGCGAGGGGATTTCATTGAGGAAGATAGGTCCCGTTGGACTTCCCATACAACCAATATTGCTACCAATATTTAAGGATTCTACTGTCACTAATTGTGCAGAATAATTAACATATGCACATGCGTTAAATTCCAACTTCCGCTTTTGTTATATTTTATAACTGTTATGCGAGTCGTTTGCCAACTAAGGCTTGCGCTTAGCTGCAGTACTGCACGAAAATTCTTCTATCTGATTTTTATATTACAAGATAACGAGGAACCGGAACTACGTTTATGATCACAACCAATCCTTAAAGCCAACACTTATAACATCAACAAATTAAAATTTCTTATGAAAAACCGCTTAGATCTTCTCTATTAACTAGGATAATTATTCACCCATGTGAAATTCTTAGTAATTACCTTGGTCATTGGCAGTCTCATTAGCATGTCTGGGTTTGTGTCATTGGGGTTGTCTATATACCGTCTCCAGGTGTAGGCAATGGCATCATCCTCAGACCTCGAAGAATTGTCCTTCTGCAAAAGGGAGACAAACGTCTACTAATGGATATCTCATCAATAGGGCCAGTCCACGACACTGGCGACATCTGTAGACAAAGATAGACAACAAGTGGTCATAGCCATTATTTGAACAAAGAAATAGGTTCTGTTATTTCTTCTTATCTTTGTTAATTTGTATCTGTTATTTTTCAAATGTAAAACGTAAACAAAACTGTAAAGGCGAGGTTCCTGTCGTATCAGGTTTCATTTTTACAAAGTCCGCCATACTGGCTTACTGGGACAGAAAACAGCTGACCGTTAAGTTAAGATTCCATGAGCATGGCGTGCGGAAATCTTAAATTCTCCATTATCGCCCAGTTCTACGCCAGGTGGAGGGAGAGGGAAAAAGAGGTTCCAATTGATCGCTCGACGATGGCAAACAACTGTTATTCTTTCATCTTAAAGCTATTTTAAAACAGATTCCAAAAAAAGGTTATATGAACTTGGGTTGCCTGGCAGCCAGTAAGAAGATATAACACGTTCTGGAACCGATTTGATTAATCCGGTTTGCATCAAACTTTTAAATCTGTTTGTGTATGAAGATATATAATTTTAGCATTGCTTCTACTCACCACAAAAAATATTGGTTGATTTGGGATTTGTCGAATATAAGCAAAGGCAGTCCCGGTTTCCCTGACAACATGGATCCCCTGCAAGATACGTTGATCCGTCTCAGGATTTGGCGGGCTACAACAAGACCATATATTATAGGCACCTACTCACAAACCAGGTATGTTATACATAAGGTATACATTAGATATAGTGTTTTCTCCTTAAAATATTTCGTTCTGAAGCCGTTTGCTTACTCTTGTGCACAGTGGAAATAAACCTGCATCCGACTCGATCAAAATCACCAAAAAACATAGCTAGCACCCGTATTGCTACAGACCCGCACAACGTCACAAATCAATTTGGCTAAGCCTCCAGCTGGTGTTTCTTCTGTGTTTCTTCTTCTTTGCTTGTTAGTTGTCGCGCATGCGCAAAATTTGCCTCTGTTCACGCAGTCTTGTTATGGTAAACAGATACTTGGATTGTGTTTACTAAAACATAACCATAACAACGTATAAAATAGGTAAAATGGAGAGAAACTTGAATTCAGCAAATTCCATTTAGCTGTTACACTACTGTTCAAATGATGAACCCCCGGAGACTATCGGTATTTCCAGCACTATGTTCTATTATGCGTATATAACTTCATAAATCCCTTCAGAACATTTTAAGATAATAGGATGATCAGATACAATGTACATTTCTTGACTAGCTTGTTATAAAAGAATACAAAAAAGAAGTAATAAATAAATAAATAAATTCATAAAATCGTCAAAAAGGATAATTGTCTATATATTAGTTTTGCAAAGGATCGGTTTATTTCCCGGATTGCTGGCACGTAGAAACACGTGGCTAAAGTTCTTTTTTAATAACTTTGGAACGACCGAGAATGAACTCCAGATTTCATCATTTGAAACAGATGCGCTTGGTGAATAGAATCTTTAACTATAGCATTCGCTTTCTTTATTAATATCTTATGGTAAACTGATTCAAAAGATAGTAAAGAAGTCCGATTATCTTCCCAGCTGTTTTAACAACCCTATTAAGTAACTTCCGTTCCTCGACATTGATGCTTCCATCCAACACAGTGACAGAGAGCGTCAAAACACTCGAGAAAATTGCCCTATAATTTTTCAGGAGCACCAGTAAGCATAGACAAAACCCTATAAGTTTCCTTAAAAAGTACAGCCGCTGTTGGGCCTCTACAACAATTTACATTTTCCTCCCATTTCAAGTTTGATGATAAATGGATACTTAAAAATTTAAAACAGTCAACAAATTCTACCGCAGAACCATTAAGTTCTATGGGCAAGATCTCTGATATTTTACCCCGAAAGTCTATGATCATCTCCTTGCTTTTCTAAACATTCAATTCTAAGTTTTCTTCAGAGCACCATGTAGTTTAATCTTACATTTCATAAAAGGAATTTAAAATTATTTATATTCTATTTTAAAGGAAAGAAGCAATTTTCTGTGTATACATAGAGCTTACAATTGTATTGTTTATATTTGATGAATTAGTGGTCTTTGGTCAAACCCGCCAAAATGAATAATTGTTCACGACACGTATGTTATTGGTTAGCCAGTGCTATAAGCCAGGGGTAATTAACGTAATTTATTTTCAAATATGTTTGTATGACTTTTACGGAATCTTATAAGAACAGATCACGTAGTCGTGACGAACATAATTTTTTTGTTATGGAGATAAAAAAAAATATCAGATTCTGCAACACTAGGCAGCGTGAATGAATAAAGAAGACAGTGGTTTTTTTTTGTTAACAAATAATTATAATTTATTCTTAAAACAATACTAACATTACAATTCACTAAATCAATTCAATTACACAGTATAACAACAGTATAACAGTAAATAAATACAAATACACAGTATAATAAATAAAGTGTACAGTACCTTGATACCACCACTGTCACAGTGACAACAAGTCCTTTAAAACGTGTAATCCAGATGAACAGTTCACATAAATCTCCTCAGAGAATAATAGTCCAATTCAATCACAAAATCAATCTTTTGTAATCCAAAAGTGAAGTTCTTGTGATAATCCAGAAAGCAAACTGGAGACAGGCCTGCATAGAGTTCGTAGATTCCCTGACACTACTGCAATTATCGGATAGGTCCAAAACTGTCTCACACTCTTCCGTGTCCGCTGGAATATTCCTCTCTCTTCTCCTTCGGCTCTAAAACACAGCCCCTATTTATAACTTTTCATCCGAAAATTCTAGAAACTTCCATTACACGAACAATCCAAAGAACCCAACCATACATAATACACACGCCCAACAGAACAATACAAGACACGCGCTCAAAGAGCGCGACCAGCCCAGAATATATCAGATGAGCGCTGTGTCTTTACACGCCAGTGTTCACCTACCACGGAATAAACCGAGCGCTGTGTCTCTACACATCAGAATTCACACGTGGACCGCACCCGGCCAGGCGAGGTTGCTACAGCAACGAACCACGCCCTCGCCACACGAATCAAGTGTTAACAACACTGCTGCGTACTATAAAACAAACATCTGTAACAATGTCCCACTCGCGTGATGTCATTGCTCTAAAGTGCCAAATTGCATCTTATCGCAGGGGTAAATCGTAGTAAATACCGCAAGTGTAGAATGTTGATATAAATCACCGAATCATTTAACCTTGTTTTCAGTATCACTTATGCAATTTCCAGTGCGGACATCACAGCATGTCATGGCACGGAAGGAATACTCGTTCTATGTTCTCGTACCACGAGACCTCACTGTTTTGCCATTACAGAGTCAAACGGATGACTCGGAAAGCTCAATATGATGAACTCTACCCAAACTCTTAAACTTACGCTCCCGAGGCAGCGGAAATCTTGCGCTTCTAAAGAATCAACTGATTTTCACGCTGCCAGCTTTGACCGTTTATGATATATTTAGACACCAGATGGCGGTTCGCTGAAATAAACGTGCGTATGATGTGACAAGCAGCCAATCAGATGCCAATAAACAAACACTCGACAGGCATCCTGGCTCCGCCCATTGCTGCGCTTCAAGCGCCGCTTGATGAGTTTCCGGTCGAATTTAAATTGCTCCCTCTGCATTCTCGCATCATCGACCGATTCGATTATGACATTATGACTGTGTTTGCGTAGCCATGTATCTGTTGTCTGCAGAACTGAAACAAGCCAGCGAGGTGTGCACGCAGCCTTTGTTGTTACGTTTCGTTTGAATTACAGCTCACCGGCCGAGCAAACTATGTGCCCAAGGCCCTAAGCAAACCACGTCAGGGGCAATTCTCTCTGAGCCTGTGGCCTGTTCAGACGGTTACGCGGGGCGATGAGCTGTCACTCAAAACGAAATAAACATGATTGGCTCCGTGTATTCCTCGCTTGGCTTTGTCTTCCAGCACAAGGTCTCATCTGATTGGACAAAAATACAGTGCTCCCCTCTGGTGTAGCAATTCAGGATACGAGGTCATAACAAACAGCGCCTTACGATATAGGTAGTAGCCCTATAGGTAAAGCGCTGTGTAAAGAGCGTATCTTAAACTAAACTACAGTAAAACCTCCGAGTCACGGACACTTACGGAACCGGACATTTCCCCCCGCAATATAGACATCCCTTTATAGGGAGGTTATAAGTTTCGGGACCTACTTTCAAGAGGTTGGCCGTTAGGGGCTATAAATAGGAGGTGCCCTTGGAATTGAGGTGCCCGGAAAGAGAGGTTCCACTGTTTATATATTTAAGAAGGGAATGTTCCTTAACTATACGAGCGCCTCTCTTCTACACCAATTGAAGATGTCAACAAATAACTCTTGACCATTGAGACAAAGTCTGATCTGTAGTCAAGGGATAGTTGGAACTGAAACTGGAAAAAAAAAATAAAGTAATATTAAAAGCCATGATCTTGACCTTGCTTGGTGACCTTTAAAAAATTGGCAACATGTTTTATCAGAAGGGTTATCAGAAGGGTTTGTTTTGGGTAGAAAGGACATCTGGCGGTAGAATGGTGCACTTTGACTAACTTACGTGTCTTGGCGATTGTTGCCTGTGCCGATGTGCAGGAAGCAGGTATCCAGGGTCGGATCCGGCACGTGAGGTACCACCAGGGTCAGCCAGTGCCACCAACGGGGCTGCGTCACTTCCTCCGCTACGTCAAGAAAATAGTTCAAATTATCACCATCAGACGGCGCTGCATCCCGTCCTCTTCACAATACGAAATGCTCGCTTGTGTTTCTCCTATTTTGTATTTGCCTCCGCCAGGAGGGTATGCTTCCATTCCCGTTCGTGCGTGTTTGTGTGTGTAGGGTACATGTGTTTGTGTTACTGTTCACATCATTACTCTAGCAAACAAGAACAGAATCTCATGAAGTACCATTTAGATTTTGGTGTGTGCATCCGGCACATGATCCGGATTCAGGAACGTCAACGAGGAATATTCACAAATGTATGGTCACTTATGTACAAATAAACCTGGAAATATGGGCTGAATAAGTGATTGCAAAAATGGCGGAGGGTTGCATTCATTCGAATACAGTTCTCGTTGTTAACGCTGGAAGTGCGAAATAGCAAACTACGTCAAACTAAGGTTACATGTTAATAGATAAATAAAATGGAGCATACTTGCAGTTTATTAACAAACACACACAAACACGTATAAGCTCTGACCATTCAAACATGCTATATACAACACATTATAATTGAAAAAAAGGATAAGGACGTTTATTTCCTTACTTGTCAGCCATGTTTGTGACGTCAGGTTGAAGAAATAAATCGTGTGATCGGAGAATTCACGTGTTTCCATCAGCCTGTATCCCATGGACGGGTCGGGTCGTCTGATGTAGTCATCCAGAGGTGTCGGCGGCGTGAGCTGCGCCTGTCAAGATGAAAAAATAGGCCTCGTAAAAACAACTACACAAATAAATGTAATCAACTATTATTTGAATGTTACGTCAGTTACACGTATACGTTCATGTGCAAGTATAAGCATGATTTCGCCCACATTGGAAAGCTTAAAGCCAGCTATTCACCTGCCATATTTATAGAATTATTTGATTTTTGGCTTACTCTGGATGCATACTAATAATAAAACGTTGGTGATTCTCACTACGAAAGATTGTTATAGCGCCATTTATTAAACTTTAACTTGGCCCCAGATGTCCTTGTTGAGTGTGTTTGGATGAACTTGGCGGGCCCATACATATTATAAGCACGTGGATATAAACTAATGAACAGCTTGCACACCGTAGGATCGGCGTTTTCTGGCCTTTCTTATAACAGATTCAAGGAATTATCTTCACTTTATAGACGTGGAGTTTCGGGATAGGCCTGTTTAAAAAGTTTCAATTTTAAATATGGTAAAGACACCAGCGCCATCTGTTGTTCATTAATTAAACTACATTAATTTAAATTGGGGGGGGGGGGAGTCTGCGTATTCCGTCAAAAATGGTCATGAATGGATCACAAAGATAGCAGCACCTGCACTGCATCGTATTGATATTAAATTCAAGCTGCTGTTCTATCTTGATCACCAGATGACTTGGATGAGAAAAGTCCCCAATAATACCTTATTTTACATCATCGGCTAGTCCACATCTATTATTTTGTTCATAAATATAATCCTGTTTCTGTTCCATTAAAAAAGGAAAATGTACTGACATGTGAGTACCTTATCTAGTTTCTACAAACTGGGTCAACGAGACCTATTTATTGCATGCGAGGTGCTGTGGACAGATCTCCTGATTTTTAGGTTGACCTGTTACCCGGATTTTAAGGATTCAGCATGTTCCTGTAGTTACAATATTGAAACTTGAACTGCTGCCACTGGATTCATCGGTTAAATTACATAAACATTAACAAATAGTATGTGAATTATCTCACCAACGCTTTTAGTTTAGTTTTGCCGAATACCAAAGTTTCCAAATAAATCATCGCGGCAACCAGAATCTTTAATTCACCTGATTTATACATTATTAAGGTTCTGCGAGTGAGTAAACAGAGTCCACGTGTGTCAGGTGGCGTGCGCGTTATGTTTATGTTTAGCACCATTGATCGCGCCCGGTGTAAGTTAACTTCCAGTTGTGTACAGGAATAAGCAGACGGGTTCAGAACAAAATATAGATAGGTACCATAATACCCTAATGAGAAAAGATTTACTTTAGGTATGTTAAACATAACTGACATGAATAAATTTCATTAAAGTGTCGCACTATGACCTAGAGGATTGGTCAGCTTAAATAAACAAGGGGACGATAAAATGAATTTTATTTCTAAAATAGTAAACCATCACGGACAGAAGGGCAAAATGTAAACTTGTCACCATAATCATGAAGTCGGTCTAATTTGTCAGGGAAATTGGCTCACAAAGAAGAGAAACGTTTACACTAGCGTTTAAATTGTCACCATGCAAGCCGTAAGCGGTAAAGAACATACGTGGGCAATTCGTGGCTACTGTTGACAGTTTACTGTCACGAAGAAATATTCAGTAAAAAGACATTTCTTAGCCGCCACCACCCCTACCCCAAATCAATATTTTTATTTTTATTTTCGAGAAAAAATGTATCGATTTTGTGCTCAAGCTGCTAGGACATTTATTTTTTTTTAAATAAATTTTCAATTACATTCTCTTAGGCATATTCTGCTTTATTGGTTAGCGAGACAATTCTGTCGTCATAATGATTATGAAGTAAGACTTTATACCTAAACCCTAAAAGGAAAAAATACCCCTCACTAAATACCCCGCATTAATTTCTGTTAAAAAAAAGTGCCTGAGATTCCACTCGTTTTTTTTTTTTTTTTTTTCTTTTTCTTTAAATTCTTAAGTATCTAGCGATAGGGAAATTAAAATGTATAAGTTAACTTACCGAAATGACACCGCAAAGCGCGAGGGCCAGTAACACTCGCATGGTAATTTAATTAATTGATCCCCTAAATAAACGATGCAAATTTGTTCAGGTCTGCCCTCCGACTGGGGGTTTGGGAGACACTATCTGATCGTCATAAAACATTTACCAGATGGCGAAATTCACAACACATACCGCGTTTAAACGTAGCTTTGCTTGAATATGTTATTGGTTGCATTACTACATCAGGCGGACTGGAGGGACAGAGCTAAAACTCATTAGAACCCTTACCTCAGCCATAATATTAATTCAAGTCGGGAATAAATTTAATCGAAAATGACACTATTTCTCTGATTTCAACTTGGGAAAATCGGGAGGAATCAGGCCAGACTTTTTATTCACGAACTCTCTTACCTCAAATTTTCTTAAATACAAAAATGAAATTAATTCATTAATTAATTATTTTCACTTAACAACTTATTATATACACGTATATTGTCACCTATACACCGTGAACATCAGCATGACACACATCTGCAGACCTAAAGGAATGAATGTTAAATTTATTCCTGTTTTAACAGTTACTGTGTTTATATTTACCCCGAACTGTAACACTCATATTCTCTTGTTCAGTCTCTCCCTAGCAGTTATAGGGATTTTTGAGTATATATTTTTATCCATATTTTGGTTAAAAAGTATGGGTGCACGTCCATTGCCCCCCCCCCCCCCCCCCGAGTGGCAAACCATCGATTACAAATTTGTTCTTATACTTCTTTCTGCCTGTGTTTGCTCTAGATCTTGAATATGGCCGATTTTCAAGAACTGACCTTTGGGCGCAATATATATTATAGGTCACAGATTTGCACCGGACATGACAATCAAGAATTTCCTTTAAAATGTTTATATTTAACCACTTTAACTTTTCCTTTATGTTAATTATTAGATCAGATGTGTCCTTGCATGAGTAGCCATCTTTGTGTCAGCTGATCGTAGATTTTTGGAGTGTTTACATGACATTATCCAAACAGCAGCTACATGTCAACTTGGCTGTTCTTGCATGTAACCAGTGACATCGACTGCCATATTTGGGGCTGTAACTTTTAGTGTAGATTGATTTCTTTTTTTTTTTTTTCATGCAGGGTTATTCCTTAAACCTTGTTATAAATTATTTCTGCGGCTCAGGTTTTCCTTGCAGCAAGGATTTTCCAAAAAAAAAATAAATATTCCACTGGAAAAACCCACGTTCATTGGGTATTGAACGGACTGTAGTTTCTTATTCACTGCTTCATACCATGCGAGCTTAGATAAATATTTAATGTTTAGTTTATAATTTGTTTGAAATGGAAGTTTGTGAGCACGTGACTTGTCATTCTTGCCGCAAGCAGGGTAAACATTGCCCTGTGCAGAAAATGACTATAACTGTGAAAAGTTTATTTGGACATTGTACCGCGTCAGCATAGAGTATATATAACCCTAATGAGATGCCCGACGCTGAATCCAGGGGTTTCATCAGAGACACACGGGACTGTGATATTTATAGGGTTCAAAGATATAGTGTTATTTCGTCCTTTGATAAACAGTAAAAACGCACCACGCATATAGTATTGGTTTATATAGAACACAGCTGTTTCTTCTCACCTGACGGATCAAGTTGAACTCAACTCGGTGGAAGACATTGGGCGTAAAGTCTGATAAGACTACATTTTTAGTATCGTCTGATTTCCCTCTACATTTAGAACGCGAGGTCGACAAACGCAAACCTTTGAAGCCATTAAACAAGCAATTTTTTCATTTTATTTTTTAAAGATAAGTCATCTTTTCCTTAAGCTGGAGACTGCAAAAAAAACACTGGGCAAAATATTTTGTCACATAGTCCAAGAAAAAAATTTCTTTTTAGTTTCTCATGGAGGTTACCGCCATCATTTGTTCGGTTATGGACTACGGTACTCTTATTTTCTGTCATTTTTTTTTTAATCCTGATGTCTGCAACATCTGTGGGTCGTGGGTTTGTAATTTATCAATACTGCTTGGTCATCACGCCGAGGAGCTAGAATTAATTGATTCTATTACTAACATAAATTTCCAATCATACACACACATACACAAATATATAAATATACACTTTACATTAATAAAGATGTTTGAACTACAGTGATAATGAAACAAATAGAGTATGAGGAGTTAAAGAACAAGCTCGAAACCCCAAAAGGAAATGGTAATATTCAGATATAATAAATGGATGCTTTTATTTACTTTATTTAATTAAAGCAGCGTTCCCTGGCAGTCTACCCATCCGCTGCATCTTGGGAAGGGTAGAGTATCAGGGATGATGTTGACCTCTGTGGAGAAATACAAGCGTTCACTTGGCGCCGTGGAACCGAACAGTCCGGCGAACTCTGCCTGCAGCGACAAGAAAAAAATAGAAATGACAGCATCTTTTACTAATTATGGTCTGACACTGCTTGTATACTGATCACTTTCGTTGACGCTATTGATAACACTATTAGACATCAAACTCTTACCTGCCGTTACTATTTGAATGTATATATAATACATAACTATATATAAACTAATTTAATAAAACAGGCTATGGCCCCCATGCACTGGCCCTCGTTATGCAAAGATAAATTAAAATTATAACGTTGATATAAAGTATAACAAGGGCACCGCAAAGCGGAGCATCCCCGCGAGGGCATGATTAAACGGGTGTATTACCAGTGTGAGAATGAGGAGGGCGCTCTCTGGCCTTGACCTTTGCTCCTGTGACCTCAAGGTTTTTCATCCATGGGTGGGTGAGTCATATGAGCAAGATGAAAGGTTTTAGTCAAACGGTTGGCTTTAAATGGGTCCACAAGCTTTTTCAAGAAGTAGACCATGTGGCCGTGACCTTTGACCCCATGACATGAAAATCAATAGGGTTCTTCATCAATAGATGGGTGAGCCATGTTAAAGATGAAATCTGTTGGTCAAATGGTTTGGCCTAAAATAGGTCCACAAACTTTTCAAGAAGTGGGCCCTGTGGCCATGCCTTTGACCCGGTGACCTCAGAATCGATATTGTTCTTCATCAATGGGTGGATGAGCTATATTTGCAAGATGAAAGGTTTCGGTCAAACGGTTTGGCTTTAAATGGGTCCACAAGCTTTTTTTTTAAGAAGTGGGCTTTGTGGAAGTGTCCTCTGAACCCATGACCTGAAAATTAATAGGATTCTTCGTCCATGGATGTGTGAGCCATATGAGTAAGATGAAAGGTTTTGGTCAAACGGTTTGGCTTTAAATGGGTCCACAAGCTTTTTCAAGAAGTGGGCCCTGTGGCCGTGACCTTTGACCCCGTGACCTCAAAATCGATAGATGTCTTCATCCATGGGTGGGTGAGCCATATCTGCAAGATAAAAGGTTTTGGTCAAAAGGTTTGGCTTTAAATGGGTCCACAAGCTTTTTTTAAGAAGTGGGCTTTGTGGAAGTGACCTCTGAACCCATGACCTGAAAATTAATAGGGTTCTCCGTCCATGGATGTGTGAGCCATATGAGTAAGATGAAAGGTTTTGGTCAAACGGTTTGGCTTTAAATGGGTCCACAAGTTTTTTCAAGAAGTGGGCCCTGTGGCCGTGACCTTTAACCCCGTGACCTCAAAATCGATAGATGTCTTCATCCATGGGTGGGTGTGCCATATTTGCAAGATAATAGGTTTTGGTCAAACGGTTTGGCTCTAAACGGGTACCACAAGCTTTTTCGAGAAGTGGACCTTGTGGCCGTGATCTTTGACCCCATGACCTGATATGTAAGATGAAAGGTTTTGGTCAAATGGTTTGGCTTTAAATGGGTCCACAAGCTTTTTCAAGAGGTGGGCCCTGTGGCCGTGACCTTTGATCCTATGACCACAAAATCGAAAAGTATCTTCATCCATCACTGTAAGAAGAAAGGGTTTTATAAAACGGTTGTTTCTAGATAAACGGGTTGTTCTTTCTTCCCTCACCCGTAGCCTCTTGTAAATGGGTTTTGTTTTATGTATTTCCCGTAAAAACCCCTTTCCCGCGAGTGTGTCATTAATTCGTTATATTAACGCGAGGGTGCACTGCCGGCGTTTGACTGAACACGTCACGCGTGACGTGTATCTTCTTGGCGGCTTCACCAGTGACATGAGGTGTCAGAAAGACCAACAGCAAATTACTATTTTTATGCAGAGAATCCGTCACTCTCAGAAATTCAAGCTTTCAGGTAAGTCAGTTTTGTATCATGATGATCATGGCAATTGCTTGTAAACAGGTGAAACAACTTGGCACATCTACATTTAGTTTTACGCCGTGGAATGTTAGGCGCATGGCGGCGTCTAGTGCAGTGGGATTTTCAAGATGGCGGCCCGGTATGACAAAAGCAGGTGGCTTGGTATGTTTTAGCGATGAAAAGGCTTTTTAACGGATGTCACCTACAAAAGACGATTCCTATATGGTCTGCCGGATGTAAAAATCCGCATTGCATTAGAATCAAGGAGCAACACGACTTTGAAAAGCATTACTCAGCCGGTCTTTAACAGCGCTACCGCCCCCCCCCCCCCCCCGTCCCCGGCATGTAAACAAACGACATTTGCATCCCAAAACGTGTTGTGTCCAAGTTATACGTATACTGGGTACAAGTTATTACCAGCAGACACATGCATGTTTATTTACTCATTCCATAACTGGGCATTTTCGCTATGTACGGATTATATTTTTTGTTGTATTATTATTATTGACAATATTGTTCAGTCCAAATCAGATGCCTGGGATGTCATCCAGGCCACATATATTTAATATTTATATAGTTACAGAATACAGTTAACAAAAGAATAAAAAAAATGCTGAGTCCTTACATAGGAACAGTAACATTAATGAATGTTCATGTCTTCCATAAATTATTTTATGTTCTATTGGATTATATTAAGTGGTGCTATAGGACAACATATTAAAAAAAATGATTTAACCTTTAAGATTTACAAAAAAAATACAAAAATTACTTTTATACATATATTCCATTGCATGTGCTGGTAAACTCAAAATTATTTTTTTTTAAATTAGAATTTACATTGTCAACTCACTTTGTTTTTAAATTATACCCAGCTGATTTTGAAAAGGAGTATCTATTTTAGAGCCTTGTCAGCAGTGTGTTTCATAATGCCTCAATATAAAAATTAGTTTGCAATGGTGATTTCTTACCTACCTCTTCCATGCATATATACAATACCATTATGATGTAGCCTCTGTACATATATGATATGATTAAAAGCTTACAACAGTTTATATAATTTATAAAGGCCAGACAGCAACCTTTATTAATATTTTCACATACTTGGACCAATGATCAACTTCCAGCATAAAAAGTAAAATAAAACAGAACATCCATGCATTTTTTCTGTGACAACTTGTTGAATTTGAAAATTACAACTGTTATGTGCCTCCTGCTAATTCAACAGTTTGTAAGTTCTTCAATTAAATTTCAATTATCTATCACAGAATATGTACAGTACTATACTGAGCACTTTTAAGGTATCATTATAATAAAAAAATAATTCCATTTGATACACATCTATGGGCCTTGTTTTGAGTTTGGTATAGCAACCTTCTTTAT
Source organism: Sipunculus nudus (assembly GCA_026874595.1). NCBI lineage: Eukaryota > Metazoa > Annelida > Sipuncula > Golfingiida > Sipunculidae > Sipunculus > Sipunculus nudus. Next base: position 23,641,593 of record CM049308.1, on the reverse strand, counting down.
GTATAAATGTATCTATCTGTGAGAGAGTAATATTGAATGTCCAACCCATCACTCTTCTTCCAAGTACTGGTACATGCATACATGTTTGAACTAATAAAGTAATATCTGACAGAGAGTACTATCTCCCCATCCTCAAAGTACTAATTTATTAGTGGGAAAAGATAGTATATACACCTACCCGTGTGAAGAAAGTCACATAAGCAGAAAGCACTGTCCAACACTTCAACCTCCCCCCCCCCCCCCCCTCACCTCAACCACTCCATGTATTTGATGTCGAGTGAAGACAGGTACACACACCTATGTGTGTGAGGCCAGTCACATTTGACAGAAAGTACTGTCCAACACCTCAAACCCCCCTCCCCTCACCATCCCCGTCCATTTGATAGAGAGTACTGTCCAACACCTCACTCCCCCCCCCCCCCCCACACACACCCACACACACTATCCATGTATTTGATGTCGAGTGAAGACAGGTACACACACCTATGTGTGTGAGGCCAGTCACATTTGACAGAAAGTACTGTCCAACACCTCAAACCCCCCTCCCCTCACCATCCCCCTCCATTTGATAGAGAGTACTGTCCAACACCTCACTCCCCCCCCCCCCCCACACACACACACACTATCCATGTATTTGATGTCGAGTGAAGACAGGTAAACACACCTATGTGTGTGAGGCCAGTCACATTTGACAGAGAGTACTGTCCAACACCTTGAACCCCCACTCCATGTTTTTGATGTGGAGTGAATACAGGCACACACACCTTTGTGTGTGAGGCTAGTCACATTTGACAGAAAGTATTGTCCAACACCTCAAACCCCCCTCCCCTGACCATCCCCCTCCATTTTTCATAGAGTACTGTCCAACATCTCACCCCCCCCCCCCCCCCAACACACACACTCCATGTATTTGATGTCGAGTGAAGACAGGTACACATACCTATGTGTGTGAGGCCAGTCACATTTGTCAGAGAGTACTGTCCAACACCTCACTCCCCCCCCCCCCCCCCCACACACACACACACTCCATGTATTTGATGTCGAGTGAAGACAGGTACACATACCTATGTGTGTGAGGCCAGTCACATTTGACAGAGAGTACTGTCCAACACCTCACCCCCCCCCCCCCCCACACTCCATGTATTTGATGTCGAGTGAAGACAGGTACACATACCTATGTGTGTTAGGCCAGTCACATTTGACAGAGAGTACTGTCCAACACCTCACTCCCCCCCCCCCACACACACACACACACTCCATGTATTTGATGTCGAGTGAAGACAGGTACACATACTTATGTGTGTGAGGCCAGTCACATTTGTCAGAGAGTACTGTCCAACACCTCACTCCCCCCCCCCCCCAAACACACACACACACTCCATGTATTTGATGTCGAGTGAAGACAGGTACACATACCTATGTGTGTGAGGCCATTCACATTTGTCAGAGAGTACTGTCCAACACCTCACTCCCCCCCCCCCCCACACACACACTCCATGTATTTGATGTCGAGTGAAGACAGGTACACATACTTATGTGTGTGAGGCCAGTCACATTTGACAGAGAGTACTGTCCAACACCTTGAACCCCCACTCCATGTTTTTGATGTGGAGTGAATACAGGCACACACACCTTTGTGTGTGAGGCTAGTCACATTTGACAGAAAGTATTGTCCAACACCTCACTCCCCCCCCCCCCCTCACACACACACACACTCCATGAATTTGATGTCGAGTGAAGACAGGTACACATACCTATGTGTGTGAGGCCAGTCACATTTGTCAGAGAGTACTGTCCAACACCTCACTCCCACCCCCCACCCCCCTCCCCCCCCCACACACACACACTCCATGTATTTGATGTCGAGTGAAGACAGGTACACACGTTTGTGTGAAGCTGGTTACATTCAACAGAGAGACATTGACATTTCCAACACCTCAAACCCCCCCCCCCCCCTCACCACCCCCTCCATGTATTTGATGTCGAGTGAAGATGGGTACACATACATAATAATATGTCAATGTCAATATCTCATATCAGTCTCATACACACAATAAATTGTTTTAAAGCTTATAGGGCAATGCAGTCACTTGTTATTTTAAGCTCAGCTGATTATTAGTCATCTGAGGTATAGTCGTGGTCCATTTCCGTTGTCTGTCTTTCCGTCTGTTTACAGTCCGTTAGACTTGCACATTTTGAAACCGTTAGACCTACAAATCCAAAACTCAGCATACTGTTAGATGTCCCCTGAGTCTCCTACCAAAATTGGTCACTGAGACTAAAAAAAAATTCTTTGTTATCAGCTTTGTGTGTCTAAGTCTTTCTCTCCTATTTTAAATATTAAGTAATTGTAAATGAACTTTTTTATTCTGTAAGCATTGTAGAATTAAGTGAAAATCCTATGTATATACACCAGGGTAGGGTCCAGGTACATGTGACAGTACCTAGGTACAGGAACAGGTATTGAAAAATGGTCAGGTACAGGTTCAGGTACAGGTACAGCAGTTTTGTAAAGTGCCTATAGGTACAGGTACAGGTACTTTTGAATATACCTAGGTACAGATACAAGTACCTGGTCCCAACCCTGGTATGTACACTATAATAATACAGAGATGTTGTAACTCCCATATATTAATGATATATATAAAAAATAGATCAAATTGAACAAAAGTGAAAACTACTGAACTTTCAACAGTGTATCAAAAGGCCAACTAATGATCTTGGTAATAATTCACATCTTATTTTCACAACCTGCTCACATGCTTCAATTTTAACATTAGGAAATGCATGGTTTGGTCACAGAACATTATTTGCAACAATTTCTTACTCATAAATACAAACCCATCATGGACTATATTGCCTTTTCCCCTTTTATCTCCATTTGATATTATTTTAGATTTTTACCTTCAAGTTCAACTTCAGCAGAGCACAGTGACCCTTTGGTCCCTTGATTTTAATTACTTACCAGTGTAATATATGTGTGGTATCATATATAGGCAGATTCAGAATTTTACTGGAAACAGAAGTGGTACAGTCAAGAATAAAGGTGCTCACCTCGAAAAGGAGAGAGGAACCAGGAGACACTCCCTCTTTGTTCGAGTTGCATGTTTTAATGATCAAATATTAATCTTTTCAGGTGCCCATTCAGGAAAGGATATAAAAGAATAATGACTGCCCTGTTACATCAGTATCCTCATATAGGAAAATATGTAAGTACTTTCTGTTAAGATCAACGGGTTGTAGCCTGTACAATACTTTAGAATTATTTTAATTTTAAAACATATCTAAAAAAGAAATATGACAATGACAGTCTGATACCTGAAGTAAGTGATGTTGGTGGAAATAATAACTATAAGCAATCACAAATATATTTCTGTTGGTACACTAGAATGGTTTTTGTTTTCACTTGTTAATTGTTATTTATTTTGAATTATTACCTGCAGGGTAAACAAATGTTAGCAAAAGGTGGATTTAGAAGAGTCGGTTCAAGTATTATTATTTATTTGAGTGATTTCTGTGTAGTATTTATATTCCTGGAAGGAACCCCTTCCCAGCATGATGAAAGCAATAAGAATACCACTTACTGACACTCCAGATGCTGCTCACACGAAAGCAAAGTATGGGAGATGAGGAAAGAGTGGGCAAAAGAGGAAGAACTTGACCAGTATAGATGAGGAAACACCACAAAAAAGGACAAGACCGACAATTCAGGTCAGGTTTTAGCTCAGCTGACTGAAAGTCAACTTAGGTGTAAGAGTGGCGCATTGTCCGTCGTCAGTCCAGCTACAAAATGTAACCGCTAATCGTGGAAACTTGTTACTTAAAATCCAAGTAGGTTTATAAAAAATATTCTTGGAAACATGAAAATAAGTCACTGCAACCTATTTCCTTCAAGCAGTTACCCCCCCCCCCCCTTCCCCACAATAATAGAAAATTTGGTAGAAAACCTCCAGTATATTGATAATGTATTCATGGATTGCCATGAATCTTGCCTTGAATGTTAACAACAACTAGATTTGTCAGTTCCCTAAAACTGGTGGCACAACCTGTATTTTTCATAATTTTTACAATTCTTTAGCTCAGCTGACTAAAAGTCATCTGAACTATAACAAACACTCTTTGTCCGTCCGTTAATAAGGCACAAATCGTAACTGCTGGACCTACAATCTTATATTTGACATCCAGGGAGGTCCATGAAAAATCTCCATAGAAACCTGAAATTAGATCTCTGTTACCCATATCCTTTGAGCTATGGGACTCTTACATACCCCCCAGAATAATGAAAAAATTGATACAAAAGCTCCAGTTTCTGAATAACTAATGCATTGATCTCCATGATTCTTTGCATGCTTATTGGTCATGGAATGTTTCTTCAGTTCCTAAGATTGATGGTGCCACCTGTATTTTTTATGCATTTTTTCCTTTATTTTCAGAATGCCAAATTATGTTGATACTATCAGATTCGCAACTGTGGTTTCAACTGTGTCCTTTGTATTTATTAGGGCCCCGCTTGAGAAAGGAGATGCCCTATATTAATCACCCTGTCCGTCCATCTGTTCATCTTTCTGTATGTCTGTCAAATTTGTTTCCTGGTGATAACTCCAGTTTGGATATGGATTTCAAATTTGACCTATAGTTCACCAATCTCTAACGCATGAAGTCAAGGTCACATGACCTACACTTTTAAAAAGATTGTGGATGTATTTTGTGCCAAACTTTCCATTTCAAACTTGCCAATAGGGGAAGTTTTCTCTTGATTTTCGAGTCTCTAGGTTAAAGTTCAAAGTCACAGAACTCATCAATTGATATATTAGTTTATGAATGATAACTCAAGTATGGGTAGACAGGTTGGCTTCAAACTGATCATAGTTATCTATATATATATCTGACACCCATATTTTGAAAAGCTCATAAACATATTTTTATAGACAAATTGACCTGAGCATCAAGACCCATGGTCCCCAGTTTTGTGAACAAACTCAGATTTGATGTCTTCAGTGAATAAGGTAGACACCAAGGGTGACTAAGATGTTAAATATAAATCTGAGTGACAGTCATCTGTTATCTGTGGAAGACGTTTTCATCACTGAAGGCTGCTATGAATAAGGATATATTTATATAATGAGTAACTTACGCGATGGAGCATTCAAAAAGGTAAACAAAGCAGCTTGTGACCTGTTGTGACAAATAGGGTGGTGGACCTGCTGAAGCTGCAATGTATACAGTTTAAGTAATGCAGGACACATGTCCAGATATAGATTCGAGGCCAAAAGTGTCATTTATTTCACAGTGCAAATGCAATTATTACATATTTTGCTTGTTTTAACATGCTTGTCAAATTTAGTTTATGCTCATTTGATTTTTTACAGCATTTTATACCAGCTAATGAATTAATGTTTATTATTATATTTTGGTCCATGTCCAGTATTCTATATTTTACAGGGTTTAATAAGTTCTCTGTGTATTTTTACATGCATATTCAAATCACTTAGTAGAAATACTGAAACTTTCACAAATATGTGATTATGAGTCTCCCACAACTTTCATGTAGTCCATGAAGGTGCACAGTCAACACAATCACTTGGAAATTATGCCACTGTTCTCAGAGTCAGTTTCAGCTGAGCTCTGGGACCCCTAGGTCCCTTGTTCGTTCTGTTCAATCTAGAGCTGTATTATAATTTAAAGTAACTGACAATAAACATTATAAAGCAGCATACAATTACAGCTATAAGAGCATCCATTTTAATCACTTATTGGCTATTTTGATAATTCTCTTGAGTATTTCTATGGTATTTCCATTACAGGATGTCACATCACCTTTCTCCACCATCAAGGAAGACAGCAAGGGCCAGTTCCAGCTGAAAGTGGATGAGCAACTTGTTACTGAAGGGGCAGAAAAGTAGTTTTCACTAGTCCTGGCAGCATGGTTCACAACCTTTGGGTATAGCATCAGTTACGCTCAGAGGTTGCAAAAGACATGTTTGTTTATAGAAAAGTATGCCATTGGCAAAGAGGATACAAAAGTGACCACTACAGTCGACACCTGGGCATCAAAACTTAACATTTCATATTGTGATTTAAGACCATTTTGTTTGCAAAGACTTTGGGAACCAAATATTAATATACAATGCTAGTTCTTGTTAAATTTAAGCTTGTTGTGCATTTGAGTGTATCAATGAGATATTTTATTTTAAAAGTCAAATTGTAATTTATGTTAAATTACTTCAAAGTTTACAATTAAGATTTTCAACTGCATTAAGTAACCATATTTATATTACATTTTTAGCTCAGCTGACTACAAGTAATCTGAGCTACAGTAATGGTCCGTTGTCCGTCAGCCTGTCCTTTTAGACTGGCATGTTGTGAAACCATCAGACCAACGAATAAAAAATTCAGCATACTGTTAGATGTTCCCAAGACCCCCTACCAAACCCTACACTGGGTCATTGCAGGTTTGTTCCTTCGAGAAATTAAGGTAAAACCTGAATTTTCAATTAAAAACCTATTATTAAACACTTTCAGGACTGCCTAATATCACTTTCCTTTCCTTAATATTTACTATAATTATTTCTATCTATAGTTCCTATGTACATGCCAGAAATTAGGTCAGTATTATGTAATTTGTGAAACTTATGGGCCAAAACATAATGCACTTTGTAAAACAATAGGGAAAGAAAGCTGAATCCCTTCACATGATAATTGTTGAAGCTAAAGCATTTTTTCCAGTTATATGGCTTTATTCAATAAAAATTTTATTGAATACCTAAAATTAGACTTGATTTTTTTTAAATTTTATGTTATTGGCATAAATATAAAATTAGTACCTTAAATTTTGGCCAACATTGACCATTGCATTTTTTTACATTTGATTTAATATTCACAGCAGGTAAACATAAGAATTTAACCTGAAATTTGAAAGTAAAGTTTAAAAAATAAATATACTAGTTATTGAAGTTTTCTACAGAGGCTCTTTTGTAATGATTTGCATTGTCGAGATCCACTTCTGGTGGATCAGCCCTGCCTGGGTAACCTTATCAGTGATGCAACGCTAGTCGATCACCCCTGCTGTCACAGGTGTACATTTATTCTTATGGCACCTCTCCCTCCCCCTCTCCTAGTGTATTGCAATAACTGTATTTCTTTAATTGTGAAGCTGTTTATATTCCAGTGTACAAAACTTTTCTTGAAATAATTATTCAAAGAGTAATCTAGTTGATGTCGTGTTGTGGTAATGTGGCATCTCCTTTTAAATAATTTTAGCGAATTAAAATATTATTAAACCCATCAGTAGGCATAATTTGGATAATATGTGAGCCAAATCATGGATAAGTGAAGGTGCAACTTAAAATTGTGAATTCTAAATCGTGTTATTTTCAAATTTTTATTGTTTTTCAAATTTAAGAAATATATATCATAAAAATAGATCTGTGTACATACTGTGATGTTACCTGACCAAATAAGCTATAACTTTTGATGCAGTTTGTGAATTATGAATCAACTTAGATATTCAGATATATATGTTATACGGTGAATGCATAGTAAAATTTATAAACTTGAAAAAAAATTGATGTTATTAAAAAGATGAAGATCTAGTGCAAACATTTGTTCATTATTTTCCTGCTTCAATGGAATGGGAATTAAAGTGATTTGATTCTTTTTCCATTTTTTTTACCTGTTTTTAAATATTTAATTATTATAAATAACCTTTTTTTCTGTAAACACATTTGACTTAAATTTTATATCCTGTAAGAAGTATATTCAATGGAAATTGTTACTCCCCTCATCACCCCCCCCCCCTCCTTTGTCATCACTTTGTCCCTGCACCTGAGCACTTTGGACAATAGTTTTATTTGCAAGTGCACAACTTTTATAAAATAATGAAAATGTATACAGAGGTGTTACACCAACCATCAAGTCCTTCCACCTATGGAGTGTTAATGTTATGGGAACTGTAAACATTGGATAAAATAGAGAACAAATTGGTTTTATAAAAAAATAGAATCTAATTGAACAAATGTGTAAACTGCTGAACTGTCAACAGCTTATCAAAAAGCCAATCAGTGGTCATGGTAATAATATAGATCTTTATTCACAAACTGCATACATTCTTAAAATTAGGAAACACATGGTAAGATAAAAAAATATTATTTGCAACAGTTTCTTCGACCAATCATGGCCTATATTACCACTTCTTCTCAGATTTTATCTCAATTTGTTTTTATTTTATATTTTAACGTTCAAGGTCAACTTCGGCTGAGCACAGTGACCCATGGGTCAAAGTTTAAAGCCATTATAAAAAACTATGTTTCAAAAGATAGAGTAACCAGGTTTCATAAAATTATTTCACATGAATAACATATAATGAATTATATGTTTTTTTACATTTAAGCATTGTCTTCACATTATTAAAAGTATGAAATATGTTGAACAACATATCTTAAATTCTAATATTCAGAAACAAGAACCTGGTTTTTAAATGTACAATTTTACACCTATTATCATTTTCTTATATAGGTCAAGGATAAATAAAAGATTTTATTTGATTTATTATCTGACAGAAAAGGCTTATTATATGTGCAAAGTGGCTTGCAACTTAAGATGCTAAGAAAGTGGATAACAAAACGAGCTATTCTGCAAATTATACATCATTTCATGTAAGACATATGTGTTTTGATGTCATTTTAATACAAGAAAGTTTTGATGTTACTATCTGTTTATAAATTATTATAGTTTGAATTCAGGCAGTGTCTAATTCGATCCCCCATCCCCCTAAATAATACCAGTAATGAGGAATTTGTTACATTTTCAGACAATTTTTAATGGATATCCTGTGACATGAAGTGCTGATATATTTTATGGGCTTTCTATTAAGCGTAATTCTCAGTTGTGATTTCTATATATCATTTATGTTATCTTTTGATTAATCTTATGTGCAAACATATTGTAATTGTTTGTATAGGTGTTTGTGTTTCAGTTAAGTCTGGCAAGATTTTTAATATTTCAAAACAGCATCTTGTAGGACTTCTAAGAATGTTGTTCTTAAGTCGAATTAGCATGAGCGGCAATTGTTTATGTTATACTCATGTAAAGTTTTAATATCAAATAAATAGATCTGGATTTCTGCAAATTATTGTTTCCTTGTTTTATTTTACAGATTATGCACAGTTACCCTAGAAGACAATATGTACTGCGTGATATGACCTATAGATTTCTTGTTTGTCCTATAAACAAAATCTTTCAAAAGGGTTTTTTTTTTCATGGCCCTATAAAGGTTATTTGGTTTGATGTAATTTAAATAAAACCTTTAAAGGGTTTTAAAAAAAACCTATTAAAGGTTTTTCGGAAATGGGTTTTCTCAAAAAAAACATTTAAGGGTTTCTGTATTTGGACACGATAAAAACCTTTTTATTACCCTTTAGAAAACCTTTTCTTTTTACAGTGATGCGTGGGTGAGCTATATGTGCAAGATGAAATATTTTGGTCTAACGGTTTGGCTTTAAATGGGTCCACAACCTTTTTCAAGAAGTGGGCCCTGAGGCCGTGACCTTTGACCCCATGACTTCAAAATCGATAGGGTTCTTCATCTATGGATGGGTGAGCCATATGTGCAAGATGAAGGTTTTGGTCAAAAGGTTTGGCTTGAAATCGATCCACAAGCCAATTCCGGACGGAAAGTCGGACGGACGCACGAACGGAGGCGTTAAGGCGGTTTCACACCGGATGCGCCCGAACGAATATGACACGAACGAATATTTCTGTCGTTCCGACTAAAATCCTGTCGCATCCGAAATTTCATTCACACCAAAGCCGAACTATATTTTTGGTTTCCGACCTAGGAATTGTCGTCTCCGAAATTCGTATTGGACAGGTACATGAGAAATAAATCGGATGCACTACAATATAGGCTTTATTGCCACATATATATATATAAATATATATATATATATATAGAGAGAGAGAGAGAGAGAGAGACCTATACAGAAAAATGTCGAATATTTTTTTGAACCTGTTAATTGATTTTCTAATTAATTTTGTAATTAATCATATTTAATAATAAAGTTTATCTCTGAGTGTAATGAATGTATAATTGAGTTCACCGGTGAAATATATTTATACCACTGACTGTTCCCAGATTACCTTTTCGACATGCCTTTAAAATAAATGTGCAACCTGTTGTTTCAACAGAACAGATTCCATTGTAACTCCTGCATTTCAGGTTAAATCAAAGTTTGAATCACTATTTTAGTTTGAATTATATTTGAATTTAAAATTTACCAATATGATTTAGAATGGTCTTGCCAAAGCTTTAAAACTTCAGTTAATATGCAAAACTTTTAACACAAAATAATACTTTTGTTATAATAAAAATGACACATGAAAAAATTAGTGTTTCATGATTTTTTTCATAATTTATCACGGAACATTTATTTTCGGGGGAGGGGTTGGGTAACAAAGAACAAGTCCTGGATAACGTTGCTTATTAGTGTACATATCGCTTATACGACTGACTTATATTCAGGGGCGTTAATATAGGGGGGGGGGGGCTAGGGGGATGATCAATGTAATCATCCCTCCCCCCTCCTTTCACAGAATAACTGTAATATATTGCAAATAATATATTAACAATTATAATTTACCATGAAATATTATATCTTAACCTGGTTTAATGGACTTTTTTGTCCTCGATTGTAAATAAGTGGTCAAACGGCGATTGAAATCCCTTATGATTAAAATATTATTCCCCCCTTAGGAAATATACATATTTCATAAAAAGTAATATGAGATTTTTTTTAATGGAAAAATCATTGAGCAAAAAAAGTTATAAATATCTGTTTAAATCAAATAAATTTAATTGATATAGAAATAATCCCTCTTTTTATATTTTTCTTTTATCAATGCATAATTCTGGAACAGTGGACAAGGAGACAACATTTCTTCGTTGTACAGTATTATATATCAAATATGTAACGTACAAATGTCAAAGCCTGCATATAAATGTTCCAGCTCTTTTGTGTTGAAGATGAAAAGAAGCTATTCTTGTCCGATGCGAAAGACAAAAAATAGAACATGTTCGTACAGCAAATTTTCGTTCGGACGTAAAATTCGTTCGGACACATCCGGTGTGAAACCGCCTTTACTATATCCCCTTCGCAACTTCTTTGCGAAGGGATAATTATTAAATAATATATATAAATATATTTATACATATATACATATATATTGCCTGTAGGTACCATTTTTGTTATTATAGTTACTTTTGGTACTTTGGTTCAATGGCATTGTGAGACCTTGGGCGTCTCTGACTGTAAAAGGCCAAGCAGCCATGGGTTACCGGTTTTTATTAAAACATATCTTAAGATAAAACCTGAAGATATAAACTGAACTATTGATATCGTCCGAGAGCCAGATATGACCCAGCCACGTCTATGCTACACTTGAAACATGCCATTGTAATCCCAATGGAATCTATGTAACTGTTAACACACTCTGTGGCTGCATCAAAGATCCTTAATACAAATGAATATTTAATTATTATATAAACAAACACAGAGTGATCCAGGCGACTTCCAAAATTTAATTCGGATTTAACCTGATCCTTCACAAAATTCATCGAAATCACTACGTAGCTTCTTGGAGCAAATTAAGTTTCTTACCTAAAAAGGAACCAACTATGAAACTAACTAACCAACCAACAAACAGCAGTGAAAGTATTATACTGTGTTCACATGATTTCACGAACCTCAATGTAGAAAGCTCGCCAGCCAGAGGACGGTTTAGGAATGGTCACAGAATATTGAAAAATGTCATCCCTCTGCAATCATATAAAATCAAAATTTAAAATATCACTTTTCTTCATCAAATATATGTGGTAACCGGAACAGCTGAATACAACATATGTTTCACTAAATGATATGAACGTTACTGAGAAATTTAAAAAAGATTAATGTTCCGTTTTCATATAACTCTAATTGAAGAAACCCCTCCATCAAATTTTTTCTCTTAGCAAAAACTTTAAACGGTCTTTGTGTCTGCGTCTAGTTTTTATAGGTTCATACCATGCCCATCGGAAGAATTTTTTTTTTTACATTAAGAAGAAGATTGTTTGTATCCCATTTTTTCGATGTCAAACATGAATTCAAGTTATTATCATCAAATGCAGGTAAATATAATCATGAGGAGTACCCTTCGCAATTTAATCAAAGTCATCCTATTTATTTGACCGATAATTTAGATAACCGGTAATTTGATTAAATGTAATCAACGAAATAGAGATATGTTTTTATGGCAGCTGGTACCAACCTACCGTGACAGTGGTCGCGTTCCAGACGACCCCGGTCTCTGTTGGCGGCAATCCAGCCATGCGACGGAAGTCTCGTCTAATAGATAGTTAAGTTGAAATTTAATATAATATAATTTAATATAATATAATATAATATATAACATAATATTATATAGTTTAATATACTTTTATATAATATTTTATATTATAGTTTAATATAACAAAATATAATAAAGTTGAATATAATATAATATAGTAGAATATAATGTTATATAATATAGTTTGATATAATATAATATAATATAATATAATATAGTTTAATATGTTGTTATATAATATAGTTAAATATAATATAATTTAATTTATTCACATGTCATACAAGATCATATTTTTTAATCTTAAGTATTTATTGACAGTTTGATTTATAACATTACGTGATGTGGAATATAACATTACGTAACATAACATGATATTATGACATGATATATAATAATAAAATATAATATAATATCAATTTTTTAATTTTATTTTTTATATAACATGACGAAGTCAATAATCATTGTTATTAATGTAATCAATATAAGTTAACATAAATTGAATTAACTATTCCACCTTATAATATTAGTTCACATTATAATTCTTGTTTTGTCTGTTGATTAAAGGGAAGGGTTTTCGTTGTATATTTATATTTATTGTCTTATGCCTTACACAATGTATTCTCCGTTCTATATTCTTCTATTGTAAACAAGACGTGATTAAGCAAACTTCAGTATTTTGATCGCAAGCTGCTCATGACTGTGAGATCAAAATCGTTTGCTGAAATCTGATTGGTTATTGTGACTTTGCATCAGAGGAAGGTCCAGTCACCTGACAGTGCTGATACTGTTGGCCACCCAGGCCCTGATAGCTACTGGCACCTCACTCACGGTGGCCGTCACAGTGCCATCAGTAGCTGTCTACAATAAATTATCAACTCATTGTCATCCCCCGACCTGTCTCTCTCTCTCTCTCTCTCTCTCTCTCTCTCTCTCTCTCTCGTTTATTATACAATTGACAAAGCAATTGTAACAGACAAAGTAACAATACGAAGAGAGCTCACTCAGTGTGCGAGCAAGATTAGAAAATTATAATCCAAAGCACATACTGTAATTTTTTTTCAATATTTACTGTAACCTCGTTCTTTTCTTATCATATTTATTATTATTATTATTATTATTATTATTATTATTATTATTATTATTATTATTATTTATTAATTATTAATTATTATTAATATTTAGTTTCAATAATTGACTTATTTCTAATGAAGCTATAGGTAAATGCAAAGCTTTCTTTTTTATGTTACATCTTACATGAACACAATTGTTATTCTTAATTATAACTTATTTATTCTTTATATATGAACTGTATACTACAAATACTTACTTCACTATGAGTCCAGGTCATCGTTGGATATGGCTGATCCTAAAGATAAAAAATGTTATTATTTAATATTTAAGAATAGGACCTTGTACATTGTAGGACCACTTAAGTTAAAGTTATATATTATTTTTTTTTTGTAATTGTGACTATGACCCACAACAGACCAACGGGAAAAGGTCACACTAAAGAACATAGAAAATACCTCAAGTGTGTGCCACAGAAATTACATTTAACTTGACTGTAATACACGTATAAAGGTCTACACCATTTTCGAAAATTTAGATATTAATCATATGACTTAAGCTTGAACAGATATGATTAATACATTTATACTGACATAGGTCTACCCTCCTCTGCATTTGCATGAACTCTATACATGTGTATAAAAACAGATTTATAAGTTCAAAACCATTTTTTTTTTCAAATAGTCCCCTACCATTTACTAAAGCTGCATTTATTCAGAGCAGATCAGCACAGAATATATGTGACCTTTTGATTATTATAAAAAAAGACATTTATAGACTGGTCACAGTTTCAATTATGACAATCAATCAGAACTATGCAAAACATTCAATGCGGGTGTTCTCTAAATGAATCCAGAGCAGTTGCAAGTGAAGGTTCCTGTCTTGGCTTTCTTTCTAATTATAAATAATAAGCAAGCAACATCTACTCATTTCGGACATTAGAATTTGAATAAAAAGCATACTAGTATGTATTAGTATAAGACTGGCTTACCCTTGCAGCGAACAAATAAAAGTTCTTCATCGCGTCCCAGATGCTATCAAAGTGATGTGAACACGCGGTGCAATGCCCGGTGTTCTCAACCATCCTTCAAAAGAAAATGTTAAACATTCTTTTTTTTTTTCATTGTTGCCGATGCTTTAATAAAGTTTGTTAAATACTGTCATTTATAAAATTTATAAATCTTTAACGATCTCACCATATTGAAATTTTCCCTGTGCGTTTGGATTACCTGGACTGGGACTTGGATTCGGTAGTGATGTGCCATTTAATCGATTTAAACGATGTTTGGTATACGCTCCCGAGGCAGCGGAAATCTTGCGCTTCTAAAGAAGCTACTGATTTTTCCGCTGACTGCTTTGACCCTTCATTATAAATTTAAACACCAGGTGGTGCACATGGGCCTGCCTGCTTAAAAACTGCTGATGTGACTATCAGCCAACCAAATGCAAGTCAACAAACACTCGACAGGCATCAGGCTCCGCCCAGAAACCACGTGTAGGGCAATTCTCTCTGAGCCTGTGGCCTGTTCAAACGGTCGCCGGGGCGATGAGCTGTCACCCAAAACGAAATGAACTACATTGGCTTCGTGTATTCCTCGCTTGGCTGGTAAACCGTTTTGCTTCCAGCACAGGGTCTCATCTGATTGGACCAAAATACAGTGCTCCCCTCTGGTGTAGAGATTCAGGATACAAGGTCATAACAAACAGCGCTTACGAAATAGGCAGTTGGCCTATGGGTAAAGCGCTGTGTAAAGAGCGGTAGTTTTCTTTCATAATTGATTAAATCGATTGCATTTTTGCATAACCGATCATAATTTATGATGTGTGCACATCCAAAAACGTCATATTATCAAGTAAAGTTATTCTTATTATGTCAGAGATATAAGAATGATAGGGCACTATACAACAAACAATATAATTGTTAATGCTTATGCAACGATAAAGTATCAACAACACGAGCCTTACCTTGACCTTCCAGCGTGATGTTCAAGTTAAACCGAATATCAATATTTAAGGTATAATTCTATAATATTTATTCAAGATAACATAGAAGGTAATGAAATAATCGATTAATAATTAACCACCGGTCTTTTTTATTTCAATCATTACATATGAATTTGCAAACAATTGCAACTATAATTTAGTATATCAGGATTGAAAGGTAAAAGGCATGGAATACTGATAGCTGGTTCCCTTTTACAGTTTAATTTAAAGTTTGATCATTTGAATCTATGGATTTACTGAATCCGATTTAACTCGCCCCAGGAGATCAATGCAAGGGTATAGCTAATCGAGTCTATATAAACTACCAAAAAAAATATATTTATGTATGAATGTATGCACTCTTCCGTACTTGTACCCAACCAAACTGACGTTTTTTATGCAAGTGCTTACAATGTATGGAATTAAGATATTAAATTTAGATACTGGAATCCCATAAATAATATATATATATATATATATATATATATATATATATATATATATATATATATAGGCCTACACGTGTGTGTATATATATATGTGTAGGAATTGTTGAAGTCAAAATCTGACACTCAGAATGCACCGGCTTCTTATACACCAGCGGCGTAGATACAAATGTAGTGAAGAGGACAATGTAGACCGCTTTGGATAAGAATAGTTTCAAGGCAAATCACATAAAAATAGGTGTTTTATGGAATAAGTATTATTTTGTAAATATCGATGTGCATGTGATATGTAAAGATAAGGTGTTTGCTTGTAATGTAACAAATTTTGATTTAGTAAGTTGAGACAAGTAGTTCCGGCCCTCCAACAGTACCCAAAAAGAAGAGATTCGTTTCGAGTAGAAACGACCTCTTGCGAAAGGGTGATTGTTAGTCTTGTTTCACATTGGTTTTTAGCATGGTGGGAAACATGGAGGTAGGCTACACAGACACGGATTGACAGATACATAAATTATGATTATAACCGGGATGTGACATTATCCGGGCTTCAACATCGATGTGCTTTTGAGTCCTAGAAGAGCGTAATGTCTCGTATGATATTAAATAAATCGTCAGTAAACAGGAAACAGGAACGTTTATGAATGTACTTGTTTGTTCTTTTACTTACCAAAGCGTTTTAGGCTCCAACACATCATTCCAGAAATGGCGGTAAGAGTCAGGAAGGAAAAACTCGTCGGATGAGCCGCCGACCATGAACTTGGGCATGGTGAGACGAGATAAATAACCTGAGAACAATAAAACTCACTGTGGTTATTATAGTTACATAAGCTGCTTCTAGATGGCGCTACTGTACCCCTTCCACGCGTTACGTGTCCGATGTACAAGTATGCTTGACGTTTTCCATTTCATAAGGTTTCAGTTCGAATATCAAATGCTGTAAGTGTCTGATTAAAAAAAAACTAAATAATATAAGCCCTCTTTATATCAAATTTTAACATTTCAAATTCTACTCCAAGGTGATTATGACCTGTTTAATCCTGAAATCTATGTTTATATCTAAATCTAATATTTAAAGAATGTACCATTTCGTTATGGTTTGTTGTAAAGGTTCCCAGAGCCCCTTTACTGCCAATCGGGCAACATACTTTCGGTATGTTGTTTGGTAGGGCTACCTCAGTAATCGATCAGTTATGACCGACTCAGTTATTGAAAGATTTGTAAAGGATAACTGGGATTATCGATGGCTCTGAAAATGTTCCATATTAAGTAATACAACTGTTTCTTTTTTAGGGGAGGGGGTTGTGGAGGTAACCGCCTCCATTTTTTATGCTGACTTATCTTATACTTAGTCTAAGTATTTACATCTGCAAAGTTTTTGGTTTGGGACTACGTGACACAGCGGTAGCACTTGCTTCCTGTCATTGTATTTTTATATCCTGGTGCCACCCAGGTCCGGTGTCTACCGCACCCGCAGTTCCTGGGTGTGTTATCTTCCCAATTGCTGTTTGTGAGTGATACACGGCTGTGGGGTACAGCCTTCCCATTAATCCTGCAGAGCCCTAGGTGGGGCCGACCGTGAACATCTCACCGCTCCTCGGCTTAGATTTGACCTCACGACCTCCCGGCTTTGAGTCCTTTGCTCTATCCCCTGAGCCACAGAAACCGGTTACAACTGTTATTTGTTGGTCCACGATACCGTTGCTGCCAGGCAGTTATATTTACATTCCTCCGCCTGGAGGGTATTGTGTTATTCCCTTGGTTCGTTGGTTGGTTTGTCTGTTAGCAAACTTGAATAATAATTTTGTTTACGGTTATGGTGACATAAAGGAAACATCAAATAACTTTGGCAATCCGTTCACCGTAAAATATATAATTTTTTTCACAGGATTATATACCATCGTAGCACAGGTTGATGCTTTTGTCCATGGAGAGACCGCTCCATTCAGGGTCAGCATTTGCTAAGCAACTGACCAGGTGAATCCGTGTTTCAACTCTACACATCTCAGTTTTGTGTAAATCTGCAAGACTCTCTTTTTATAAAAGAGCTGGAGAGGAGAGGGGTTCAAAGGTCAGACTAGAGCATGATGGCGGGTACGCTGGTCGTGTGGGCCATATGAGAAACTGTGCTACCCAGAACGGAATTAAAATCAAATGTTACAGGTTTATTACCTTGTCAGTGTGTATATATAAGCAATCAAACAACCTTCTCCAAAATAATATTAATAATTCAACATTTCTTCAGATAGCTTGTCATATTGTTGAGTAAAATAACGTAACGCATTCACTTAATATAGGGGTCAACAATTGACGCTAGCAGTGGCACATTGGGATGGTCCACATCTCCCAGCAGACCTTCGTTATAATAATCATTCAGAGCAAACGACCAGCCACCCAGGGACTGCCGATGGTGGTGAAAATTCTACAAAGACAAAGATACTAATAAATAGATAAAGTATTTTCTATCCACACTAAAATTTAGCTTATAGTTTTATATAAAAAAAAACAGAATTTTTTTCCTGGATGAATTTGGTTTATGGTTCACGAATTTTAAAGTTCATAGTTTGGCCAGGACTAGTTCCAGTGTACTGGTATCAGAATAAAATGAAACGATCTTTAGATACCCCGGTATAATTACTGATTTATTCTGTTACATGAGACCGATATATGCTGTATTGTTGAAAAAAATTATATCTTCAGTTTATCGTGTAAGTTTGACGTATATTTTATTCTCCTATCATTTTTTTTTGGTGAAATTCACAATAGTAAAAAAGGCAAAACGTAGCAATACTTTATTTTAGTATTTATTGTACAGTTTTAAGGTTTTGCCTTTGAACTTAAACGGCCTTGACTTTCATATATACAGAATGACCTTGACCTACCGGCTGCACGTTCAGGATGCTGATTACCTTTGGCGCTATTGCAAACACGCGTCCGGGAACAGGGTCAGTTGCAGCAACAGTGTAGGTTGTCCAGCCCCGCTGTGTAAATAAATGTCATTGTATTGAGAAATTATAAGACCCATCTGGGGCTTATGTGGGTTTAATATATTAACTTAATTCTTCGTAAATAAGCAGTATGTGCAACCATGACGCCAAATTGGGTCAATGAAATAACATGATATGATGATGGCGGTGTATAAACTGGATGTCTGACCAACTATTATTAAATATAATAAGCCAAAACGTGCAAACTACGGCTCAACACGGTCAAATAAACACAGATCACAGGGACCTACTGTTATATCGCGTCTTTTCTTGAGGTATCATTTAACAGATGGTCCCCCTTCGACAACACACATACTATACACAATACCTCCCCCCCCTTTTTATTTTCTCAATACAATATAATAATAATAATGTTTATAGTGGAACCCTTTTCGGGGGAAGGTAATATTTTAAAGGAAGCGTGACTGTCAAGTGTATGTATATTGGCCGAGGTGGTTGGTCGTGGAAGTTGGTGTCCACCCTCTTCTGTGAGGAAAGGTTCGTTCAGAATATAAGCAATATTGATATAAACTTATTTATTTTACATTGATTGTACAAATAGTTATTATATAACTAATCGCGGAATACTGTATGGCTCAGATGGTGGCGTTCCGTGTTCGTAATGGTGGAGGAAACCGGAGAACCCGGAGAAAAATCACTGGCCTTGGACTGGCAAATACAACCCACGCTCATAGCCACACCGATGATCGTACCCGGGTCGCCAGCGGAGAGCGCCGAGCGTTTTACCCCTCGACTGTCATAACCCCCAATATTGAAGCAATATGTCTATAAAATATCAGGATAGTCTTGCTTTAAAAAACAACAAACAGTAAACACACTTTCCCTAAAAATTCTAACCTATGAAACCTGCATGAATGATTTTAATTAATGGATTGACACCACAATGTCGTGGAAACCAGTGAACCATGACATATTATCAGTCATTTTGGTATTTTCTTCAGATCTGAAAGACTAAAATGCATTTATATTTAAAGTACTTGCAACACATGAACAAATTTTGCTTAAAATTCTTTATTTTCACCGATTGCAATTAAAGCCCATTTTCAAGGAAGAATGACATTTGAACAGCATAGTGTTAGAGGGGGAAATATCACATTGTTTTAAAGAGAGGGGCAAATGTCCCCCACCAAATTTCGCCAATGGTTCCATAGTTAAAAATTTGTAACAGATGCGGATCAAAATTTTGGGAAAGGGGGATCAAACCCAGGAAGGTTAATGAGAAAACCATAAACAAGGTCGTCCTAAGGTCAGGTAAAGGGAGCTGGCAAGGCCGCTAAAAATGCTTTGAAACCCTCAAGATTTTACGGTGGCTGAAAATAGAGGTGTGGGGTCTGAACCTTTCCTCTGGATCCGCTGCTCCATGCATCTAAGCCCATGATGTTACAATGAAAGCAGGGATGGATCCAGGATTAAGAAAAAGGGGAGTCCAACCCAGGAGGACTATTGAAAACCCTAAAAAAAGGTCCCCATGTCTGGAAAAGGAGGGGGGTCCAGGCCGCAAAATTTTGTCTGAAGCCCTTAAAAGACGTTGTTTCTGATAAAAAGGGGGGGGGCTCCGCTTCTAGAAAGACGCTGTTTCAAAAAGCCTGTATATTTTAAAATTCGTAATCAAAGGTTCTCTGAACCGGAAGATTGCGCCTATGACCGATATCAAGATACTTCATAACATGTACAAAGCTATTTAAGAGATATACTAGAACCTGACCGTGGCGCATATTCAAAAAAGCTTCATATTTTTTATCTAAACGTAATCGTGCATGCTATTGAATTTTATTGCTATTAGTGTTGTATGTGGCCTAAAACAATATCATATTCATACCTCGGTAGTGTTGGTCACACTTTTATAGACATTATGTGGCTGGCTTTGACAAAACTTTTCTTACTTTGTAGTTGTCAGTCGTGGCACCCATAGGCTTTAAAGAATCTGCTCTAATTTGATAATGTTACACTACTTAATTTATTTAAAGTAAATTGGTTATCTATTTAAGTCATTAACAGGAATACATCATATCTATAACTATAACTGATCTATATCTATAATAACTATAACTGATCCTTGATTAGCCTACATGCTTATTTTTTTTTCTTGGATGTTTCGTAGGCGTGCATCATATGGCGATTTGACAAATCGTTTACTTAGCTTATTTATGTCGTGATAAGGGTCTAAACGTTAATCAACTTTTTGGCTGTATCTAACACGTTTAGCTAAAAGACTGGCAGTATAGTCGGCTTCGGCCTAATGATGATTATTATTCTAAATTCAAACAGACCTTTCGCAAATATTGGGTGTTTTATAATTCAGTTGCCTTGTCGTTGTATTTTCTTTGTAGAAGAAAATCTACAACAGAACCAACCTTTGAGCCCCCACTGACGAAGAACCTTCCGATTGGCTGTGTCAGACTGAGCAGGGCGAACTCCATGACGGCATCCATTGCCATCACTGCCCCCTGGTGGCCAACAGAAGTATCACAGGTAAAAGTTTCAGCTTGAAATACGATAAACTTTCCTCTCACACGTGTCATTTTTGTATTTGTTTTGAAAATTAATGATTTTTTAAACTTCCTTTTATAGAATTAAAGACTTTTTTTCAGAAAAAAAAATACAAATTAAAGAATTATGAAACAGGTTATTTGGACATCATGCATGACTACGAAATAGAATCTGCGGATACAGTAACTTGCAGCTTACCACAATTAGCATATACAGTTTCCTTTTTGGATTTTATCATTATATGCTCGTGTTTCACCCATTTTAGCATATACACCTTATTGGAATTTTTTGTTACAGATTGTTCTTAGATCATTATTACCAATATATACATCTTTCCAGAATGTGGCATGTATGTTAGACTTGTGTCTTGCTCATATACACTTAAAAGGGATTTTGTATCAGGTGGGCCATTAAACATGACAGACAAGATAGGTTCTAGATAAGGAATCTAGATTCACAACTTTGACATTAATTATTTTATAGATTGTTATTAGTGAAAACACCAATAGAAAAGGCATAATGACATGACGTCATTACTTTTGACAGGGCAGGGTTTTGTGAATAACCAAAAATATTAACGAGGACCCCTCATACCATGTGTTTTTCAGTGAGTTCGAGGTTAATTATATTAATTAACACTATGTCCCGGGTTACCTTGGTCATGGGCATCCTCATCAGTATGTCTGGGTTAGTACCGTCTGGATCGTCTATGAATCGTCTCCATGTATAGGCGATGGCGTCGTCCTCGTACCTGCCCCGGGAAGAATTGTCTTTTTGGAAAAGAAGAGGAACATGGTCAGTATTTAGTCCTATTTTTCACAGCTGTTCTTAAGGAAGAATGCCGCTTAATATACCAGTATCAAATTCGAAAGGTGACATGAATTGCAAGAGAGATTTCACATTCAATGTCCCAGGGATCCGGATTCTTGTCGACTAGATAACCATGGCAATCTGGTGCAAACGTTCTTTGTAATATATATTCACTGCTGTGATCTGTCATATGCTTTCTTGGATTCAGATGATGGTCCGGTTTTTTTGGTCGCTTAAGCGGATCCAGGCGGTCCCGACACCTCTTTTTCAGCCGCCGCAACTTTTTTTAAAGGTTTCCGACAAATTTTCTGGCCTGGATCCCTCCCGCTCTATCGGGACATGGGAACCTTTTTTCGAGGTTTTGTCATTAGTCGTCCTGGGTTGCTTTTCCTAAATCCTGGACCCGCCCCTGGCTCGGAATGTGGTAAAAGTCGGCCGACTCAAAAAGAAAAATATAGCATTGGCACCACGGTATAAGACTTTACCCAACAATTGAGATTTGATCTTTAACACCAATAAAATTCGGAATAGCCATATGATCATACCAAATGTAGAAAATAGCGACTAATATGGCTCACACGCGGGTGTTGACTCAAGATTGATAAATACAAATCCGCCCAGTGTGACCCCTTAATCGGAACAGACGTTGTTCTGATCCTAAACCACGGAATTCTCCGAATATCATACAGTAGGTACAATATATGCCAAGCACCTACCGTGAAGTAAACTGGTTGATTTGGGGTCTGTCGCAGGTAGGCAAAGGGCGCATTGGTTGATCTGGCCAGCCGAACTCCCTGTACCAGTCTAGGGCTTGATTCAGGATCAGGTGGGCTAAATTAAAAAAAAAAGAAACAGAAGTGCTGTGGATTCACAAATACATGGCTATCAGAACAATGAATATTCTTCTAAAGCAGGTGATATAAAATACTACACAATATTCTTGAAACTAAGAAAATGAGTCTTTAGGTGTCGAGGGACAAAAATGCATACATAGTTACACCAGTAAAGATGTGAATGTGTAGGTTCTTGTTAGAATCAA
This sequence comes from Sipunculus nudus, assembly GCA_026874595.1. Classification (NCBI taxonomy): domain Eukaryota; kingdom Metazoa; phylum Annelida; class Sipuncula; order Golfingiida; family Sipunculidae; genus Sipunculus; species Sipunculus nudus. The sequence goes on along the minus strand of CM049308.1, from coordinate 23,618,377 downwards.
ACTAACTGACTGAACACATACCTACGTACACTACGTACAGGATCAGATCTGTGTTAACAGACAAATAATATATTTTTAAAAAAATACTTCCATTCTCTGGAGAGGCGCTCCTTTAAACCAATATTAAAATATGTCCAATCATAAGGCAAACAACAAAATTCCTGTTCACTCGGCTCCTAACCACTTTCCTTATGCGCACACACGAAACACCGGGATGTAACAATCTCCTGTATCACGTTTCACAGTCCACGTATCGAGCACAGACTATCCTATCTGAGCGTTGAATCACTGTTTCTCAAAGCTGATGTCTCCCGGAATCATCCAGAACTGGTACCAGAATAAGCTTCCACACAGCAATATCTTGTACCTTTTCAGGAATGCGTAAATATAAAGTCCTCGGTCTGTTCCTGGAAGCGTTCACAACAAGTATCTTCCCGCCAGAATACCAGTCCGTCGGGAAAAGGCGTTATTTGGTCTGAAGTCCTTATCAGAGAAATCACTACGTTCGTAGACACCACATTTCAGCTGTCTCCACTGTAACATGTAGACGTGCTTCCGGACTGCTGAACAAGCAGTTCTCCCCCCAAACGCAGAAACGGGCCCTCCTTATAACTGCTAGCAGACGTCACAACTCCAGATCGTCCTCCCGGCCATTCATCACTCCAAATTACACGTCAATCACTGCACGAATATTAATATGAAAACGCCTCTGGTAAATGTGTGTGAGAACTTACACAGGTGCACTTCTTTGAAATCTACAACAAACCGTAGTGATTGCCTGAACAGAGACGTCGCCGTCTAAATTAAACCGTACTGAAATTAACATCAAAGAAGGCACGTGTGCTCTTTTACAACTAATCTGCCCTGAAATCAACATGAAACGAGACACGTGTGTCCTTTAACCGACAATCTCACGCTATTATATGAACATTATATTCCATATTAATGCAGAATAATTTAAATGATCAAAACAATCATCTGGCAACACAATGTGTAAGTCACAGCTCCCTGGTGACACACATTATATTTGAATCGGAAAATCAACCACATGAAAGGTTCAGAATAAAATTGCTATAAACAATTTGACAAAATTTAGGCATGGCATCGAAGGATTAATACATATGTCCAACAGATTTCCAGTTGTTTTTGTCTTTTTTTAAACTTAAATTAAATAATTCCTGTTTAATGCAATTTAGAAGCTTGCTTTACAATTTGACTATCTCCTTGGTAAGATCAACCTGTTCATCGTATGAATAAAGTAAAATTGAATGGATTTATGAATTTTCCTGAAACATTTAAATTCCGTTTAGCTTGCTGCACATAATATATTGTCCATGGACCCTTATTGACATTGTCCATTGACCTTTATTGATATTGTCCATGGACTCTTGCTGATATTGTCTATTGACCCTTGTTGATATTGCCCATGGACCCCTGTTGATATTGTCCATGGCTAAAATTAACAGGAACTGTAGAAAGCGCATACCTCCGCCAACGCCGAGTATCAAGCTTGTCTAAAAAAATTGTGACAATAAATCGTTTACTATGAGTGTCTCTGTACTTTTGAAAAAGTATTTTGTCCTCCAAATTTGTGAGAACACTTTTACTCCTTCCCTTTCTCCTTATTTTTTCTACAAGACTACCTTAATTGTCATTGACAAATATTTAAGTTATGCACATTTATTTCGAAATTTTCCATGTTTTGATAAAGGGGACCACCTCTAATACACTTTCCCCTCTGGGGCGCAAAACACACCAACACTTTTGACATATTCCTCAACAAACTAAGTCATTTTTTAAACAAAAAACAGACAGAAGTTCATACATTCATCTATGTCCAACTTATAAAATTCAAGAGAGAGAGAGAGAGAGAGAGAGAGAGAGAGAGAGAGAAAGAGAAGATACATGAAAATTGAGTTTGGGAAGGAGTACGTGAAATATAGATAGATAAATAGATGGGACAGCTATGATGGAACATTAATTAATTAATTATTAATAACGAATCCTAATTTTTCCACTCAAGGCCATTTTATCAACAATATTGAATTTGAACATTTTGAATATCTTGGAAAGAAAGAAACAGAGCCCTATAATGACTTAATCATACACCGGCATTTAATCAAAATTTTAATCAACCCCAAAGGTTAATTGATTTATCCTTGTCTTATTACTGGCGCTTGTAATCTAGGTATACTATTGGTCACATTTCCTTATTATTCATCCAGGTTTGTGACGTCATGTTAAAGCTGTAGACAGTATAATCCAAGTATTCACGTGTTTGTACCAGTCGGTAGCTGAAGGTCGCGTCATCTCGTCTGACGTAATCATCCAGGGGCGTAGGCTGTGCCTTTTAATTATATAATTAATAGGTGTTCACATAATTACAATAATAATACAATAAAATACAATAAACCTGTGTGAAAAGACCACCCGTGACACTTGTCAAATGTGGCCTTAATTCACAGGTGGTCTTAATAGACAGGTCAGTTATTACCGATGCGAGTGTTTTCGGTTCAATCATGCGTGCATTCGGTGGCCGCCATGGAAAGGATTCCGGCAAGGTCGAGGGCATGGCAGGTCAACCGCACATCTGTTGTGCGCTTTGCAAGAGGAAAACAATGTATTTTTTGTACAGATACTGCCGATCCTCACATATTGTACTTTTACAGCAATAAGACATCGCTGAAAAAAAAAGGGGAAGATCCCATGTATACTGATCAGGACCGCTCGAGGATACATTCACGCCAGGAAGTTCACCGCGAGAGGGCGATGTATGAGGCATTTGTTATAAACTGAACTTTATAGTTAAATTACTGTCGGAACCCGGTTATAATTGATGTTAAGCTACATTTCAAGCCTATATAATACACATTATTATACAATAATATTCTTTGTGGAAACTGTGAGATTATCTTAGACGAGTTAGTAGAAATGGCAATCCGACAGATTTCTGGCGAACTTCTCCAAAATCGATGGTGTTTTATCGGGTCATACATGCATCCGAGGCTAGAAGCCAACGGATTCGGTCGAGGAGTTCCGAATGTCAAGCATGGTCTTGATAGACGGGTTTGACTGTTCATTGTAATTCATGCAAGTTGTGTATTGTAATATATATTAAACATAATATATCTCATTGATACCTCGGTCGTTATTAGTAAATGAGTTGATACGTGATTCAGTGGTTTGACCGAATATAACAACAATTGTTTGAATAATTTTATGAAGATGCGTATTAACACTCACCGAAACACACCCACAAAATATGAGAAACAACAGTGGCCTCATTGTGAATTTAAAGAGAGCGTCGCAGCGAGTGTTGTTTCATTGACGCAGTGAGTGGTTTTATGGATGGTTATCTAGGGTCAGTCTCTGTAAGAACCGCTGGTGATATTCCCATATACCAACACGATAAGAAGAGGTAGATATATTAAATATATACCGTATATATTTAATGATTAAGATATTCAGATAAATTGATTTCTTTGAAAGTTCAGAATGTGTAAATAAATGTATATAACACTAGCTCACAATGGTAAATTCTTGCACTGGCAAGAAAACACATTTTAATAATATAAATACATATAATAATATATATATGTGTGTGTGTATGTGTATTTAAAATATATCACTATATATATATAACTAAAATCTGTCGTAAAAAGTGTCAGGCTTGGTCTAGTTTGTCTCAGGAGTGCCAAGTCTGAGAGAGAGAGAGAGAGACAAAGAGACAGACTTTTGTTAAATGTGCACTTTGATATAGACATGATAAACTTCCTATAATGAAAGCTAGTAGATGTGTGACTAGAAAGAAAAAAAAACACGGTTATCTGTTTAACACCTGCTTTATCACACAATTGATTTTGCTAAATTTAGATACGAAATACCTAGATATTGCGGGCCTACACCCCTTGCAGGAGTATACCATCTCAAGACACTGACTTCTTTGACCATATGCACACGACGTATGTCCATCGTCATATGGTCAGCTGTCATAATTGTTTTAATGGGACAGTTGCCACATTTCCGTACAATAGACATCAGCCTTTCGAAATAGCATTTTAAAATATCATTAAAATGTCCTGTATTCTTTTGCCCACCTCAACTTGAAAAGGTTTGCATTGAGAAGAAACGACCTCTGGCGGAAGGTGTACTCGAATTATAATGCATCGGTACTTGCATTTGTCATTGTTTCATTTTTATTTGAGAAATGAATATATAGTTAACCTGTGACGCTGCATTTGTCTTTGAATTCGAGTTCAACATGGAATCGCAAATGTGTTACCAGTGCGTGATAAAGTAAAAGACCATTTAAGCTTATATGTGCATATCAAGAGTTCCCGGGCAAAAGTGTGGCTAATATCAGGGTAAAATGAAAAAATTTTTAAACACACTCCTGAGAAAGTCATGAGATCTTATCCATTGTGGCAGGCTGCAGTTTATATTACCACGGTATTTACTCATCAGTTTTAGTGTATCAAAAGCCATTTTCCTTGTAAACCTTTGAAATACGGATGAGAGGGCGTGGTCTCTAATCTCAGTACTGATTGTCATATTGAGGTTATGCTATCCTTATAACACATGGCATAAGGTAAGCATGAATGGTCCCATCACAGTACTGACACCTATCGTCGAATACTTGCACAACGCTTTAAGCCTGTTCAGCATGTTCGGGTATGTGGGGGGGGGGGGGGGGGGGGGACATTGAGATTTATTAATATTTTCATCAATGATTGATCAGTATAAAGATGTGAGTTGCGATGAAGGAAGAAGAAATAAGCCGTATTAACTGGAATTAAACCCAAAACATACATTATTATATTGTTTTAATGTGATAATGTAAGAACTTAATTACTACTGATATTATATCAGAGAGAAAAAAACACACACACACACATTTAAGGCTACTGATTTTTTTATAGTTATAAATATTTAAAAAATGAAATTATCAAAGGGAGGTTGACAACTTATGGCAGACTTCATAGGCCTATCAATTGCATGGCAGCAAGACATAGAAGAACCAGATGATTGAAAAAAATAAATGGTTTCTGTCATGAAATTTCCCTCTTGCATTTAGCCTTTATACTTCCTCATAAACGTTAGTGTCAAACTGTGTGATCATATTTAAGTATGATAGAATAACCGTCAAATTTCAATGGGCCCCCATTGATTGCACGGACTATAGTAACCAAACATAAAGGTTAAATTTTTAGTACTAACCTCCCTTTCCTTAAAGTTAGTCTTATGGTACAGGTTTATATTTTTCTGCGATACACAACTGTCCAAAGTTCGGGTAATGTTTAGGGGATGATAATCATGCAGGCCTTAGTTTGAAATATAAATTTTATTATAGATGCAAATTAAATATCTACTAAATGGAGTCGTCAGTATGCTTTTTGGAGGGGCTTCAATTGGAATAAGGTATCTTCTGATCTCAGCTGTTTCTTTCTTTTACTCACGACGCACCAAGAGTAAAACTCACAACCCACCTGCAAATATGCAAGTAGTTCGAGCTCCGTATACACGTTAGCCTATACATAAAATGGGTTACCGAAGTCAGGTGCAATACATGTTTATCTTTCAATGTAGTAGGCACTGAAACTTTTTAACATTTCACACTTAGTCGTTACAGCATCCTTATACAGTTGTTGGTGATTTTTTCGCGAGGTTTTCAAATTTGCAATATTCACGAAAGGTAAATAATCGCGAATATGAAGCCTTTGTGAATAAAACTCCTCATATTTATACACAGGCGGGCGGGCATTTATAATATATGTTATATCCACACGACCACCCTAGTAGGTTTAATCATTTGAAATTTTGAAAAAAATAACATCATGTGACCTGTTAAGCAAACATGGACATTACAAATTTTATCATGCAAATATGGTTCGTCTGACTTGCCGCAAGATGCCTCTGTTGAAAGTGTTGAAATATTTTGGAGCCCCCCCCCCCTTGTAAAACATGCTATAACCAGTTGCTATAAACGAAACCAAACATCCTGTGTGTGGCAAGACTTTTGTTTTTATTGCAGATATCGGAATATGTCCCATTACTATCGACTTAGTAGATCCTACCGAGTGTTTGACCCAACTGTTGGAATACTTTTAAATAGTCAGAAAACTTTCAGTGAAAAACTATCAGCAGTCTTGGTACAAAATTTGTATCAAGAGAAAAAAATACTATAATATTGGCTGGTAAATTTTATTCTACTAGACTTTAAGATATCTTGATGCAGCCCTTATATTATTTAGTTTAAAAAAAACTCCAGATCCCATGCACTCAGATGATTCGCGCCATTGCATGCTGTCTGTACAAATTGTGAAATGATTATTATACGCTCCTGTCAGCGTATATATATTTACCGTTGAGTGCTTACAAAAGGTGATCAACCTCCTGTTGTGTCCGGTGGCCAGATCAAGTATATGTATACTAGTGCACTTAGGTCAGCCTGAAACCAAACACAAACACGCTATAAACAGACACGTGTACTGTCACAGAACCTCAATAACATTGCGCATTTAAAATGATTTGCTGTTTTTTACGGTGATAAACCTTAAACATGTACAGGCAAATATGTGACACAGAACCTTACCTATATGTATTACGCATTCGAAATGTTTTATTGGTATTTACGTAAACATATTAGTTGGTTTTGTTTCAGCGACATCTTTCGGGTCCATTTTATTTTTATTTAACATTACATTTATATGCTCAGTCATATAGTTTATAATGTTTAAAAATAACTAGACACCGTTAAATTAACCTCGCCCAACGACGAACTCGGTTTAGCGACCACCACGAAATAACGACCACTTTTCATGGTCCTAATTAAATTTTTATGCTCTTCATATCAGACCTCGCTTAGACATCCACCACGAAAATGCGACTACTTCATCGACGTTTTATAGGCGGCCGTAATTTGGAGGTTTCATTGTATTTAGTTTGTACTTTTTATGTGGATGCTTAATAATTTTTTGTAAACTTATTTGACAGCTTATTCATATATACTTATGATTCCCTTTTGTTAATGGGATTAAGCATGAAAAAAAGAAAGAAGTTTAAAACCGCATGTATACCTCCGCTGAATATTTCCACGATCCCTATCAAACTATATTCATCCAAGCGGAGAGACGGGTGTGTGTCACGATTCACCAACTTGATCATTGCATCACAAGTCAGCTCTGAACGTCAGAACAAAGACGGTCCCTAATATCGGTGAATTACTCACGCTCTTCAAGGTAATAAGCGATTACCATATCTCACACAGACATATTTTTATTAAGATTACTTTTAAAATTAAAGGATTCTTCCTTGATTTGTTAGCTCTAATAAACTTTCATAAAAAAGGCCTTTTACAATGTTTTGGGTCAGGTTGCTTATAGACAATCCTACCATAAAATGACGATCAAAATATATAACACCTTGGCGCAAATATAACAAACATTTTGTCTCATAAATAATATGAAGTGAAGCAAGTAGGGTAATATATTAATGTATGGAATATATATATATATGTATGTCTTCATATATTTATGTTGGAATGTTAATATATATGTATGTATGTTTGTATAATACTGAGAAAATATGACGTGAAGACCATATATTTGTGTAGACTTGTATGTACAAATATGTATTTATTACTACGTAATACTATGAATATTTAATTATTTATGTAACTGAATGTGGACCTAATTATAGAAAAAAAGTGTATTCATGTTTGTATGTATGTGTGTGTCTGTCTCTTTCTCTCAATCTTTTTCACTATATATATATATATATATATATATATATATATATATATATATATATATATATGATAACAACGGATGAGTCATACAATCTACAAAAGAATCACACACAGGTGTTTGGTGTTCACGTGCTGGGATCAGATCGGTAACTGAACCTTGTCCGATGTCTGGATCAAAACATATTGAAGTCTGAAGTCATAAAATGAGAGACGTAGACATACGCTGTAAATACACAACCCCTTTTAAAACCCATCCACATACAAACATTTGTTAGGTCGTACATATTCGTATCCAGGTTTTCTTGTAAATTAGAGCGTAAATTTACGTATCTATACGTAATTAACATGAAAATACATCCATAATTTTGTCAGCTTTATTGTACACCAACAGATCAAAGTCAGAAAAACAAATAAAAACGGAAGGAGAGACATGGGTAAAACAGTACCCTTTAGCTTCAGTAAAAGAGGAATCTCAAAACCCCGGTAACTATACACGTCTTCTTCTATACACGTGTCTGTAGCGGCTATCCCCCCCCCCCCCCCCCCCCCTCTCTCTCTCTCTCTCTCTCTCTCTCTCTCTCTCTCTCTACAATGTCTCTACAGGTCAAGGCGACTATATATTATATGTTTTCGGGTGTTTGGATGAATGTTGGTAACTGTTACTTAATAATTTTGAACAGTTGTGTAGGTCGTTTTAATCTTAAAGCATTTTGCTCTATATGATCGGTTTAAAGTCTGTTATTTATATATCAAATTCCAATCACATTTTTAAGAGAGTCGCGCAGAGTAAAAAGCAGTGATATAGTGATCATACTACAAATATGACAGATGAACGAGTTTCCTAAGCAGGAAACTGAAAGTATTTACCTTGGTTTTTTTTTTTTTTTTTTTTTTTTTGGTTTTATCATGTTGTGTGGTGTGGATTAATATTACTGAGGTGTTGAATGACACTATGACAACTCTCATTACAATTATAATTGAATATAAATAGCAAGTTATGAACATAGAACATACAGGTTATGGAGAAGATATAAACATGCTTTGGGCAAACCATGTATCAACTTATTATTTGTTCACAGAATGTTCCAGGTGGTAATTTAGCAGTATAGCATATAGTCAGCATGTTGTTAAACACCCTTGACCTTTAATTCGAGGCGTGTCACGTCCTTTACCTTTGACCCTAAGTGTTTCACGTGATAGTAACCTTTCACAGGAAGCCTGCGTATAGTATACGACCAACATTGCACATGAAGGCCGTGCGAGTCTGCCAGATATGTTGGAACACGTGTATTTTGAGTGTATACGATAGGTGTCATTTTTTCAAATGACTTTGACATTTTACTTTCCCTGACACACTTCTAATGTTTAGCAGTCTGTGCACGTCGGTACAATGAAAACCAAGATCAGTTAGTTCGGAAAAGCAATGAAATTGATTATGTATCACAGTATGAGTATATTCCTGAACTGTACACTTTTTACTCCTTGAATTTAATAAATAATTCTCAATTTTCTGCTGTTATTTCATTTTCAAATGCTAAAATTGATTAGAGCCGGTATGTAGCTTAACCTTTTTTTGTGCAGAATGCTACGTTGACTGATTTATAAAACAAACATTTTTTTTATGGAAATATCATCGACCCCCCACCCCCCACCCCCCCCCCCCCCCCACCCCCAATTGTCTTGTAACAGCCAGATAACTTTAAAGGGACCTACTCATATTTAAGGTATATTTAATATACATGCAGTATGCAGTATAGTGTGTTGTTCTTAAATTATAATCGTATCTGCCAATACTCCTTCCTGAAACCGTTTGCTAACTCCTGTACATGAGTGGAAATAAAGTTGCATCGGGCGCGATCAGTAGTACTTAACATAAACATATAGCTAACGCCACCTGGTGGCCGTACAGCGCAACCTCACAGATCAAGATTTTTCAAGCGCCAGACGGTGTCTGTTTCTTCTATCATGTCTCTTCTTGTTTGGTAGTTGTCGCGCATGCACAAGATTGTATTAGTAAACATACACAAATGACCCCATGAGAAATTTAAAATGTATAAATGTATAAACTCAAGAGAATGTTGCACACTACAACCGTAATTAACTTTTGTACATAATTAGATGTGAATGGATAAATAATTAAATGGGTGCGAATTAGAGTGAATTATTTCAATATATCAATACCATTAATAATGGTAAACTGTCAGTCAGAAGGCTTTATCCCCCTTTATTTTAAGTTTGCACCATCAGGATCACAAGAAGCACAAATTTTGTTGGCCAAAACTGTTACCTGCCCTCCTGCATGCATAGTTTCAAACAGAATGAATGTAAGAACCTTTGATCTTTTGTTTGACTAAATCTCACAGTGAGATGCCTAACTAACACAGATCGTTACAATAAAACCCGTACAGACTTAATATTCAGAGAGGTTCTGGTAAACTCTCTTTATTAACGCAAATTTAGTCCCTCTGAACTAAACTTAGGTGGTATAAATTTTAGTAATGTATTGAATTCACCAGAAATTGAAACAAATAAATCCGGCATCCTAAATCAGCAACGTGATCATGTCAGGTGTGAACTAGCCACCAGGTGTAAAGCTTGTGTCCTTTTTTCGAGACTTTTCTCACAAGGTTTTTATATAGAATTATTTGAAATCTATCACTGATGAAATTATCAATCAGATGGTTTTCAATAAGTGACTGGAAGGGTAAAAGATATACTTGTTATATCACCCAACCGGGGAATACACTGTGCCGAGTGGCTGTATGTGGTAACACAAGCAAAACTGGACACCCAACATGGTTGTTGATTTTTGTCGGCCAATAAGCGTGGTCAACACTACGAAGGTTTAATATAGAAGGAGAGAGCACTCCCGTGTTCAAAGCTTGCGACCAGGCTGAGCTGTCTAATGTACTCGACAATCCGCTTATCTTGACACCTCATGAAGCTTTGGCCGGTCCGATGTGGCTTGAGGATAAAACATTCGTGACTCTGACATACCTGGTGTTATTTTAATAATTATTAGAATCAACATAAATTATTATCAAGTTATGCGCTTTAAATAATATATAGGTACATTTATGCTCAAATGCTCATATAGATGTTGCCATACTGTGCAAAATTGCATGACCAAGAAATGACTAGTAACGGAGAGACAGGCATTCACGAGACGGCAAGTTCCGTTAAAGGGTTGGTCAAAATAACAGTTATCCGAAAATATTCTTTCAAATTACTGTTTCGAGTTATTCCTAAAGGCAATATCATTAGGGTGCGGTTGGCAGTTGCTGATTGAATGAAGCCGGAATCTTGTCGGACAAACGAGACGGCCCTCCGAGTTGCTTCCCTTGATATCTTTCACAGATTATATTTCGTGATCTTATTGTTATTGAAAATGCAATTTAGGTATTTAGTCATATCATGTCAACAAAATCTATATTATGTGCATACTATTGGTGTTATATTAGAACCCCATGCTAGAACGAACTCAAGTCATGACAGACATTTTTTGTCCAAGAGATTAAAAGGAAACGTTGATTAAAGCCACGTGTTATTTATATTCTCATACGTCCGGATATCTTAGCAACCGATATCGTAACAATGGTATGGACGGCCACCATAGCGCATTGAATGGTAACCTCTCAGTATTCAATTTGAATGTTAATTGATCTACGCGTATTCACGGTTAGTCTTGAGGTTCCGGGTAGAGTCCGTCCACTACCCCCGTCCGACCGGTTTTACGCGATTATCTCCAGGTTAGACAAACTTGCCAAACAAAATTTGCACCAATTGCAAAAAGAAGAAAATGCGTGATTTTGGTTACTCTACCTGCTTATGATATAAAAATTATTCACTTTACGGCCTGGTTGACTTGTTTCATATAAATCCGTGGTCAATTGCATCTCTAACAAATGACCATTGAAGTTTTACTGTAAACAGGCTTCGGCAGCTTGTTTATTGGTCCCGTGAATAGGGTTGCCTATTTCGTGCTTAACGTTTATTATGACGTCATCACCATATCCCTGTCATGCCCATTTCATAGACTGGTGGTAGGATGTCACTACAGAATAGTCTAGTTTCTCATAAAATGTCTCTTTAAAATGTTTACAGAAAAATTACATAAGGTAGGCTATTATTTCAAAAATAATTAATTACGCAAAGTAGAACGTACTTTACATATTTTTGGATGCCAATGGGGCATGACTCTAAGCTGACTCGTATAACATTTTTTAACAACTTTCACAACAGGAACTGTATCATCTGAAGCCAAATTGGGATTAACTACAGATGTGATCTTGGTCTCTGACTTCCTGAAACCGAAGTCAAAAGGATTCTTCTTTACGTGATGGGTCACAACATATAAGAAGACTGAATCCAGTCATTACTGGTCTTTACAGGTTGTACAAGAAAAGAATAAGACCAGAGTCAAGGTCACAAGTTTTCAAACTGATCTTGGAACTTTTTTGCACCTTTTGTCAAAATTTTGAAGCCAAAATATAAGTTATCACGTAAACAAGTTATCCTAAAGTATAATTTGGTTAATTTTACCTTATAGATCACACTAGGTGAAACCACAATTGAGACCAAAAAAATCCAGGTGGCGTTATAATCATTAAACACACCAGGTTTCGGACACCTGATGTAAGCACAGCTGAGATACTGAAACCATTGATGTAATTTTGCAGCCTCAAGAATAAATGAAAAAAAAACAGTCATCAAGGTAATCGACACAATCGACACAACAACTGTAATTTAGGCGCGACTATATACGTGCACGTTGTGGATTTATGTAAGGAGACAATCAAGGTGAACCAAACTTACAAAAACGGCTGTTATTCTGTTTGGCAGAATGCGGAAAGGTGAGCAGTAATTGTTTGGCAGCCTGTGTTGTTTCACTATATACCTCGCCAGGCACAGAGAGACACAGATCCGCTTCATCAGCGTAAGGTATTACGGGAGACAGAAAGAACCGGTCGCTCTGCCAAAGATAGCAATAAATATAGCATGTACACAAGGATACAGTTAGAAACGAGAGCAAACATCTGTTAAAAAATTGAGGATGGGGTCTGGTCCGAAAGAAGTGTTATTCCGCTTTAAACGTTGCCTTGCCACCAAACTCTCTCCACAAATAGGTTCTCGCCTGGATGCTATACTAGGAGTTATTTCGGCCCTTATCAAACCCTAATAGGTTTGTTTTTCCAAGGTTCACAATTTACGGTCACACTAATCCCCGGATGTTACAAGTCGTATGTTGAAATTATTGGTATACCGCTTGTCTCTTCAATAGGATTTATATTTCTTCATAAAATCATTTTAAATTGGGCCCATGCATGGCCTTAAGGTGCCACGGAGGGGAAGGCAGTGCATAACCATGAATTAATTTTAGTTCTCTCTATGATGCGGATGCCGTTCACCGTCTGTTACCGAATATCATAGAGGCAACTGCAGCTACCATAATGAAATTACGGAGAGAAATGCATGTGCAGAATTTTATAAAATCTGTGATCATGTATTTTCCGCTAGCAAGACCACCTTTGCCTTAGTAAGTCAAAAATATCAACACGCCAGATTTCATATCGGGGAAAACTATTCCTCAGAGTTTTTGGAACTGAATAAGTACGAACTGAAATACACTTATTAGAATGAATCATTTTATTACCGACGTCTCCCAGGACATTCAGTATTTCACACAGTTTGATGATTTGATGAGTTATTCCCCTGGGTCTCTTGATTTAAAATTATCTAGATTTTAGTTTTTTGAGACCGGGCTAGGAAAAAGAACAGGGGTCATAACCTGTGGTCTTAATTGAGACCTCATAACGTTTGTTTTTAGGTTCTGTCTAACATTCACCGAGTTGCCTGTTCAGGTCACGCAGAGAGGAAGAAGCCACAAAGCTCTAGAAAGATAGAGTTATGATTTGAGTGTTTTATGATCTGCTGTGATGAATATATTTCTGTACTCTTAACCAGCTTAGCCAGCAATATTCATATAACAGTCCTAGCCCTTGGATTTTAGGCCATATGGGATATTAACTTGATCAGACTATAAAGGATTTATTTCAATCCTTTTTCAATAATATTACCTCAATGATTGGTCTTTTTTATATAATATATTAAATCGATTGTATTTTTGTTCAATCGATCATATAATTATATTATATTACATAGATAAAGTATTTTTGTTCTGTAAGACATATCGAATGGCGGGGCATAAGACAGGAAACAGCACTAACCTTGTGTTACGAATAAGTGTCAACAACCCGGCCATGGCCCTGACCTTTCAGTGTAATGTACGAGTTAGACAGAATTCACTTGGATATTATTTTAAGTATACTTCTATGTGCAGCACATTTCACGGTATTATAGAAGGTACATAAAATAACCAATTAATAATCGATCATCTCATAGAATGTTATAGAGTTTCATGAAAAGTATTAAAACCAACTAGATTTTTTATATAATTAAACAATAATTAATACATCATGATGGTTTTAACAACAATAAAAAAATGTTTATTCTGTGATCAGGGAAATTGTCAAAAAATCTTTTGATGAAGACCAGTGAGGTTGGTGAGTCCCCGCTTGTAGTGCAAGCCCGAGTGTAGGCCACTCAAGTCCAAGTCCGACTCCTTGATCTTCGAGTCCGGGTCATTTGGAACCCGAGTCCAGGTCTGACTCCGAGTCCAATAGAAATATCCGAAAAAAAGCAAATAAAAGTGAAATTTCAGATTTTCATGTACAATTTTAAGGTAATTCATACATGCCTTTTTACTAAAATGGTTAATCACATTTATGGCTCCCGACGCTTGGTATATATAGTGGTATTATTTTGTAATATTCTGTTTGTAGTTCTCACATGTACGTAAGTCTTTATAATATGTGACAGAGCTGTATTCTATTGGATTCGAGATGGACTCGACCTGATTTCTTGAGTCCTTACCTCAGAATCCGAGCACGAGTCCGAGTCGAGGACCTTCAGACCGAGTCCCTAAAAAAGTGGACTCGTCTCCGGACTAGAGTCCTACATCACTGATGAAGACCAACTGCGTGCTCCAGTCTGGCAGGAATGCCGAGAATCTCAGAAGCATGTGTAGAATGGAGCAGTTTTTATCTTTTTCTGATTCAGCATATTCGCGTTAATCGGATATTTTCCCAATTAGTTTCCCTTGCCGTAATACCAGGAATCCCTCACACGTATTTAGCGGGTGAGGTTTACATTATGATCATAGCTCTGGTTTTGAGGTTAAATGATTTTATCAAGCTTGGGTTTGTAAATTTATTTCTTTGACTTTTAAAGTGGTTATGTATTCATACACGTTTTGCCATTGATGGACCCAGCTACAACCATGAATTTTTAAAGAAAAGGTGACACTGACTGTTCAATATTAATGAAGGCAACAAAATATGATAAACAAAATTGATTGTGATAACTAGAAAAGCACGCAGAGAGCGCTGACCTCCACCAAGGCAGCTCATTACCCCATAAGGCATTGTCAGAAATGTTCCATTTTCCTTTAAAATATTCCTGGATCTAGATGGTGAACCAGATCACCTCCCAAATTTAATCAATTGTTCCTTGTATCATTGCCTAGCAAACCTGATCATATCATCAAGATCCGTTAATAACTTTTTGAGTATTGTTGCTAACAGTCAAACAAATAAACGCCGGCAAAAACATTACCCCGCCCCTTTGGCGGAGGTAACAAGCCTTCTGGTTTTCAGGTTTTGATATTATCTAGACTAGGACTGATATAGAAGTCATAACATGTCCTTTTATAAGGCGACGGTCTCTGAACTTAAATAGAGAATTTTCCACAAAGGTCCTCATTTAGGGCCCCTTGATGGCCAGTTCCCCAAGTGGCAGAATTCGAGGCTATACTCAGTTTTGATTCGTCTGAAATCCGTTTATGCATGGGTGTTAGTCTTCGATACAATTTTCACGGTTAATGCTTGAACAATATTTGAGATAATGTGCATGGAAGGAATTCGAAGATCGTTACTTGGAAGCTATATATAACGGATTTCAGATAGGTCTGAAATTCGATAGTGCACATATTCTCATGTTTGGTAGGTGCTTGAAAGGAATTCAGAATTCGCTGTCTCGCCAGGACACTAGATTTCGGCCACGGCTGAAATGTTATTATGCTCATTCATGGCTTGAACGGTTCTTTAGATAATGTGTGCGAACAGACTAACCAGATGGTTGTCTGGGGGTCATATTGTAATTCTAACAGGTGTAGAACTAATCCCCTCACGGGACTTTATATCAGACCTGAAATTCCATAGGGCCCGAATCATCCCTGCATCTGAATTTTAGAACGGTCTAATCTTTCAGACATGCGTCACTGCATGATGGGCATGATAGACGGCACAGTGATTACAAGAGGGGCCCTTATAATCCATATAACGATTACATTAATAATTTATGGAAAAAAGTGTACGAGACCTTTATTTTTTGGCCTTATCAGTGCCATCTTATATCAAACCGTGACTACGGATCCTGTAGCATAGAAGTTAAAACACGATTAATGTAAATAAAATACATCAATTATACATTTTGTTTGATGTATGACGTTTAAATGGCCTGTCCACGTCATCATAGAAACCACAAACGAATAGTGTCTGCGTGTAGCGTGTTTCCTTAACTACGTGGCTGGCTAGCACCTGTTGGCAGTTATCATGTTTACATCACAACGTTATATTTAGTGCCTCACGGCATTGGTAAGGGGATATATCTACGAGGCTACAAGGTATATAACCCTGCAAGGTGTGTAAACGTACTCAGTCGTGCTCCTGCAGCTTTCTAGCAGACGAGTGATCTCGCATTCCCTATTGATGATGTCCCGGATGACGTCAGTGATATTCATTGGCGCGCCGTCGACGCCAGAGTTTTTAATTGGTTACTTGCATGACGTAGGCCAGCGACTTTCGTAAACAACATTAACTCTCATAAACAAATATTCTACATGATTACAACATGTATAACTCTAAAGTGGGCGTGAAACGAGAAAAGACAATACAACCGAGGATTTGGGCGTGTCCTGAAAAAGTGTTATTCCGCTGTTAACTTTGCCGATACTCCTCCCCATGCCACCAAACTCTCTCCGCATGCAGATAGACTCTTACTTACATGCTGTCCTCGGAGTACTTTCGCGTCTCATTCCCACGCTCTATTGAACCTTGGTAGGTTTATTTCTATCAGTTTCTCCGACATGCTCATGGAACTGTAGACTAAAACCCGGCTTTCAAAGGTTGCATGTCGGAATTATGTGTAAACGGTGAAATAACACCAGGTCATTTAGAATTGTTAGAATTGCTAAAATGAAGACGCCAGCATGTCTGTGTCATTCTTTATGTCCGGAAAGAGGCATTGCTCTTCAATGTACCATCCCTTATCAAAACGCCCAAATTAAAAATCCATGTATTTTTCCTTTTTCCCTTCTTCCCCCGTATTAACTAAAATTTAGCTTAAACATAACACTTTCTGTCTAATGGAATATGTAACAACTGTCCCCTCAACTGATTTTATATTTGAAAATTAGTAAAAATAAAATTTACGTACACAAACTAAATATTCTAAGTACCCAGGAAGAGATAAACTTATGCCCAAGACTTCGAGTAACACTTTCAGTTGGAGTTAGCTAATATTATTGAAGATTGTGATATGGTTATTACATTTCTTTCCTTGTCCAATTTTTCGTATCCTTCTGATTCTGTTTTCATATCTTATTTTCTTCATTTCTTTCATTACCTGCTCCTCAGTTTCTTCTCTTTTTCTATTTCTTCTTCTTCTATTTCTGTTTCTTCTGGTTCTTCTTTCTTCTTCTTATTTTCCTTTACTTATCCTTCTCTGTCCTCATTTTCTTCTGTTTCTATTTCTCCCTTATCTTCTCCTTTTTTTTTTTTTTTTTTTTTTTTTTGCTTCTTTGATTTTTTTTTTTTTTTCTTCTGTGTCCCCTGCTCCTTCTTTTTCTGTTTTTTTTTTCTTTTTTATATCTTCTTCTCTGTTTTCTTCTCTTTTTTCTTTTATTTCTTCTTCTTATTCCTATTCTTCTTCTTATTATTATTAACATCATTATAACAATGCAGTGGCACTGTAAGTATGCAGACAGATAACAGCTGTTAACTATGAAGACACGTGCTGACAAAAAAGAAACAAATACCGCACTCGCGCTCACAGAAGTGATTTCTACTGTATGACTCTGGCTCCACTAACGACCCACGCGGTACGTTTATCAAACACCCCCCAAAAGTAGTACCCTTAGAGAGAGAATGCGTGTAATTCCATACATTCCAGTCAGTCCAGGCGAGACGAATTTCCGGAAAATTCTGTGTATAGTTCATTGCCATCGTAATGCGCTACAGATGTCTATTTTTACCTTGCCTAGAAATATAGCTGATCTGCGTACGTCTGCAAAATTGCTGTGTCATTGTGGAGGATTCTACAACAGTGACGTCACGCACGTGTTTATACCCAGATAGACTGGTACCCCGCTCTATTATGGCACCGCTGCTCTAGGCCAATCTATGCTTGGCTGAGGGCCATAATAAAGCAGGGTACCAGTCTAATACCCAGACAGCATATAGAAACCCCACACATTGTATAACCCCATACATCAGTTTAATGTAACATAAAATACATCACGTGTTCTATAAATAGGTCTCAAAGCATCTTATGAACAAGCTGCTTGACAATTATTTTTTTTCATTATATACTAGTATGTTCTCACTCAATTTTTCTATGTTGCAGAATCCTATCGAGTGTCCCGGGATAATACGTGACTTTTTGGGAAAATTTGTAACGGGGGACCTACTGTAAGGAATATATGGATAGACAAAAAGAGTCTCTCAAACGGGTTTTCAAATATGTTGACATGGTACCAAAAAATAGCCATTTTTCAAACTTTTAATGTTTTTGTATCTTTGAATGAATTAGTATACAGTGAAACCTCGTTGTGTCGAACTCGGTTAAGTTGAATTCCCGCATGTGTCGAAGTGGAACGTGGGGTCCCTGCAAAAAAACAGTTAAAATCTTACTAATTTAACTCCGCTTGTGTCGAAGTCGGATGTGTCGAAAAACCGGATGTGTCGAGGTGTTTTGTTGGTCCCCAGCTAATATTTCTATCGCTTAACTCAAAGTCATGATTGGTTGTGGAAGGCCCGTCAATCATGATGGGGCCGTGATGGCCAGTCATAATTAATTAATACCGACCAGGCTCTCACCCATCAAGCGCGATGGCTCTGTCGACTCAAGGTCATGGCGCTTTAATGTTTGGACAACAGTTGTGCACGGTCCAACAATCATACATACGGCCGCTATGACTAGTTACAAAATAAATACCGGCAAGAATCTTACACATCACGCGCGATGGCTAACATACCTAGTCCGTTGTTTACTTGTTCGGTCAATCAGTCACCCATGAACATGCCTTTCTTCTCTCGCCGACAAAGCATTAATGAGAAGTTATTGATAAACCAAACATTATCCAATCCTTACCTTTGATGTGGCTTGGATAAAGTTGAACAAAAAATGATCTGAGCCAATCATTTATTGATTTGTGTGCTTTTATTCACGTACATGTATGTGCTCTAATTTCCCTTTCTTGATATACCTAATCCTAATTTTGGTGGTACTTATGTGTTTTTTTATTATTAATAAAAAATTGTATAAAAATGTGTGTTGTTCTTTCATGTAAACATTTGTGAGAACTATATGATATAGGCCCTATACATGTGCAGTATTTATCTGTTATAATCGAGGCTGAAGAAGGTTGAATATAATGAACATCGGTTGTCTGGAACTCCGGTTGTGTCGAAGTAAATTCACCAGTCCCTTCGACTTCGACACAACGAGGTTTCACTGTATATTAATAACAAATTCCTGTGTATATTCTGACAATTTCTCCAAGTTGTGCATTATTATTTTGAACCTGAATGGTATATATGATTGTTGACTGGATGGAGCTTGTCAATTATCTCAGTTTTCATATGGCGATCAGAAAGCGTGGGTGTATGAAAAAAAATGGTTCCTGAAGGGATGATGGGAATACTCTTAGGGGCACATTTTTTCGCACAAACATGATGTAAGAAAAAAAAACCCTGAGCGTAACCACCCTACATTATCTTACACAACATAATATATCAACTAACAAGGCGACGTCGATATCGACGATGGCACAATAATATTATAAGGATTAAGATAAAGTGATAAAGATTGATTTAAAGTAGTTTTATCTTGTAAATATATAAGATACGTAGTCTGAACCCACATATATATACGTCCGATGGGATCTAAATTAAATTTCTCATTTATCTACACAGAATAGCCGTATGTGTGTCACAACTTCATTGTTTGATTACAGCCAGTCGGCTCTAGAACAAAAACCGGTCCTTTTACAAACAAAGCCTCACAGACAAACCAACCAATGGTTGTCATTAAAACATGTTAGCGTGCCATCTGGCGGCGGTATAAATATGGACTATGCCTAGTTTGTCAAAGTTGTTATTGTCCAGTGGCTTCCTCTGGTATAAATATCAGCTGACGACTTTGAAGATGTTATTTTTCTTCTTTCTCTTCTTCTCTTGCATGTAGAGTACATTGAAAAATTGTCAGTAAAATTAGCATGTCAATAACAAAGATTATTCATATCGGGGGGGGGGGGGGGGGGTAATAAATGGCTAAATAAAGGGTTACTATTATATGAAAATATCTGGAATACGCTTCATGTTTCATGAGTTAAATTATAGCTCTCACATTATACTAAGTATGCTGTGTCCGTAATTATATCCCTTAACAATGAATAAATTCACTTTTTAAAATAACTTTTTAATATTTTGTATAACATACATGCAGGCATTATTGTCGTCATAACCCTCCCCCGCCCCATTTATCAATTTTATTGCGCGATTTATTGAAATACTTACACGTGACATGTGTTCACTTTGTTTTTATTACATCTGTTTGTCACTACACTCCCACACAGTGTCTGGAAAGTACATCCACTGACCCAGTGTCCATGTTTGATAACTTTTGACCGACATATAAATGGTTTTATAATTCAGCACAGTTGTTTTTTACGACAACATTGTTATTGAACCAGATCTCGTTCCAAACGATATCTCATTGGATTTGTTCTGGCCAGTAGAGTTCATTCCGCGTCATCGGGTTCTCGATATTCTCACGTGACCTGACCCCTGCGCACTGAAACCAACAAGTCCGAGAGCGGGGGCGTTGACTCACTCCAGCGGAACTCATTGCTGGCAACAGAAACATTCTCAGAACACAGGCAGATAATGAACCATAATGAAAATTCATCGGAACGTTTTTTTGGGTTTTTTTTTTTGGCCAGTTTTGAGACATGTTTTTGTACATGTTGTGTATCCAATATGTTTTCCTTTTAGAATATTTCACGAAATATTTCATCGTACAGTTATCCGTAATGGATTGTTGACTTCCTATAAATGTCTATAAAAATGTACCAATGATGCTTTACAACAAAATACAGCAAAATATCTAATGCTTTACCATATTGTTATTCACCTGGCCATGCGATATTTCCTACGAAACTTTGCGAAAGAATTTTATGTGAACTATAGTGAATACTGGCTATTTTATATTTTAAATGTTTGTTATTTTTATATCTAGAATAAAAAAAGTTAAAAAGTCATTTCCTGGAACTAATAAACAAATTACCGTGCATGCAGATTATCTTGGTAGGTATAATCTATACAATACTGCTTTGGATTATTTTCTAAACCGTTACGGTTCCTTGTATTCCTACATATGTATTGATATGTAATATTTTATGATAATATGTAATAAAAGAATATGTAATATATATATATATTAATATTTGATATATCGTGTGTTCAATGTAAAGAAATTGTACTCTTTTTATGTATGTGTACATGTCAATATCAAATATTTTACGCATGCATCAACTTTTCATTCAGTGTCGTTAATATACAAACAGACACGGGTTTTTTTAATTATCCTTAAACAGATTAGGCAATTGAAATTTAATTATAATAAAATAAATTGAACTTTATTGAATTTTGTTCCCTTATAATATCTATTTGGCAAATAAAACATAAATATTATGTGTTTACTAGAAGAATGAAATGAAAATGGAACGAAACATCTCGCATGAAGGTCATTCAACAACATGATATGCACAGTTGTCATACATGGGATTTTAGTTGAAAATGTTGGTAAGATTTGTAGATATTTTTTCAATGATAAGCAAATGGCCTGTTGGTGGCGCTGTTGATTGAATGAGTATGAAGGTAATCAGTTGATAACAAATTTATAGTATTATTTTGCACTCTGGATTTCAGGTCTTATATGCACAAGGCATAACCTGCTTTAATTAAGACACTGCACTGCTTGAACTAAAAGAATAGTAAATTTGTAAAACTGCCATCCACTGATTTTTCCCAGAGTAACCTTTGCTCTTAGATCGCCTTTTGTAACAATTTTCTCACAGTTTTCGTCTTTTTTCTTCTACAAAAATAGTCTGAGTGTACATGGGTGCTTAACAAAAAATAAATATTTCAAATATCACAAAATCATAATCAAATAAGTAAAAAGTAAAAAGAAATATGTATACCATCATGCAGAGAGAGCACTGTACAAGGTTAAAAATGATGTATACTTTATAGGATCTATAGTGCATTTCAAACAAATTTTGGATTGATGTTAGATATTTTTTTGTGCTTTATATGGTTAAACGTTCACCTAGCTGTTAGCTTTTTTCGTTGACGGACTGCTTGCATGAGAGGGGTTCCCTGACTTCCTGAACTATAGCCCTTTCGAACGCCGTCTCTTCCTTCTTTAGGTTTTTAGTACTGCTAACCGTTAATCGAATATCTGAACTACCAGACTCATCAGGTTTAAAATATGGTACCAAGATTAGAACTTAGGTATAGGTTAAACTGGTAATTAGATAATGGTAAATTAGTGTAATTCCATGTTATTGTAAAAGATTTTTGTATCGAACTAGTATAGGTTAAACTGGTAATTAGATAATGGTCAATTAGTGTAAGTCTATGTTATTGCAAAAGATATTTGTATCGATCTAGGTCAATAATTTATAGTCAGTGTTCATTTTCTTTACCTTACCATGCAAATACGTTAATCTGATTCTGGTGTATAATATATAATTAAAGACGGTATCCATTTTCGATTTTATATTTATTACCACTTGTTACCTAGTTACTACTCTCTGGATAATTGTAAAAAAATCACGAAATTGTGTGTTACATGATAAATTTATCGCATGCACTTAATATTACAGGAGTGTAAGTCCTTAAGATGGAGCGTTTATATATGAATATAAAGATAACATCAAACAAAGCATGATCATTTATTAAATCAAATATGTGCTCCTGGAAATTTAAAGGGCATATTATATTTCATCAAAAGCGGGCGACATTAAGCACGTTTCCTTTCCATTCTTTGTTTGCTTTTCTTTTGTCTATAAAATTGCAAGGTAATATTAACCCTAAAAAAGTCATGTTTGAATATAATCACATCATTAAATTAGTCCTTTCTATCAGGCTGATTAAATTGTCCATTGACAAGTCCCTTTTTTATTCATTCAGCGTTATAATGAACCCCGTTTAAAAAAAAAATGGATTATAATAGTTCTATTATAATTATTGTGATAGAAAGCTTCCTAATTTGATATTACACGAAGCAATTGTGTCAATACCAAAATTAAGTACAAAATAATAATAAATTACTCCCGTCTCCAGAAAATCTTGTTTCAATCATTGCATGCCAATTTGGATACAATGAGATCTTAACCTTTTCTTAGCCAAGATTACACCTAAAAATATACCTTACAAGATAAATGACTGACAGAAAAAAATATTATTAATATCCGCGAAGAGAATTTTTTTTCTAGAAATATAAACCTTGTGTTTCTTCTGCTATACTAAACCATTTCCTCTTTCAACAAATTCTCAACGCCAAGCCTTTAAAGAAATCTAAGTTGTCAACGACCGAGCAAACAAGCAGCAGAGTTTATCTGGAACTGACCATGTTTGATGCCATATATATATATATATATTGAATATAGAAATATTTCGGCATTCACAGTTACATGCGACTTGTTTCAGTCTGTACGCAAAATGACAGCCTCAATGAGCAGTTTCGATATTTTTGTAAGGTGGAGATTTGATAAGTGCACGGAGATACTACAGAAAAGTACTCCAAAGACACTCTTAAATGTGGGAATCTATATCTGCAGAGAGAGTTTGGTGGCCATTAGACATGTATCAACCAAGAAGATGGCTGAGGAATGTTTTGGGGGGTGACCGCGCCCTCATCCGCAAATATATAGCAGTAGGATACGACGGCGTCTATCAAGCTTTGTAAACATACTGAGCACAGATGAAACTATTTTTAAATATATTTTTTTATGGGAGGGGAGTTTGGCCTACTGGAGTTTGTTGTTGTTATTAGACTGCTTGAATAACGGCCTATTTCATTTTTATTTTCATTTAATTCTGATTTTTTATTTTCAGTTGAAGCCATTTAAGATTTTTCGTTTAACAGTAAAATGTATAAGCTCTAATGTCATATATGTATAACTGGGTCTGCACCCAACGAAAACGGGTGTTCTAACGATTTATTTAGGACTGTCAGCGTATACAATCTCCTTCCTTCAAATAGCCGATCTCCGATCTCACATGATATATAAACAAAAGAGCAACAGAGCTATCTCACACGAAGAATAATGTTATATTGTATACTTTTTTATGACTAAAGTGAAAGTATATTTTAATTATCAAGGCAGTAACAATGTCCTTCACGAAATGACATCATTTATCAAAGTAAGTATTTCAAACTGCTTTTCACGTAAGTAACTGCTAAATTTAAATACAAAATGGTTTGATTCATTACCAATCGGGAAGTTAAAGGCCAAAAAATAAATATCATTATAAATAAAAATTATCATTAGTTACTTATCGTTATATATTAAATCACTGATACCGGCGTGTAATTAATTATCATTAGTTACTTATCATTATATATTAAATCACTGATACCTGCGTGTAATTAATTACCATTAGTTACTTATCATTATATATTTAATCACTTATACCTTTCTTGTACATATATGAAGAAAACTGAAGGAGTTTTATAGTTCTATAATTAAATATTGTTATGTGATGGTGCATTAAGGTAAGAGTGTTTTATGTAACACACACAGGCCTCGCTTAAGCCAGTATCAAGACTTGTATAATAGGCCTGTAGGGTGTAAATATCAATCTATTGACGTCAATTGTCCAAGTACAGGGCCACCTGTTTAAGCCTGTCTCAGCCAGCAAGTCTGCCAGTGTTAAATTGGCTATAAATATTTATTGATTTGGCCATGGGGCATGAAGTACGCTGTCGGTATAGCGATTTCAGAATACCCTGCTTAAGATTCCCCCGCCCCCCAAGGATGTTTAAATCGTTTTCTTCAGAAAATCCATTCAAAACAGTTCCATTATATTCTTATATTCTTAAAGTTCGTTTAATTTCTTACTTCCTGATTATCCATATTAGGTGGAATCTTTGTGTATCTAACGTTGCATGTTATGTGTCATCATCTTAAGTGAAGTGTAAGATTCAATAATAATATAACCACCGATAATATTTTTTTTTAAATTAGCGACAGTTTCATTTTTCATAGATTGAGTCCATCTTTTAAATGTCATACCGTTCACTTGGTTGAAATTATATATCATGAGTTAAAAGCGGATGTATTTATCTTTCAGTTAAACTGCAAGGGGATAATCTGAACAGTACGGGGGTAAATTAGTTTTAGACTACCCCCAGGAGAACGATTTCAGATTTCCGGGGGGGGGGAGAGATGGGGTGGAGGTAAGCTGAAGTCTTTACACTGGTATTTTAGTCCACACATTGCAAACCAGATGGCGTGCTTATCTTCTCTTCGTGACGTCACATACTTTTCTCCCATCACACCATAAAACGCAGTAAGTAGGACGGTAACTAGTTTATATATATATATGTTTTAACTGCAAGATATAAGACACTCTGCCAATGGAGACGGGTGTGATTTTTGTTCACAAGATACATAAATGGCTCCTTTTAAGGCTTTTAACAAAATTCACAATACAGTAGTCAGTTTCCGACCAGCAGCTGCCTGCTGAAATTTGGCGATTATTCTACTCAGCTTAAATATGACCACACATTTTGATACTAAAGCGGATGAGGGGCTAAAGTCATAAAAAGAGATACAAAACTCATGACAAAAAATAACAATACATTTTTTGCAGTCTCCTGGTTCTTTTATATCTTTTGGCAAAGTGACGTGGCGCATCTCATGGGTTTCCAGTCAAATTTCGATAGTTACATTTTTTTAGAATATTTATGACACTAAACAACCAATCAGCGGCTATAATATGTAGTTGTTTGAGCATATGACCAGTGACCTTGACCTTCATCAGTGGGATTGAGATGTTATAATATAGACTGTTTTCTCATAGACTAATTTTCTTCAGTTACTAAAATATTTAATATAAGTTATTATTTTGGTTTCATTCTAACAAATCAAGCCTATGCCTTATTCCTTCATTGTGGCACTTTTTTTCTTTTGGAACTGATCTATAAATTTATGAAAACGTAACACCATGACAATTGGATGCGTGTAACGCCAGAAATAACGTGTAAATTTGGATGGCCCGTTCGATATTACATAAACTGCTGGGAACCCGCCATATTTATCGGGCGAAGATCAAGAACGTTTAGACAGGGCTCATATTTGGCTTTTATATATCAAAATATAAATTATGTCAAAAAGGTACTTAATCTTAAGTCTGAAGTACAAAACACATACAGATATATACAAAATATATAAGTACAACTGTAACACACATGCCTGTCTACCTAATATTTAACACTTCCATGCATTTCCAGGATTTTGACTCTGCGTTTTAACTCTGCATTTCTTGTTATGGATGAATACACAGGTGCAGAACGTAATATTTAATAATACACACATAGCATTTAAATGACATTCTCTAAAACCCACTTGTCATAATGAGTATTATCAAAATGGATTTTGCGTGCGTTGAGGCCGTGTAATAAAGTGACGGACTAGAATAAAAACACAAACATAAAAAGCGCCTTAAATATTATATATATATATATATATATATATATATATATATATATATATATATATATTTCTGACAGATGTGTCTAAATCCCATTTACTGAGCTACTGCATAATTTTCATTCAAAAATGCGTCTTCGTCTGAAATGATATTATAAGAATTGTACCAAATACAAGGATGACTGAATGTGTACCAAAGTGAAACCGAAAAATTTTAAATTATGGTGTACTTCTGAGTACAATGCATTCAGATGCAACAGAACGTGCTCTGCGTGATCTATTAAAAGGCAGCTTCCCGTTCCCCTTTCCACATACCCACCTCATCTCATAATAGTCATGTAAACGGAACGGTCCGTTAAGTTTGACATCATCTGTCTTTACAAAAACATGTATCAGGAAGAACATCCCTATTCAAGATATTCGAATGATAGAACCCTTCCTCAACGTGCCCATCCTATGATATAGCTGATATCATCATAAAACCGCGTGTTCAGAAAACTCTGCTTATAAAATCGTCCACTGCAGGGTGCATTTTTGAAGTTCGTGTCACAGTTCACGTTTACTCTCGGATATTGATTTTTTCTTTCTTTCTTAGTGTAGGCGGCTTAAGGATATATTTTGATGTAGTTGACCCCTATTTTGTGCCGTTTTAAACGGAAAATGTGCAGCTGTAATGACGGACTTGGAGATGTAAAATTTAAAGTTTTGTTCCCGTCAAATAAATCCCACTTTAATTCACCAACTCTTACATCAGTTAAGGTTATAGAGACCATATCTTCCTCTTTGTCTTTCTCTCTCTCTCTCTCTCTCTCTATATATATATATATATATATATATATAGAGAGAGAGAGAGAGAGAGAGAGAGAGAGAGAGAGAGAGAGAAGAGAGAGAGAGAGAGGGGGGGGGACGGTTGGCTACAAAATTTTGCAGTGGTTGTAATAGTTAAAATATCGCGATCACTGTTTCACGAGGAATCTATTTAAGACCTCGCCATTTAAAAGGCCTACATAGAGTCTAACCATTATTATATGATTAAGTTATGTATAATAAAATGTGCGCAAAATCTTAAATATTGCATCGAGGTACATCGACCGAGTAAAATTGTTGTTCAGGCATCATATGCAGATAATTTGAAAGATCGAATTTAATTCATAACACGGCAGTCTTTGAACATACAAGATTTATTATTATTTATGTCTTTTAACCTATGAACTGCATGTCTTCTTTAATTGCACCCCTTACTCACGAAGAATTAATTTTCGTGATAATTCCCATAGCACGAATATCGCGAACAGGACGGTAATCACAATATATATATATATATATATTCTTTATATGAACATTAAATGGACAGAGTTGTTGGTTTATTGACAGCATTCTAATAACCTGTTCTCTGCAATTTTGTACTCGGTCAACAGCTCCTGTGTACTTAAGTACCCCATCACCATAGGAGGAAAATTGTCTCAGGTTATTTTGTAAATATTTATTACTTTATGAAGATTAATAAGGCAATAGGGGAACTGTTTAAGTGTGTTCACTTTAATGACGAACATGTTAATCACCGTGAAGATGAAGCGGGTGCAGGAGGAAGCATCGATTAGTAAGCTATTTAACCGGTTCATTCCGGTACGCCGAGCATCCCACGTGTTCTCCTAATTGTACTCACTCTCCTTTCATCCTGGTCTCTGCTTATCGGAAATTGTGTTTAACTGAGTGTAACGAATAGCCCAGTCATTTTCACATGATATATCCGGATAAATTATACGTGCACCAAATAGTACTATCATGGCACAGATGGCTTATCTCATTCCGTATACAAGCTAGGCGGCCGTTAATATTCTGTATAAACAGTGCCGTAAATACTCAGTAAATATCAGCTAGGGCAGCTACCACCTAGCTGTCTTTTGTATTCAATTGACTGTTCATCTTGCAGACGGAAAAGGCAAGCATGACAAATACTTATAATTAATTGTATTTTATTGCTTGTCGGAATCTTCGATATCGGCAATCATGTCGGTCAGTTCCCTATATGCCCCGTTATTTGTGCCCCGATCTCTCCAATCTCTACAGGACACAATTGTTTCTTTTTTTCTTTTTCTTTTTTTTTTTTTTTTTTTTTTACTTTTTTTGTCGAGGTAATCGCCGCCATTTTTTCAATGCTAGCATAACTCTAAGTACATGTACTTCTGCAGAATTCCATTCCGTTTCGGACTACGTGACAGGGCAGTTTCACACGCTTCCTTTCTTTATATCCTAGTCCTAGTCTTTATAACTAGTCCCGGTGACTACCGCACCTGCGGGCCCTGGGATGTAATCATCCCCATTGCTGGGTCATACCGCCGAGGAACCCCCGAAAGGTGCACTCGTTTGTAGGTGAAACACGGCCGATGGGCACGGCCTTCCAATCATGTCTTCCGAGCGCTCACCCCGTGCATGTGGGGGCCGACCGTGAAAAAATCTCATCCTGTAGCTCACTCCATTCGTCTCTCCATTTCCATAACATAAACTAATGATCTGGCCTTGACCTTCATCCTTCCGTTCACCTTCTATCTGTTTAAGTCATCTACTTTGCAAAATTGATAAAGTTGTATAAACATATGATTTTTTTTCTTCCAGAATATGGGTTATTCATTGGATGAATTTAACAAATTTTACAATACCTGTCTGCATGTCATCTTCCGGCAAGGCGTTCGACCTATGGTCGTCTAGTTTATATATTCCTTTTCTTTGGCATTACATAATCCTGTACACTCCATTATAACTTTACCCCTATTTAAAATAAGCAATAATATGGCCCCTGGAAACAATAATTTAATTCATAAAATGACTGTTTTCATGTCTTTTTCTGCCAGCTGAGAATAAAACAGAAAGCATATTAATGAGTGCTCATGTAGATTCTGAAATGTTTTGATTTTTCAAACTGCAAAATCTGCATAAAACTTGGCAATAATGAGGACATCAATAAATTGTTTTTTTATTATCGTAATTTATTATTACTGTTATCATTTATTTTTATTAACTATAATCACTTAATCTGCATACCATATGAAATATATCTATGTGGTGTTGAATTTTGACATATCTGTATATGTGTATCTGTAACAAAATAAATAATAAATTACCAATTAAAATACAGTAACTGGTAGCAAGATTATTTTATAATTGTTTGAAATTATTTTAATGTATTTGTAAAATCTTGAAACTAGTTAAAGGTCTTTAAATAAAGATGTATATATGGATATCCTGTTATCAAAGATCTATCATTTATATGTGTCTAATTATATGAACATTTCTATTTTATTTCCATTTACACACCTACATATTAAAGTTATGACTGAAGAGTAAATGAACGAATATTAAAGGATCTCCAAAGGAAATCATATGATGTAAAATTTTAAGTCGCCTGCATGAGTAACCATGGGAACGGTGGGTATCATTCCCTTTGTGAATACATCCCCCATGCCCTCTTCCTGTGACCACGGGACCCCGTCAATGATGAATATGACTAATTTTGTATAAATCATTATGTCCAGCTCGCATATTTGATTTATATATAATTAATCTGTACTGATACATAAATTCACTATATCCTGCTCGCATATAAAATTTGTGCAAAAAGTATCACCAGTTAATAATCATTATAATGAATAAATTCGGTTTGCACGAGGATAAAACTTTCACTTCTGTTTTTCTGTCATGGTAACATGGAGTTTTAACGACCAGTATTTTCAATCGGTAATTCATTGATGTATATTATGGCAATAGTCGGGGGTTGTCCAGAGTAGATTATATATATAAGGTGGTACCGTAACTCTGATCAGCTCTTAATCTTAAATAGCAATTAAGGGCCACTGTAATAAAAGAAAGGCGTCACCTCAGTATTTTTAGTACTATAGCAATGATACGCTGAAGGACGGAGAATAGATACTTTGAGTTTTGATAGTTTCGATTACACATTCGGGAAAAATATTAGGCAGAGAAATAACAGAAAATTGTTATTAACAGATAAACAATTCTAAGTCATCATTTTTTATCATGATATATAATCATGTTTCTATCATAAGAGGTTAACCAGCCAGAGAAAGTAATGATTTTTTTACACACACACACACATACACACAAATACACACACACACAGACACACACACACATATATATATATCGGTTTATTTAATACAGGAAGACATGATTTCTTACTTGCATTAATTTAAGTTTTACCAAAAATCAAATTTTCTTATTAGAAATTATATTGTTTAATAAATAAATGAATATTTCATTTACAAAAGATAATGTTCTTTGTGCTGGCATCCATTTCCTTTACAGGAAGCTGACCCGGACTCAGGCTTCAACAAGAAAGAAAACAAAGAGGTGAAGTTTGGTTGCATTTTTGCCCACATGGTGTCGCCAGGGGCACAGTACTGGTTTACCTCCATGACTGGGAAAGTTTGCTTGCGTGTATGTTGGCATGTTGCCAAGGAGATCGGACCCGTTGCATGGGTTAAGTTAGTTCCCAAATAAAACTCCTGACGTCTGATTTAAAATAAGGAAAGACTTCTCTTATCAATTATCATACTTACCTCAACTGTTTGGCAACTTGCAATAGGCACGAAGACTCAATATGATTAATGCTTCTACGTATAAAATATAAATACCTGATCTTACCGACGAGTTTTGATCTTTAAGATAACAAGACTTTCCCATGAAGTTTTTTCAGTGCAAAACCAGCAACCACTCCGTAAAGATATCATAGTTTATCTTGCAGTCTACCCGGATGTTTAGCTATGAACTGCCCGCGGCCTCAATCCAAGACGCCACAATGTCACCCGGTCCAACTGTGGTTTAACTATCTTCTAATGAACACATGCATTCATTATTTAACTATAAAAAGTCTACAATGAAAAGTAAGATTTCGTGAAAATTATAAATCTATATTCATCAAAGTTCGATGTCACTTTAAATATTATGTTATACATTGAGAGGAAAGTACAAATATGAATATGGCCGCAGCATTTGAAACTAATAATGCTTTTCTTTATAGTTAAGCAATTAATAAAACTGCATGATATGATACATATATACACATGTATTACACTAAAGTATCATCAGCAATTTAACTGATAATATTTTAAAATTCTCTTCGTGCTTTATCTTTTTATAATGTGATAAAAAGGTGGTACGATGAAAAACGTTAAATGTTAATGAAATTTGGGGATTTTGTGATTTTAAATTTAAAATTTAGCAATCGTTAGAAATATTCATATTTATATCAGAAATTCGTAATATATATAAATTTACAGAAAATTTGTTGGGTTAAGAAAAGGTCGGCAGTATTTAATTATACATGTTATAGCCAGCATGATTAATTGTTTTTATAATGTTAAGATAAGGCCAAAAAAATAAATGGTATGGTTCTCAGGCACCGCCCGCATCAATTTTAAGCCCCCGCATCAAAACTTTTTATTTTGATTTTCAATAGAAACTCACCAATTTCGAGCTGCAGCCGCTCAGACATTTCTTTCAAGAAGAAAAAATCATACAATTTCCTTTGTTTTGTAGTGTTTTTACTTGTTTAGCAAAATAAATCTATTAATTTAATGCTTGTCCTTTATCATATGACATTTTTATCGAAACATACCAAAAAATTAAAAAATAAAAAAAAACGCCCGCCCGCATTGATTTCTGAAAAAAAGTGCCTGAGAACCATACCTTTTTTTATTTTGGCCTAAATATCTTAAAACTGAAACTAGAACTGTATCTTGTGGAAAATATACTGACATACAGCTATAGACGCTGATATACCCAAAAATGACGAATCTCAGTTGAATCTTTGTAGCTTATGCGTATAGAGGGCATTAATCAGGAACTAACGCTCATAACTAGAATCAGTTTCAACGTAAACAGCTATATGGCCTTATCAACGGAAGTGACGGCATCCAAAATTCTGTTGGTTTTGTTTAGGTTTCGTTTTATTTTCAGTTTTTAGGGAAATATGGCAGTCTGCAATAGATATAATTAAATAGAAAATACGAACTTCAGGCGACACATATCTGTTTATAAAAGAGTCAGGAAATATTATGTCGATCCAATGTGAAATTAGTTGTTTTTTCACTTTTACGGAAGAGCATATGAATACATTATATAACGGTTTACCTCGCAGGTTCCCGTGTGTAATTCTTATAACTGTTGAGACTACTCATGTTATAAATGAAACATATATACGCTTTTTCATTTTATATATATATATATAATGGTATAGCTAAAATGCATGGTCTTTTGTCGAAGTGTATATAGGTAAAGAGAAAGTGTGACGTCATTTAGGTAGACTAACTTGTATATTAACACATGAGCTTTCGAAGCGCTCAGGCTTCTTCGTGAAGCTTCTTCGACAGCTTCTTCCAAGGTGGCCCGGACCACCTTACGAAAAGCATGTGCGTTTCGACAGCTCGTGTGTTTATAAACAATTTAGACTAGTCTATCTAATCTAAAAGGTGTCACTCTTTCTCTTTATATATATATATATATATATATATATATATATATATATATATTCAGGTGAATCTTAGTAAAATTAAGGTTCATTTCAAGTATATATGCCTATATATACCTGAAAATAGCAAAAATAACATCCATTTAACTGTATATTTTGTTTTCTTTTGTGAATGACGTTTGTAACAACAAAGTATACCTTGAGTCAAGAGGAAGTACTTTCACAATTTCTATACTGATGTTGTCGCGGTGTGATATATATATATATATATATATATATATATATATATATATTTATATAGTGACTATATATACGCAAGACCACTTTTTGAACCCGTTTGACGTATAAACGTTTATACACAACGGTGTAGGTTATCAGTTGAGTGGTGAACATGTGACCTTTTGTCGCATGCGTGCAAGTAAAATGGATAAAAAGAAGGATGTCCTCAAACCACATTTCAGAGGAATGTGTTCTTTTTCAATGATTTTCTATTCCATACAAATCTTGTTCCGACAAGCCAATGAACATCATTCAAACAAATAAATCCCAACCAGTATATGTAAAGACAAAGAAGGAGTTAAATCTTTAAAAAATACTGCTAAGAACAGAAATCCGTGAGTGTTTATATATTTATGGTATTTTTATATTTTCTATAGCATATATACCGTTCGTGCATTCCGCGCGACTTAGGCCCTGTTTGTCCGGCCGGGTTTTCCATGCACCGAGTTCACTCAGGGGATACACTGGCACAGTTTCTGATAGATGATAGTTATATATATTTTAGTGTTACCGTCAGTTATAATAGTTAATACAGTGTATACGAGTAGTGGCATTAGCAGTGGCAGTTATTAAAGTGTTGTAGTGAAATAAATGTATATATAAATGGACATATGTGAAAATAAGTATTATTTTAATCATTATTATTAAAAATGTTAGTAGTTGTACTTATTATAATATATATACTGTATAAATATAACTTATAGGAATTATATGAAAAGATGGTCAATAGATGGTTATTTTTTAATTGAGTCTGACCTTAAAAAGGTAATATTATCACAGATTGTTGATAACTTATTATTTATAGCTTATTTCACAGATCATTATTCATATGTCTATCAAGGATCGTAAAATGGGTCAGATGCAGTTAATTCGATCATGTCCGCTTTCAGGAAATGTTGTCTTATATAGGACGACCGAAATAGAGACATGTAGGGCGGCGAATCCGACTATTGATCGAGATTAAAAATAACGAGTTACTGTATAGGTGACGAAAACAGACTGCTATAGAAATGAGTCATAAACCGGGGAGTGAATACACGTGGGTTATACACAGAGAGAACACAGACACAATACATACACTGAGAGTTCCCAAGAAATCACACAAAAACATTAAACCCCTAAACGCCCATGCATCCTCCCGTGGGGCTTAAATGTATTCATGTGAAACATGCGTCACGTATGTAACCCTATTAGTGTGCATGGCCCCGGATCAGACCATAACCCTTTTATGTGGACATTCATGATCTTATCAAATTATATTAACCGGTTTATACATATATATATATATATATATATATATATATATATATATATATGTATATATATATATATATCAATTTATCAAGTTCATATCTGCATGTTTGATAATCAATTGGCAGCCAGGGGCGATATAAACCCCATGCAACCTCCCCACCCTATATACTTGTTAGCAAGGGAGTATGGTCAATGTTATCCCCCTTGCAATTCAGATAATAATATTTATACATTGAAAATTCTATGTATATAAACAAATAAAATTATAGACTTTGGTTCCCTTAATAATTGTAATAATGAGTCGTTTCTGTCAGTAAACCATAACCGTTCAACTTACTCGGTTGGTCTATAGCTTATGACAGGGAGGGATGGGTTTTTGTTTATATAGGCGTGAAATACCATGCAGACACCTGTATAACACGCCATTCATCACAACAGAAAGAACTAAATCAATTATTTCATTTCAAGGAGAATTTTACTAACTTCAAAACAGGTTATAATTATTAGTTCTGTTACCTGAAATATGTCTATAATCTAATGGTAATAGTGCTGTATTTTATTTATTACTAAATATATGTTTCATCTATCATTAACATTTAAAAGTTATACTGATATATATATGGAACATATATTTAGTTAATAGCTCAAAGCCAAATTAGCGCTGATTGTTTGTATAAATTAATATTTATATAGAGTAATGTAAATTATGAGAGAAAACTTTCAAGAGGCATTTATATATTAAGGAGCTTTAGTTTTATCTATAGATATATATAGTATAATTCTCTTTGCTCTTGTAAACACCGATGCTAAATATGAAAATATATATAGCTTTTTCTGATCAACATGTAGTTAGGTTTGGAAAGGCATATAATTGTTCGTGAATGATATAATTATAATTACTGCATGGTACATCTGAAACTATGCATGTGCTCTCTCTCTCTCTCTCTCTCTCTCTCTCTCTCTCTCTCTCTCTCTCTCTGTGTTTATTCTAGTGACCTGACCGCGTTAAAACAATTAATGTCGACAGGACACGCCTTAATTCACCACACCAGCTTATGTTGTATACAGGAGTGTTTATAGTTTGTGAGAAGTAAGCCCTATACTTTCATGAGGCGGTTGACGCATATACACGAACACATATACGTAAATGATAATATATGAATGGTTGAGTCACGCTGTCCTTGGATCCATCAGTTATAGTGTTAATGGGATAAACAAAAGAAAAGTCTAGAATAACCCCATGATTAAACAGGTAATTCTCAATGAGTAATTCATTCTTTCAGAATGCGTCAGTAAAGCAGTAAAAAAAAGTCCTGTGAAATCAACGTAAATTTCAGATGATGATTTATGATATTTGTATAATATACATGCCAATAATATGATACACAATCATGCAGTTCTGTCATATATATATATATATATATATATATATATATATATATATATAATAATAATAATAATAATAATAATAATAATAATAATATAGGACTTATAGGACGACCGAAATAGAGACATGTAGGGCGGCGAATCCGACTATTGATCGAGATTAAAAATAACGAGTTACTGTATAGGAGTGACGAAAACAGACTGCTATAGAAATGATTCATAACCCGGGGAGTGAATACATGCACGTGGGTTTTACACAGAGAGAACCCTTTCATGTGGACATTCATGATCTAATCAAATTATATTAACCGGTTTGTATTATATATATAGCAATTTATCCACATATAATATCTGCATGTTAGATAATCAGTTGGCAGCCAGGGGCGATATAAACCTCAACCTCCCCATCCTATATACTTGTTATAGGAAGGGAGTATGGTCAATGTTATCATCCCCCTTGCAATTCAGATAATAATATTTATACATTGAAAATTCTATGTATATTAATAATTAGAATTATAGACTTTGTTTCCCTTTCTAAGATTATTATGAAATATTATATAGCTAAACCTTGTTTAGAATTATATATATATATATATTGTACAAATTTTTCATATTGATACATTAATAAAATGTCAAGAAATGTCAATTATATCAATTAAGATATCTTAACAATCAATATTTCATAATAATTGTAATAATAAGTAGTCTGTCAGTTAACCATAACCGTTCAATTTACTCGGTTGGTCAATTAAAGCTTATGCCAGGGAGGGATGGGTTTTTGTTTATATAGGCGTGAAATACCAGGCAGACACCTGTATATACCACGCCATTCATCAAACAGAAAGAACTAAATCAATGAATTATTTCATATCAAGGAGAATTTGACTTACTTCAAAACAGGTAATAATTATTAGTTCTGTGACCTGAAATATGTCTATAATCTAATGGTAATAGTGCTATAGTTTATTTATTACTAAAAATATGCTTCATCTATCATTAACATTTAAAATTTACTGATATATATATATATATATATATATATATATAAATATATATATGGAACATATATTTAGTTAATAGTTAAAATCAAAATGAGCGCTAATTGTTTGTATATGAATAAATATTTATATAGAGAATGACAGCTAATATACTAATATTAACTAAATTATGAGCGAAAATTTTCAAGAGGTATTTATATAAAGGAGCTCAAAGTTTAATCTAATATAATTCTTATTGCTCTTGTTAACACCGATGCTATATAAAATATATATAGCCTTTTGTGTTCAACAGTTAGGTTTGGAAAGGCAAATAACTGATCGTGAATGATAATTATAAAATAACTGCATGGTACATCTGAGACATTGCCTTTGTGTGCTCTCTCTCTCTCTCTCTCTCTCTCTCTCTCTCTCTCTCTCTCTGTACATGTGTGTGTTTGTTTTCACATGGTAAAACCAATTTATGTCGACAGGACACGCCTTCACCACACCAGCTCATGTTGTATATACAGGAGTGTTTATAGTTTGTGAGAAGTAAGCCCTATACTTTCATGAGGCGGTTGACGCGTAAAAACGTACACATATACGTAAATGATGATATATATATATATGAATGGTTGAGTCACGTTGTCCTTGGATCATTCATTTATAGTGTTAATGGGATAAACAAATGGAGAGTCTAGAACAACACCACGAATAAAACTGTTAATTCTCAATGAGTAATACATTCTTACAGAATGTGTCAGTAAAGCAGTAAAAAAAGTCCCGTGAATTCAACGTAAAATTCAGATGATGATTTATGATATTTGTATAATATACATGCCAAAAATATGATACATAATCATGCAGTTCTGTCATATGTATATATATATGTGTGTGTGTGTGTGTGTGTCTTAAATTAATCCGAATATCCTTTATATATTCATGTTAAATAAAATTATATTTTTAAAAGGCAGACTATTTTAAGCACCCATGTAATAACAGCAAGCCGCTTTTTAGAGGACCAATATTAAACTACATGAAAATATCTTGAAAATGTTTTTCTTTTTGTTTTTTCTCTATCATGTTTCTTTCTACCCTCAAACTGAAATTTTTAATTTTGATTCAATAAAAATAAAAATTGCATTTTCAACAAGAAATTCAGACGTTTGGATTGATTTAAGATATAGGGGCTTTTGACGGTTAAGATACCTTTAAGTATATATATATATATACCTGGAAGTGACAGGAAACACCATCACTATACATCTTACCGTAAAAACTTTAAAATTACATTAATTTATTGTCTCTAAATACACATAACACCTTTCAGGTTCCGATTGACGTACATACATGTGAACATGGATAACGCTTTACCAGTATCCGGTATCATTTCGGTTTATATAGTTATATGACGGATATGTATATCTGTATATTTCAACGTATATCATTGATAATATATGAACAAGCTTTACTGAGATGACTCCTGTAAAAACTGAAATGAAAAAGCGTCATTCCATTCCATTCCATATGAAACCGACATGCAGATAATGCAACCCGACGCACGACTTTATCTTATCATATGTTACAAACGTTCATTTTATCTTATCTCACAGGTGATGTGATTTTTAAGAAGGATACTGTTAAATGATAGAGCAGAACACATCTGTTTTCTTGTACGGACAAAGTAAACGACCCATCCCATCATTTATAAAGTGAAACCCGTGTAATAAGACCTCCCGCGGTCCAATTAATTCAAAGGTGGTCTTATTGAACAAGTCAAGTAAAACCAGTGTAAATGCTTTCAGACTCGAGGGTGGTCTTATTAGACAGGTGGTCTTGTAGACAGGTTCTACTGTATATAAATTCATATATATATATATATATATATATATATATATATATAAATATATATATGAATTTATATATATATATATATATATATAATTATATATATTTAACGGCTCCGATAACACGTATTATATTATCAGGTATAACTGAATTGCCTGGCAGGTATCATATCATCAGCTTGGCCTAACTGGTCAATGAATTGCCCCGCAGTTGCCTTGGTTGCCTTGTTTGCTTGGATCCTCATTACTCAACCGGTTTTCCGTTGTTCCTATTGTTTTCATTCGGACAATGACACGGACCGCGACGCGAACCCTGCCAAGCCTCAGTCTCGTGACATAGAGAACTTGTCAGTATTCGTTCTCTGCTTGGCAGGTAAGGACCGTTTTTACTAAACTCTTAAACTGAGATAAACTCTATCATTTAGCCAATTCATTACTTTCAGTATATCACGTACGTACTATCATATAAACTGTATATTCCATATTCTAATTGCACACGTTACTGGTAAATTCATACTTGTTGTACGCATGGATATTTGTATTCATGGTAATATGCAACGATATCTTAAAATGTGGTTCCTAAATATATAGGCTCATTTGTATAATATGTAATGTGTTTTCTTGTGTAATGAATACCAAGAAATGAGCAAATGTATATTCTGTATATTCATGCCATTTATTGTATTTTTGCATCTTATAGAAATGTTTATATGAAATGTTTAATGTGAGTATTCGTTCTCTGCTTGGCAGGGACTCCGGCTTGGAGGACTCCAGATTTGTATATATATACGGCTGAATAAACACTTTTATATATATACATCGCCTTGCCTCGCTTTTCACTCACGCCGGGTGACTTTGGCTCTTGCCGGGAACACCCGTTACATATATATATATATATATATATATATATATATATATATATATAGAGAGAGAGAGAGAGAGAGAGAGAGAGAGAGAGAGAGAGAGTAAACGTAATATTGAATATTGTTTTTTTTTATAAAATGTTTACATAAATCAATAATTGTATACCATACAAGGGCTACAATTTAAGATACCTTGTTGCATGGTCAAGTTTTATGGTACATAATATAATTGAATCGCCTCTTTCATATACGACATTGTAAATATTATTATCGTATAGGATCTCGGTTCTTAGAGTACAGGTAAAGTTAACTTATTCCACGCATTCACGTTTTCGCAAAATAATAATTCAAAATATTTTTGTATTGTATTATATTTTTTAGTGACGGTATTGCAACATCCACATATTCTTATAGTACTTTGAGTAAGTCTATTGTGCTACGATACATGCATTGAACTGTGGTTTATTAAGATTAACCCTTGTCCACGTAAATCCTAAAACTGTTTCACCTACAAGCCACAGTACTGCACACCTGCATGGGCATGCAGACTATCCGGTTTGAGGGCTAGGATTGACGTCAAATTAAATTCAAGCATTATGTATATCTATTTCACATTTGCCTTCATACAATATCAATATAGAATTTACACAAAACTTAACCATTTTTCTGACAGAAAAACATTTTTGTTTTCTATTTTATTTTCCACAAAAGAAAATGAGCTTGTGTGACGATAGCACTTCTAGGGTCACTGTCACTTCTGCAGTGACGTCATTCAGTCAATTGAACATTCCAATAGGCCCTGTGCAAAATCTAGGTCCCAACAAATGCTTGGGTTAAGTATTCCTGACACTGCCAGCGCCAATTTTTACATGCAGGTAGAATAAAAACATGTATTAGCAGATTTAAGTCATTTCTAAATCCAGTCAGTGACGTCACACTTGCACCAGCAAATCACCACCCTTCCGCCAAAGGTCGTTTCTAATCAAAACTAATCTCTTCCTGGTATAGGCACTGTGGGACGGCCTCGTCTACTTGGTTCAACTGTCAAACTCTAAAATAATTATTTGTTAAATTTTGAGAAAACATCTTCTATATATATTTTACTTGCGTATGCTAACAAAATATTACTTATTCCTTGAAGTTCTTACCACAAATTAAACTCATGTTCATGTAATTTGCCTTGAAACAGTTCTGTAATCCAACATATTTGAACGGACTATATTACCCACTTCGCTACACTTTTACCTACGCCGCCGGTGTATGTA
The DNA here is from genome assembly GCA_026874595.1 of Sipunculus nudus. NCBI lineage: Eukaryota > Metazoa > Annelida > Sipuncula > Golfingiida > Sipunculidae > Sipunculus > Sipunculus nudus. Next base: position 23,577,146 of record CM049308.1, on the reverse strand, counting down.
AAAGCCGCGGTACATTGTGGGAGTCAGATTGTGACGCCCATAAACCCTATACAGCAGAGTCGTATTCTTGTGAGTTCGTGTCTGCGCAGTGTGGCAAATCAGTACACAATCTGTGTTCCTATCCCTCCACTGATCCTTTTCCTCCACTGATTGAAGACTGGTATAGAACTATACCATAAAATACAAAATAATTAATCCATGTGAATATACCTGTACTGACGTCAAGTAAACCTTATATATATACATATAACATGTCCCTATACCCTAAAAAGTAAACTGTTTAATGGGCAGACACACTGATGACTACAAATTACTCTTAATTCTTCTTATTCTTCATATTGTTATAATAATAATTATAATAATAATAATAATAATAATTATTATTATTATTATTATTATTATTATTATTATTATTATTATTATTAACACTAAAACATATCGGTCTCCAATCCATAAACGTCTGCATGAGTTCAGTTCTATCAATACAACCACTTGATGAAATGTAGTCCAAGAGGATTGAGAAAGAGGCTCGCCGGACCGGTAATCTGGATATTGATCTGGATTTAGTATAAAAAGACACTGAGGAGTGACAGAAGCAGATTTATATAGAAATGAGTCATAAGCCAAGGGGAAAAAACTGTATACAACAGTCAGTGGTGTGGAGTGCGGGTCATAAACGGATACAAAATGCGGGCATTTTCCAAGAAATCACACAAAACATCCATACTGCTAACGCCCAACTTCTAGCGTTGCTAAAGGTATATATATATATATACATGTATATATGTGTCTGTGTGTGTGTGTGAGTGTAAGGGTATGTATGTGTGTGTTATACAACGAACAGTTCATAGGTTAGAATTTTTTAATGTAACATGATGACATCTTTTAAAACAATAACTTCATACCATAAACAAGTCCATTGTAAGCAAGTCCTTTATCACCATATCTATACAAATCAATTTCTTGTAGTCAGTTTTGTCACAATATTTAACACTTGACTCAATTTTAACCAAGTTGTGCTGACTATAGCAACAGGTCTTTTTCCATCGTCCTTCCGTTTTCGACATCTGTTCGGTCGGCCATCCTTTAGCAGGTACAAATCGTTGCCATTATAGTCCCTGCTTGACATCAAGAAAGGCTTTGGCGAAATCTCCTTGCAAACCTAAAATTAGGTCATAAAGACCTATATTTATCTGAGCTACGTCGCGAAAACATGATTTTGAGCTCAAACAAGCTGTAACCCATGCCAACTTGGTAGGCAATTACCCACAATTAGAAAACGAATAATTTTGATTGAAAATTCAAACCAAAAACAGAAAGTAAAAGGAAAGTACCATGTTAATGCTGAACTTTTCTTTATAACAGTCTACTGTACCATGTAAGTGAAGTCCAAAATTGTGTAGGAAATAACCAGAAATATATAATACTAAATACAGAGTACCCATCACAAATTTTCCTTTATGACAGGATGCTTGTTTTATAGAGTTCTGCTTCAAGCAGCGGGAAGAAAAATCGGTATTATGCATATAAAAAAAATATGATATAACCTAAATTAAATGACAGTAAGTATGATATTAAACTATATTACTTTGTTAAATCACAATCAACACGTCATTAATAATTATTTATCGCATGAATGCCACGTTTAACATCTAAGTGCGAACACTTTTTGAAGTGGTATAGTTTTAGCCATAAAAACGTGTTATGATCGCACGGTTTTTCAATATTATTTGCATTCATACCCATAAATGGTTCATATGTAATTAAGTTCTTCAAAGGAAAGCTTTGTTTTATAAAATATATCTCCTGCGACCACATGCGTATACATGAAGTGATTATAGCATAATTTAGGGTCATGGGCAGTCAAAGTAAGGGAACCATCAGAAGCGGATCCGGGGGGGGGGGGGGGGGTTGAAGCAACCTTTTGTAAAGGGTTTTAGAGGAATTTTTGCGGCTTGGACCCCCCCCCCCCCCCCCTTTCCGGACCTGATGACCTTTTTTTAGGATTTTCATTAGTCCTCCTGGGTTGGACCCCCCCCCCCCCTTTCCTAAATCCTGGATCCGCCCCTGACCATGTTAATAGTGAGAAGGTTGGTTGAAAGGTGAGTGATGGGCCCAGTGATGCTTGTAATATCGCTCTTCCGCTGAATACACTGTGTCAAGTGTGTGTGCGGCAATGGGCCGACTTTTTTATACGGGCACCTCATTGAAAGTTGCAGAACGTTCTAATATCGAATATTCCAGAATTTGTCTACTGGAAATTACCAGCTAGGCCATCTAGAAGTACACGTGGATCCTCTAGAATCTTCTGTCAGGTATTCCTAATAAACCGTAGTACAGTAAGCTCAATTATTTAACACGATAAACAAACCCTATTGAACGATCTGCCGATCGACTAACCGGCCATGCAGTTGCATGTTAAAACAACTAATGATAACAATAAACACAACATTATAAAATATTATTTACAATGTTCCCTTGACTGTATATTATTATTCTATGAGATTCCAATTTAACATAATCTGACCTGGTAATATACATTCGTGTCAGATGAGTTGAGTTTCTCCACTTCTGTATATAGAGCTAACGGTCTACATGAGCCGCATTTTTCATATTTATGAAACTATGCAAACTATTTCTGCAGCATACTTGACCAGAAAGAAGAATTTGCCTTCCAGAGTGCTAAAATTAGTCAGTTTGTCCCTTCACTAGCAGAATGTAGGTCACTATGGCCCTATTCCGGGATTCAATGGAGTTTTCTATAATCATAACAAACGATGATGCTTTGTGCCCTGTAAACGGCCAGACGCCCGTATAAGCCTCGGTCACAACCGGGATACGGTCACCGTACGGCAGGTGTTTTAGGCTATTCCGTGCGGTTGACGTACGGCAACCGTGCATTTTTCAAAGGCCGCAGAGACTCCGCAACGACCGTAACTGACATTAGCGCAAGCGCATTGGTTGATGCGGCGACCGCGCGTCAGGCGGCCACCTACGGGCTCCATACAGTGACGTACGGATGTCTTGCCCGTGCGATTTTTAACGCCTACTCGGCTACCCGAGAGACGAACGGTGTACCTGCGACTGTCGTAAGGGGTCTTTGCGGCTTCCGCAAGGCGTCCGCAGGGTAAGCTTACTTTACCGTGCGAAGGCCGTGAGAATGAGAAAGACACCTTGCCGTTCCCGCACGTAGTCCGCATCAGTATTCCCGCGGTTTCAAAAACCGAACGGTGTGCGGTGACCGCATCGGGTTGTGAAGACGGCTAAAGTATTCCTGTGGTCAACCGGATTCTGTGGCTAAGGGGAAGAGCACAGGACTTAAAGCGGGAGATCATGAGTTCGAATTTCAACCGAGGCGGTGATATTTTTCATGGTCGGCCCCGTCTATGGTAAGCGCTCTGCAGGATTAATGGGAAGGCCGTGTCCAACGGCCGTGTTTCACTCACAAACGAGTGCGCCTTTCGGGGGTTACGCACCCAGTGCTCGCAGGTGCAGTAGTCACCGGGCCTGGTTGACGCCAGGATATAAAATGAGAGGAAGCGTGTGTTACTGCCCTGTCACGAAGTCCGAAACCAGAATGGAATTCTGCAGATGTACATTTATGTAGTTAAGTTAGCTTTTAAAAAATGGAGGCGGTTGCCTCCGCCAAAAAAAATATTTAAAAATAAAACAAAACTATTCCTGTGGTCCCAAAAACCGCACGGTGCTCTACGGGGGCGGTGACCGTAGCGAATTCTTACCCGAGGCTATACGAGGCGACCAAAGGTGATAGCTTAAATGACTTTCAATCGGCTAGCTGAGCTAAAACCCGATGACATAATCCATCATACATGTCCTCATATGAACTATATACGTTTAATATGGTTCTGGGATTCCGATTATAGGAGGGAGAAATACTGTTGACTGGATGACTAAATGTTAAAGAGCACGAGCGATAAAGTAAATGTTTCATTGATTGGTTAATTGAAGAAATATTTGGTTTGTTTGCAAAGCCAACGACTGACTGGGTCATTCACAAAAGTGATCGACTAAGAAGTTGGTTGATTCACTTGAAATTCAACTTCATGTGGCTGAAGTGTCCCGTACCTTCGTATTTTATACCACTCTCCCTTTTTCGTTGATAGTTAAATAGAGTTTTATATTAATTTACACAGCGCTTACCAACAGGCCTACTACGCAAGATTCCTGCTGTCTTGGGAGCCTAAAAATCTAAATGCTGAAGAGTAAATGGCAGATACTCTTAATTAAAGACAGTTCCCGAACCGGGTGGCTCAGGGGAATTTCCCTTATAACAGGAGAGGTCATATGATTGAGAATGACAGCCAGATCTGAGCTTATCATATACAGACATATCAGCTTGAGCACGTGGCATACTGTTGACATACATGTGTGCTGGTTAACCGCGTTTCCGTGTATCAGTGAGTAAATAGTAACATAATGTCCCCCTCTGGATCCGCATAAATCAATCATATCAATAATGGTATGGGACATTATATAAATATGAACCCTGTTTAATCATAAAGGCCTTTTGAGTAACCTGAACAAGATACTAACTAGAGGACCTGGTTTTTGTTACACAAAAACAACTTTAGGCCTAGACAGGCCACATTTTCCCAAATTTGAGGGGGAAAATGGACCCCTTCAAAAGTTTGATGTTAACTTATATCCTAGATTTCTAAAAATTTGACGTTGTATGATGATGAACAACGTACCCAGGTTATGAACTGATCTGAGATTTTATTAAGGCTGGTTTGACCTTGTAGATCCAGGGTGAAGGTCACCAGGTTTCAAGCTCCTCAAGGAACTTGATTAAAACAATTAGTTTCAAATTTGAGGAGAAAACATTCAATACTTCAAAATTATGGGGTTCACCTATTTGACCTTGATGATGAAGGTCAAGGTCACTGTTTTTAACCATTCCGAGATATTCGTGGAGACATTTCAAAAGTTTAATTTCTGGAAAATATGTCAAGGGGTTCAAAAATTATAAAATTCACAAATAATATATACTGTAGCCGATTTGACCTTGAAGACCCAGGTCAAGGTCACCAATTGTCAAGCTCCTCAAAGAACGTGATCAATACAAATAATATCAACAGTTCTTACTTTAGTTGTGAACTATATATAAGTCAAGTTTGAAACCAATATTTCAAACCAAACTGGTGTTATCATCTGGAAACTAATATGTGGACAGATGGCCTCCATAACCTTGACCTTTGACCTTGTGACCCCAAAATCTATAAGTTACTTCCACTATTGGCAGGTTAGCAACACCTGGAATATGGAAGGTTTTGGACAGAATGTTTGGATAACAATACATAAACAATCTTTTTAAAGAAGTGGGTCCTGTGACCTTGACCTTTGGCCTTATGACCCAAAAATAATAAGGGTTCTTACATTATTGGTGGGTCATATGTAGGTCAAAATTGAAACCAATATGTCAATCCAAACAGATGGGCCCCTGTGACCAAGGCCTTTTGATTTTGTGACCCCCAAATCAATTAGGCTCTTCCCCTATTAGCAGCTCAGCTATATGTGCAAGATGGAAGGTTTAGGATGAAAAGTTTGGCTTAAAATGCATCCACAATCTTTCTAAATAACTGGGTACTGTGACCTTGACCTTTGACCTCAAGACCCCAAAATTGAACAGAAGCTTTCCCTATTGGCAGATTAGCAACATCTTGAAGATGGAAGGTTGGGATGAAAAGTTTGGCTTCAAATGCATATGCATTCTTTTTAAAGAAATGAGTCCTGTGACCTTGACCTTTGACCGTTGGACCCCAAAATCGACACAGTTCTTACTTTAGTGGTGAGCCATATATAAGTATGAAACCAATATGTCAAACTAAACTGGAGTTATCATCTGGAAACTAATTCGTGAACAGATGGCCCGTGACCTTGACATTTGACCTTGTGACCCAAAATTCACAAAATTCTCCCCATACTGGCAAGTCAGCTAAATGCGAAAGATTGAAAGTTTTAGATGAAAAGCTTGGCTTAAAATGCAACCATAATCTTTTTAAATAAGTGACCCCAAAATCATATATGTTCTTGCTTTAGTGGTGGGCCATATGTAAGTCAAGATTGAAATCAATATGTCAATCCAACCTCGAGTTATCATCTGGAAACAAATTTGTGTGGATGGACAGATGGACAGACAGACAGCTAGACAAACAGACAGACAGACAGGGTGATTATTATGGGGCATCCACTTTTTTTTTTTTTTTCCTTTTCCTTTTGGATGCCTCAGAATATTTTCTCTTTTTTCCCAATGATTTTCTTTTCATCATCGACATCACATGAACTAATGAATATATAATGTTACAAAAAGTCATACATGCAGTGTTCGGTACATATCATGATATCAGCGACATGTAATAGAATAAACTCACAATTTACATTCAATATATATTTAGAAAAAATTAACATTAAACCTTTATGTCTAAGAAGATAATAGAATATGCAACTCAACTTCAACTCAACTTCAACCGGATGCTAACATATTTCCAGCGAATATGAACACAATAAAACAAAACTGGGTAATTAAACCGTGAACATTAAGCAGTTGGAAGGTATTCAAGTGATTTGGTTTAAAAGGATTTTGTTCCATTTATACAGATGATTTTGCATAACATTATTGTTCTCTGCCACCTTACGCTTAAACAGTTCCATTTTTTGCACATGCTTCTGAAACAAATGTAAGGTTGGAGTGTTCATGTCATTTCGATAATTGAATATTACAAACTTATAGATTAATAGCAACGTGTCAATAAGGCTTTTATTCTCATAATGTTCTGCACAACCTGTATAAATTAACGACTTGCACATATCTGGCATCACAACTCCAGTATCTACAGCCCATTCAGTTATCTGTTTATAGAACGAAAGACTCAGTGCATTCACAAAATATATGTGTAATAGTTTCTTCTTCATTTGAACAATACGAGCATTTATTTGTGTCTATTATTTTCCATTTATACAATTTTTTGTTTACCGATAAAATGTTATGAAGAATCCTGTACTGGAATTGCCTTAAATACATATCAAGCGAGACAGAATAAATATGATTTACTGCTTGTTTCCACGTGGTGTTTTAGTTCAACATAGTTTCTACTTTTTCTTTATTTGGTGGATCACACACCTTTTTTTGGCACAGTTTTCCATACAGCCATTTAAAATCCAAATTTCTGGCATCTAAGACCACCTCTTCTAAGGAAAGAAAACTTCCCATAACATCAATTTCATCCGCTTTCTCTGGTATTTTGTTATTCTTTATCACACATTTCCATTCCGTCGGTATCGCATGCATAATAGAAAGATAGTGAATATAACATTTATTGTAATATTTTGAGCCAGGCGGTAAAATATCTGCTAATCGTCGTTTAGTTCCATTTTTTTTAAACAATTGGAATATATATTTTATACGAATGTCATTCATAAACTTATTATAAACCGTTTTACCTCCAACCTGAATATATTTATTGTTCCATAGCTCCTTTTGGGCTTTTTGAAGTAAAATAAGCCCATGACTTCAAACAATGACAATAAAATTTTGTCATTTTTCCTTCAATTAATCCCGGATCGAAATTTACACCAATATTATCTATGCCCCCGATATTTCTTAAATACAAGTTTGGGATCGAAGCAAAATTTGTGTTTGTTAAAGTCTTTAATCTGCAAATCCACATAATTCTCTGACTATCTAATATTGTTTCTATATCAGGTAATTTTAAACCTCCACTTTCCATATCACTGATTAATACTTCGTATTTAATTTTTGGTTTTCTTCCATACCATAAAAAATCAACGATGCAACTTTTGATTTTTTTAATGAATTCTTTTGGTGGCTCTATAATATTAAGAACGTACAAAATCTTGGTTATACCCACTGATTTTAAGTGTGTTACTTCCAAAAACTGTTAGGGCTCTCTTTCTCCAGGAGTTTAATACCGTTTTCATCTTCTCTTACACACTTTCAAGATTTAATTCATATGACAATTTCTCGTTATATGTATAATATATTCCAAGTATTTTTATTGCCTCATAATATAGATCCACATATTTAATACCAATGGTTTTATTTTGTTTGGTCTGTCTGCTGCCAATGTGTGCATACTCACTTTTCTCATAATTTATTTTTACTAAGGACACATTGCCGAACAACAAGAGGCATCCACTTGTGATCAGTAAACAAACCAGGTTTTGGGACACTTGATGTAATCACAGCTGAGAAACTGACATGATTGTTGTCATTTTATAGTTAAAAAATACAAAAATATTCGTTAAAATATTAAAAAAATACGGGTGGCGCCACCACTTTTCGGGAACTGACAAAAATAGTCATGGTCAATATTCAAGGCAAGATTCATGACAATCCATGCATTAATTATCAAGATATTGGAGGTTTTGTATCAATTTTTTTATTATTCTTTCAAGCCCAATAGCTCGGAGAATATAGGTCGCAGTGACCTAATTTCAGGTTTCCAAGGAGATTTTTACTGACCTCCCTGGATGTTCACTTATAAGTTTCTAGGGCCAGCAATTACGATTTGTGCCCTGCTAACGGACGGCCGGACGCGCGGACGGACGACGGACAAAGCGCCATCCCTATACCTCAGTTGACTTACAGTCAGCTGAGCTAAAAATGTTACAAAAAGATGAAGTACAGTTTTGTAGCGTAAACCATGCGACCAGTGGCGTCAATTTTTTTTCCAGGTTGGGGGGGATGACTTTGTATATATATACACATACACACACACATATATATATATACCTTTTTCAGCGTTTCTGAGTGACATATATATATATATATATATATATATATATATATATATATTTATTTAAGTATATTAATGCCAAATTCACTGGATTAAAAATACAATAGCTCTAAGGCACTGTACACAGTATATATATATATATATATATATATATATATATATATATATATAATTATTATATTTATATATGCTTTATCATATTTCAAATAGTTATAATGTTTTAGAAAATAAGTTATGTTGTGAATTCTAAGCAAGGTTTAGGTGTAACATTTTTTTAGTAAACTGATCCAGTCTTTAATTATATTTATTATTATATTTCATGTGCAATATTATAATGTTATTATTTGAAAAGTGGGGGGGGGGGGCGATTACTTTGACCATCCCCCTTTGCCAAAAAGTGGGGGCATATATACCCCCATCCCCTTATATTGACGCCCCTGCATGCGACTCAAAATGCGACTTTTAAAGTGATCTAACCATATATATAGAGCTATTTATAATCCCAAAGCATACAAGGCCAAAGTGGTTTTTCTCAAAATCTTCCAAACATCACCAGAATCAGCCGCAAAAACTCAGCTCAGTAGCCATTTATTTTGAGATGGTACTCGCTAAGGATGTTCAGGCACTCTGACGCCTGTGCGCGAAATTGCAGATTATCTTATATATCAGAGAGCCGAATTGGCGCAATACTCCAGAATGTGAGAGGTAACATCTCTCAAACACCATTCTCATCAACTGGACTTTTTGATTTTGCAACAGGTTTAAAACAAGTTGATTGGATAGGGGTTTGGGGTATCTTCCAATGAAATGAATTTTTCCTTTTCAAGCTTCAAGAATGATATTATGTTTGTTATTCCAGTACATGTGGAGAAGAAATTGAATCTCAAGAATCATTTAAAACTTCATATGGTCATAAAACATCAAATGCATCATGTAAAAGACAATACAGAATTGCATCTTTGGACATTCAGAGTGAACGATTTTCAGTTATTTCCAAAACATTGAGTACAGACAGGAAAATAATCGAGTTTGGGGAATATATATATACATATATGCCAGAGCAACACTTCCACACAAATACTCACTCAGACACACACGAATAAGGAAGCTTTAAACACCGAAGTTACGAATGATGTTCATGTATATTTTCTGATATGATCATAGTATTACGATGAACTGAACGCAATAAATAAAATATACACTCATTGTCAATATACATGTTGAAAAGGCACAACTCATGGACCAGCATATAAAAAGAGAGTGTTGAAGATAAAAAAAAATATTGTTGTAACTGTAGCATACACTACAAAAGTAAAGTTTTGGCAAAAATGTTCCTTTGACAAATTGTGTGGTTGAAAAGAAAATGGATCAAGCCGTTTTCTAGAACATATATTGCCAACAAGTACAGTATTATCTTTTGTCCGATTAGTGAAAAGCATGCAGAAAGGCTCCTTTTAAGCCTAATGTATATACACACAAAGGCTATGGCGAGATACTTTATATAAATAGTCTATTTCACATTGCAGTGCTGCCTTCAAGAGTCACATAAATATTGTCGAATTCAGTGGAAAACTATTAAATTCTTATGTTTTTTCCAAATATGACAGCAGCCATCATGGCGTTATAATGGTTAGTACGGTATCATTCGCCTTCCATTATTCCGGAAACCTAGGAGTTAAAATGTTCTTAACAAGAGCAACTTTAGTTTTCCTGTAATCTGTGAAATTAACTGAAACAGTAAATTTATATGAAAGGCAGGTTTTCAAAATATTTATGACAATGAAACAGGATATTCTTCATGCAAATGTACTCTTGAGTCAAAAGCTTCATAAAATAATGCTGGTTATATCATACAAGGCTATGTATATCAATGAGATCATATAGGCGGTGCATCACAGCTCATAAGAAATGCATAGATGATTGTTGAGCAATTTCTTTATGCATGCCTCCTGTTCCCTATACATGGTGGCGATTATTTCCTTCAGTGATAACAGTTATCAGATTTTAAAATATATCATCTAAGTTATTTTCCCTTTCTTAATAACAGCCTTAAAGCAAGGCATCTCAACAGATGTTATGAACTAGTTTTTGGCAAATATTATCCGCACGTTTTCACGAATTTCGTGGAGATTTATGTTAAACACTATTAAAATTAAAAATTCATTCAAAATTACACCTCAGGCACGGTTTGTCTCCCGACCACCCTGTTCTCTTGTTATGTATTATTCCAATGTTTTAATTTCATTTACCTATTAATTTTTTGTTCCCAAGGTGCGCCAAAACCCCTTCGTTTCCGTAACAGCAAATATTAGTTAAAATTGACATTTTTGTAACTGTAGTTATTAATCTTTCACCATAAAGACTTGCATTTAGTACTTGCTTAAGGGTGATGAGTTGTGGTTATTTGGACACTTTGTTTATATACATAATACTTTTACGCTCACGAGATTACATTCACATGACTAGCATCGACATTTTTATCCAGCATTGCACATACTGGCCTCACGGTTAGCTTGTATTTTGCTTCAGTTGCTACCAGTTATCATTAGTTAATATCAATGATATTTGTTTCCTTGTATACTTAACGTTAACAAGAACAGGTTCTCAACTATCACATACCCGTATTTTTACTGTTTCGTGTTATATATTTTGTGAGAAGTTAAGATGCGACATTTGCTTTATCACATGCCGAATAAAAAAATGAAAAGTTTATTTTCTTTGTTAATTTAAACCTTATTTAGACCTTATTTTATATTCACTAGGCAACTTCTACTGTTAGGATTGCATTTGCACTGTAGATGGAATGTGTTGTGTTATTTAATCTTTGGTCTGTTGCCCTTTACACTGCTTCCCTGCGGTGTAACACCGGGTCATTTGTTTCATATGGCAGCTTGTAGCATATCGTAATCAGATACCAAGTCTACGACTCGGTATCACACGACAGGATGTGACGTCATCTGTGACAACAGTCATTTGGTACAGCACCGACTGGGTCTCGAATTTGGTCGTTTGTCTGGAGAGACAAGTCATACACAGCTCTCTGCTGGAAAGTCGGGGTCCACGTGGCGGCTCTGTTCTCCTTTATTGAGAGCCTGTTCAAGTTCCATAAGCTGCCCCATGAAGTTAAAGTTGGGAGAGACAATGGCACGTTTATGCTTCACGAAGCGGTAAGCATCCGCCATGCTCATGCAAGTTCTTTTCATGATGTAGGCGACCGTGATCGTCGGGGAGCGAGAGACGCCCGCTTGACAGTGTATCAACACCCGTCCGTCCGCTTGACGAGCCTCCTCTGGAGAAGACAAAAAAATATACAGTTTATTAACAACACAAATCTAACTATTTATTGATTATGGTTACATCAATTACATCACAATATATCTGACATCAGTACAAAATACTAAACAGACCCACTTTTATGCGTATAAACATGACGAAATGAACAAATATATTACCATAAAAAAGGGGAATACATGTATATCATTTCAATGTGGTTACATTTATAAACTGGTGAGTCTACGATGGCAGATACATTAAATTATCCGTTATTTTTAGCCCTTCCCCTGTATCGTAAGTGCGGATAAAATATCGCAAGAGCGAATCAGTATCCGCAAATTGAGATCAATTACGTTATGTATTATTAATTAACTGACAGATAACCAGTGGCTTGTTCACAGCCGTGTTTGGCGCTGGATGGGTTCAGTGACTAATGCTTGTAATTACTGTGTCAAGCTGGACGACTCAGACATAATTAGCCCTAAAATAGTGGCCGTGACGGGTGATAAACGACAGCTGCACGACAACATGGCCGCGATCATCACTGATGTCATCATTTACTTGAAACTAGTGAGTCATACTGACACTGAGGGATGCTACAGAGCTTCCTCGTTTTAATAAGTTGTCAAATTAATATCTAGTGCTGAGAGATCTGTGCCTGGCTTGATCCATGGGAGGACAGCCTCGTTCTGATTGCGGCATTATGTCAGCGACCAGGCTTTGTTTACATTACGTGAACTTTCACAAGTCCAAACAAATTTAAGAAAACCACGCTTAATATGGATCCTAAACATAGGCAATAACCCTTATTTTTTCCCATTCCATTTTCCTCGACAAAAGACGGAGGCAAACTATGGGAACATGTATTTGCCTAGAACAATAAACAAAAGGATTGTCAAAAAGAAATGAATAGAACTTAGCATTTGTTTCCACAGGATTTTACCAGGAAAACGAGGAGAACAACGCGAATGAACCTTCAATGATAATTAGTAAACAACATGAACGTTATTTTTCAAACGTTATACACACCTATAAATTGGAAAGCTCGCTCGAAAAACTGCTTGAGATTTTGTCTGCCGCTGTCTGAGGCGGGAAGGCGACAGTATTTAATACCCTTGCCCTCAAAGTGGCACGGCAGGTGGGAAGTGACGTTGAGGACATGCGTAATGCCGAGTTCCTGTAGCGTTTCAAAGCTGGCGGCGTCACGTTCGTTTCCTGCAGGAATAAATTACAATTTTAAAATAAGATATAATGATAAAATTACAAAATCCCATGCAACATTTGCATTGACTCTGCATCACATGCAGTGATTTAACATTGTTCGTGGCACGTAAATTACTAGAGATAGAGCATCGGTGTGAGAAACAATAACAAAATATATACCCTAATATGTATACATTTCTCAGATACATTGCATTGCCCAAGACCACTGTTGAGTTCAGGTATTTGGATAATTCATAAAATTTTATGAATGACTGTGTAAGCGTAGTTCATATTTTATGCCCTGCATTTTCCCCAATATTCACCGTAACACACTTTATTTATATTCCCGTATCACATGCCGCGCTTAGTCCGAGTAACAATACATTACTCTTTCACTGTGCATTTTACTGCCTTGGATCTTTTCCCCTCAATTCATTCCATACTCGCTTACATACAATTAGATGACTCACCGATATAAAGATATGGCAGGACCACAGAGGCAGTGGCGGTGTCGATGGCGGGCTCCACCATGGGTGTGGTAGGACTGTACAGTGGACAATGACCATTGTCCGGCAAAGGTTTTTCACAGAACTGACTGTAGCGGGCTTCAAACTCCCTCAGACCACCTGAAACGAGCAGAAACACTGGTCATTACGGATGATTAGCAACGCACCTTAATGTCTCCTGACGTGATATACTTTATAATAATATACCCGAAATAAGTCTTCAAGTACCTGTTATTAAATATACCACAGTATATACCTAGAGTATCTTATACCAGGGGTTAGGGTGAGCAGAGATGCGTCGAGTCCTTGAAAGTAAAAGAATATCAAAATAACCAACTTCTGAACCCAGAGATATTTTCTTACTTTTATCATCTCGGTTTTTAAAGTGTGGGTTTGGCTGACCAAGGTTTCGGCAAGAGCAAAAACCACGACAATGAACTTATTGTTTTTATCAGCAAATAGTTACGAAGTTCCAAGTATATGCTGAGTGTGCAGAAATTCTTGTGCATCTGCGTCTCAACAACTATTAAATTTTCAAAGTAAGAAAACTATTGTTTTTTCCCCAAATCCATCAAAATTATTTGCATAATTCGACAATCACTTAAATATATTTGATTAGTTGCACCGAGAACAAGCGTTCACATGCTAAACTCGTTTGTTCAGCCTTTTAACTTCTCAGGTAACGCTGTAAATTGCAAAATGCTACTGTGCAGAATAAGCCGTAGATATTAACAATTTTTTTTCAATATCAACTGCAAATCTTTTCCCTTTCTCATAATTAATTATTTTTGAGCCCGTCTTACCTATACGCAAGGTTAAATCCAATCTCATTCTGAATACTGTTGAGGTATATGATCCAAAGATAAGTCTCGAGATATAAAACTATAAACACTTCCGAGCGTACACAAATAATCCCTGAGTGTTTCTCGGATATCGACAAGTTTGTATCACTTCTGGAATGGCATAAAGCTTGGTCCGAGAATGAAACTGTCAAGAAGCTTCAAAGTTTAAACTCCAACTAAGTCATAGTATCTGAAGTGACAACCACTACTAGCTGTGTGTATATCAGTCCGGTGCTGGGCGTTGTATGAGTGAACATCGTCACCGGCGCCACCTTATGACGCGGCGTCTCGCTGCACTAGATGAGTCATCGCCGCTGATTAAACAAGCTATCGAGTCATAACCATCTACTACTGAATGAACGCGTACAACACCTTCGTCAGAGCACCATGGCAACCGATGGTCACTGTATAGTTTACTATATACTTCAGATACGCTACTGAACGTACCCGAATCATGACGGGGCACGGGGTCACTTGAATCACCCCAAAGAGATTCGTAGACCATTGGTGTATGATAAACCAACTTTTAGACAACTAGAATGCTCACGTCCGTGATGATCGTCTCACTCTCTGCATTTAAAACTTGTGTACTTTAACAATATGACACGAATGAATGTCAAATTTATTAGTTTACCCTTTGAGTGACCACCCATTGACATGCATCTATACAGCGTGAACAAAGTCAGTTTACTACCCATTTAAGAGAGTGTGTGTGTATGTTGGATATTGTCCTGTGGGATTTGTTATATATATATATATATATATATATATATATATATATATATATATATATATATATATATAAAACAAATCATACAGGACAATATACACATACACACACACATTATTAGTCATGAATCGCTGAACATGTAGCCAATTTTAAAGTTTCGATCAGTTTACATAACCTTTAAGCCCGTTTATTATTTTCATGACACTTTTCTCGTTAGCATTAAAATTACACATCTCTTATGCGTGTGTGTTTGTATGTTTTTTTTTTCCTTGTCTATTATCGTTCACTTCAACAAACACCGACTGCGTGCTGCAACACTGAGCTCGGCAGAGTTCGTAAACCGCATGACCTCCCCCAGTATATATATATATATATATATATATATATATATATATATATATATATATATATATATTAGTTTTCTAATAAATATGGTCTGACATCATGTATCAAATGTTAATTTAAAATACATTCTATAGGAAAAGCGGCTTTTTGTTATTTTTGTTAAATCATTTATCTGAGCTATAAATACCTCGTGTTCACAAGGCGTGTCTGTTGCGTATGACACTGCAAAATATATGTGCTCCCTATGACCTGTATATTTCTATAGATTTCCCAAAATAGAATGTATCTAGGCGTTTTCTCTATTTCTTTGTTCAAAAGCCATGTATTTAATGCATATGTGTGTCATCTATTCAACTCAATCTTTACAATCATTATACTATACCTGAAGATGTTCCCCCTTTTTAATACTTATAATCATTTTGGTTAATTTATAGAGATCACGGCTGCTAATAATGAAGAGCATCTAAACACTGAAATCAGTCGAGATTTAACACTAAGTTGCTTAAATAATAATAACTTTTTAGTTTTCTAAAAAAATACATACAAAATTAAGTATATGTGGTTTATGGAATTTGAAATCGAAAAGATATTTAGGTAGAGTTGAAAAAATTTATAAATCTGAAAAATATCTAATTTATGTCTGAAACAGGAAACACAGACGATTACTTGGTTGTGATGAAGACTGTTTTAAGTGTAGCCGGGTTATTATTCTATGGACAGTCATCTCCACAGACAAATTAGTAATATTTGTGTTATCACTCTTTGTCTGGGCCGTGATTATTAAGACTCATCCACCAAATGACTAAGCAGGCTGTCTGGGTCACAGTAATTACCAGACACAACAAAGCCGATCCACCATCGAAACCCGCTGAGTTTTTACATCGATTTAATAATACAACAGCAGCAGTGAATCAGGAAAGCTGAGGGGGTGCTGCCACCTGGTGGTCCAAGTATAAACTACTGTGTTGACCAACAATGCCTCTTCCACAGGCTCCTACTGAGGGGGGGGGGGGGGGTTGCGGAGCGCCACCGTGTGTCTGCGTAAGAGACTACAAAATTACATGGCAACCGCAAGGAGTGGTAGTCTTACTAATGTGTAACTATGTCGTTGTAACAGGTAATCACACGTGTTTATTTTACACTCATTTCACTGATATTAGTAAAGGATTTGTCACCCTGAGGGTCAGGAAGTACACGGAAGAGATCAAGTACACTGATAATGCTGATAATTAGTGGTAATAACATATGCTCAACACGTAGGACCTATGTAGGCCTACTATGTAATAATCCCGACATCACAGTCACAGTATGACGTCGATCATTCGTCGTGTGAAATAAATATACAGTTTATGGCAGGTTATCTTAAATGTGCAGGGAAATATTCATATATTTAATAATCGTAATCGAATTTTTTTTTCGGGAGGGGGGGGGGGGGGGGGGGCTCAAACTATCTCGATCCTTTTTTTTGTGAACCTATCTTATTTCCATTCACACAGCATCTTTTCTCATTTCTCTTTATAACTGCAGAAGCGGATCCAGGGGGGGGGGGGGTCCAGGGGGTCCGGACCCCCCCTTTTTCATCAGAAACAACGTTTTATAAGGGCTTCAGACAAAATTTTGCAACCTGGACCCCCCCTTTTCCAGACCTGTTGACCTTTTTTAGGGGTTCATTAGTCCTCCTGGGTTGGACCCCCCCTTTTCCCAAATCCTGGATCCGCCCCTGAACTGTCTGAAAAGAATATTTCCTTTAATTAAAAATAATAAGTTCACACCTATTCCTCATTGATTCCACCTTATTTTAATCCCATATACTTAACTGGTAAGTTTCAATTAACAAAGGCAAATGTATACTCTTAGATGATATTAGCTTCCATTTTAATTTAATGGGCAGGATACAGAAATACTGATGGAAAACCCAGAGACGCCGATTCAAAATCCACTATACTTTTTAGTAGTACCATACGTCACAATAAACAATATGCCATGTGTCACCTTGGCCTACATAATTCTCCATGCAACTGTCACGTGAACAAATGAAAAAAAAAATATTTATATATCTTCCCACTACATTTGGAACTGGGCCATACGCTGTTTATATTGGAATAAAAAGTCTCTTGTCAAACGGTGTACTTTTTCACCAGTGCGAACAGACGCTTGGCATGGCCTATATTGAAGTAGGTACATTCACTATCCATTACCAACAATTCCGAACATATTCAAATGTAAAAGCACCAGTGTTTGTGAATCCACACGTTCTCGGGTCAGTGGCACACTCGCACTTGACACAGTGACGCGACGTTTCACAACACACGCATGCGCACTAGCTCCTGGATACGTATTTCTTGAACCAGTGCCAACTTCAGTAGACCACAACGAATTCACTTCGGTTCGTACAAATTCCACAGTAGTTATGACTTTAGAGATACCGAATGATTTACGAGGTACTGGCTGTGACGTCGGAATTCTGGGTTGCCATATGTGGCCGCCCCTATCTAATCTTAGCTGTGCCCTTAGCCGGTGAGGCTGGATTGGGAAACATGGGGATCCAAAGGGGGTTTAGATGAAAAACTGAAGCCCCCTGAGTGAGAGGTTGTCAGATCAAGGCCATTTCCATCTCGACTGTATATATCTTGACAACTCCACTGGCGAAGTAACCCCCCCCCCCCCCATCCCCACTGCAACCGGCATATTGAAAGGCCACTCCACACAGTTTATAACATATTCTCAGTCATATTTTGAGTTTTTGCAAAATTTGAAAACTGGTCATGTCACTGAGGAACACCTTCAAAGTATCATACACTACCGAGACCAAATTTCATCGGGCCATAACCACTGAAAATCATTCTCTCTCTCTCTCTCTCTCTCTCTCTCTCTCTCTCTCTCTCTCTCTTTCTCTCTCTCTCATTTATTTGACGTTTCCCAATAATATAAAGTAGGCCTCATTGGGATGTTTATTTTATATGCAACAATAATAAATCATTGATTATTAACTATGTGAATAATTTATAGTTCCATATTAGTTAATGGAACAATATGACCATTAAATAAAATATCAAAATAAATATACATACACTTCTGAATAGTATTTTAATTTTCATATATTCTCTGATAAACTTTGTACATACTAGGCTATCATAGGGTGATACAAACCTTTACAAGAATATGTTAGGACCCCCCCCCCCCCCCATCCTTCCGCCCAGTTCTCTCTCTCTCTCTCTCTCTTTCTCTCTCTCTCTCTCTCTCATTCTTTCATGAGAACTAAAACATGCATTTATAGATAAAGATATAATTATAAAAGTAAAGCTTAAGTTTTGAAGATAAGCCTGCCCACCTTGTAAGATTTGTGCTTCCTTGCCTTCTTTAAGAAGACACTCCACGACAAGTCGGAGCGGATGGGACCCTGCAATTTCACTGAGATCATAAGTGGCGTCATCATATACCACAATCTCCAGATTGATCAATTTACTCGTGTTGTCAGCACAACCGTGTTTTTTAAGCAAGTCCGTGACAGTCATTTTTCCACTTTGCAAACGTCTTTTGGTAAACCTGTCCGAGCAACACAAATTCACGGCACCCGTGATATGACCAGAATTGAATGCGGTGAACGAACGAATGTCCAGTATTAAAGGCTCCGTACACCTAATTTTTTCTGCTAGTTCTCCGGCTGGTATGATGCGCCTCATGGCCACACAGTCCATACAAGAATCCAAAATCGGTGGTGTGGACGGACGGACGCTCGCCTCCAGTTTGCATGCCGAACCGATCCTTGGCATCGCTGCTTTCAATGGGAGGGCCATACTCGTGTGCTCTGCGGCTAAAGGACGCAACACTTGAACAGACATAATACGTGAAAGTTTTGCCTGTTGATGCCCGACTTCTCGGACTTGTTAATTTAATAATTGTACAATTTATTGCACTGAGGACTTTGGATACACACAATCCTGTGCGTCTCCCTGTTTAAGCTTTCGAGCCGGCAGCTGGCGATGGCCAGCTTTATATACATGCAAACATGCCGTCATATGCTATTTTTAGAATTGAGTGCATGAATCATGCTGATTCCCTGGCGCAGTCGCAGTTTATATTGGCCCCGAAGCAAGCATCGCTATGACGTAGGACTGACATGATCATTTTCAACCAAAACAAATTATGAGTATTTGTTCACCAAAGAAAGCAAAGACGCACAATATATCTTTCGAAACAAATCATATAATTTACAAATTATATCATATTATCCAGAACATCATCGAAAGTGTTAATTTTAAAGCTAAAACATATACCAGTGGGGCTTATATATTATATTGGACATGTAAATAAACGGTTCTGATACACATTAGTTGACATAGAGATGAAACCACGTGAACCCGTGAGAATTCCCACCAGGCAACGTAACACCAGAAACCAAGTTCCCCCAGGTGGGTGTTGACATCGCTTGAAACTCACAAAGTGACTCAGGACACGTCAGTTTGTCACTTTCCGTCTGTCGGATTCTGCGTATTTACTCAATAATATGGATACTACAGGGTTTCCGACAGGGAACTGGTTCACTTGTGTTGTGTGACTAATTAACCCCAGTAACCTGCTTGTTCAAGTGTTCACAGCTTTTCACTGCACCGTGTTCTCTATCTAAAGTCGGCAAATCCGGAGCCGGAACAGCTACATAAATACTCTTGGGTGTCTTTTAAATATTTTTTCGAAAAAAATGAATGTATAATATTGCCAACTGATAACCGAACTTTACCCATGTGCTAGCCTTCAATTTAAACTTAATTCTCAAAGTCAGTAAATAATTGGATTTTTATTGGAATAGTTCTAAATATTTTACTTTTACAAGTTGTAGACAAACTTTAATTTATTAAATTTTTCACTCATGACTCAAGGTAATTATAACTTTATAAATTTGTGAAATGGCACAAATTAAAACAATTTTTTTTTATCAAATTACCATGGTTTAAAATGAAAAACTATTGATAATATATTGTTTGAATATCTGAAATTTGAAAAAAAAATAAATATGGACTTATTTTAAATAGAATCGAGAAAAGAAACTATAGATAGATGTAGATTAGAATAGTTAAATTAGGAAAAATTGTTTGCTGTTCTGATTACACAGAGTTTCAAATGAAATTGTGTGTGTGTGATTGTGTGTATGTACACCATTAAATGCTAGCAGATTAAAATTAAATCAGGTTTTGAAATCATCGTCATCATATTTATGACATTCACAGATGGGAGACTGGGGGAGGGACTGAAACCATTGCAAAATGATTTTTATCTCTAAATTTGAAGAAATTTTTGTTTTCTATGTACGTAGATGATGAAAATATCATTCTCATCTAACTAATTTTGTTCCATAGTTCCATCACTATACCCTAAAATCTTAAATGTGTTTTCACACTGTCAGGTGTATTTACATAGAGATAAATGTTGAAATATTTCATTCAAAACTGAACTGGACTATTAATCATACGGCTGAAGATAAAAAGGGTCCAATTAAGTGTACTTTGGTCTATATCCAGCAAACATCTGGCTCATTGATCTAGACAGCCTCACCTGATGTATTATTTATATCCATTTGTATACACTCTTATCTCAGTGGCACAATGACCTCGGTAAACAATGTCAGTGTGTTGTGCCATACAGGTCCAAAGTCTCGTATGGAAAGATCAGTCCCACACATAGCACCACCCATATCATCCAAACAACACCTGTAATGACGTAAGCTTGTGTATCATCCTGTGTGTGTATGTCAGTAAAACTCAAAGGATTACTCGAGTCTGAGTAATTAAAAAAAAAATCAGATCAAAGTACACTGTGAGACTGTACTATGACACGTTTACCTAATTGTACAATTGGAATGTTGTAGGTTTATGTAAGGTTTGGTGAGGCCTGTGAATTTGTTTCTAAGTCGTGTCTGGAGTGGATCCAGGATTATGGGAAGGATTTACTGTTACATTGAGGGACTAAAGCCCTTAAAGAGGTCAGCAGCGCCTGGAAGGGGATAAGGGTGGGGGATCCATAAAAATATGGGGAAAATACTTCAATAAAAGATTCTTTCTCACGAAAAGAGGGGATTTTAACCCCCCCCCCCCCACTGGATCTGTCCCTGGATGTGCTCGTAATTTTCTAAATTTGCACCTTACTGCAGCTTTTCGCAGAATGACTGATTTTATTTCTTACTCTCACACATGTAATTGATGTGTTATGATATTTAGTGAATACATTATACCAATATTTAATGCTTTTTGATAAAAAAAACTCATTACCAATGATATATTAGAATAATTTATGCAGTATTTATAAAGAGTGAACAGCATTTTGGGAAGAATTAAATAATAAGGGCATTACACAATATTTTCCTAATTTTTATGTTTGTATATCAAACAAAATTTTAAGTAAAATCTGAATTCAAACAAAATTAGAGGATAAAAGATAAACATATCTGTAGTGTAGAGTAGGATGGAACCTACACATACACTCGAACAGAGGTCAGTTATTTACAGTACTACTCATATGACCACAACAATAGCTGATCCGGTAATGACGTAAATATATACACATCTTATCCTGTGTTAGGTGAGTGTGTGGTTTGTATTGTGTTTGTTTTTTCGAAAATAACACATCACTAGGTTTTAGTTGTATTAAAGACAGACCAGCTGAGAACACGTGGGTTATCCATTTTGTTTAGGAGTGGTCATCATGCTGAGGGGACTGACCTGCTATATACTAACCCACCATACATCTATATGTGTGTTTGGAATTGACACTGTTGGTCATTATTATGGGATGGTCATGTTACATGAAGGGCTTAACATTCATTCTCCTACACAAGCCCAGGTCCAGTAAAACTGCAGGAGGACAAACACTCTGTGTGTCTGAACTGAATTCAATTCCTCTATGAGACATCTTTTTGGTTTCAAAACAAATGTATGATATTATATTTTGCAAAGAAATAATACTAATAATGCAAATAAATTTTCTGTATTTAATTTCTGCATATTGTCATGAGCAGTTATTGAATAAAGTTATTGTTTATTGGATATAAAACACTGTTCCAGTGTATTAAATTTATCCATATTATTTATGTCTTTAATATGATAACCAATCTTACATGATCCATTCAACAGAATTTTCCATTTTGTGATTCTAGATGTGCCTTAAATTAATAGTAATGAAATTGGTTAATATAAATCTAAAATAAATTTTTATTGCTACATGTTTTTCTTGGAGGATCAATGATACTTTTAGCAGTCAATGTTGACTAATTGTTATAAAGACTGACCTAGCTGGAGGTTATTGTACATAAAATTCTGAGTTAGTAATTGTACAGCACATAAATTTAGATAGTGGTTTCTTTAAATTGTTTTTTGAGGGCTATCAAAACTGGTCAGGCCAATAAAAAAATATAATGTTCTATTATATATGCTGCTTCCATTTTTCCTGGAATATTTTTTGCAAATGAAGACCAGGTCCACAAATGTCACAAATTCCCTGAAGGAATTATTAAAGGTATGGAAAATGGGCTAAATTTTGTAGTGCATTGATAATGTACACAATTTCAACAACTGACACAATTTTTAGTGTTTTTTGAGTAGCTGACAAAATCCAAATATTGTGTCTCTATTGATATTGTTTTGTGGCCTCATTGACATTTTTGTGTTTTTTTATGGCATACACAGACATAATAGTATACATTAATGTTCCTTCCTGTTTTGTATTGACCTTATTGCAGTGATAAACATGTTTCCTTAATAATAAATCTCTATCTCTCACTTTCTGGGAATGAAGAGCCCAACATTGC
The DNA here is from genome assembly GCA_026874595.1 of Sipunculus nudus. Taxonomy (NCBI): domain Eukaryota; kingdom Metazoa; phylum Annelida; class Sipuncula; order Golfingiida; family Sipunculidae; genus Sipunculus; species Sipunculus nudus. The sequence goes on along the minus strand of CM049308.1, from coordinate 23,553,672 downwards.
ACAAAATAAGGAAATGGACAGTTTGAGGAATGTTTCATTGTAAGTTTGTTTCAAGCACACACATAAAAAAAAAATGTGCAGCTCAGTTAAGAGACAAATAATAAATTGCTCAAAACAATAAAAACATAAACACACCTGGAACCTACAAATGATATATGAGAATTAAGAATGTTTATAAGGAAATTAATCTTCATGTTTTCTGACTCACACGTGAGCTGTAATGATACATCTCATGTTACAATTCATATTATGATACTTTGCTGATGGTACAATACATGATGTTAAGTATTAATATATTTTAGTTCAAATTCCAAGCTAGTAAGCTGAATCTTTCCTTTTTTATGGAAGTGTATATAAGCTTACTCTGACAATATTTCGAAACCAAAAATTAAATTGATTTCCTCCAATTAGCTAATCTAAAGATATTCATCCCGTTTCATTTCTATAATGTTTAACCTTTGATATTTTGCATGGTGCTGAGAGACTATTTTTAAATGCTTATTGTCAGTTTTCATTGGATGACCATATATCTTAAACATATCAATACAGGTACATCTGATGATACTGAAACAATATTTTTCCTTGTATCATGATACGCCGGTTGATGCACCGGTTAATAGTCATAGTCCTCACACCCACTCACATAGTCACATAATGAATGTTACTCAGTTTATATCTGTCTTCATTGAGTTTAAACAAAGCTGGACATGCATGGCCTGATTCATCTTTTGTAGTTGACATTCTCTAAATACTTGTTGACCTGTTTAGTCACTGGTGCATCACTCACAAGGTTGGCAGTTTTATCCACAGTCAGTTTGATCCACTGGATAAATCCGGATTTATCCGGATCAGATAAAACAGGTTTTTTCCAGTTTTATCCAAAACTGAAACATTTATGTCTAGTTAACTTAATTATTATGTAACCATATATTTATACACAAGACTAACTGTTTTTGTCACAGATAGTCATGCCATGATTTTAATAATAATTTTGAAACGTGGAAATAATTTCTCTTCTTTAGAGAGGTCATTTAGACAATGACTTTTTGAAACATTATCACCTATACCTTTTTTTATACCTTTTTTTGTGAATTTCTTTTACTATTTATTAAGATCTAAAGGTAGACCCATTGCTGTACATATTTGTAAAGGACATGGTAAATTGAATTATAAATTACCAGTTATAATTTATTACTAGCTGTTTTCTAATTATATTACTTTTATCATTATTCCTCTATTATTATTATTATTTTTTAAATGAAGTTAATATATTTCATCATGTTGTTACATATATATTGATCATATACATTTAAAAACTTTGCAGTTTCAGCAGTGTTATAAAGTTAGTGAGTGAGAGAGAGAGAGAAAAAAAGGAATTAGTATACAATGATAAATGTATATATATTTTCAAGTCTTACTTGTCATTATATATTAATATGTGATTTATATTAATTTATATATGGTTATGCCTCTTGATGTAGTTTGGACAACATGGTATCAGCCACATCAGCAGTAAATTCCAGACAATTCCAGCAGCTTGTAACAGCTCTCATTTTCTTCTATGAATCACTCCCTGTCTGTTTCCCAGTGATAACATGCCAGTTGTATGTGTCTGTACTTCCCTGGACCTGTATCACTACACAGCATCATCAGGAGCTGGCTCATTTGAGCTGCACTGTTAAGTGCCAAATGTTGAGTACTCCATCTGTCAGTGCCTTGAATTACGTAAACTACTGTGTGAGTTACACATACATTACTGGCATCTGTGGAATGCTTGCTCTTCTGTGAAAAACACCCTATTTCATGATACTTGCAATTTTTTAAAAATATTTTTACAGGGATTTGACCATCTGTTAATGTGCATCTGCATTTTCATCTGTCTTTACAATGCAATGTAAGCTTCTTGTCCTTCAGTGAAAAAAAACTTTATTTTTTTATTAAAAATAATTTTTTTTTACAGTTTCTCTTTTAACTATTGTTTGGATATCTTTCTTGTGTTAAGAAGCCATTTTTATCCTGTAATTTGATTTTATAGTAGAATTTATGTACCTGCCTTTCAGTAAAAAAAATCCATTGCATATTCCTGTGAGTTTTTCTTTTCTTAATTCAACACAATTAAGTTATTTGTACTTCAGTAAAAAAAAACACTTCATACTTCAGAAATTTCTGTGTTAAAAAAAACCCAGTAGGAGAAATAAACAGGTATGGTAATAAGAATCCAAGAACAGTTAGAAATCCCACATACAGGTTACAGGACTCCAATAGCAGGACTATAGGGTATTGTATTTAGGGCCAAATGTTGTTTTGTTGAGGTCTTTAGGTATTGTTTTGGGGATTATATAGGTTGTTGTATTGAGGGACATAGGTTATTGTACTGAGGACTATTATTTATTGTATGGAGTGCCATAGGTAATTGTTTTGAGGACTTTAGGTTATTGTATGGAGGGCCGTATGTTATTCTTTTGAGGATTTTAGGGTTATTGTATTGAGGACTATAATTAATTGTATTGAGGGCCATAGGTTATTGTTTTGAGGACTATAGGTTATTGTATTGAGGGCCATAGGTTTTTGGATTGAGGTCTAAAGGTTAGTGAATCGAGGATTATTAGTTAATATATGCTCAGGACTAAAGGGTATTGTATTGAGGAGTTTAGGTTATTGTTTTGAGGACTTTTCTCTTAGAATTTTCATGTGCTTTTTTTTTAACCAAAAGAAAATCTTTAAAAAAAACCCCAAAAACTTAATTTTTAGATTTTACAGTTTGCACATTTTCCATCTTTATACTTCTGTAGGTGAGAGTTACTGGTGCCAGGGTGTTAATTGCGCCTGGCCTCCCCTAGCCTTATCTACCCCTGCTGCTTATCATTCTGTTGCAACTTAGGGTGGCCATTCCTGTCACAGCAGGAAGGATTTATATGTACATGTATATTTGTGCATGGCTTATCATGAAAATCACTGACCATGCTTGTCACACAAACTGTGCTCGCCATCTCCCCAATTTATTTTTTAGCATTTGTATCCCCAGTTAGAAGCTAGACTATAACATGATCTGCCATACAAACAATAAGACAGTTAAACCATATATGCAAAATTGCATTTAATTAAAATAAACTTTTTTTTTATTGTAAAAAATAGCAAAAAAAATTGATCAAATCCCCATGAAAAAAACAAGAATAATCACAAAAAATAGCAAAACTGTTTTTAAGTTAGCATTTAAATCATATATCATCAACTTCTAGACAAACACTCACTCTGTCTTGTTTTTGGATACCTAAAATAAGTGCATGAATCTGGTGATTTTACTAAATTTTCAATTTTGCCTGATCTCTTCGACACGCAGTCATCTATGAAAACCAATAAAAAATGATAAAACTAAGAGTAAGAGTTGAAATGATTATATATATATATATATATATATATATATATTTATATATATATATATCTGTATTAAAATTAATTTTTTTTCATGGATAAAAAGTGAGCAAAATAAATGAAAAATGAAGAAATCTGTATGAAACTATATCTTTCCATGTAACATAAACATCATATAATTTATAAAACCACCCTGTAAATAGTGTGAAATAAAATGAGTACAGCGTGTAGGATCTTGACTGTGATTGTATGTCTTTTGGACCATCACGTGTGTTTAAGTTGGGACGTGTGTGAAGCCCCAGATGGTAGACAGAGCGAGGTTTTCAAGGTCAGATGATTCACCCATGGTCGGAGTTCATAACATGACACAAATGTTAGACAATCTTCTCATGAATTTTCTTGAGTTTGTAATTTTTGTATTTCTGTGTACAACTAAAACCATTATTTTCTTTTCATTTAAGCAAGCATTAAAAAACAAATTAAAATTAAAAATCAGCTGCTAAACATCACAGCTATAGATTAAAAATAAATACATGTAATAAATATACTTAAATGCACATATTATAAATTATGATTATGTTTGGTCAAACAGTTTTATATATAACTTTAACTTTACCAATTCTATTTCTATCACATGGATAATTCTTATATGACATATTCACATGGTCATCAGTAATGTTCCTTTTCATTATACAGGGAGGAATTAGGATTCATAATTTCTTAACATAGTCTATATGTGGATACATAAAAAGAATATATATATTCTGTGGTTGCCTTTTTGTTGGTGAGTTTTTTTTTATGTTTGTGTTATTTGTGAAATTGGAATAACAGGGAAAATAAAACTGTAAATAAGAGGTCCCATTGTCCAAAGCAAGTAAAAGTAAAAAATTGATAACAAATATAAATTATAATAGCTCTAGATCTTGTATGTTCAGTGTGTACTAGTAAAAATGATACCAAATCTTTCAAATTAACTGTCATTAAAGAACATTAATGTAAACTCATTTGATGTTTGGCAGGTGTCCGCCTGTTATTTTTTTTCAGATTATGTGCATTTTATTTGATATAATTAATTTATATAATAATGGTTTACTTTGAGTAATTTTTTATATGTTTGTCATATGACAGGAATATTATGTCTTACCTCCTGTCAGTCTGTAACTTTTAGTGTTGCCACATAACATACCGGGGCTTTGGTGGATTTTCAGAAAAAAACTCACCATATGTCTGCTTACCAACAGATTATCTTGCCAGAGTATGATAAAGGGAAACATCCACCCATATTTACGGGTCACTAGGCTACTTTGTGGTGTCACTGTGATTACTTATGAAGAATATGAAGGAATTAGAAAAAACTCATCAGAAATGTTAATCAACAAAACACATTATGCATGTTTGCAGTGCTATTGTAAATATAGTTTGATATGAAACCACCGAAAACACTGAAAAAGTGGAAATCAGGAAATTTTAACTGTGCAAACATGAAGCCAAACACAATATGTAAAAAGTTCCAGAATAAAGTTCATGCAGGATTGTGGATGAATATCGGAGAAAAAAAATTTGAGAGTGAGTGGGTAGTGGTAAAAAATATAATAAATGACCCAGGGGTCATGACGTTTAGCTGACTAAGAAAATATTAACAAACAGAATTTTATCCAATGCCAGATTTTGTAGGTTGTATCCCCATTCAACTAGAAGCATAGCTCAGAGGATGTAGGTAACAGAGACCTAATTCCAGGTTTTCAAGGAAATTTTTCTTGGACCTCCCTGGATGTCAAGTAAGAAGATTCCATGTCCAGCAGTTACGATTTGTGCCCTGTTAACTGACAGACGGCCAGACGGACAAATGGTGATCGCTATAGCTCAGATGACTTAATTACAGTCAGCTGAGCTAAAAATGGTTAGAAGAAAGGGAATGTACATGATTATGGTCCAAAATGGTGAAAAGTGTTCAGAAAACCAGAATTGAATACAAGAGTTTAACACCAGTAATAGGATTATTTAATAAATACAAGATGAGACTGTACATTTGAACCAGTTATAGTCGTGATTATAATTAAGAATGATAAAGGGGATACATTGCCCCCCCCCCCCCCCACCAACACTATAAACCCACTTTTAAATTTCCTCAGTGTGGGAGTAGAAATGAGTAAAAAGTTAACTTTATCTTATCATTGGTCATTGTCTTTGATACACTTTTTAAATGCAATATCATGATATATAGACATAGAAAAAAAAAGTGTTATTGATAGAGGAAATTTTAATTTGGTAGAACTGACAAGTCAATGAAATTAATGAAAACTTCCCTAATATGAGAACATTCATTGTAAGGGTGACATTGTGATTGGTTGGTTGCATGCCTTCATGATGGACAGGCTAGTAATGATGGCTTCAGTTAACAGCTAAATCATGTAGTAGTTTGTGGGCTTTGGTCACAAGGGAAATTTTCTTGATAGTTCTTGTTAACCCACGAATATTTTGGATGAATTTACAGTAGAGCATGTTATAAAAGATAAGAAATTAAAAAAATAATTCTTGACAAGATTATAGAGAAGGAAATACTTAATATCCAATTAGTCAAAGAAGTTATGACAATTAGATACTCTGAGAAATAAATCCTAATAAAAAGAAATTTAAATATTCTAAGAACTGAAGAAGTCATTGAAATAAATTAAATAAAGGATCTCACTAGATTAAGTAATCATTTAGCTGATAAATACTGAATTGATCAACTTAATATTAGGGCTGAAAGGAGTACTCAAGTCCAGGTAATACTTACCGAGTACTCTTGTATGTACATGCATATATGTATTTTACTGCAAATTTGCAAACTTACTGCAAAATGCAAATAGGACAGTCTGTAGGATTATTTATCCATTGTCTTAGCCTGGCGTAGGGCTCTAAACATATGCTAGTCAAATTAACCGAGGTCTTGTTATGACATATATCTATTCCTTCGTTGCGATAAATTTAAGCCGTCACTAAGTCAAATTTTTGCATATTTTGCATCGGTAAACAGATGTTTATTTTATCTTCACAGCGTTGCCATGGTAACGAGTACTCAAGTCTGAGTCGGGTAATGCCTATTGGGTACTCCAGTCCAAAATTTTGTACCCGTTTCAGCCCTACTTAATATTTATCAACTTAATAATGAACATATGAAATAAGAAAAATAAAAAAAGAAAAAATATTGCTTTTCCCAAGATGAACAAATTATAGGATAATTAAAGTTTCATGTTAAAATATGTCATCTATATAATTGTATGTGATCTTGCTTTTATCTACAGAATGGATGTTGCGAAGATGTCATCCCATACAGAAGAAGCAAACCAGTTTGTGGTGCTGTTCAACCGGGCCGCTGGAAGCACAAGAATACAGTACCTTCTCGTGGATAAAAGCAGGCAAAGTCGACTTATTCCGAAGTTAAGCCAGATGGGAATGCCAAGATTGAAGGACCTGACTGCTTTTCAAGTGGTCACATTGGACAATTATATTTACGTTATTGGAGGACGGAACTTTCAAACAGGGGCCATCTTGAATCAGTGTATCATGTTTGATTCGAGGTTAAATCAGTGGATGTGGAAGGGATCCCTAGTGCGTCCTCGATGCCGATGTACAGCTGATGTCATCGATGGTAAAATATATGTCACAGGTAAGAGAAGAATTATGAAAAAAAATAATATTATTTTTATGGAATCCTTAAAATCAATATATAATGAATACAAAGTGCCACCCTAGCTGTTAAGGTGCTGGGCAGGGGTTATACAGCTCTGGGTTGGATAAAAATAAGCTGAAAAATCTTTGACATTGTCAAGAATTTTGCAGCTGATTTTCCGGCAAGATTTGTAAAAATTGGCAGAAAAGTTGGTAGATGGGAGGCCATCTTTAAATTGCAGGTTCAGCAACTGAATTTTGGAATAGGTTTTGAAACTGGTTTTATTCACAAGGGCACAGGGTCAGTTCTACACAACACAAAATGTATGTGACATTATTTGACACATGGCAGGGGCCATTGTGAATATACTTGACTCGTGTTATAAATGTACAGCCATTTTTAAGGGTTCACATAGCCCAGAGACGACCTTTACAATGCTGTTTGAATCAATTCAAACTGAAACACTTCGGAAACCAACTGTAATGTCATTATCAGTACTCAATTTGCTTTAAGACACCCAGAAAGCTAAGGGTATTTTGAGTTCAAAACTCAGCCAAGGCAGTGTGGTTTTTTTTTAAGGTCGGGCCCCCACATAGGGTGTGCGCTCTGTATCCTTAAAAAGAAGGCCAGAAGCGGATCCAGGGGAGGGGTCCAGAGGGTCTGGACCCTCCCTTTTTCATCTGCTGCAAGCTTTTAGGGTTTCAGACAAAATTTTGCACCCTGGACTCCCCTTTTCCGGACCTGGTGATCTTTTTTTAGGTTTTTTAGCTCAGCTGACTTTCAGTCATGCTGGGCTTTAGCGATGGGTCTTTGTCCATTGTCCTTCCGTCTGTCCGTCCGTCCGGCCAGCCGTCCGGCCATTAGCAGGGCACAAATTGTAACTGTAAGGGCTAGATACATGAACCCTTTGCAGTCTTAGAGGTTCTAAAAAGATCTCCTTGCAGATCTGAAATTAGGTCACTGTGACCTATATTCTCTGAGTTACGGGGTATGTTTGCACCTCCCAGAATTAATTCTTATAGCCAAAATAATCATCCCAAACCTTACATGTCAATAGAGGAACCAACCTTTTGATAATTAGGTCTTAGGGTCAAAGGTCAATGTCACAGGACCAGCTTCTTGAAAAAAGTTGTGGATGCATTTCAAGTCAGACTTTTCATCCCAAACCTTCCATCTTCCAAGTATGGATCATCAACCAACAGAGGAAGAACATTATTTATTGTTCGGTCTCAAGGTTAGATGTGAAAGTCACAGGACCCACTTCTTAGAAAACCATTTTGGACAAACTTTGAGCTGAACCTTTCATCCCAAACCTTCCATCTGTCACATGCAGCCCACCTGCCAACAGGGGAAAAACCATAATTATTTTGAGATTCAGATAGCTGTTGGTTTAACATATGATATCACCTGCAATGTTGCTGTTCATGATGGAATAACAAGTGGTTGTTCCTGTGTTTTGAAATATATACAGTACATTCACAGCAAAAACTGTTCCAGCAAAACTGTTCAGAGCATTCTTTGGGTCGAGTTTGAAAATGTTGACATTGGGTCAGACACTAGGAGAAATTACGCTGCGTTTTACAATCCAGCCATACCAAAATCATGGACACCACTGTTTGTGATTAAACACATCTTCCATACAGGAAGGCGACATATACTGGTAACTCGTTCACAATTCCCTTTGAAGATAGGTGCTGCTAAAACAATATGGAAAGCACAAGGTAGTTCACTTGATCAAGTGGTTGTTGACATGACAAGCACAAGAAAACTGATGCATGGACATTATGTTGCATTCAGCAGGGTGAGAAAAATGAATGGTTTATACATATTAAATTTAAATGAATGCAAAATAACAACTGATCCACAGGTGACAAATGAGATGGCAAGGCTACGTCACGAGGCCAAACTTACTCTAAATTTCATGTCACCAATAACAATACCAAATGATGTACTCAAAATAATATTCCATAATACAGGATCTCTCCATTCACATTTCAAAGATATTACATCTGATTGCCATATCCTCAATTCTCACATTATTGCTTTAGCTGAAACACGCCTATGCTCATCTGATACTGATGATTCATATTTTATCCAACATTTCAAACTGATCAGAAATGGCCATCTCAATATGGGTACGACACATGCAACCAAACGATTACCCTATGGATTAGCATTTTATGTGAATGAACATCTATACCCATTTGTTGAAATGCATCACAGGTCAAGTGGTAAGATTAATGCAACGGTGTTATTAATAAATCAACCAACATCTACCTTGCAACTGATTAGTATATACAGATCACCACAATCTAAACAGACAGACCTTTCAAAACATGAAGAGCTTTTAACATTTGTGGACACACAAAAACCATTGATAGTTATGGGAGATTTCAACATTGATGTCAGTAATAAAAAAAATACTTGTGTATTGGATGATCTCTCACATCTTCTTCAATGTCAGCCGCTTATGACGGAAAACACAAATGATCATGGCAGTATTATTGATCTTGTGTTTTCAAACTTCCCTAATACATCAACTTCTGCAATAGAGAGTTCCTGGTCTGATCACAAAATCCTGTTAACTGTTGTTCCTAAAAATGTTTTCCAGTTTCACTCAGTTAATTGATACAAGGCCTTCACTTAAATAGTAATCTAACAGTTCACATATAATGTTATAGTTATACAATTATTGTTATGCTTGCCCTTTGATACCATAGCAGGACAGGTGTTGGGGAAGGCTTTAAATACAGGTCATGCTTGTCAGCTGAGCGTCATGACCCATGGGTCACTTGACTTTAGTCCTCCTTGGTTGGACCCCCCCTTTTCCCAAATCCTGGATCCACCTCTGAAGGCTGTGCCCAAAGGCCATGTTTCGCTCACAAAAAAGCAGTGGGGATGACAGGTGCAGTAGTCACCAGGCCTGGTTGAGTGGAAACATGTAATATTACCCTGTCATGTGGTACAAAACCGGAATGGAAATCTGCAGATGTACATATACTTATAATTAACTAAGCATGGAGAGGACATATTCTTAAGCTTGCAAAAAAAAAATTGATTACCTCCAACAACAAAAAAATTAAGAAAAAAAACTAAAAATAAAACTTTTAATTCATTTATAGGATTACAGCTCAGTAGACAGTACCAAAGACCTATTCTAATGAAATGCAAAGAAGCAGTTTTATAGTATATATCATTTTATGCATGCCCTAGTATAGTGTACATATGTGCCCATTAGAATGGTGATCAGCAATCCTACCCCTTTACAGGCTTTCAGGAATGTGAGGGAATACTTCTATGCTGCTTGAAATCTCATTTGAACACTTGCCTCTGGGAGTCCTTCAGAAATTGGAGTTTCTGACAGTAGGTACAGGTGAGCACTTGTCACTGAAAATGACCAGTGCCTACTACCTCATACATTATAAGTATACAAATGTTTAAGTGCATGTCTTAAAAAGTTCCATATATAAAAAATGGCGTGCACATCTGCATATACTAGAATTGCTGCGAACCCAAAAGCTTGTACCGCCACCTCAACGTTGATTAAAAATTGATGTTTTGGTGGCAGGCTGCCGCTAGTTGAAGCCCTACAAATGTTCTGTCAGGCATCATACATATGAAGACATATGATGTTATTTAAAAAAAAAGTATTTAATTCAAAATTGACAAATTTTTTATGATGCTCCAAAAGCCAACGGAAGATTCCAAAAAGGCGACCTGACTATCTGGCTCCCCATGTGTTTTGCCATCCTGTGTAGTGGGTCTGGCTCTCTTGTCTGATTGAGGTAAAAAGTTTGGTCTGTACACAGTGTCATATCAGACTGCTACTTAGTTCATCTTGGGAGTGGTCCTATTCATGTTGTATGCATGGAATATTGCACACAGAACAAACAATTGAGCTAACACCATATTACATAGGTAAAATATACAGGAATTTTTTTTATATGAGTATTTGCATATTCACTCTCAGTGACTTTATAAGGCAAGACAAATTATTCATAGTTTTATGTGTAAAGTCAGTCACAGTTTGGTGGTGAATTTGGCGTATATTTTCAATTACAATTTAGTAGTGACTTTAGCAAATCTATCAGTCACAGTTTAGAAGGGACTTCAGCGTATCTTTTCAATCAGAGTTTAGTAGTGACCTTGGTACATCATTCAATCACAATTTAGTAGTCAGTTTAGCCTATTTTTTCAGTATCACCTAATGTACTATACAATACTTTCTTCATTTCCCTTCCAGGTCAATGTGAATATACATGATATGTAGTTACATATGAATATCTGAATGTATGATTTTAAGATAAAATTAGATGTTTGTGTAATAGGTCAAATATTAATTTTATACCAACATGTATAAAGTGGACCTCAAGAGTTATTTGTGTAAAGTTTTATTCATCAGTATAAGTATAAAATGGGCTCTTGCCAAATGTCAAGTGTTTCAGTGGCTATTCCAATTCATGTTTTTCCCATCATAACTTTTTAAAAGTGGGTATTTAATATTAATTAGAATTCATTTAAGGTAGCATCGCTGGCAAATTCCATTTGAAAAAAAAATCAGCTCAGAAGTCATTAATAATTAATATTATATCCATGAAGTATATATTTATCATTTTAAACCTGGTGTATGGTGTTCACTCTGTTGGTAAATGTTATTTTGAAATTAACTTTATTTTCATATGAAATTTTAACAATTAAAATTCAATTCAAAGTTAGAGAGAAACATGATACAGAAAATAAAAAAAAATGATTTAGATGGTATCATATTTGATATTAGCGAATTAAAAAGTGGTTTGATATTACTGGTTGCTTAAAAATGTTTACCATTCAAAAATTTAAAGTTTTCAAAAATGTTGAATTCAATAGGAAAATGAATGTGAATTTCATAAATACATATACCATTAGTAAGATCTCTGTACTTTTTTAAAAATGATATATATTTATGGGATATAATATGCATCTGTTTAATTTTTGATTGATTTTAAATTTAGGTGTTTTTGCCAGGAATGCTACCTTCAGTATGTAAAGGAGAATTAAGTAACTAAGATTTAAGTTAAACAGAATATGGTGCATTTTTCATGACACATTTTTGGCTTTGGTCTCTAGGTGTGTATATTAACAGTCAGACCAATTAGTCAGAGTTGGTTCACGCACCTGTGACCAAGCGTGATGCTTTGGTTGGATAACTACAAGACATAATAGATTATACGGTGACGAAAACACTCTTTATACACATCACATTGGGGACTAATAATTATATCTGTCATGAAGAAAATATGTGGAAAATGTCATTGACAGCCTTAAGAAAATAAAATACATTGACCCTCATGATATATAGTTAACCTTGATGAGGACCTTGAGAAGTTAGAGTGCTGTCAACAGAGTGTAAATATCTCCTTCAAGGTATATGTTAAAAAGTAAAATTTCCTAAGCAGGCAGTCTGTGAAGGGATTTCAAATCTAAGTTATTGATAGAGTAAGCATACTTTATGTTATGTCTTTGGCCACCTGACCACAGAACTGGTTGATATCATAAGCCATTTAGCAGTAATTTAGGAGGAGGGTAAGAAATTTAATGGAGATAATCAGTGAAAATTTACTTCCACTTGTGTCCAAGAGTAAGCAAACTGTTTTAAAATACCATAATGGCAGAGACCATAATATTATAAGGAAGAAACGATAATTCAAGTATATTTAACATACCTGATATGTGAAAGGGTCCCTTTAATAATTTACATATCATATAGGCTCATTCTGGATTGAAATGGAATTGTTTCCATAATCAGATTTTATTTGATCCATTCACAATATCATTCTCTTGTAAGGGCTGTCAGAACAGATTTTTTTTTCTGTCTGGATTGCAGTTTTCCCGGTATCAGATGTTTAAATTAATTTTCAAAGACATCAGTAACAGAGTTTTTTTTTTTTTAATTAGCTCAGAAGTCATTTATAATTAATATTATATCCATGGAGTATATATTTATCATTTAAACCTGGCGTATAAGTATTCTCCCTGTTGGTAAATGTTATTTTGAAAATTAACTTTATTTTCATATGAAAAATTAAAATTCAATTCAAAGTTAGAGAGAAACATGATACAGAAAATAAAAAAAAATGATTGAGATGGTATCATATTTGGTATTAGCCAATTAAGAAGTGGTTTGATATTACTGGTTGCTTAAAATTGTTTACCATTAAAAAATTTAAAGTTTTCAAAAATGTCAAGTTACATTTAATAGGAAAATGAATGTGAATTTCATAAATACATATACCATTTGTAAGAGCTATATACTATTTTTTTAATGATATTTATTTTATGGGATATAATATGCATCTGCTTAATTTTTTATTGATTTTAAATGTAGGTGTTTTTGCCAGAAATGCTACCTTAAGTATGTAAAAGGGAATTGGGTAACTAAGATTTAAGTTAAACAGAATATGGCAGATTTTTCACGGTACATTTTTGGATTTGGTCTGTATATTAACAGTCAGACAAATTAGTCAGAGTTGGTTCACACACCTGTGACCAAGCGTGATGCTATGGTTGGAAAACTACAAGACATAATAGATGATACAGTGACGAAAACACTCTTTATACACATCATGTGGTGGACTAATAATTATATCTGTCATGAAGAAAATATGTGGAAAATGTCATTGGCAGGCATAAGAAAAAAAAATACATTGACCCTCATGATATATAGTTAACTTTGATGGGGACCTTGAGAAGTTAGAGTGCTCTAAACAGAGTGCAAATACCTCTTCTGACCAAGGTATAAGTTAAAAAGTAAAATTCCTTAAACAGGCAGTCTGTGAAGGGATTTCAAACTGTTCATTTATTTACAGAGTGAGCACACTTTCTGTTATTTCTTTGGCCACCTGACCGTAGAACTGGTTGGTATCATAAGCCTTTTAGCAGTAATTTATGCAGAAGGGTAAAAAGTTTAATGGAGATTATCAGTGCAAATTTACTTCCACTCGTGTCCAGGAGTAAGCAAACTGTTTTAAAATACCATAATGGCAGATACCATAATATTAAAAGATGGAAACAATAATTCAAGTATATTTAACTTACCTGATATTTGAATAGGTCCCACTAATATTTTACATATCATATAGCCTCATTCTGGATTTAAATTGAATTAATTGATTCCATAATCAGAGTGAATTTGATCCATTCACAATATCATGCTCTTCTAAGGGCTGTCAGAACAGATGTTTTTTTCTCTGTCTGGATTGCAGTTTGCCCTTCATAAGGTATGTATTTAAATTAATTTTTCAAAGACCTCAGTAAAAGAGGTGCATGTGAAAACTCTTTGTGTAACACTAATTAATGATGAACTAATATTTTGCACATGCAAGCAGAAGAGTGAAAGTGAAATGTATTCCAGCTTTCCTTGCGGATGTATTCAGCAACTGATCTTTGTATAGCTCGCAACCAGATGTTCAATGTAATCACGAATCAATCACTGCAAATATTTTCACTTTATGTTTGCTTGGAGGTAAAATATTTTCAGGTTATGCTCCATACGCAGTGGTAATACACTTCAGGTATCTCATACATCCTTTCATGTAATGCTGCTTTGTATGGCAAGGTCCCCTGGGCAAGAACACCAGGGTGCGCACAAAGTAAAGAATTGTCATCAGATCAGTGAGAGCATTTTATTGCCTTTTGCATCCAGCCCAAATTTTAAAGATGCGACAGCTGCTGTCATTGGTCTGAATACACTGGGACACATGCTCTCATTGGTCTGATTCTTGGCCCTGTGCCAGAAACAGTTTTATCAGACCAATGAGAGCAGGTGTTACATGTTTAAACTTTGGGCTGGTTGCAAAATACAATACTTCACTCTCATTGGACTTATTCTGTACTCTATGCACACCCTGGTGTCTTAATCAGAGAACCTTGCAGTACAAAGCAGCACTTACATGAAAGGATGTCTTGGTTGACATTAGTGGGTAACTACTACTGAAGGAGTGTACTTTCAGGGATGGATAGAGAAATTTTAGTGGGGGGGGGGGGGGCTTATTTAGCGAGGTGATGGTGTTATTTAAAGGGTGTTCATCCCCCTTTCATTGGGCACAATTTGATTTTAATTTAGGCTATAATTCCTCTGTCTGGGGTAATTACATCATTGTATTATGCTATGAATATATTATGCTTAGATGATAAAGAGGAAGGTGAGCCTCATAAATATGTCTCTGTAGTTTTGCAGGTAAAAGATCCGTGTGGTACACCTGTCTGTCTTTTTGGAGGGTAAATGCTGTAATGAAACAACTAGGTGTTAATAAATCAGTTTGTATATATAAAAAAAATATGTATATATAAAAACAAATGTCTGATAATAGAGTTTCTTTAGTACACAAAGTGAGCAATTATATCTAGAGATTAAGATTGATTTATTGATTAATTTTTTTTCTATTTTTTAAAGATTTTTTTGGTGGAGGTTACCGCCTCCATTTTTTATTGCTCTCTTATCTAATTTTTAATCTAAGTATGTACATCTGCAGAGTTCCATTTCAGTTTGGGACTCTTTGTATCCCAGTGCAACCTAGGCCCGCTGTCCACCGCACCTGCAGTTCCTTGGTGTGTAATTTTCCTTGCATTTTTGTCAGTGATACACTGCTGTAGGATATTGCCTTCCCACTAATCCTGCAGAGCGCTCAACTTGGGTAGGGGTCAGCTGTGATAATTATAATCTCACTGCCTCGGCTGAGATTTGGGTCAGCTGTGATAATTATAATCTCACTGCCTCGGCTGAGATTTGAGCTCAGGACCTCCCAGCTTTGAGTCCTGCACTAATTTTAACTTACTTAGTATAATATATATAGATTTCAAAAGTGAAATTTAGAAAAATTTTTATCTTACATACTATTAAAAATCAGAAATGTCAATTGGGTACCTTTATTTAATACAATGTAAAATACTTTAAGAGAAAGGTTAATTTTCCAATTTATCTTGCTGGCATTTACTGACAGTAAAAGATTTTTCAGTTTAAAGATTTATATTTTGGAAAAATGAATAAAGTTGGTTAACAAATGTTTAACATTTTAAAATTTTCTTAATTGAAGAATCCTACCATCTTTTAAAAAAATCAACCAGAGAAAGTGAAAGCCAAGAGAGAGTATCATACCCTGTTATATTTAAACATTATCATGAACTCATTCTGTCAGTTCAGCATGTTCCAGTCATCCATCATGAGTAAGAGTAGTGTGCAGCTAATTCACACATCCTGATTAACTTTCATGCTGTGTGGTAACCAGCAGGAAATTCAAAATTAGCAGAACATCACCCTTAGCAAAAAAGGAGCTTGCCGCACACTGTTGCTGCAAACTTGCTGCAACTTTGCAGCAACCTTGCAGCAAGGTCACAATTTGCCATGCAAATTAGTTTGCGGCAACCTTGCTGCAGGCTTGCTGCAACCAATGTTCCCGCAGCCCTTTTCCTGCAGCCTTCTCGCACACTTTCCTGCAGCCTTCTCGCACACTTCCTGCAGCCTTGCACACTTCCTGCAGCTTCTCGCACACTTTCCCGCAGCCTTCTCGCACACTTTCCCGCAGCCTTCTCGCACACTTTCCCGCAGCCTTCTTGCACACTTTCCCGCAGCCTTGCACACTTCCTGCAGCTTCTCGCACACTTTCCCGCTGCCTTCTTGCACACTTTCCTGCAGCCTTCTCTCACACTTCCTGCAGCCTTGCACACTTTCTGCAGCTTCTCGCACACTTTCCCGCAGCTTTGCAGCAAGCTTGCAGCAAGGTCACAATTTGCCATGCAAATTAGTTTGCGGCAACCTTGCTGCAGGCTTGCTGCAACCAATGTTCCCGCAGCCCTTTTCCTGCAGCCTTCTCGCACACTTTCCCGCAGCCTTCTCGCACACTTCCCGCAGCCACGCACACTTTCTGCAGCTTCTCGCACACTTTCCTGCAGCCTTCTCGCACACTTTATCGCAGCCTTCTTGCACACTTTCTGGCAGCCTTCTCGCACACTTCCTGCAGCTTTGCACACTTTCTGTAGCTTCTCGCACACTTTCCCGCAGCAGGGGCCAATTAGATAGCAGCCATGATATGTATAAACAACAGCACGTGGGCTCAGTTATTGTGTACAAGCAGACATGCCATGTCATTAGTCAGTGACTGTCTCTGCTCCAAATATAAATGCAGGTACTCAACAGAACAAGCTCTCATGAAACTCCATTTAATTTGCACATACAATTGAACCTTAATCCATAATGGCTTTTAAATATAAACCAAACTTAATCAAGCTTTGTTAGAAATTACACCTTGATGAATATGAATCAGAGTACACACTACACAGTCACATGAATCCTGCATTAAGTTGTGTAGCTACATAGCTGAATAAAAGTTCTGGATGAGTATATTGTCAGGCCAAGGACTTGAAACATGAACCACAAAGTGACATTTGGTTACTTAAATATAGTTAGGAATTTCCCGTTTACTTACGTTGACATCTATAGACATAAGTCAAACAGAATTTAGCAAATCAACTTTAAATGAAGCTTAACCTGAGAATTTTAAAGTCTGTGTGAAGATGAAAACAAAACCTTATTTAAAGTTACTGTTTCATATTCAAATCAATAAAACTCAAAATGCATTGGAGTTCAATAAATGCATGATATACACGTTAACCACAGAATTTTTTTCATGCTGCCTTTGATATATCTGCCTTCCAGCTTGAAAACATCTTTCAATCCCAACATTAATCTTAGACTTAGTTTTTACTTTTCCACAAAATAAAATTTAATACTACACTTTCTGTGTATAAAATTACTTGAGGAAAAATCAACCTTATCAGTGCTGGGCAGCCCTTTATCAATGCTTGCTGCAGCATCCCTTAGGGTACAAATATGTAGTTCAAACTTACTGGTGGTAGTAACATAACACCCTCTCTTTGTTCCTCCCATCAACTAATTGTATGTTCTAATTTATCCAATGAGTCCTCTGAACATGCTGGATCTGTTGAATGTTACTCTTACTTGAGCTATTTGGCACAGATCTTCATATTTTTAGAAGAGCTAACAAAGCACTGTCTTTTACTAATTTTGCAAAAAAATGGCTGCCTTTCCCTCCAAAATCAGTTTAGCCAATCACAGCAGGGTAAGACAGGAAATAGTAGAGCAAATAAAACTGTAAAAGACTGCGGCTAGCCGCAACCCTCCCGCAGCCTTCCTGCGCACAGCATCCAGTTAACTCTATGACACTGCGACTAGCCGCAATCCTCCCGCAGCCTTCCTGCGCACAGTATCCAGTTAACTCTATGAGGCTGCAGCTAGCTGCAACCCTCCCGCAGCCTTCCTGCACACAGTATTAAAATACTCTATAGGACTGCGGCTAGCCGCAACCCTCCCACAACCTTTCAGCACACAATTCAGATTTGCTGCACACTTTCCTGCGGCCTTTGCCAGGCAGCGGGAAGCATGCAACTAGCTGCAGCCTTCCTGCACACTCTTCTTGCAGCCTATTTTGGTTTCTGCTGCTTTGCAGCACGGTTGCAGCAAAGCAGCGGCAAACTTTTCATTTTGCTAAGGGCATCAAATCGTGTATGCAGAAATGTTATCCAGATAATCAAAGATACTACCTGGTCAGTGACAGTCCTGTTTCATTATACTTAAATACATTATACAACAGCTGTTGTCATTATGGGGATATCATATATCAGTGATGTAGGACATGAGTCCCGGACTCCCACAGTACGCTCTTTATTGCATATGGTAATGCACTGATTGAAACAAATTGAAAACAAAATATTGTGTATACACAGTCAATATGCAAAAGGTTCATTTGATTATTTCTTACTATATGTTTTATGTAAGGCACAAGTTCCACAAAATGATTAGCATATTACCAAGCTGTATCATGATCTGCATATTAGTTTCAGGAGTTGCATGGCAACACATAACCCAACTCTTGCCATTCTGATCCTACCTTTTTGAAAAAACTGACATTTTGACCTGTTTTGATCACTGAGATTTCTGCTGAGCTTACTATCCGATCCATATAGTCATCCTCTCCTTCCACATATTTTTTCTGCCACCACTTTCATGCATATGTGTGTTGTTCTGAAAATAATGCTATCTTTGTTGATAGGTTGATATATATTTAGGCCGGCCAGCAAATGAAATTCAATTAATTTTTCTTACTATTCATGTTTCACACTAGTCCATTTTGTCTCCATGAATATTTAAGGAAAATGTAGATACATAAAAAATTACAGATTTGCAACTGAAGGCTGTATTTTAGTCAATCCATTAATTTACACCATAAGAGTATGCCAACAACTTTTGACCTGAATGGAAGTAAATTGCACTCTGACATCCAATAAAAGATCCATTTTAGTATTAGTGTAAAAGGTCAGCCTTGTTATACTCTTGGAAAATAAAGTGTATGTGTAATTTCTCTGTTATGTTAAAAATGATATAAAGTTATTGAACAATAGGTTACTCTAGAATTATGATATAAATAAAAATATTCATGAACTGAAATAATTTGAGTTTGGCTTATTTAGATGCTGTATTTCTTCATAGCATTAAAAAGTTTATATAAAAACAGTCAACAATCATGAAATAATTTTAATCTGATATATAGCCGAGTCAATTTCAGCTTTGATGAGGCTGTGAGGCAGATTTTGATATATATATAAAAAATCTGTTTCTGTTTTCTATTATTCATCTCTGCTACTCTTTTTATCTTGGATATTGTTTTCCACCCACCAGTCCTGGATTTTCATTTTGTTTGAGCTGGCTGCTGCACACTATGACTCATAATGTTAGGGTATCTCAGCCTATTGCCATAATAAATAAATAAATAAAATAAACCTAATTTTGTTTCATTTTTGATAATAAAATTCAGGGATGTAACTCATAAGGTAAATCCTTGTTAACATAAATCCAAAATTCCCTAATTTGTTGATGGGAGTGCTGACAGCACCTGCTATAGAGTTTGATATTAATTCAAATAGTCATACATGGCAACCAATTGACAGTGGGCCATGGAAACATAAAAGACTGCTGCACATGAAACATGGTCATGGATGAGAGTGGGCCCTGTGAGCATAAAAGAGTGCTGCACATGAAACATGGTCATGGATGAGAGTGGGCCCTGTGAACATAAAAGAGTGCTGCACATGAAACATGGTCATGGATGACAGTGGGCCCTGTGACCATAAAAGAATGCTGCACATGAAACATGGTCATGGATGACAGTGGGCCCTGTGAACATAAAAGAGTGCTGAACTTGAAACATGGTCATGGATGACAGTGGGCCCTGTGAATATAAAAGAGTGCTGCACATGAAACATGGTCATTGATGACAGTGCGCCCTGTGAACATAAAAGAGTGGTGCACATGAAACATGGTCATGGATGACAGTGGGCCCCGTGAACATAAAAGAGAGCTGCTCATGAAACATTGTCTTGAGTGAAAGTGGGCCCTGTGAACATAAAAGAGTGCTGCACATGAAACATGGTCATGAGTGAAAGTGGGCCCCTTGTCTTAATCTTGTATTTCCACCCATCACAGTTGCTTGAATCCCCATTTGTGGTAGTGTTTTGATCAGGGAATGGACAAAACTGTTCAGTAAATGAATATATAGTCATGCCTTAGGAAGGAGATAGCGTGTTCCTACGCTCGATCACTTTCTTCCCATTTTCCTTTAAAATAAGGATTCCAGCAACCGTACACCCATACACAGGAAACCTACACATTCAAAGGAAGTGTCCCCAGAGTCTGCATCCTCCAAACTTGATAACTGTCAAAAACCTTGGTTTTGTCTGATATCACCTTTATAATAATTCTCAAATGACAAATATTCATATGTGATTGAATGTTAAGTGAGCTTAAGAGAAGTTTATGATAAAATCTACCACTCATCTCTATGTAGGAACCTAACTATTGTCCAAAAAAGATGTATACTCACTATTCTGTGTTGTGTCATGATCATCCATGTCAGATTTTTTTCCAAAAAATTACGTTATAGTTGGTATGATATTATCATGATTTGAAGTAGTTGGATGGTCATTTCTGTCATGTAAATAAATAGAAAAAGTGAGAAGGATAAAGTCAGTTAATAAAAAAGAATGATACTACTGCTCAGAAGAAAACATACTGGATCCATATTCATTGAGTAGATTTGAAAAAAAGCATTCTTTGTTACTGATGATCAAGTGCTATTAAATTTGGGCCTCACATTTACACAAAGCCCAGGGCCTCCCCTTGTGTTAATTTGGTACTTCCACCCATAAACACAGGAAACCTACACATTCATAGGAAATGTCCCATCAGTCTGCATCCTCCAAGTCTGATAAAAGTCCAGCACCTTGGCTTTGTCATATATCATCATTATCATAGTGCTCTAATGAGAAATATTCATATGTGATTTAATGTAAAGTAAGCTTAACAGAAGTTTATGATAAAATCTACCACTCATCTCTATGTAGAAGTTTCCCCTCAAGATTTAACTATTGTCCAAAAAAGGGTGAATTCTCACTGTATTGTGTTGTTTCCTGGTGAGCCATGTCAGATAATTAAAAAAAAAATAATTATGATTCAGTTGGAATGATATTATCATGATTTGAAGTATTGGGATGGTCATCTCTGACATGTAGATAAATAGAAAAAGTGAAGATGATAAAGTCAGTTAATAACAAGCAAATTCATGGAATTTATGTTCTCCACTTCTGCCTCTTCTTGTCCCCTGCCTGCCCTCTATATATGTTGTAATTTTAATTTTCCCCTGAAGATGGGTCCAAGGCCCTGGTACAGTTAAACATGTGTGCCATTAGTGTTGTACATATATCAATATTATTGCAGAAGTATTAAAAATTTTGAGCTTTTCTTGGGGGTAGTAAGAACAAATTATTGTATTTCTCAGATATTTTTTGTTGAAAAAGAAGGTTGCCCCTGTACCCAATCTAACTCTGCCCCTTGGATCTTTTCTGGCCTAAGTTCTGGCCTAACACTCCTATTAACTGACCATTCTGTACTATATGTGTAATTATACAAGCAGACAAACCAATGAGCAAACATTTGTGAAAACATAACCTCCTTGCTGGAGGCAACAAAGGGGATCCTTTTTCTGCCCTGGATTACAAAAAGTGGTAAATCATCTTGCTTTTAAGTTCCATCTCTGTTTCTTTGATGAATTTTAATACAATGGACTGTCAGTTACTTGTATGTGCAGGATGTGTAAGGTTGTTTACACTAGCCACAAACAATATTCTTTTATGACTAACTGTTCATCACTTTTCCTGGCAGGGCCACATCAAAGTCTCCAGGATATTACGTGTAACTGTGTATAGTTCTATTGTTAACTAGGAGGACCCTCAGTAGAGAACAAACCACTCGCCGATGACAATAATGGCTTTACATATTTAAGTGTCCTAGAGGGAGTTCTTGGTGGTGGGGGGGGGGGGGGGGGGGGGGCTTTGTCTGAGTGGTGCACCAGTTGTCGAATGTACAGGATTCCATGTATGTTCCTGTGGGTGCTGTTGTTCTCTGGACTCCTCAGATATCTCTGCTTGACCCTCTCTGGGCACTCTGGCATCTGGATCAACTTCCTGCATGACTTTGTGGCATTTTTGTCTTTGACTTAAATTCAGAATTAACACCTTGGGAAGGCCCTGGGAGTTGGTCCTAGACCTTTCCAACTTGAGGACTTATTACATCTTCAGTCAGTCGGTTAGTCAGTCAGTCAATCAGAGAACAAGCCACTGCCAAAAGAGAAGCTTGAACTTTCTTTTTATCTAAATCAGCACCACAATTTAATGGTGTTTCCCCTGATGGACCATGTCTTAACCCCCTTCACAAAGATAAATTTTGCAAATAATTTTTTCATGTTGTTTTTGCATCATTTGTGGGCCAAATCATGGATCAGTTGCCTGCATTAATATATCACTGTAAAAGATATCTTTAACCATAACCTTTTTAAATCATCAGAGAATTTAGGTACATGTTCTTCGGACAGTGCAAGGGATGGAAATAATTTCACATATAATTTGCTTAGGATACCTAAGTATAAAATCTATATTTATCTAAAATACTGTCATTTGCGTTTCTTGGATGAATCATGAGTTTTCCTTTTTTTAAGGGGGAGTGGGGTTTCATTCATAAGTCCTGTCTCCTATTTGATTGGTCTTATCTTGGATAAATTAAATTTTTCCCATGAAAAACATTTGTGCATCAATTTACCTGCATCTTAATTGTCTCATTCTGAATCAGAAAGTGAAAATAATAGGATGTTCATATATAATTTTTGAATGTTAATATCTTCATTTTCATTCTTTACATTTTGAATTTCAGTGAATTTTATATATGGTCAACCTTTCTTATTAATTTGCTTATTATTAATACAGATTTCATATGAATTTTATTTAAAAAAAAAAAAAAAACGTGCTTCAACTGCAGATTTACCATTATATACTATATACTCAAGCAAATAGAATTTGACTTCAGTCATTAAAAATAAAATCAGATGGTTATTCCAAACTGTTTGTATGAAAAGTAACAAACAATACAATTAAGATAAAATTTAACAAGATATAAAACAGGATGTAGACACAGTACCTCTTTGTATACAGGTTCAGTTGTCCAGCATTTTGCCTTGACCTCATTTTGTATGCCCCTACTTTTGGACAATATACACTGCTTCTCATTGTTTACACATGGCTAAAAATAGATTCTGTAAAATCCCTATAACCATGGCAGCCTGGATGCGAAGGGATAGTACAAAATTTGAAAAAGGAAGGGAGTGTGCAGGTTCATCTGCTGTCTTTAGATTTGCTTTCTAAAGAAAGATGAAGTCCATATAGAATATGAATTTGTTTTTTTGTATTTGGTAATTTGTAAAATCCTTCTTTTTTGAATTTGACTGAAAAGGAAGAAGGTATGTTACACAGCTTGTCCCCCCCCCTACTTTGCTAATTGGTGACTTACTTAATTTTATTCAATAAGCCATTGTGAGCTATATGCAGACTTGATCTTAACAAAATTACATTATTTTGAATATATGAATGTGTGCAGGTATTTTCATGTTATGATCTTATCAGATACATAATGACCTATAGTAAAGATGTATTCATCAGTTATATTATTATTATAATGAGTACATCCATTATTATGAAGATATAAACCTGATGAGGATGTTACAAATTTATCTAACAAATATTTTTACCATTCACAAAGACAAGCAAATTTGATCTTAACTCAATAATTTATTCAGCTCTGCTCATATTGGCCCATGCACTAAAGTAGTTAGATTTCTGTTTTTTTTTGTCTATCAATGCCAGTGGTTTTGGAAATTTTGGAAGAGTGGGGCCAGAATTGTGTAAATTTTAGTCCACATTTTTCATTTAAAATTATAATTATCATTTCTGGTATTTTTTTCTGTTCTCATCTTTCATAAGACCAGAGACTGTATTTGCAAAAATAAAATTTTCTAATGTCATATTTTAGTTAAAGCGAACAATATATCTCATTTACATGTATAATTCACATTTTTTTAGGTAATTTAATATAAAGGCCAAAAAATATAAAAAAGTAGGGTTCTCAGGCAATTTTCTTCAGAAATCACTGCGGGGGACGTATTTTATTTTTGACCTTTTTCTGTATGTTTCGATAAAAATCTCATATGATCATTGAAAAGCATGAAAAAACAGGGTTTTTTTTTTGCTAAACAGGTAAAAGCACTACATAACAAAGAAAATTGAATCAAAATTGTATTATTTTATCTTCTTGAATGATGAAAATGAAAATAAAAATATTTGACGCGGAGGGTTAAAATTGATGCGGGCAGTGCCTGAGTACCATACCTGTTATTTTTTTTTTTTACCTTACACAATTTTTTTATTGTTATTCTTCTTCAAATTGTTTTCACTGCAATTAATTTAACAAAATTAAACATGTATGTTACACAGTTTTTAACTCATTACACTGGCCTATACATATGCTCTGTACATGATAACCAGTAAACCTTATAACATGAACATATAGTGTCGTGGCCTAAGGTTTGTTGGTTTTAATCAAACACTTCCAGCTCCTAGAGATGACACATATGTGTGGGTACACCACATTTATCAATACACTTGTGGTGTCAGGGCTATCACTCAATAAGTTTATATTTAGCTTGCTGGAAATTACATCATACTTACATAACATTTCCCTTATACATTCCATTATTTCAGGTTTATTTCTAAGGTCACAATGAGTATAATTAAAGAAACTACTTGCATGGTTTTCCATGCACTCTCATGTGCTCTGAAATTTTCATTGATTCAATTTTTACTCATCTAAATTTTTAGTGGAATATTCATCTAAAATTATGAGGATTTTGGTTTCAGATATTGTTGTGCAGTATTTTGAATAACTAGATCCTTCAGAATTTCCAATGCATCTTAGTCATGAAACCATTATTTATTAATATTTATACCATTATATCAATTTAATTAATTAACTGTACTTAACCAAAGACACTGTATACTAATATTCTACAAAATGTCTAGATATTGGTATACAATAAATAAAGAAAACTTTATATATTCATATTTGCAAAAACATATAGGTGTCCACATTCTGATATAGGAATATATATACTGGATATATATTTTATCATAAATGAAAAACTAGGTGATAAAGCTTCCCATAACTAAATAATTAATTATACACCTGTAGGCCAGTTGGTATATATCTCCCCCTCTGGAATTCAAATTTCTGAATATTTTTGGGAAAAACTAATTTCTTAAAATCTTACTATGATAATAGATATATTAAGTTACTCTGCCTTGCATGCTATAAATGCTCTGAGACATAGTTTTGAAACACAAACCATTTAGTGGAGAGCATGAAGTAATAAGTAATTCAGTTTTTATTATTAATAGATTTTATGTTATACTGTTATGCTCACAGCTGGAATATCTACATAAGCAGCCTTTATTATTTCTATGTCTGTGTTGACCATATGATTAATTTCTGATTGACTATTCCCCAACAAAAATAACTGCTGCTGCTAAAAATGCAGTTTTGATCAAGTGATGCAATTCTGCCTTTGTCTTTCTGTATAAATCAGGGTTCATTTCAAAATACATGAGACAGCAGTAATTATTTTAACATCAGAGTAAGCTAAAATAATGTCACATTTACTATATATGTACCAAATATATATATATATTCTCAGCTTTAATTTAAGGGGAGGCCATCATTTAAGGTGTTCCTTTTTTATAGTGACCTACTCTGTGCTTAGTAAACCAAGACTTTTTATGTTGTTTCTGTGACTCATGCCAGTAAATAAAAGTTAGGCCACTAAACTTCACATATCTGATTAAGGAAGCATACTACAGTTTGCTTCATACTTTCACAGTTAAAAATAACTACTCATATATTTTATAGCTATTCGTATTCTCTTGTGTTTTCTATAATGATAAAAGAACAATTGAAAATTAATAGAACTCAGAGCCAAGTTAGCCACACAAATGTGCCTTCCTTGGACAAAAAGACAGCTGACTTTAGTAGTAAGCCAAATTTCATGGCACGACTGGGTTTGCAAAATGTTGGCTGGCTTAAACTGACCTGAAAGCCTAATCATTTGACAATGTTACAAAATATCCATTTTATCTTAACAAGTTATCTTTATTACATGTGACATACTGCATTCATTTTATCTTTAACTAGTTTCTGATTAAATATCCAGTGTACTTTCTCCTGTTGGTTTACATTTTCATACTTAAACAATCATGGTCAAGAAACAAAGGAAAAAACAAAACCTGAACATTTGTTTTTGAACATTTTTTTATTTTTAAAGATTTATGGCTTAAACTGACCTGAAAGCCTAATCATTTGACAATGATACAAAATATCCATTTTATTTAAACAAGTTATCTATATTACATATGACATACTGCATTCATTTTACCTTTAACTAGTTTCTGATTAAATATCCAGTGTAGTTTATCCTGTTGGTTTACATTTTCATACTTAAACAATCATGGTCAAGAAACAAAGGAAAAAAACAAAACCTGAACATTTGTTTTTGAACATTTTTTTATTGTTAAAGATTTATCACTTTGGCTGAATGAAAATATACTGACGGCACCTCCTGATAAACTTGACTGGCTCAGCTTTATCTTAACTCTGCTGGCTGCGGCGCAAAATGGCAGTGGTGCTGGGCTCTAGAAATTAAGGTTTTATCTCTATATTATGGAAATAATCCTGGGTCTTAGTTGTCAGTGTCCATTACTTTTAAGGTATCATTCTGTTTTAATTAAATTAAATTTTATTTCATCCTTCAGTTATGTAATTCCTCAAATTTACATACTTCGATCTAAATGATTAATATTTATGTAATGTGTATGTGAAAAAAATCCATTAGACGCATTATAATATTTTTCTCTGGGTCCTCCGGTTTCCAGCATCCTTAACAACTACTGATTGCCAACATCTGAGCCATGGAGAGTGCTTTGTATTAGTTATTATAACTATAGTCCGTGCCAAAACCCTTGTCCGTATGTTTTTTCGCGATATCTATTTTAAGAATATTCTTTAAAAATGCCCTTTGGCCTGAAGTAGATAAACAGATATTCTGCTGATTTTGTGTAAAGTAGTTAAATATCATGTAAAATGTATTTACTTTGCGACTCTTTTGCGTTATGCATGCTGAAATACTGTGCATGGCGTCTTCCCGGCACTTCTGGACAGTACATTCCTCCATGGTACACTTTCCATGTCTATGGCTGCGTTTGGTATTTGTTAGACAACAGTGACGTCACAAAGACGTCAAAGTGATCGGTCGCGAGTCATCTTCAATTGACTGATGTCATAAGTTTGACTGGCTTGTTTATTATCAGTTCTCAGGCAAGGAATAAGTCGTAAACACTGTAACTTGTTTTATCATATTTTGAATTATTTGTCTCTTACAAAATCAAAGCAAGGTAAGGCATTACTTTTTACGCAGGTAGTCGGCGGAATAGCTCCTGCAACCTTTGGACAAGAAAGATTTACACTGCTTTACTTGTATGAAAAAATATCTCAGAAAAACATGCGGACATGGGTACTGGGACGGACTATGTAAAATAAATAAAGTTTATAGTTACTACAGTAAACATATATTTTGTGTGGCCTCATGAATAACAAGTAAGTTTCCTTCAGTCTGTTATCACTGACAAATCATACCAGCATCACGCAGACACAGCACATACCAGCCTGAGTAATATATATTACTCAATAAGTCAATATATATATATATATATATATATATATATATATATATATATATATATATATTTTATACATGTACTGTCATAGAGTAAAGGGCTCTGATATCATGCTTTGTAATTAGTTATAGAGATGACTGCTTTCTTTAGTCAGTGAAGTTCTCACAGTCATATGAGTCATCAATGTGAGGAAGTTTATATAAGTTATTTATAGACAGACAACATGCATAGTGTATTGAGATTAGATTAGCCTCATCTCGTAATAGCCATAATCAATTCAGAGGGATGCGATTTTCTTCATGGTCATATGCCAGAGCTGCGAGGAAGTCCTGATGTTATTTATAGATATTGAGCCAACATCCATTGCATGAAATGATAAGATTAGATCACCCATACTTTATCTAAAAAAAATTTTGTCAGTAAACCTGCAGTGCACGAAACCTGCCACAAACTTTTTTTTCTCTTGCTTAATTTTTCATTTGATGTTGCCTTAGTTTAAGTGAATCTTATACCCCAGTCCAAGCATGTTGCTAAATTCATCAAGTAGACTAGATTTAATAGCAAGAAAATGTTCAGAGACCATTGGTAAGAAAGTCCATACAGGCGTGCAGTTTGGGAAAAGAATTTGTTGGTTTGAGTTATTAAATTCATAGATTGCCTAATGGGCATGCGGAATGTGGTATCAGACATGCTGTTAAATCAAATTCTTCCATGGAGAATTTGATCTGCACAATGCGTGAGGTATAGCACCCATTCAAGAACACAAAGATTCTTTTTCATGCCTTCACTTGAGTAAAGTTGTATGTTGGACCCACTTGCCCAGTTTGATAAATAGGAGGAGTCTTCTATAGCTGCCCTTCCACTGTTTTCTGGAACTTTCACTTGCCTCAGGCAAGTTAATGTCAAGCCCAGTGTTCTGCTGCCACAATCCACATACCGCATATTGCATGATTAAGGCAGCTAGGTCACTTGTACTGCACTTTTACCATTTTGGCATACTGGTATATGATACACCAGTATATTGGTCTGTTAAAGAGAACAAATATAATTATTGATTGATCTGACAAAAAAAATTATTGATTGGTTTTATCAAATATAATTATAATTACTTTGCCATATGAATATTGATTAATTTGACAATATATGCTTATTTAATTGATTGAATTGTCAATGTAATCATTGAATACTCTGAAAGAATTAAAGGGTATGATTATTAATTGATCTGACTATAGTCCATATAAAAACAGATGCAAACTCTCCGAGTGTATGTATCACAAGGAAAATATTGTCCAAGAAATAGTGAGAGTTTGTCGAGATATTTCAAGTCTCTTTAAGTGAAGTTGAAATTAATGTTTATGTCAGGCACCTGATTACCTGAAAACTTGTACTGTCGTAGGCTTAATATTTCGCAGTTTCCAATTTCTTATTTTTTTGTGAGGGTTTAAGGTATTCTCAATCTCAAACCTTCACAAGGTAATTCATATGAATACTGTCAAATAATTTGTGTGCAAAGTCTAAATAATTTATCGGTGGCAAAAGGAACATTGGATGAGTTGAAATTATTATTCATTAATGGCAGATAATTTGAAAGAGCTGATATGTTATTAAAAAGAGCCATCTTAGAATATGCAAGATCTATCATTATTTGTATTAAATATCAATCCTTTTGACTTGCCTTATACGATTCGGCCATTTATTCAGGAAGGTCTTATTTTTGGGATAATTTCTCTCTGTGAATATTGCAAATTTGAAACCCTCATGAACATCAAGACTACAACAGTATACATGCTTTACTTTTGTCATTGAAATTTTACTTATAATCTCACTAGCTGATAAACCTGGTATACCGGGCTTATACTGGGGTTGGGGAGATATATTCACTGAGATCTGGAATGTTGGCTCATTTTTTATTCCAAAAGTTAATGAAAATATAGGTTTTCAGTGGGAAACTTTCTCTATAAGATATGTATAAATAATTTTACATTTATTTTGTTGCGCTGTGCTCGTGGCAAGAAATTTATACCCCAGTATATTTACCTTGAAGACCTAGTCAGTGATGATGTTTACATTGCAAAACGGAATGAGACGGAGGGCATTCAGGTTTTCGATGATATTTGACTGGATTCTATCATTGGACGTAAAAAGATAAGGTTGATGTGAGGAACACATGATAGATTTATTAAATGTACAGTGCGAGGAAACTGTTCCTGTAGAAAGAAACAGAAATATGCATACATCGTAAGTAGCAGAAGCGGACACAACGGGACTCCATGCAGAGTGTCCGTATCCCATTTTCAGCCACCGCAACCTTTTTCTTCATCATATCAGGCCTTTAACCCCTGCCACTCCTACACAACCCTGTTCTAGAAATTGGGACCTTGAATCAGGTCATTAATCCTCCTGGGTTAAACTCTCCATTTCATAAAGCGAGAAACATGTGTTTTTCTCTTTTACTGACCTGATGCACGTGGGTGAAAGCCTCTTACAAATGTAATGCCCGACATGCTCAAATCCCTCACTGAAAGCAAGTGTTATTCATATGAACAATAGTCTGAGGTTGAGTGACCATGATGCACGCTATCCGGTCATTGCCGAAGGCAGTTTGTCTGTGCTCGGTCTAACCTCGGTGCATGTAAGTAAAAACGGAAAAATTACTCAAAATTTTATGTACATAAAAAATTTTTTATTCTCATATCACCTATGTCACTGCGGGAATAATAACCTTTAAAATGATGTATGGCACAGTATTGTACACAACGCAGTTTTAGAGAACATTGCGAACAAACATGAACCGAATTCCTTTTATAAGTATTAGATGTTAATAATCAATATTTATACTTCTTTTGATAGTCTTCTCTCATCATATCAATAATCCATTGTTTAATGAAAATAATCAATATTTGGTCACTCCAGATAGCCTGCAGTAGTAGTGCATATAAATAAGAATGAAAAATATATACCGTAAACAAAGTTATTATTACCCTTTGATTATATCTAGACTTTTGAATAAAAACCCTAAATACTGAAATTTTAGGAAAGACTTATTAGTTCTGAAAATTATAATGTAACATTTTTTAATGGCACTACCTACAAACCATGGATGTAGTGATCAAGCTTAGCACACTTTCAGCACAGCTTATAATTCTGCCACTAAGCCCCCCCCCCCCCCCCTTCCTTCTTTTAAATCAGGAAATGCCTTTGTGTAATGTGTACAATTCAGAACTCTACCAGATTATTTTGTTTTAACTCTGTTCTGTGCACAGTATGCATGAAATACAAGAAACATATTTATACTTCTTCCTTTATCCCACTTAAATTTAAATTAAGGCCATCCCCTATGTACTGTGTGTTAAAATCACAACTGTACATGACTACTCAGTATAGTACATTGTACTGAGTGGAGTACATGTTGAGTCAGTCCTCTCCTGCGGGTTGCTGTGCCATGCCCTTTGATCACTAGGCCAAGTTCTTCATGCAATTCAATATAAAGGCAGTAAGTAAAACCACAAGGCCTGTTTAATAGCGTACAACTTGTGTGGGCAACAGTCATGTTGAATCAGATTTTGTTACATGAACCTGCATGAGAATTAGTAATAGCTGCCATAGGTCAATGTTTTACCAATTAATTGTCAGTCATTCAATTAATATTAACATGCAGTATGCACTAAAAAACAGCCAAACTGACGTGTACATTTTATTAGCAATTAAGTATACAACTGATTAATTTAGTCACTCACAAACAAACAGCAGAAAATGCTTGATTGTGTGTTGTTCATTTTCATGATCATTTTGTCCGTCATCCATCTGCCCATCCATCTGTCCATTAACAGGGCTCAAATTGTAACAGTTTGACCTAGAAGATTCTTACTTCACATCCTGGGAGATCTATAAAAAAAATCTCCTTGAACACTTAAATGAGGTCACTGTGATCTTGTTACACAAATGCCCTTTGCAACAATCTATATTCTCTGACCTACAGGGCCTGTTTGTCCCCAGAATAAATAAAAAATTGATGCATGCCCTTTGATCACCAGGCCTGATATTGGGTCATGATGACCTATATTCTGTGAGTGACTGGTCAAAGACACAATTTTGAGTACCCAGACAGTCAGACAAAATTCAAATCTTATAACAAAACATCCAAGAAGGCTGTGGGCTTATTGATTTTCTTGAAACCTGATTCAAGGTCATATTCTACAAGCAACTAGCCAAAAAATAATATTATGAGCACCCAGACAGGCAGGGGACAAAACTATACTGTTGGATATAGAAGCGTCTAATTTGACATCCAGGGAGGTCCTTGGCAAGTCTCCTTTAAGTCCTGAAATAAGTTCACTCTGACCTATATCCTATGAGCCATGAGCAGATAACCTAATTTTGAGCACCAATTAAGTCATACAGGGCACAATTAATCTTAATTTTTGGATCCAGAAATGTCTTTCTTAATATAAAGGTAGGCCATTGTAATGTCTCCTTGGACATCCAAAATAAGGTCACTGTGACCTATATTCTGTGAGCTGTGTTAAACAATATGATTTGAGTATCCTAGAAGTCAGATGGACACAAGTCATTGCAGTATGATGTAGAAACTTAGCATCTAGGGAGCTCCTTGTAAAATCTTTTTGGAAACCATAAATAAGGTTGCTGTTATCCATTGTCTAAGGACTTTATGGGCAAAAAACATGTCATGGCCCATGGGCACTAGTTAGATATACTGGTAGGTAGATACCAAATAAGGATAAAGTAACAGCTTCAAGCATGAGTGAATGATGTCACTGAATTTAAAGAGAAAACTGCCCAAATCAAATCTAATGTTTTTTGTTTTATTTGAGAAATCTTTCCAAATAATTCGTTAAAAGATTATTACCAGTTTGCATGGTCATTTTGAAACTTATATTCTCCAGTTTTAGTGCCTTTTGGACAATTTTACCTCTTAATTCTAAAATATTTTTCTAATTACAGGAGGTCTATTATTCAACTGAAAAAGAACAGAAAATTGGATCCAAGCTTAACTTATATATCCCATTTTCTTAACTTGAAAATTATGGCTTGGTAATATAAATTTAAAAAAATGTTACATCCACTTCTTTATCTCAAAGCAGTAGTTGCATCTCAGTTATATGATTCGGCCCAGATTTAAAAGTGGCTAAATTGATCCACAGTGACTGTTTTAAAGGGGATATTCCAAAAATGGTAGTAGACCCAATATAGATGATGTATATATTATGGTGAACCTGAGGTTATCCCCCACAGTCAACTATAGCCCAGAAAACCATTGACTACAGAGAGTAAGTTCATGGCAAATACCCGCCATGCTTTTTAATTAGACCCTATGTCGAGTAATCAGTGGTTTATTGACATGACGTACATTTATTGCATATTGTAAATATTAGTATAGGTTTGTACACTAAATAATAAAGTTATTATAAACTGCATATACATTAGTCTCAGGCACCGCATGCATCAATTTTAACCCCCTGCATCAGAAATTTTTATTTTTATTTTAAATAGAAACTTACCAATTTTTAGCTCTAGCTGCTTAGATATTTGATAAGATTTTATTTGTTATATTGTGCTTTAGCCTGTTTAGCAAAACAGTTCTGTTATAATCATGCTTTTCCCTGATCTGATGTGACATTTTTATTGAATCATACAAAAAAAGGTTAAAAAAAAGTCCTCAAGCATAGATTTCTGAAAAAAAGTGCCTGAGAACCATAAATTTATTTGGCCTTAGTGGTAGGAATTGGATGGAAAATCATATTTGATGATTGAAAGAAAGAATATTATGGATGATCAATTATTTATTGATTGTATTGTGTTTCATATACATTCCCATGAAAAAAAAATGCTGTATAGAATTATATCTAAGATATTGACTCGGTAAAATTGTAAATGATTAACCCCCCCCCCCCCCCCTCTCTGAACCAGAATGATTAATAAATACACACTCATTGCCAGATTCCTCAGGATTCAGAAATGGCTTGATGAAATATCATCAAATTTGATGTGCTTATGGATCTTAATGAACCTTAGCTACTTCGCATGAATGGTGGTGCCTGCATTCCTCAATTTTCATTAATTTTTACCTGTAATTTTTAGAACACTAAGTCTGTTAACAAGACACAGATCGTACCCATAAAGGCTAGAATCATGAAACTCTAAATCCTCAGAGTTCCTGAAAAGTTCTCCTCAGAAACATGAAATTAGGTCAGTGTGACCCATGTTCTCATTATCTTAATTTTTACACATTTTTACCTGTATTTTTAAGTACACTAGGTCTGTTAACAAGGCACAAATTGTACCCCTAAATGCTAAGAATCATGAACCTCTGCATCCTTAGAGTTCCTGAAAAGGTCTCCTCAGAAACATGAAATTAGGTCACTGTGACCTACATTCCCCAAGTTACAGATCGTGTTTTAGCACCCCAGAAATATAGTAACAAGTAAATACATATTAACAGATTCTCAGGAAAGGCTGGATGGCTTGTTGTTAAATTTAGTGTGTTTATGGGTCTTGATGAACTTAAACTAATATGCATGAATGGTGATGCCACCTACATTATCTTAATTAGTTGCCCCCATGTGCAAAGACATATATTGTCGACATGTCAGTCGGCTGAGCGTCATGATCCATTGGTCACTTATTGTCTCTTGTCATTAATTAATGAGTGCACCTGTTCTCTGGAACGTATTACTGACCTAGCCAGAATATCAGGCTGCATGGTACTAAGTTAAACACAGCACTCAGGATACATCCTTGTGTAATTTATCTCTTGATTGTCTGATTAAAGAGTCTTATAGTATGTGACACAATACACATATAGAGTGCGAGGTGATGTAATCATGTTGTATCTGATATTACGTTTTATGTATGGAGGGTAGAGTTTGCAATGTCTTAATCTTATGTGTTGTGTGTGCAAAGTTGGAGGAATGGATTAAATCATATATCTTGGAAATCATTAAGTGTGTCAGGTCATGTTGTTTAGAGTTGTTTCTCTGAAATGGCACTTGTAATGTTTTCAAATCTTTTTGTATGTGTGTCTCTCAGAATACAAGAAAAGTCAGCTTATTTGAGTAGTGTTGGGAATCAGTTGTAATTTCATGAAAGAGCATCAGTAAATGTCAGTTGACCTCTGCTGACCGATAATTGGAAAAAATCAGTTGTTCATAATTATGAACTTTGGGACCATATATAGTCAACTGATATGTAGGCTTACATGTGGGCTAATATAATGTAATGATTCTGACACCCACATGTCATTAACTGTATAAAGATGGATTAAAGTTTTCTCAGTAAATGCAGACTTTTCTCTCGTTTGCTTGCACAAGTATATGAAAACACAAATTTCCCTCATCACAAAACCTAAGTTGTGTGCAAAAATTTGAGTACGATTATGGCACTGCAAGATTGAACATGAAATCATTTGCATCAGCCTGACCAATCATAATTATTATCCATCAGCAGCCCATAACTATACAGCAGGACCCCATCTTATGTGAGAAATGATTTTGTGTCAGGTCATGTTGTGAAGAGCTGTGTCTCTGTGATGGCACCTGTAATGTTTTCAGATCTTTTTGTATGTGTGTATGTCAGGATACAGGGAAATTCAGCTTACTATATATTAGTTACCAGAAACTAAACAGAAATTGTCACAGTATAATGTTATGAAACAAAATGTCACAACATGAAATGGTGGCAAGAAACTTAAATAATTTGTATGCCATGAGTTCATTATGTATCTATACTACATTTGTACTGCCAAACCAATGGTGCCTACTTTGGCGAGTCCAAATAATAATAACACCAGCACCTAGCTTGATCCCCATACTTTTATTTTCTTTTCTAGCTAGCAATCCCTGCTTAAAAAACATACATTTATAACAGCCTTTTTCTTGTCATGTGCCACAGAATACATATTTATTAATACATTTTAGTTGAGTGCTCTATGAAACATGTAATAATAATAATAATAATAATATATATCATATTTCTTTATTTTAAACTGACGTCCATGGGGGCCTGGACAGGTGAGGGGTATAACGCTGTGCTCTCTCCGCTGGCGACCCAGGTTCGATCCGGGTTTACTCTATGAGTGTAGGTCATAGTTGCCCATCCAAGGCCAGTGGTTTTCTCTGGGTTCTTCGGTTTCATCCACCTTTACAGTCTATGGAATGCCAAAACCTGAGCCATGGAGAGTGGCACAGTTAGTTATAATAATTTTTTACAATCAATGTAAAATAAATGTTTATATATTAAAACCATTTTATTTTCAGAAGTATTTTATAAAATATATATATATAAAGAGAGAGAGAAAAAAGTGGTTTAAATTCTTAAATGGAGAATATCTCAATGTTTCAGGTGGTGAGGTCAGAGGCGGTCGATACTCTGATTCCCTTGAATGTTATGATCCAGTGACAGACAAATGGACAGAGCTAAAGGCAATGCCCGAGCTCAGAGCAGACCATGCGAGTTGTGTCGTCCGGGGAAAACTCTTCGTTTGTGGAGGAGCTGCTGACAGAAAAAGCCAAGGAACAAACACTTTCTGGTAGGACATGTTTTTCCAAGTCTGAATGTTGACAGTATGGTCTTTCATTTTAATCTTATCATTTTAATTGATATTTTGAATTTTGATGTGGCCTATTTTGTTATGTAGTTCAAGAAATTGATCTACATTTCTTTGATCTCCTGAGAATAAATTGTTTTTATATAACCTGTGGAACAGGTATATATAATTGTAGGTATTTCAGCAGTTTGGTTAATTGGCCAGTTGAAATTTACATACAGTTGTATTTAAAGGGTAAAGTGGCCATAAACATAGCAAATACCCCATTGTGCCAGTCCATTTAAAGTTGACACTCCACCATTTGGTGGTGCAGCGGAATGGACTGCTTGCATGGACTACTCCTGTCCTCAATTTTGGACTGGACTGGACAGACAACATAACAAATCGGACCACATACCTGGACCTGTCTTGAATGCCCCTTCTCAAATATAATGAGTTTGGCTATTTGTTGAATTTCTCTCATGTGATAAGTTTTAAACAGGCAACTCTGTGTTGAACAATATGCTTGTGTTTGTGGGTGTAACTTATAAATAAAGACTACCTAACCACAATAAATGTACTAGAACCACAGGCAGAAATTTTGTTTTAAGCTAGATGCTCGTTTAAACATATAATTTTATGGTTGGGTCAGCTTGTTTATTCATTTATTTTCATTTGTGTTATCTTGTATAATTTTTTTTATTGATAATTTAAAATTATTATTTTTTAAATCTTTATTAAATAAATGGACTCGACCACTTGGACCAGGCACCCTTAGTACTGGACCATCTACAGCTGGACTGGAGGTGGTACGCTCCACACCTCTACCACCCATAGGTGGTCCACTTACATATTTAATAATATAAAATGACAGCAGAACATTAAAAGCAGAGCATGTAAATAAACCAGTCCTAGTGGTCAGTTGATTAACTCTTCAAAGATCTTAACCAGTACATTAGGAGGTGCAGGTTTGAATCTGATATGTGCAGGTTTTGTCCTGTGTCAAGGACCATGAAGAAGTGAAGTGGTTGTCAAGGAGAAGCGAATACACCAATTTCAAAATTTAAGAAATATTAGTTCAGATATGTAAGATAAAACATTGATAACACAACCTGGGGTACTGGTATGCCTTGTTGTTTTAACATTCAAGCAAAATGTTTGTTTACTGCCATCGGGGTAAAACCCCTAAATCTATAAATATGAATATATTATAATATTTTGTAAAGTTAAATACAGGAAATGAAGTATTATCAGAATAACAAAGCTGTCTGGCATTAGGAGTGTCTCTGCTAATTAGATATGTAAGTGGTTATTTTGCTGGGGACCATCACTGGAGGTGACAGGCTGTGTGATAAAGTGACATACCATCATGTTTAATTAAAGTAGCATTCACTGGCCCGGGGTAATACCAGGGACACATACTCTGAAGATTGAAAGGAATTTACCAAACTGGTACATCCAGAAAAGGAGTCAAAATAAAGAACCACAAGGGTTTATAAGTTAGTAAAGATTATGTAGGTAAAGGTAAAGCAGGGGTGACCTCTGAACCAAACAAATCCTTGAAACAAAAATTTAGATAATAAGTATACAATTATCATATGCACCTATGACAGATGTATTCATTTACAGATATATATTATAAGTTATCTCAGTCACCAATAAGATCAAAAAAAGATATGCCAGACAGCTCACAACAGACTTATTGAATTGTGTTATCAAGACACAAATAACAATTAGATCAAAGGGGCAAACTTGGTCAGGTCACCTTGTATTGTGATTAAAGGGGCCCAATCACTTACAAAGCATGTTGAATTAACACAAAAAACAGCTTCTTCCTATGAAAATAAATCTGTACCTGCCAAAATATTGCCTTGAAATGTTTGCTTACTCCTGTAAACGAGTTTTAAAAACAGTGCATCGGGCGCGTTCACAGGTGTCAACATAAACACAGCACCTGGGCCAATATGCATCATGGAGCCCCAACATGTGTCAATCAGGGGATGGCCTGACTGTCAGCGCCCAAAAAATGTATTACATGATCCCACTTGCTTAAATAATGTGTGTTGCAGTTGACAATCAGACTTCCGGTCACGGGGCCTTGTTATGGTAAACCAAAACAAGTGGACTGTGTTTACCAACACACAGAGCCGTAACAAGGAGTTATACAGCCGTATGCCAGGTAGTGAGACTGTGTGATGGTATGGTTTTACTGGGAAAGCTTTTGTATAAAGCAAACCTGAACTGATTGTGTGAAAACAGGCAAAATATTGCTCCTGATTATGTCCCTTTAAGTAATACCAGAAAACTATATGTCACATAGCAACAGTAAAAATGTCATCACCTTCTAACAAATCAGGTACCTATGTTCCAGTTTCAAGTATTGGCATTGTGGATTCATCATATAGAAACAGGTGTCTGATATCCATGGAGTGAGGAGAGCTATGTAGAAAACTTTCTTGATGTATGCTGAAGGTGTTTTTATTGTGTTTTCAAGGACAGAAGTAGTAGTTGTACCTGCTTGTTGATATCAGAGAAAAGTTTTTGCAAAATAATCATGGATAGGTTTAATATTAAAAATGGATAGAGCTGTTTAATTCTGATTTTACATTTTCTGAGCATGTGCAAAACAGAAAAAGCAAGATTAAAATTATATTTTTTGCCATATCTGTATATTATAAATAGGATATTAATTAAAGAATTATATTATAAATATTGTGCTTTTATGTTTTTAATCCCTTAATTTCTTAATTTAAGAAAGGAACTAATTTTTATTTTGTCTCAGAAAATGTGATGAAACAAGTCTAAGTTTACTATTCAATTTACTTCTCTCTTGATAAAAAAATTCTTGATCCGTGGTACAATTCTATATCTGGATGTCTGAAGAAGCTTCTGGAAACTATTTTTTACAAGGCATGTGATAAAGTAAAAGTTTTTTTAACAAACATTCAACATGAAAGAAATAAACATTCCTTTTTATGTACAAAAACATGTTTGTTTTGTATTGTTTGCCAGTAAAATGTACAAACAGCTTGATAAACAGAATATTTAGGAGCTGGTTTGAGTGAACTGAAGTTGTTTACTAAATGCTGATTGGTGGAGCACCAACTGTTTAGCGATAACTAATTGGACTTGCACGATATATAATTTCTGTTTACCATGTGCACATGTCCAGGATCAGGCGATCACTGCAGGGCATTATGGGCGATAAGACTTTTAAACTTCGACCTCTCAGGGTCAGGATTTTATTATTCCCTGCCAAACCAGAGAGTGAATAATCTGTTATGGTGGCGTGATAGTGTACTGGTTGTTGGAGAGAGGCAGTAAATCACAGGAAGGGGTACCCTAAAAATGTCATAATAAACTATTAAATAACCCTTATCCTCCAGCATGTACGTGTCACAAATGTTGTATCACATGCATACCCAGGGGCAGATCCAGGATTTAGGAAAAGAGGAGGAGGAATCTAACCCAGAAGGACTAATGAATAATCCTAGAAAAGGTCCCCAGGGCCTGTAGGTCTGGCCTTCAAAACTGAAAAGTATTTCAAGTTTGTTTATTACCTCAAACAGTGAAAATTGTCAAAGACTGAGAAAGTTGCAGAGCTTCTACTGACTTCTATATTTTACTATATTTTCCTAAAATTACCACCTATTATTTTCATATATTTTCCAGCATTTAGACTGAATATCCTTTATTTACCTTTTTTTCACTGTACAATCAGGGTTTCTGATATAATTATTGAATAATTGCTGTCATATAGAACTCTTATTATTTAATCTTTTGTGCAACAGTGCATTATACAAGCACAGCATTCTACAACAGTGCATTATACAAGCACAGCATTCTACAACAGTGCATTATACAAGCACAGCATTCTACAACAGTGCATTATACAAGCACAGCATTCTACAACAGTGCATTATACAAGCACAGCATTCTACAACAGTGCATTATACAAGCACAGCATTCTACAACAGTGCATTATACAAGCACAGCATTCTACAACAGTGCATTATACAAGCACAGCATTCTACAACAGTGCATTATACAATCACAGCATTCTACAACAGTGCATTATACAAGCACAGCATTCTACAACAGTGCATTATACAAGCACAGCATTCTACAACAGTGCATTATACAATCACAGCATTCTACAACAGTGCATTATACAAGCACAGCATTCTACAACAGTGCATTATACAATCACAGCATTCTACAACAGTGCATTATACAAGCACAGCATTCTACAACAGTGCATTATACAAGCACAGCATTCTACAACAGTGCATTATACAAGCACAGCATTCTACAACAGTGCATTATACAATCACAGCATTCTACAACAGTGCATTATACAAGCACAGCATTCTACAACAGTGCATTATACAAGCACAGCATTCTACAACAGTGCATTATACAAGCACAGCATTCTACAACAGTGCATTATACAAGCACAGCATTCTACAACAGTGCATTATACAAGCACAGCATTCTACAACAGTGCATTATACAAGCACAGCATTCTACAACAGTGCATTATACAAGCACAGCATTCTACAACAGTGCATTATACAATCACAGCATTCTACAACAGTGCATTATACAAGCACAGCATTCTACAACAGTGCATTATACAAGCACAGCATTCTACAACAATTAAACAGACCTTATGAAGCTGCTTTCAGAACTATTATAGTCCGTTTCATCCCCTCATGTCCACCTGTTTTTTGCTATGAAAATTTTTATTAGGTACATTTCAAGGGAAACAGTTATAGTGTAGAGGAGAGGATTACAGAACCTAATTTTCAACTAGGTAACTAAATTACTATCTTAAGCCATATTTGAGTAACAGAATTTTCTGAAAATATGAGAAATCAGTCTACATTTTACAACATATCAGACCCACTTATGGCGGTCAAGGTCATTGGTCACATGCCAAAACAGCCTCAACTGACAGCAGCTGATTGGATGACCTCATGTAAACACTCTAAAAAATATAACCAGCTAAAACTAAGATGGCTACTTATGGAGGGATACACCATATCTGCCAGATCATGATAAGGAGACAAAAATGTTGTGAAACATAAACGGGGGATTTATTGTAAAATTCTTAACTGCCATATTAGGTTGTCACTTCCATATGCTGTTTACTTGGAAAATATTGAAAAATATAAACTTTTAAGTAAATCATCTACAAAAAAACAGGTGGACAGCAGGTGGTGAAATGGACTATAGTCAAGTTAAGTTACCAAGAAAATATAATGGTGCAGTGAAATGTATATTTTCCTATATATCTTGGGCTGAAAATTCCTATAAAATCCTATATTTTTGCCACAAATCTTAATATAAATCCTACTTTT
Source organism: Sipunculus nudus (assembly GCA_026874595.1). NCBI lineage: Eukaryota > Metazoa > Annelida > Sipuncula > Golfingiida > Sipunculidae > Sipunculus > Sipunculus nudus. The sequence continues at coordinate 23,511,527 of CM049308.1, read as the reverse complement.
CTTTGGAAGAATTTTGATTTTGCATAATAAAAAATCAAACTGCAAATTTAGTGCATACCTCTAACCTAGGTTAAATAATCCATTTGGATCCACACGCAGATTTTTCTTGATCTGGGCCAAAACTGACTGCAGCATCCCTTGCCTACTTCCTCACAACATTTCATGGAACTAAGTTCAGCAGAACTAGTATCAGACTCTAGAACACAGTAAAGTGTCTTTTGTTTGTTTGGTTATGTTAAATCAAACGTAAACTTGCAATCCCTGTAACACCTTCCCCTGTCCTCTCTCCTTTTTTTAAATGCCACGTATTATGTCACGTATTATTGTATACCACCAGTCAGTCCATCTGTCTGGTGTCTGTCAGTTAACTTTTAGTGTCCCAATGATAACTTAACAAGGATTTGACAGATTTTTCAAGAAACCCAAAATAACTTCTTACCAATAAATTTTCTCATCTGAATTCTATCCATGAATATTTAATGAGTTCACCAATCTACTTTGTGGTGTCACCAGGATTAATTACCAGGAATATGATGGCTTTTGGTGAAACTCTGCACAAATATTAACCAATATACTAATATCTCACATATGTTTGATTTCTGGCAAAATTCATGCATATTGAACAAAGTCAGAGGTCACCATACTTTGCTGGTACTTTGATAACTTATCAAAAATCTGATTTTTTATGAAACTTAAGTATTTTAGAATATCATGCCTGAATAAAATTCTCTGCCAAATTCAAGCATATTTAATGAGATGAGAGGTCACAAGACATTTGACAGGCATATTATGACAGGTGTATTATGAGAGGCATATTATGACAGGCATATTATGCACTCTTGAGGTGCTCTTGTTTTGAAATCTGTTGACCTGTGTAAATAATCCTGGCTGCAGATATGCAAACAAATACATATGAAAAATACTACCTTATTGAAAAAAGTAATTAGCTATTTTAATTCCTTTGAATAATATATAGTGCTCATATATAAACAGCTACCAAGCTTTAAGTGCATTCAGGGCAATTAAGCCAGCAGTAAATAAATAAACGTGTATACATTCAGGCATTAAAAAAATTGTCAATGTAGTTTCTTTAGAATACAATCTATACCTAATTCTTCCTGGTAGGAAACATTTATTCAAATTAATCATCAACCAGGTTGAAAATGTGTAATAATATTTCCTTCAGCCGGCCTTAATTCTTGGTCATGATAGACCTAAAAACAGCAGAATCTGGATGCATGTTACTGAAAGGATGTAAATTAAGTGAAAAATTGCATTTAAAATATTATATCCTTTAAGTATCATGGATCTCAATTCTGCCGTTTTTAATTTTAGCCGTTTCTGTGTAATGGCTAATATAGAATTTTATATTCACATTAATTGTAATGAAATTAACCAACTTTCCTGTTCTTTGGGTACAGCACAGGCACAAAACTGGGAAATGATCAGTTTGAATCTCAGGCGAGGGCTTTTTCACTGTCAACCCCAACCCAGGGTGAGCGCACTGCAGCCTTAATGGGGAGACTGTGCCCCAAATTCTTGTTTCACTCACAAACAAATGCACCTTTCAGGGGTTCCTTGGATACACACACAAAACCTGCAGGTGTGGTACACAGACCCTGGTTGATGCCTGGCAGGAAAATCATTCATTTCCCACTGACATGAAGACTGAAACTGCAATGGAATTCTGCAGATGAACTAAGCACATACGTAGTAAAGCCAGGTTAAACTAACGAGGCAGTTACTCCACAAAAAAAGATGATAAAAAATTGTTAACATAAATCTGATTACCCAAATCAGTTCCTAATCCCTGAGTGCAGCTACTATTAGCAAGTCTCAGATATTTGAAAGAAAAAAGAAAACTTTAATATCAGAAGAAACCATGGGACATTCCTGGGAAAAAACTAAAAACTTAAATTTCTCTAGAAACCAGTGGGACATCCCATAGTTTTTCTGGTATTGATTAGAGTAAAAAATGAAAGCTCACTTGGCAGTTTGTTTGAATTGAATCAGGATTAGTAAGTCAAGAATGAAATTGAATCGTGACAATCCTAACAGCTCACAGCCATGGTAGACCACTCAGAATGCCTGGCCATTACATAAAGATGACCTCTGACCCCAGGAGATTGTAAATGTTTCTTGTTTTTGTTCCTATAGACAAGATGACTCATGCCTATAAGGACACAGAGGTCTTTGTTTAAAGATATAAACACAATTTTTAGGAGACTATTGCCACATGGATTTGACTCATACATTGTTGTAGATTGTCAGTAGCAAATTAACTGGTTTAAAGTTAATATAAAATATGTCGTGATAACAGAGATTTTGGATAAGAGGGTGGAGGTATATTTCATTAAAATTCTGATGTAAATATAGTTTCTCAATTAAGGATTTACTTCCACAAAATATTGTATTATTTGTGATTAATTTTATAGTTTATTTTCAAGTCTTATATATATTCATGTCCTCTTTCTCTCTTCTCTACATCTCTTTTCTGTCTTCTCTTAATCTCTATACCTACCTCTCTTCTTTTCTTTTTCTTTTCTATTTTCTATTTTCTCTCGCTTATTTTCTCTTTTCTCTCTGTTCTCTCTTTGTACACTGCTCTCTCTTTTCTCTTCTCTCTTTGTTCTTTCTTCTCTGTCTTTTCCCTGCTATCTCTCTCTCTTTCTTCTCCTCCCTGACCCCCTTCTCTCTCTCTCTTTCTTTCTCTTCTCTTTCTCTCTCTCTCTGTCTTTCTCTCTTCTCTCTCTCTCTCTTTCTTCTCTCTCTCACAAGCATGGGAAGGCCAAGCATGGCAATTGTGCAGTGTAATATATATGAAAATCATATAAACATTCAGAATAAACAGAAAATAAATAATTCATATAAAACAAATGTTAAAATAACCTTCAAATTAATTACTTCTGTGAGTGAAATTGGATATAGGGATTTAATTTGTACACAGATATTGAAATTGAAGGGATAAAGTAAATAGCCAACAGTGCAGACCTCTGGCAGTAGATTTTGAGACTATTAGGAATATATAATATTTTACCAATGAAATATTTAGAACATTTTTTAGGTTGCAAATTAACAATAAGGTTTATACATCAAGTGTTTTTGGCAAGAGGAATGGGCCCTGGGTGACAGCTGTCAAGTTTAAATTGATATATATGGTATTCCTAAGTCATTGACATGCACATTTTTCCAACTCAGCAAATAATCCAAGTAACTGGACATGTGCCAGATGGCTACTATAATGTTAAGCACAATCCATCATGTACATAAGTGGAAAAATCTGAGTCAACAGAGAAGTTTATTCATCTCTGGCTAGACAAGGGTCGTTTTGTGACCAGAATATGGATGTACTTGAACTACCCTTATGTATCTGTAATGTAAGCCAGATGCCACGTCAGCGTATGTAATAGTGCCAAAGTTGCAGATCTCAAATGAAAGTATTATCTGTGTGTGGCAATGGCCTGTGTAGATTATTTATAGCCCTAAGGAATGCCCTGCCAAAGGTTTATGTTGACCCTTAAGCCATAACATTAGGTTATATGTTTCAAGTATTACAGAAGCATTACTTGACTGATTGGGTAGTATTTATAGGGCATACCAGTACATATACAACCATATATATATACCATGATATATATATATATATTTATATATTTATATAATGTTATTGGACTTTTACTTCATATACTGTTTTCTTCAAATTACAAAGAGTGATAAAAATAAAATTAAAAACTATGATTATTGCAAATGTTAGTGTCAGAGCAAAGGATACATGACAAAGGTTTGCATATTTACAAAATAAATTAGTTATTTCTGGCATGATTAAACTAATAATAATTAGGATATGATAAGTGGCAGTTTTTCCCTATTCACTCTGTTGTTTTACTTTTTACTAGCATGTTACCCATTCTTGCATATGTGTTTGGTTATGTCCAAGGGACTTGGCCAGATTTTTGCAGGAGTTTTTTCATGGGCTGAGTTGACATGGGCCAAGTTCAAGGTTGTAATTTCTGATAAATGGGGCTATGATAATATCAGTTTTCTCAGAGTATATGGGAAAATATGGAAATCAACCCCCCCCCCCCCCCCTTGGGACACACTCAGCATCTTACTGGCACTTCAAGACCATAATTTTCATTTCTGAGCATGGCACAATGAAGTTTCATGGAAGGTTCAGTGCCACAACTGTAAATAATTATATATATATATATATATATATATATATATATATATATATATATATATTATCCATTATCTTCAGTATCAAATTATGATGATGGCACCTCTTTCATGCTTTTTATTCTAATACATTTATTAAACTGTTCTAGAAATATATATATCTACATATCTAGAACCAGAAACAACAGGTTTCATTGCCTGAAACTACAAGCAGCATAACAATATGCCATACATCCTTACAGATTCAAAGTCCAATTGAAAATAAAATTGGACCGCTTTTACACCACAGACTTATTAAAATATATTTGACACTAATTTCACATGCATCGCCTTTTTACATGCATTCACACTGCCATTTAGCAAATTGTATTTACCAGTGAATTCAATAAGTGTAATATGATCTGCAAAATCCTGAAGAAAAAAATCATGATATTCATTATTATACTCAAACCAGAATATTTCACAATATTTAAAATGAAATGATCCTGGAACATACTCAAACAAGGAAGAGAAATATTTAACTAAATTTTAAAATATTTGAAGTTTTATCAGTGTATGTGCCTGTGTTAGGAATATTACTCATTGTCTGGACCTAAAACAACACCGGTCTGAGTGTGTACTGATTACAGTTAACTGATTTCTTGGAAAGGCATCAGAAGAGGAATCAGGGAGGGACCTATTTTCCTGTTCAGTGACGAGAGAATAGCTTCCCTAATGATGTACATGTTGGTCAACCAACATGACGATCACATTGTTCTTGTAATTAACTACCTCCCTGTTTATCCGCAAGCTGAATGTAAGTGATAATCTGTGACCTCATCTCAGAACAATACTGTGCTGTCCACTCCCCTATGATTGATTCACTCCCGTATGTCCTGCTCATATCAGACTCATTTCTGTTGTGAACAGTTTATTGTTAGCATATACAGTACCACTGAGTTACGGACACTGCTGGGACCGGACATTTGGTTCCAATAGAAATTAAGGTCCCATTAATAGGGAGGTTATAGAATTTGGGACCTACTTTCAAATGAATACCCATAAGTGGCTGAAAAGGAAGTGTCCTTAGTACAGAGGTGCCCACAAGGAGAGGTTCCACCATACATTGCATGCACTTGTTGGGTTGGAGTAAAATGTAAACATTACAGGCATGTGATGAATTTTTTTTTGTAAAAGAGTTTTTCAAAGTGGTCACATTACATTTATACTTACTCATTGCATTTACCCACTGCCTGCAAATATTTTCTCTGCTGTTCATGACTGCCATAGCAGGGTGTCAGGGTTTAGAATATTCAGAAAAATTAGAACAGTTATTGCAGGGTTTCACCAACTGACTTCAGATTCTGGCAGCTGTATACAGAAAAGGAATGCAATGTTTGCAAGCAGTGGGAAAATGAAATCCACAAGAATGGATGTAAAATGAACATCGTGTTAGGAGTGTATATGCCACACAGAAACACTTAATTTTGAATTTTGTGTAGTTTTATAGGGTTGCATAAAAAAAACGCGGATCAAAGGATCCACTGACTTAATTTTGTTAGAGGTGATCTGGACCACCATCCTATATTTTTCTATTCATAAACTTTCTTTCCATTATGACTTATTACTATTTTGTCTCTGTTGATGCCTGGGGCCATTGATACAGAGATTTGAGTAACATTTTCCATGTTGACGTAACATGGTATACACCACCATGCCGTCTATTCATCAGTTTTTAGTGTTGCCACGATAACTCACCAGGGCTTTGATGGATTTTCACAAAACTCACCATAACTACTTACCAATAGATTATCTAACCTAGTTCATTTATGGGAAAAATCCATGAATATTTAATAAGGTCAGAGGTCACCAAGCCCCTTTCTGGTGTTGATAACTTACCAGAAATATGATGGATTTTAATCAAACTCAACAAATATTAACCAATCAATATAATATCTTGACTAAGTTCAATATCCAGTAAAATCTATGCATATTTAATGAGGTCAGAAGTCACCCTGCAGACTCAGATTTTATAAAATCATGAAAATTAACCAGTACAGTTTTTCTACTGAATAACATTCTCAGCAAAATTCACACATATTTAATGAGATCTGAGGTCATAAGATATGCAACAGGCATTTTATGCACTATTTGCCGTGCTCTTGCTGAGAAAAAGGAATAGGGTTTACCCACTGTATTTCCTATAAATCACTTTATCATGCTAATGATAATAGCCTAGTACCTGGCAGGTACTTTCAAAACATGTTTGTAACAATTGAACATGATATACATAATAGCATTTTCAGGGAAGCTTAATGCCATGTAACCAAAATATTTGTATGGGAATCTGTTGTTGTAATAATTATATTGACTTTGCAGGCAGTATGAGCCAAGCACTGATTACTGGATTGAGGCTACGGAAAAAGCTAGGCTCCCTGCAGGCCGACATAAACACATGATGGTAGCACATAGAGATGTTATATACTGCTTTGGAGGTATCACATGCATGGAGAGTGTTTTGCTGTGTGCTTTGACAATTGTAACATCCTCACTGCATGTGATCACAATGAGTCTATGGTTTAATTTCTTGCACTTCTTTTGTAAATAATCAAGCTTGCTATATGTTACCATTTGATGTGAATTAACTGTGTTTTCTTGTCATCCCAGGTGTTATTTGCATCCCGCAGAGTTTTATAGCTTAACCTGTTTTATCCATTACTATCCAATATTAAGCGTGATATTAAGCTTGACAAATTATGAACAGCTGTATGGTTCAATAATATAACTATCGTTCATTGTCTATAGTAAACTTAGTCATTCCTGCAGTGTGATAAAACTGTGTCTTTCTCAATTAAATACATGTCCAATAGCTTCCAGAATTTTTATACATATTTTTCTCATGGCACATAAAGATTGTTTATATAAAATACATTTTATATCAATATTAGGCTATTATCATTTCATTTATAATTAAACTCTGGTGTTTTTCATAACTGTATGCAAATTTTAAGTTAATAACTTTCTTAATCTTAATAGATTTTTATTAATCTTAGTTTTATTGCACTTTTTAGCCCTCAGCCCTTAGGCTGATGGGCTATTGTCGTCACCCAAGCTGTCCGTCCGTCCGTCTGTCCGTCCGCCTGTCCTTCCGTCCATCCGTCAGGCGTCCGTTAACTTTACCTTGTGAGCGGGATATCTTGAAAAGGATTCACCATCAGAATTTTATTTCCTCGGTAAAGATGTATATCGACAAAATCTCGGTCAAGTTCGAAGATGGGTGACCTTGACCTATTTTTCTACATTTTAGAGCTGATTATAGAAAAACACTTAGATGCTTATTTCTCAGAAACCGTTGGGTGGATTTTCACAAGACTTACTATGATTATTAGGACTGATGGTCTGTACCTGCTTCACAAGTTCAGTGGCGCCACCTACAATTTCTGATTTTTAATGAATTTTTATCGGATTTTTCAATTTTGGGCTTGTGAGCGGGATATCTCTAAAAGGATTCAATGTAGGAATTTTATTTTTTCGGTGAAGATGTACATTGACAAAATCTCGGTCAAGTTCAATGATGGGTGACCTTGACCTATTTTTCTACATTTTAGAGCTGATTATAGAAAAAACATTTAGAAACTTATTTCTCAGAAACCATTGGGTGGATTTTCACAATTTTTACTATGATCATAGGGACTGATGGTCTGTAACTGCTGCACAAGTTTGGGGGTGCCACCTGCAATTTCTGATTTTTAATGAATTTTTCTTGGATTTTTCAACTTTGGCCTTGTGAGCGGGATATCTCTAAAAGGATTCACAAGAGGAATTTTATTTCTTTGGTGAAGACGTATATCTACAAAATCTCGGTCAAGTTCGAAGATGGTGACCTTGACCTCCTTTTCAAGGTCACAGAGCTTATAATAGAATAAAACTTAGAAGCTTATTTTTCAGGAAGCATTTGGTGAATTGTTATGAATCATGGTACATACCTCTGCATTTTAAATTTATAACTGAGACATGTACAGATATACATCCATGTGAGAACAGATATTTAGTACTTGTTACTGTTACCACCTCTAAACACTGTTGTTTTGGCTGAGGGCTTTTGTCAGCTTTTGCTGATATTCTAGTTTCCTTATTAGAGAGTTTGGTTTTCCAATATTGTGTACAAAGTTACCTGTCTTGCGATACACCTGAACATCTTTAATCTTGGATGTTATGTGTGTATATACCAGTAATCACCTCACTCTGCCTGTATTGCTGCTTTTATTGAAAATCTTGTTTCTTTTTCAAATGTGAATCCTGATAAATCTGCCAGAAAATGTATTTGAATGATTTTCCAGCGGGGATTAACAATATTACACATTGGGGTCCACATGTTTAAGTGTATAAATATAAATAATTTTCTGGTTACCAGATATATATTAATAAAAACTTGTGGAAGTTGAGTACAGAGACTTACCCTCTTTTGCATCAAATTTTACTGAAAATTGAATGAAAATTTAAAATTCTAATCAAAGGAAATCATGAGCTTAATATATAGGTATACAATAGGGTTGAAACAGGTACAAAATTTTAGACTCAAGTACTCAATAGTTATGACTTGAGTGAGACTTGAGTGCTTGTTGCCATTGCATTACATGCAAAATATGAACAAACATGACTCGGTTACCACTTTTAAAACTTTCTTGTAACAAAGGAATAGACGTAAATTGAGTGGAAAATCAATATAACTCATAAACCTAAGTCAGTTCCAAATAAGCTGTATATTTTGGAAATATTATGTACAAATTGATTGGCACAGGTTAAAAGCCCTATGGTAATCTTTAAATATAGACTGCATGTTTGCATTAATATTCCTAATCATATATGCATGTACACATACAAGTTCTCAAGTAACATTTTTGGACTGGGTAATTATTACCTAGACTCAGTACTTGAGTAGCCCTTTCAGCCCCAGTATACACACATCTAATGAATAAAATGTATCCCTTTGGTAGATAAGCAAAAATTATTGCTGCCAAAACCCTAAAAACATACACTGGCCCGGGATGGATTTGCATTGGGAATTACACCAACTGTAACTGTTTCAACAAAAAACCTTTGTGCGTGTTACATTTCTATCATGGAAATGCATAAATTCAAATATCTTTCAGACATACACACACATACAAAATGGTACTAAAACAGTAACTCTACTGTCACCTACATAATATTTTTTATTCCAATTACTAATTAGTTAATTAGATATGGATACGTTTGATTCTGATAATTGTGTGTTTTATGTCCATGGTGGTTGCACTGAAAAACCTAGAGTAATGTTCAGTGCAAATGTACTTAGTTTTAGTGAGATTGTTAGTGTAACATCCTCTTTAGCTGCTGATAATTGACATTTATATAGTGTTTGTTTTAACTGGATTGAAGCATCTGCTACAGCATGGTTTAATGGTTAAGTTGTTGTACCCATTGAACCATAAAATATTAGAACATTGACAGAAAGAATACTGGGATTGTTTTCTGTGTATGATTTTCTGAATGTGAAAGTTTTGTGAGTAAAGGAAAGAGTATCAAATGCATTTTGTTACTAAAGTGAAAGGATAAAACAAGTATCAGTTGCTGTCATTCGTTATTATGAAGAAAAATCTGGCATATAACAGTCAAGAATGTTTAACAGTAGGCATCCATATATGTAAACTTTTCTCTCTCATTGTACACATAACCATACAATTTGTTAAAATTTCACAGATAGTTAGAGTAAGGTTATGTTTTCTGGTACAAAATCTATATTCTTATTCCCATAGACTTTTCTAAAAATTCCTAATTAAATTATCACGGAACCCAGATGCCCCTTTCTTAACACAGATCTAATGGATGTAATATCATCAGGTTTGAATTTTCTTTATAAATTCCTAATCCTGTTTTGACTGGATATGTATATATCATTATGTTATGATAATGTCTTTATTATATAAATTCTGTACAGAAAAAAAACAAAATGTTGGTAAATGATCACCAGGTTTAAAGACCACTTATATATTATGATATCAGTATTAATGGTTTTTTTATATATATTACCAAAAATTGATTAAAGAGTAAGATAAATAAGGACACCATCAGTAAGGAAACCAGTCTTTGGCAGGTCACATATACTGCACTTAAAAAAAAACACAATCCCTTTATACAGCTGTTACCACTTGCCCCTAGCTCTTTTGGTACTTCTGAACACCTCTACCTGATAGACACAGTTAGGAAGGCCCTGGGTATCACAGTTCTTGTTTTTATCTCTTATGTTTGTATTTTCCAAATATTCATATAAAAATAAACCTCAGAGCAATCTGTTACTTTAGCTTGTTCATGTCTCTCCTGGTGCCATTGCTCACATGCCCTTTTTCCCATTCTTCCCTTTTCCAATACTTGCCAATTGAAAGTCCAGATCTTTTTAACCTGTTTGTGTATGTTTGAGATGGGTTTTTGGAAAAAGACTACTTTAGATGAATTTAACCAATGATTCTACCTGACTAAAGTAAGGTCCCATACTCTATGTATGTTGCCACTTTGAAATGATCCAGTTTTTTATCAGCAAGTGGTTACATCAGTGCCCAGAGGAGCTTTAGCTCTCTGTCAATGGTCGTTGCTGCATAGTAAACAAACAGTCACACTGTTTACATGCTGCCAGGCTACTGATATCTGTTTACAGCAAGTGAGGAAGCAACAGAGGCCTGTCCTGTAACAGGGACAGATGTAGGAATGTATCAAATAATGGACTGCACTCAGTAAGCACATGCCCCTGCCGGTACTGGACTTTATCTAGCCAAGTCACCTCCTGAATTTAATCAGTTACTTATTCCTTGCCTCAAAGATTGATTAAAGTCCTATAGTACCAAGTTTTTTTCCACCAGGTGTCAGTGCAGTGGTAGTCTATTTCTATCAGAAAGATGTACAAAATTTTTTTTGCATCTAGGTCCCTCTAAATTTAGAAATATGAAATCAACTGTTCTTTCAAACACAACTTTTAAATGATAATTTGAAATCCATCAGTTTTTTTTTTATCTTTAATCCATAAAATAAACAGAGGAACAAGGAAAGTAGACACCTACAGGGTGAAAATTTAACCTTCATCTAGTTTTTTGGTTGAGATCAATAAATTAAGCAGGGTTTAACAAAAATTTGGCTTGGCTGACATAGTTTCTAGCAAGATTGGTACCTTTATGTCTTTTTGCAACTTGGTGTACCTCTTCAAACTGTAAAAAAAAAATCTTCAAAATATCACATAAAATACAGTATCCACTATCTTGAACAGTAGACTGATATTTTTAAAGGTTTTATGGCAAGGTTTAAAATGGTAACTTTGAGAATTCTGGCCATGAAATTTTATATGTTACATATAAATATAATTTCCAAAAAATAAAACACATATTCACCAGTTGCTGAACAGACACAATCACTATCCAAAGTAAGTGTGAACTTATTGATTTATGAACCAATAAATATGGTCCCTCAAATAAGTATGTCTAGAGTTTTGTTTAAACATCTTAATTGTCTTGTTTAGTTACAACTGAAGGAATGTAGAAAGATAAACGAGGTTTCATAATCCCCTATATTTGGTTATTTCTGCAATTAAACTCTTTTTTTGTTATTAAACAAAGAAAAAATAAGATCAGTGCTTATGATAAATATATTATTATCATGAAGTTCCTGACCATTTCAAAGATCTCTTTAAATAATGTTCAGTTTAGCTTGAACAAGAAGAATTCAACTCTTTACCCTTTTGAGCATGCGCACGCATGTGGAGCTTTAGTTTTGATATCGCTCAGTAGGTGGCAGCAGTAGCTGTGTCATTGTTGCAGAATGGATTGCACCACCAGATGCCATGGTTGAGTTGTTACATATGAGTGATTCACCTGGGCGTCTTTCATAACCACAAACCCTTTTATGTAAAATTATATATATCAGATTCTGTTGCAACTCAGTCCAAAATATGTCTTAGTGAAAGGTTTCCTATTTTATAATATGCGCTACAACTACATTTATATAATTATGTCATTTCGCTCTAAAAAAAACCTGCTATAAAAAAGGCATGATGCCTATAAGTAAGGCACTGCGTATTCAGCTGTGCCACCTTTTCTAAAATAGCATTTAATAAATCTTTTCTTTCCCAATGTATATAAGAATATAATGATAAATGGCACAATTATATTAATTGTCACTTTAAATCTTATAATGTCATGCACACTTGCTTTTTTATCTTATTAACTGTTGTGTCATACAAATAAAGGACCACTTCTCTGTAAACACAGTCAACACAGCCCAAACTTCAATTTTTTATCATTCTGCTGTTTTGTATTTCATTCATATTTTTGAGAGGGAAAGAGAGATACAGACCTAGAGAGACAAATGTGGAATAGGCACAGTAAGAGAGAGACAGAAAATGAGAGAGAACCAGAGACAGAGACAGGACCAGATATAGCAAGTGAGAGGGAGAAAGAGAGAGAGAGAATCAGACAGACAGACAGACAGACAGAGACAAAGGATGACTGAGATCATATGATCAGTAGCATAAATAGATCTTCACTGGGGATGGGGTGGGGGGGGGGGGGGTAGTCACTTGCAGAAACACACACACATACATACATATATATATACTTTTATTGGTGTCTGTTTAACAAATTTCAAATATATCACAGTTAAGTATAAGGTTTTAGAAAATAAGGTATTATGCTTCCAGTATTTGTTTATTCTAAACCATAGATAAAATATTTCATAGTAAACTCATTAATGGAACCAGAGTCTGTAATAATAATTATTAACACATTCATTTCCAATATGTAAATATTATTCTCTGAATAGCAAGCAGGTGACTACATTGACCATCCCCCCCCCCCCCCCCGCTTTGCCAAAAAGTGGGGGGCTATATACCCCCCCCCCCCAATCCCCCTATACTGTCACCCCTGAAACGGATTAAGTAGAGAAGGGAAAGCTTTAACCCGTTGTCTGGTTCTGTTCTGTCCCTCACTGGTTCTCTTTTTCTCTGAATCTCTCTCTGTCTCTGTCTCTGTTTCTTTGTCTCTCTGTCTTTCTCTTTCGTTCTTTCTCTCTTTCTCTGTCTCTCTCTCTCTCTCTCTCTCTCTCTCTCTCTCACACACACATATCTTGTATACTTTTCCATTGCTAAAATTCTCTTAGTGTCTCTCTCTGGTTCAGTCTTTCTCTCACTGGTTCTCTTTGTCTCTGAATCTCTGTCACTTTCTCTCTCTCTCTTTCTCTCTCTTTCTCTCTCTTTCTCTCTCTCTCTCTCTCTCACACACACACACACACACACACACACACATCTTGTATCCTTTTCCATTGCAGAGGCGGATCCAGGATTTAGGAAAGGGGGGGGGGGGGGTCCAACCCTGGAGGATTAAAGAAAACCCTAAAAAATGTCCCCAGGTCTTGAAAAGGGGGGGTCCAGGCTGCAAAATTTTGTCTGAAGCCCTTAAAAAAGTTGCTTCTGATGAAAAAGGGGGGGGGGTCCGACCCCCCCCCCCCCCAATCCGCTTATGCATTGCTAGATTAAAATTTGAAATAATCATTAATTTATCCAAGAAAAAGTTCTTTCATCTTTTCTCAATGCATATGCTTTTATTTATAATAGTGTCATGTACAATTATACAAGATGAAATACAATAAATGTTTGCTTATAGTACCCAACCCTCGCAGGGGTTCATATGACACTCAAAACTCTAGTGGATAATGGTAGTACAGGCATACAAACAGTTCTTTCTAATCTACCACGCTTTGGCAAAATTTACTTTAAGGAGATAATATATAAATTGACTTTAAGGAGATAATCTTAACAACTTGGTTAACTGTTATGATTAGATTTGTAAAGTTCCTCTCTGATTTCCTCATATTTTGGACATGAGCATATTGCATTATTTGTTTCTAGTTCTATTCTTTTAAGACACCAGTCATGAATGGAAGAACCTTGTGTTTATCCTGTAATCTGCCTCCTGAAACTAAATGATCGGTGTTCACTACTTACAGTTAAGATAATCACATATTTCACATTTTTAGACTGTTTTTTTATTGAGATATATACTTTTAGAATAAATTGTTGCAGCATTAGTTTGTAACTTTTTAGCTCAGCTGAGCTATCATGACAGATCTTGACTGTCATCCTTCCATCCAGCCTGACCTTTATCCAGTAACCACTGAACAAACATCTTCAGGACAAAAACATTCAATGCCCTTTTGACATATTTAATCATCGTCACATGTCTTTACATACAACTCTACTCTCTTGAACATCTGTTACATAAACACCATTACTTACAGGGGAGATGCGCAGAAATGGTTTGTGCGTCAACATGAGTATGACTCACAGAAGAACATAAACAACATACATAACATGAATTAGGGAAGTGAAGGTGGGGGGAGGGGGGTCTTTTACTGTTATTATGACGCGGAAGAATTATTCATCATCAGTCACCAGTACATGAAGGATCATTAACTGTACTGCATGTTGAACTTGTTGACTTATTGACACAGTTGGTTACATTAGAATTCCTCATTTAATATATATACAGTCAGACCTCACATAAGGACCACCTCAGTTTAGCAACCACCACAAAATAACGAACATTTTTTTCATGGTATCAAATCTCTTTTGCTCTTTTCATCAAACCTCATTTAAAATCTAGTTTTCTTGTTAAATATCACATTGGTGTTATCATGAGGAAGATTTCTTTTTGTTTCCCCAAAGTATTATGTAAGAGGCCTCTTTTTGGAATAAGTTGTTCAGCAGTCAGGGTTGATATTGCTTCCTTCATTTTGAAACATTTCCATGTGTATGATGGGCAGGTGCATTGAAAGGGCCTAGGACAAGCTGACCATTGTTTGTTTCCTGGCATGGCAGTTGGAGTGGGTTTTAGCATCCCACTGGCCCATCCAAGGTCTTTCCTTTCCTCAGGGTCCACCAGTTTACTCGACCTCCGTAGACCACTGAAAGCTACCCTCTATGCCATACACTGGTTAATATGCTATTAGTACAATCAATAAAAGTATTTATATTTAAGGCAAAAAATAAAAAGAAAGTATGGTTCTCAGGCACTTTTTTCAGAAACCAGTGCAGGCGGGCGATATTTTATTTTACCTTTTTTTTGTATTTTGCGATAAAATTGTCATATGACAAGGGAAAAGCACGAAAATAACAGAATAGTTTTGTTAAACAGGCAAAAGTACTCACATCAAAGGAAATCCGATCAAAATTGTATTATTTTATCTTCTTGAAAGATGAAAATCAAAATAAAAATTTTGGGGGTTAAAATTGACGTGGACGGTGCCTTAGAACCAGACCTTTCATTTTTCTTGGCCTAAATGATAATGTCAGCTGAATGCTAATTTGTTTAAAAACTGCTACTAGATGGCAGCATCTGTTTCTTAAGGTCACACTTTTCTAGTGATATGTGATGAAATGCACAAATGCAAAAAATTGAAGAACAAAAATCTTGAAGCCAAGGTGTCTTTAACTTGTTTGACAAGATATGATTTAACATTTGATATGCATTTGCAACTAGTGACCTTTAAACTTTTGCACATAAACAACCAACAACTTTAGGTTACAGGGGTTTTCTGTTTGTAAACATTATTTGTACAGAAACAAGTGCATACATCTGTCAAAGAGGCATATAACAGCATTTCTAAACAGGAATTACCTTAAATATTTTTAAATTCATACATTGTTAGCCATAAATTCTATATAAAATGTAGGAGCATTAAGAGCTGGTTTTAAGGTTCTCAGAAAACAGGTGTTATACTTTTCTAATGTATCTGTTGAATTGACATAGACAGAACTGGTAATTTTACCATCAGCTTTTAGTCAGTTTTTCCAGTCCATATTATAATGATGGCACCTTTTTTGAGTCTTCTGTAGGAAATGTTGCCATGTAAAAAAAACCTCATTTTTATAATTAAAGATACCACGGTTGTATGTCATTTCCATCTTGATGTCTGTGTGAAAGATATTTGTAAATGGTTTTGACAAATATTGTCATCCCTAAATGTAATTTTCATGAGCTCTATTTCCCAGGCCAGATTAGTTACAATACTGTAACCATGCTGTAAGGTGTTGAATAAATTGGTCACTTTAACATTCAAAGGGTATTTATTATTTTTTTGGGTATAATTTGACCTGTCCTCATTGCAACAAATAATTACTATTTTTAAAGAAAATTAACAAATTCACTGACACCACGAATTTCACTGTGATGCACGTTCATATGCTCACCATTGTATATAAAATGTCTTTTGCATATACAGTGCTTTGAAGCTTTATTTAATCATTTTAGCATTTTGCATATTAAGCTTATTTCAGAATTTTTTTTTTTAATTAAGGTAACTTCAGCTATATTGCTGCTTGGTGAACGGTTTGAATAATGTTTGATCTGTGCTGACATCTAGAGGCAAAATTCAGTACTAAAAGTGGAGACTTGTACAACTTAATTGTCATAATATCCCACTATTTGCAGTCATAATCCAAGTTTTAACATCATATTGCTCATACAGAATGGCCATATTGCCAAATAGTTGTATGTATAAATATGTTTTTAGCTCAGCTGACTGTAGGTCAACTGAGGTATAGGAATGGTGCTTTGTCCGTCATCCGTCCGGCTGTCCGTTAGCAGGGCACAAATCGTAACTGCTGGACCTAGAATCTTCTAAATGAATATCCTGGGAGGTCAATAAAAAATCTCCTTGGAAACCTGAAATTAAGTCACTGCGACCTATATCCTCCGAGCTATGGGGCTTGAAAGTACCCCCCAGAATAACCAAAAATATAATATAAAACCTCCAATATCTTGATAATTAATGCATGGATTGTCATGAATCTTGCCTTGAATATTGACCATGACTAGTTTTGTCAGTTCCCGAAAAGTGGTGGCACCACCTGTATTTTTTGTTATTTAAACAAATATTTTAAAATTTTTTTTGCTATTAAATGACAACAATCATGTCAGTTTCTCAGCTGTATTTACATCTAGTGTCCCAAAACCTGGTGTGTTTATTGATCACAAGTGGATGCCATATAGTTATTACCCTGTCTGGCTGTCTGTTTGTCTGTCTGTCTGTCTGTCCATCTGTCCATCCACACAAATTTGTTTCCAGATGAAAACTCCAGGTTGTATTGATTTTGATTTTGGGGTCACAAGGTCAAAGGTTAAGGTCACAGGGCCCATCCATTCACAATAACTCCAGTTTGGGTAGACAGGTTGGCTTCAAAGTGATCACAGGACCAACATTTTCGAAAACCTCATAAACATTCATCCTTATTGACAAATGCAGCTGAGCCTCGAGACCCATGGGTCCCTAGTTTTTGTTTTTTTTTAAATTAAACACAGTAGTGTTTAGGTATTAAAACAGAAGTAATAAGTATGAATATAATACCAATTTATGAAAGGTTATCATTGACTGCCACTTTGCTTGTTATTGAATAGTTTATATGAAAGATGTGAATTCATAATTGAATTTTGTTCCATGTCAGTAAAATTGTCAAAACCACTATTGATAATTGGTCCTATTCTGAATCAAACCTTGACAAACTAGCCAGCAACATTCAAACAACTGACCTCTTTGGTAATACCCAAGGACAAATGGTAAGGGTAATATCCAAGGCAAAATCCTTTATGTTTTGAAGGTAATCTTGATCACCATCATAAATTTTTCATTTTTTTTTATTCTATACCACTGTGACATTCAGCTGTTCCTTTGTTCAGGCTAAGAGCCACAGTCATTTAAGCTAAAGTTGTAAGAGAGCTCACCATGACACTGTGTATACAGGAACACAAGAAAGTTTTATAAGGATTTTGGTGGAGGTATGTGGGCTCCAACTACACATCTCGTTATGAATTATGATCTTAGAAGTACACAATACATGTCATTGAGCATAAACTGTGGTATCATACAGAAGTTTTTTAGATATATTTATATATATTTCAGATATATATATATAAATATATATATATATATGTGTGTGTAAATATATATATATATATATATATATATATATATATATATATATATATATTTATATATATTAGATATATAAATATATCAGTGGCAGTATATTAAACTGTATACAGTGTATAAATGATGTTCACACAAACTTTTATACCCAGATTTTCGTGGTAATAAATTACTGAAGTTGAAAATATGAAAATGTGGAAAAAGGCTTAATTTTATATTTCAGTAAAAATCAGGAATATCATCTTAATTTCCAGATTTTAGCAATATCAGATGACAGATATACAATTATGTAAGATTCTGCTGTTTGTACACAACAATGGATGCAAGATATTTGCTGAATAATCCTCTTAATACACAATTTATTTATTTTTTTCACCAGGGAGGTCACTACAACCTGGTAACAACAGTAACCAGCTGATAGACAGGGATGATGGCTCAACTTTTGCATTTGACTGCAGTGAACTTGCTGACCTTGCCACAGAAATTGAAGGTTATTGGAGGAGAGATCTTCAGCCGATGCAGTTTACAAGAAGTAACGCAGCTGTGGCAGTGATAGGTAATACAACACGCATCATGTTTCACAAGGAAACGTTTTATCATAGCACAAAATGTATGAGATAATACAGCTTCCTGCATCCAGGCTCTGGCAGCAGCATTTCATAAGACCTTGCTGTATCAAGCTACTCTCCTGGATAATTCATGAAATATGAAAAACATTAGAAACTTTGCAAGAGAATATTTCTGCAACAGGTTGTTCCTGGTTTGGTTTGGCTTAATCTAGAACGTGTATAACTTTGATGATTATACCTACAGTATTATGTATTTTATGTTATTTTATTACTCGGAAAGTTTGAACAGGTTCAAACAAATTTCATGCAGAGTTAGGGTAAAACCCCTAGAGGAACAATTCACTAAATTTTGGAGGTAATGTGGACTAGCATAATGTTTCTAAAGGACTCCTCTCAATCACAAGACAGAAAAACATTTTACCCTGGTTAAGGGTGAAACAATTACCCTTCACTAGCATTAGGGGGCCTCCTTTGTTCTGAAGGACACAGCTGACCTGTGATGCAACTGTGGACAAAGTGAAGAGTGACACATTTTACTGGATGTGCATTTATATATGATCTGCACTTATGTTGCACACATCAAAGTTTAAACAGGATCCTGGTCTTATTCCAGCAATCTGGAATGTTGACAGATGTCTTGGATTGCCTTCTTATTTTAAGATTGATGCTAAGAATGATCTGCACATGGAGGGAAGATGAGATGGAGGTCTTCAACATTGTTATATTTATCTTGCACAAGCTGCAGTTAATTATAATACATTTATCTTGATGTAATGAATAATATTCTCTCTCTGAGTGCAACAGGTTAATAATCTTACCTGTATGTATTTTCTATCTGTACCTGGGTCTTTGCCTTGGAATATACTAATCTATATGACCTTGATTGAGACCAGTAAACAGCTTTGTTAACACAGTTTGCCACTTTGAGAGGAATATTCCATGACATGAACATACATGAAAGAGTGAATTACCATAGTATTAGTGTTGGTATCACATTTACTCATCATCTCTCAGTGATAATTGCCTTCAACAGGATCAAATGCTTTACTTAGGTCAGCAGAATGTTAATATTCTGCTTTTGTATTTGAGAGGTTGGGCAGCACTAATCATATTAATCTTCAGTCAATGTCATTGGAAGCAGTACTGGCCATCTGGGAGTATATTTTTCTCAAGTTGGACCACTGATGAATCATTTCAACAGATCTCACACACATCTTTACCCTAAATCACAACAGATCTTTAGGCCTAATTTGATGCAATAATATTTCCGGTTGTTTAACTGGAATTTCCAATAACATTTATTATGTTTGTTTTCGCAAAGCATTAATCTAGATTTCCTCTGAGCATTTATTATTTTGGATCATTAGACAGAGCATTTATTTAAATTAATCTAGAACGTGTATAACTTTGATGATTATACCTACAGTATTATGTATTTTATGTTATTTATTTTATTTTATTGTTATTTTATTACTCGGAAAGTTTGAACAGGTTCAAACAAATTTCATGCAGAGTTAGGGTAAAACCCCTAGAGGAACAATTCACTAAATTTTGGAGGTAATGTGGACTAGCATAATGTTTCTAAAGGACTCCTCTCAATCACAAGACAGAAAAACATTTTACCCTGGTTAAGGGTGAAACAATTACCCTTCACTAGCATTAGGGGGCCTCCTTTGTTCTGAAGGACACAGCTGACCTGTGATGCAACTGTGGACAAAGTGAAGAGTGACACATTTTACTGGATGTGCATTTATATATGATCTGCACTTATGTTGCACACATCAAAGTTTAAACAGGATCCTGGTCTTATTCCAGCAATCTGGAATGTTGACAGATGTCTTGGATTGCCTTCTTATTTTAAGATTGATGCTAAGAATGATCTGCACATGGAGGGAAGATGAGATGGAGGTCTTCAACATTGTTATATTTATCTTGCACAAGCTGCAGTTAATTATAATACATTTATCTTGATGTAATGAATAATATTCTCTCTCTGAGTGCAACAGGTTAATAATCTTACCTGTATGTATTTTCTATCTGTACCTGGGTCTTTGCCTTGGAATATACTAATCTATATGACCTTGATTGAGACCAGTAAACAGCTTTGTTAACACAGTTTGCCACTTTGAGAGGAATATTCCATGACATGAACATACATGAAAGAGTGAATTACCATAGTATTAGTGTTGGTATCACATTTACTCATCATCTCTCAGTGATAATTGCCTTCAACAGGATCAAATGCTTTACTTAGGTCAGCAGAATGTTAATATTCTGCTTTTGTATCTGAGAGGTTGGGCAGCACTAATCATATTAATCTTCAGTCAATGTCATTGGAAGCAGTACTGGCCATCTGGGAGTATATTTTTCTCAAGTTGGACCACTGATGAATCATTTCAACAGATCTCACACACATCTTTACCCTAAATCACAACAGATCTTTAGGCCTAATTTGATGCAATAATATTTCCGGTTGTTTAACTGGAATTTCCAATAACATTTATTATGTTTGTTTTCGCAAAGCATTAATCTAGATTTCCTCTGAGCATTTATTATTTTGGATCATTAGACAGAGCATTTATTTAAATTAATCTAGAACGTGTATAACTTTGATGATTATACCTACAGTATTATGTATTTTATGTTATTTATTTTATTTTATTGTTATTTTATTACTCGGAAAGTTTGAACAGGTTCAAACAAATTTCATGCAGAGTTAGGGTAAAACCCCTAGAGGAACAATTCACTAAATTTTGGAGGTAATGTGGACTAGCATAATGTTTCTAAAGGACTCCTCTCAATCACAAGACAGAAAAACATTTTACCCTGGTTAAGGGTGAAACAATTACCCTTCACTAGCATTAGGGGGCCTCCTTTGTTCTGAAGGACACAGCTGACCTGTGATGCAACTGTGGACAAAGTGAAGAGTGACACATTTTACTGGATGTGCATTTATATATGATCTGCACTTATGTTGCACACATCAAAGTTTAAACAGGATCCTGGTCTTATTCCAGCAATCTGGAATGTTGACAGATGTCTTGGATTGCCTTCTTATTTTAAGATTGATGCTAAGAATGATCTGCACATGGAGGGAAGATGAGATGGAGGTCTTCAACATTGTTATATTTATCTTGCACAAGCTGCAGTTAATTATAATACATTTATCTTGATGTAATGAATAATATTCTCTCTCTGAGTGCAACAGGTTAATAATCTTACCTGTATGTATTTTCTATCTGTACCTGGGTCTTTGCCTTGGAATATACTAATCTATATGACCTTGATTGAGACCAGTAAACAGCTTTGTTAACACAGTTTGCCACTTTGAGAGGAATATTCCATGACATGAACATACATGAAAGAGTGAATTACCATAGTATTAGTGTTGGTATCACATTTACTCATCATCTCTCAGTGATAATTGCCTTCAACAGGATCAAATGCTTTACTTAGGTCAGCAGAATGTTAATATTCTGCTTTTGTATCTGAGAGGTTGGGCAGCACTAATCATATTAATCTTCAGTCAATGTCATTGGAAGCAGTACTGGCCATCTGGGAGTATATTTTCTCAAGTTGGACCACTGATGAATCATTTCAACAGATCTCACACACATCTTTACCCTAAATCACAACAGATCTTTAGGCCTAATTTGATGCAATAATATTTCCGGTTGTTTAACTGGAATTTCCAATAACATTTATTATGTTTGTTTTCGCAAAGCATTAATCTAGATTTCCTCTGAGCATTTATTATTTTGGATCATTAGACAGAGCATTTATTTATTTACAGTGAGCACTTAGTACTTATAGGATTACAATGAGCATTATTTTTAACTAAAGCTTTATAAAATTTTCATTATTCACAGCAGTTTTATGAAGAATGTCATAAAAATTTTGAATAAATAAATTATGCTTATTTATGTATAGCATATATAAAATACAGTGATACATTGTATTCCTTTAAGCCCATGATATATTACAAAATAATTGTAATTTTGAATCCAGGTCACAACATATTTGTCCTTGGAGGCCACAACTACAAAGAAGACAAAGATGCAAAAGTGGTGGAGTATTTCAACACTTATAAAGAGAAATGGAGTCTGTGCTTCAAGATCGACAAAGGTCCGTACCTGGATATGGCGGCTGCTGTCCTTGAAGTTCCGGCATCAAACAAGGAATTTAACAACCTTGGACTGGCCATGAATAACAGGTGGACACTTTGGTGATAAAATGAATGATAAAATTTATATTTATAGTGAATTTCTTTTTTTTATGCACCCACTCCACCTTGTGGTTGATGTGAGAACTACACTTTCTCAGGTGGCCATTGTACAGGTCAAATGCAAGAAGTCAAAACTGAAGTGTGGCAGCTGATTTTGTATAATAAAAGCACAGAGTGCACTGAGGTCTGATTACACCATGACTACAGGGTCTGGTCCTCTAGACAGACTCTGTAACAGAACCTCCAGTTTGGAAAACTATCCATACCAGGACACCTTTGATGCAGTGAAGAGCAATTAATATCCATCCATCCAAAATGTAATCCTGCTGTATAATTCACCATCTCAGGCATTGTCATCTATGAGTATTATCCTGGCTCCTTCTTATTCATTATGGGTCCAATCATCACCGCACACTCACTACAGGTAGTTCCCAGTCTTGGGACTGTCCTCTCTGGCTTTTCCATGTATTTCTTTGCCCTTCAAAATAGTTTTACAGGACTTGCCAGTGGTCAGGGAATTTGATAAAAAGTCAATGAATTCTTTGATAACTAGTGATAACTGTTAATTAACAAGTTAGTCTATCTATCTTTATCTTTACATTTGTTTCTACTACAGACAAACATGGCTGTACCACGTCTTAATATAATATGTATGTTGGTATATTTTTTTGCAAGCTTTGCTTGTGTGTACATATTCTCTAATCCATTTGGTATTCTAACGTTTGGTAATGTGACTCTGGGGAAAAAAATGCTCAAGGAACAAATACAATTGGTGCTGTAACATTATTATATACCAAATATTTGCACTGATGATTATATAATAACTAGGTGTTTATTTCAGTAAGATAAAGACAGAGATAGCTCAAATAAGTTGCTCAAGGTATCTGTGATAAAAATATAACAAATGTATGCATTTTTGCATCAACTGCATGATTTGTTACACATCTGATAAATGTTATTTTAAAAGATTATAGATTGAGTAATTTTGTGCTATATATAGATACTTCATTATACATGTATTTTGCTTGTTCTTTGTAATATTATAATATTTATACTTTAAAAATGGCCAAATTAAATTTTATATTAATGCATTAGACAAAATTAAGATAAGAAAAACACATGATAAATGATTATAAAGTATTATGTTCATGTTCCACAATTCTTAAATGAATATCTATTTGTTAAATTGTAAAAATGAAACAAGCAATTATTTATCATAAATTTACTAGGTACTCTTTTATTCAGGGTACATGTGAACATAATGTTTATTGTTTGCATAATCCTGTGTCACTATTGAATGTACATGGTTTTATTTTAAACACGTGTTATATGTGGCACATATTGTGTCAATGTTATTTATTTTGTGTTTACACTCACTCTTTTGTTTGTGATAAGATTTATTAAATATTATGTTTCTCTGTTCAGTTTTGTGTGTTTACCAATATGCTGAGTTACAATGGAAATCTTCTCACACATGGTAGATGTTGTTAAAAAGTACACAAACATAGCTTACAATTTAACTGGTTTATGTTAAATGGCTGTGCTACATATAGGCCTTGAGACCATGTCATAAATGAAGAAATATATTATTCCTAATCAACAATTACAGCATGGTTCTTGTCTAACCTTAGCAAGACATTTTGGCATCAGCATAGACTCTCTGATGTCTGAAATCTATGTTTCTTTTAAGATACTTAAAATGTATACATATACCTAGATGACTAAGTAAGGTGTGTCAGATAATGTTGTGATCCCCTTGTGGACATAAAAAAAAATATAATATGTTTAAGCACTGGAGCTACAACCTTCTAATTTAGGTATACCTTTGGAATTGTAACCTTACCAGGCTTGAAAGTTTGAGTGCTGTGACTTCATATCTCTAAATATAATTTTATCATAGAATATTAAACTGTAAATAATATTCAGAAATTCTTTATAATGAACACAGAATCCTTTCAACTGTAAAATCAAATTCTGGTGGCATCATGATGACCTACCAAAACATTTATGGATATCCATGAAACTCATTCTAAATATTAACCACTACATGCAGTTTCTCACCTGAATTTAATTCACAGCAAAATTCACGCATATTTAATGAGGTCAGAGGTTACAAGGTGGGCATATTATACATGCACGCTTGATATTTTAGTTGTTTTCAGATTGCAGATCTATAGACCTTAATCACAGAGAATCATGTTAAGTGAATTAATTTTAATTATGCCCATTTGGCAAAGAAACTAAAGTCTGGTAAAAAGATAGGCATTCTTATATGGAATTAAATTCAAATAATATTCCAAATTTTATAACTTTCATTTGCTGAAAAATTGGTTTTCAGATATTTTTTTCTATAAGATTCAAGCTTATGGATTTTTTTGGTGTCATTATGGTAAGATACTGTTATCATCTGGATTTTTATGCAATTGTTTTATTATAATTAATTAAATTATTACCAATAATATGCGTGTCATTTTATACATGCAGCGAACCTTGGTTAGGTATTTTGTTGCTGTGTATGTAAAACAAATTTACTAAAATAAATATTTTTTTAATATATAAAGATAAAATATAAAGATTTTTATTAAATTTATTGGAAAGTTTTATTTTTTTTACTGCTGTGAGATCCACAATTTCTTTATCCCAGCCAAAGCTATTCATTGGTAATTTTGGCCGTCTTGTCACTTGTGAGCAGAGCACACCTGTGATCAAACCATGGAGCCGGTGACCTGTGACTCATTTTTCTGTGTAGCCCACGCACACTTAAGTTCTTTAGGATCCTGGTGGTGGTATATATGTAGGCTTTGACTTCTCTTTAGTTACTATTAACATTACCTTTAAATTGAAAATGAAATATTGTTTACATATATCCTACATTTATCAAATTATCTGATATAGACAAGAAATGGTGCAGTTGAATTTTTGATCTGATAGGATTGGAATTACTGTATATCCAGGGCTTCATTAAGAACACTAGAAATTGATATAACTGATCAATGTTTATTTCGTATGAAAATATTAAAATTAAAAATGACTTATATGAACATTTGTCTATTAAATGAATTACAGTAACATTATATACTATTTAAATAACATTTTATAGTACTATTTAAAATATTAAAAGGGACACCTAAGTAATATTTTTTATAACATTTAGATAAATGAGATAATAAAATGAACCCCGAATTTCAATTCTACTTCAAAAACTGGTCACATAATAAAGTAATAAATGAAAATTAGCAATATAGATTAAAAGTCGCGCATAAGCTAAAAATGCTAAAAAATTAATCAGTAAAAAACAATGAGGAAAGCAATTTGACGGGTCGAATGAAAAAAACGTTTAAAATATCTGCCCGCCATGGATAACATGATAATTGTACATTATGGTACTACATCGATACACATTTTCAGTGGCGCATGAACATTTTCACATATTTAATCATACATTGTATTCAAAGGAAATTAGTCGTATAACGCAAAAGTACATCAAATCAAGACTGGGTTTACAGTAATTCGAATGAATTATTTTAATTTATTAAAGTGTATTTTTTTTATAATTTTACAAGTATTGCTCCCAGAAAAAAACTCTCGGGAGGCAACGAGAACGCTTATTTCTTATCACCGAACCTATCAATTGTGTATGCCATGCGAACGCGGTATCATATATCACCTGCTAGTACACAAGATATACTAGTAGCTACTAATCTTGATTATATACCGCCACCCGCTTGCCAAATAAGGTTATCTTATCAAGCAATAGTGACAGCAGATCATATCAGCATGCAACAAGTGCTCCCATGTGCTTCTGTTTACGTATTGAATGACAAGATACAGACTAATATCTGGATGTCGCAGGTCGGATTTTAGAAGTCAACATTTAACCACCTGAAACCCGGATGTGGGTTTTGGAGCCAAACTTTGTGGATTTCACTAAATTTAAACGTCTCACAATAAACTTTTAAATAATATAGGTTAACATTTTTTCAGATATTAAAGCATAATATCTTATTATACAGTTATATTTGTAGTTAAATGTGATCAGAGGGTACTTGTCGTATAGCTATACCAAAATCAAAAGATAACTGAACAGTCTGGTAAATGCCCCATACTCAGCTACAAATTTTGGTTTTGCCCTTCACAGAGTCCTAAGTGGCCCCCTGCTGCCAGCGTGAAAGGATAGTGACATATCATGATGGATTAGAGTGGAACAGGTCTGCTGTCACTGCTGTATTAAAGCTGACCCTGTATATTTAGTGTCTGACGATTACGGCTATTTTCAAACACCAGTCCTCTCGTTCTGTATTTAATTCAGATAATCATTTTGTAATAACCAACACAACTTGTGAACAAAAAAATCATTTCCCATACAATAAATTATTTCTACACATTTCTGATAATAAACTGTAAAATAGCACAAAAGTTACAATTTATATAAAGCTGGCAAAAGATATGATAAAGATACGTAAAGACTAACCATGAGTGGCTCTTCCGACTGACAGAAAATAATAAGAATAATAAAAGTTATCATTTTATATAAATATAGTTATAAATTTTGAAAAGACAAGTGAACTTGCAGTTGCATATTTATATCCTATACACCTGATGTAATGGCAAATGAAGGAGATTCAATGGGACAATTTTGATGTATAGTTCCAACAGTTCCTGGCAATTATGCGCATAGAAAAATAGGCTGAAAAAGGATTTCACAGCCAAGACTACTGTCATTCTTAGACTCCCTCTGTATATAGGTTTAAACAATGTATTGATTCGTGTGACTTTGAATTTCATTTATTGTCCTCCGCCGTCGCCGAAGGCGCCGTCGGCAGGGGACATAAAAATGGTGAGCGTCCGTCCGTCCAACCGTCCACCTGTCCGTCCGTCATACATTTTTTAAATCGAAAAGAATTTGAGTTATACAGTCACCAAACTGGCAGCATCGATGCATCTTATCAAGGGCTAGTTCAAGTTCGAACATAGTGTTACGTCCCTTTGGCATCCAGGGGAACGGGGGAATAAGCTCCACGTAGATTTATATATACATCCATGTTTTCTTGTACACATTTTCTCACCAATCATGATCAATCATGATAAAGTCCATCCATATGCTAATAATGAAGTTTATTCTCTTCTTAGTTCACAAATTAAAATATATATCCAAATATTGAAGGTTGACATTTCTAACTACAAAAATTATCATAAGATCTTCCTTTAAAAGTTTCTAATCTAATGATATGAGGCTTTATGAATTTAAATAAAAACAGAACAGAGTCCTGCTTTGACTAAAAGTGCCCAAAAGTGCCTGTCTGTCCGAGGCCTGTAAAGCCCTTAAGTACATGTCCCTAAACCTGACTAACCAACCAGATACTTGTTTTAGGCTACTGAATATTATAATACTGACCTAAAACAAGCATTAAAAATACTGTCCATTTAGAACTAAGAAAAATCTTGACCATCCATATCATCTAAATATATATTAACATAATGAACTCACATAAAGTCTTATATAAAATGACAAATCTGGTTGATAAGTGAAGTTGACAATCTAAGGATCAAGTTGCTCGGTGGAGGAGCAATGTTAAACAATCCTAAACACAGACTATCACTCAAATATAACCCCTGCCAATGCAGGGTAACCAGCCGCTGCCCAGCAAAGGGCTATCTGCACTGTAGGGGGTAAAGGATTCTACTTACTTGCCTGTACTGAGTGAACCTGTATACTAAGCTAAACTGAAGAGACACAAGAATTTATAGTTATTTGGCCCAATAATCACCATAATCATAACAACAGATAACCTTGACACATTTTCAAGGTCACAGAGTACCTGATGGACAACTGTAATTTTTAAATACAGCATAGATATAAAAAATCTAGTGTGTAAAAAAAAATGAAAAAAAAAATACTCACACGCTATAGAAATATAGGCCAATGAATAAGAAATAATTATCTATTCTGTAAATAAACGGGATTAAACACACGCATCGAATAATGGTAAAATTAGAGTTTAATCAAGAAAACAGCACATGAACATAACAGGAGAAATCTGATTGCTCTGTGAAAATGAAAGTGCTGTTCAATTTTTTAAATAAAAAATCCACGATGTAATGTATCCCTTGCAGTCTATAAACTTTCATTTGTCAGAAATATATAGCTCATCTCATTCAGGCCGGTATGAATGGATGGATGGATGGGTGGATGGATGGATGGATGGATGGACGGATACAGTTTTGTTGCTGCTTTACTGATTTACTGAGCGTGGCTGTCACAACTTGGCTCCAGTCATTTGTTTCGTATGACTTTCTGCAATTGCAATGGGTGGGATGTTCCTAATTTAAATAATTTAAGTCATTTTGATTTGAAAGCCCTAGAAATGCGATGAATCCGTATACGTCATGATTTTTCAACTCAAGATTGGTTTAATGTTGTTTCTGACTCAAAGCATGGCACCCGTTGACCCGCACTTCTCAATGTTCAGGTGTCCGATCGTGCATCCGTCATCCTATGTTCGACTCCTGTGTTTTAGTCCGAACTTTTAAGGCGGTCACATGGCAAAACAAGTGCTCTCCACGTGGATTTGTATATATCTCGCGTGCGGTCTCGAGAGGTCACATGACTGCGATCCGTGACGTCACCGATTCTCATTACAAGAACCCCTCTCAGCAAACCTGGGTCGCCATTCTGGTATAAAAGCCACCGTTCGTCACGTCTTGGCGGCTTCAACGAAGCCCATCTGTCAGGGGAGGGCCTACACCTCCTAAATCCGGTTTTCATCCGCCGCATCCACCATGTCGGTGGTAAGTACAAGTGCAAAAAAGGAGGGAAAATATAAGAAAACTGTCAAAATGAATCCTTGCTTTGTTCAGGCCGCCTAGGCCTGGCCCAGACATCTTGAATTAGAATGACGAAGTGCTCGTTGAGGTCGGGAGGGTGTGATTTTGTTTTCCCCCCGATGGTATTGACGTTTCGTGACCAACATTTTATTCCCAGAAGTGTAATAACGTACAACACAATGTAAACATGTGGTCAAAGTGCATCAGTATAGTGTTTTATCTTTGTAATTTGAGAACGTATGTTATTTTTTTATAAATTGGTGCAAGGCATTATATTACAATTGCGCCTTTGTTTTTGATCCAATCTTTCATTTCTTTTGTGGGAACACCATTTTGTCATCTTTTTCAAGTTTTCTTCAATACTATATATGATTCTCGGAGTGAGCATACCAATTTCTTTTAATCGCCCGATTAAATCGATTTTTAACATTTTTTTTCATATTTAATTGGCTGATTATATTTAACCGTGGTTGTATTGTTGTTTTATAGAGTCCCTCTCTGTAGGTGTAGAACTGATTCCAAATCAAATATTATTAGGTGAGAATAAATGTATTAAAAATTATGGTGTATCAATTTTGTATTCAGATTGTGGTGTTTATATCTTTGCTAAAAACCAATTGATAAAATATGTTCAGCACATCGTTACCCTGTCTTTTGTCAACAAGCTTCCATTATTAGCATGTCACTGCCAAAATTTAAAGTATTCTGTTTGGTTGTATTTTTAATTAATACAATATTATTATGTGTACTAGTGTATACATACTAGTGTGTGTGTGTATATATATATATATATATATATATATATATATATATATAAACTTGATTTATATGAAGTAGACATTTAATGCATTTCCAATGAAATTTTAATATTTTTCATTTTAGGTGAAAATATCTGCTCTGCATGCATAACCAGTTCAATTTAACCAAAAAATTCTATTTTTTTGTTGCAATGCAGTCAGTGTAGTTCATCTGCCTTATTAAATAATCAAGCATAAAGTTCAGGAATGTATACATAGATACACTACCAAAAAATTGTTTCCTAGGTACTGTTTACATAAATTTGATAACGAAGATTCCAATGTATGCATATAAGTACAGTAGAACCGAGTTGTCTACTGTGCCTATCTTTCACTTATTATTACAATATTTAGAATCTATAATGTGTAGAAATTGGTTGTAATTGTTAATATTATTATGTAAATGTATCTGCTGTCTCCAGACAAACAATATGTAGGAAATTTGATTTTATTCTGGTGGATTTAGTTACTACCAACATGGGCTATCATTGGAAAAGGTTAGCAAATTATGATGTAACAACAGAATTAGTCATATGATAGGATATAATAACATGGTCACAATTTTTTTTTTCAACAGATGGACAGAGTACAGTAATAAAGAACATGATATATTTCTGTTTCCAAATGGTAATGCTGGGATGCTTTAATACTGTGACTGGTTGTCTTTACTGAATATTGTAGAAAAGATCATGTGATGCCTCCAACATTTCTCTAGAATTGATGCTGCTCATTTTAATTAGTAGAAAGACAGAGTAGGTATTTTCTTTAATTCATATTGATAAATATAAAATTAAAATATGTATAATAAATTTGATGGTTGTGGTGGATGGTCATAGCTTAAGAAAATGAATTTAATCAGGTGATTGTATTATTTGCAATACTTAATTACTTTGTTATAAATACAATTTTGAATTATATAAGTATGTAAGTGTACAGATTGAATCAGGTCATTGCTACTTGAACTAATTAAAATTTTCCAAATAAAATGCTATTTCAGTTCCAAATTGTATTTTTTATAAAACCAGGGCTGTCACCTGTTGAGAGCAAAATACACAAACTAAGACCCTATCAGCAGGTGCTGCCACCTGTCAGTGGTCTGAAAAACTATTTGTGTATTTCCCTGAAGTAGATATTTGGGTGCATGACAGAATTGAAGCATTAAGTTTCAAGGGGGATAAAATCTGGTAGGAATGGGATATTAAATCATATTCAGTGATTAAAATAATAATTAAATTTTATTAATTATTTTATTTACTATCTATATTGTCCTGAAATTTGCTGTTTAAAATTCTAAAAAATATATTGATCCAAGTAAATTCTTGCACATGAAGCTGAAAGGTCAAGGTAATGGCTTGTGTACACTCCTTTGTATCACAAGGTTCAGTGTTTATATACTGCCCCACCTTTCTTGTACCCATAGATCTATCTGCCAGAATTAGAATATTTAATAGAGATAGTATGACTTCTTTGCAAGTTTGCATGTGCATACATAATCATTTGTGATTGATTATGCAAAAATGCAAGCGATTTAATCAGTCGTGAATGAAAATTAATAACTGGTTTACCATTAATAAGTATGCTGATTAAAAACATGTTTAGTAAAAGAAAATAAGCAATACTGCTAGTGCTTGCAAATTTGAATCGATCAAACTTCAACTTAGCTTAACTAGAACACTGCATGACTAATCCACAAAATGCCCACTCTGTAACGACAGATGCTTCTATGCAGTAGGCAGTAATTATTAAAAACTTTCTTTAACATATATTTATTTGAAATTAATTATATTTTGAAAAATATGAAGCTTGGACATTTTTTCATCTGTTCAGCTGATATTATATTAGCTTTTGGATGAAAATTCCAGTTCAGTTCTATGTAAATCAGTTTCTGTTAGTGTTAGTTTTAGTTCACTTTTATCAGTTACAATTCATGTAGTTTTCTCTTTTGAGTTCATAACACGTGCAATTAAGAATTCACTTGTTTCAATTACTGTAGTGGGCTCCGTATTAGGTAATTCAAAGGGGTGGGGGTTGTTAAATTTGCAAAAATTTAACAATGTTTCGCAAGGGCTTATAGCTTTGTGATGATTTTATGCAGTAATTAAGAGTAAAATCTTGATTTTATGAATATTTTAACATGTGTTTATGATAATAATTTAATCTGTTATATATTGAACATATTCAATTCATATGGGGAGGGCAGAAGGGAACTTAGAATAAGTGTTAATTATTTGTCATTTTTATACGCCCATCTGTGACAGGACACATTATGATATAACCACTGTCTGTCCATTCGTTAATTTTAAAGTGTCGCCTTGTTTTCTTACTGGGGCTTTGATCAAATTCCATGAACTCACCATAACTTTTTACCAATAAATTATCTTGCCAAACTTTGATTATGAGCAAATTCGACTCATATTTAATAAGGTCAGAGGTCATTGGGCTACTTTGTGGTGTCACCACAATAACTTTCAAGGAATATGATTGTTTTTGTTAAACTCAACAGAAATGTTATTCAATAAAATATCTCTACAAATACGAGCGAGTGAAGATAAATTCAAATACAAATACAGAATATCAAATACAAATTTATACAAATAAGCAAATGTAGGTTATACAGAATATTTATTAAATCCAGCACCATAACTATTCATAATTTTTACTCATTAAATTTTTAAAATTTTGGCAGATATGAATATGTTTTATACTTATGTATGTGTACAGAATTTGACCAAATACATCAAATATTGAGATCAAATACAAATACCAATATTATCCTTTGCACAACACAAATACAAATACATACTTTGAGTGTATTTAAAGACAAATACATATTTGACCCCAACCCTGGTCAGAGGTCACTACACTTTGGTGGCACCACCCTGACTTTCCAGCAATCTGATTTATTTTCATATGACTCCTGATAAGTATTAACTAATCTGTTTCTCACATGAATTACATTCTCAGCAATTTCAGGCATATTTAATGAAGTCAGAGGTCGCCAAAATATGCATCAGGGGTATTATGCACCATTTGCAGTGCTGTTGTTGACAGATTTAAAAAGTCTGATATTATTTGTAGTATCATTCTTGGATTAAACTAACATAACTTACCCATATTACTTTTATAATACCATTCTTTTGCCTTTTGAAGCTACAGGCATGGATGACTTATGGCACAGATACAGAAAATGCTAATGAGACTACAGTAATATCAGTATTTTATATGACCCTTAACCAGGGTACAAGGTTTAATTTTCACAATAATTATCCTAGAATAATTTCATTTTCAATGGTATCATGAATATGAAACATTTGCAAGGATAAAAGTCAACCACAGTCTGCTCACTTAATGTTCACTAATTTTTGTTGACAGCTCAAAGTATATGAGAAGGTTGTGGAGGATGTGATTGCTAACGTTCGAGAATCCTTCCTGGATGAAGGGGTGGATGAGCAGGTCCTACAGGAACTCAAACAGGTCAGTAGTATAATGCTGCAGCATAGTGATGTCCTTACAGGGCACAGCTAGGTATAATGTTGTTGACTTCATTTTTGCAAGGTTAATATTTTGTGATTTTCAAATTTTCTCTGTTTTGCGAGGGTTCCATTAACGCAGTCTTACCATGCAGTTACTTACAGTTACACCATGGCAATGAGTAGAAATACTTGTCCCTATAAATAATTGAATATCACTGACCACTTTAAAAATAATGTAATGTTTCCTTGGCCTTGAACTGATTAGATTTGTAAATTTATAGGTGGGCCCTGTAGACCTTATTTTATGCTGACTGGGGAAGTATATTTCAAAGTTTGTGCTGTTCTAATTATTCCTTAAAATATACTCTGGGACACAGAATGCTAGCATATGTCTGCAGTCCTTATAGGTGCTGTTAAATTCTGCCCAGTGCTGAACCAGTGGAATTTCTTTTTCTTGCAATGTCTTTGCAATAGACTATTGATAAACCTTACATACCGTAGCTCCCGAAGGATTTACACAGAAAGAAAAATAGTTGATTTTTCAATATATTGGACATTTCATGATCAACTGTGCTTAAAACAATGCAAATTTTACTGGCAACCTTTAAAGTAAATTTCCTGTCTTTCCAGCCACAATATTTTCATTAATTTGTTGGCTGGGTTAATGCCCTTACATGCAGGAAATTATACAATGTAACCCCAATTTGTGACTTCCCCACAATTGTGACCACCCCACAATTGTGACCACCCCACATTTATGACCACTTTGATTGGTTCTGAATACACAATCCCGGTAACTTAGAATTTTTACAAATACAACCACCTCTAAGTTACGACCCCTTTGGTCAGTCCCCAGGGTGGCTGTAATTGTGGGGTTCCACTGTAATCATTTGATTGAAACTGATTCCTAATGGAAGGTTCACAGAGCACTTAAAGGTAAATTTGTGTCCCAGTTTGGTTACATGTCAATTAATGACAGGCTTTGTCATAAAAATATCCAGTATTTTATCAATGATAACTTCCCAAACAATCAAATTTGATGTTTCTCCTGAGACATGTCCATATTTAAATAAAAATAGATCATTGAACTCAAGCTGATAATAAAAAAAGTTAACATTTCTCCCATCATGGCCATCCGTCAGCTCTTTTATAGAATAAATTTGCTTTTTCAGTAGTACTGTATAGACTTTGAATTGTTTTGGTGATGGAAAGCTGTTCGTCCTTATGTTGTGGCTGCCTATGTTCATTTTGCCTGGATAAAAGAGTTGAAGTCTGTGATTTTATTCCTATTTATCTATTACTTTTAAGTGCCACTGATAGACTTGTATACATTAAATGACCAAAATCATGTAGGTATGATAAGACTATATTTCTCTATGGCACAGCTGTGGGAGAGCAAGCTGTTGCAGACCCGGGCCGTTGAACACAAATCTAACGAGGGGGAACCACAGATGCTGAGTGCTCAGTACGTAGCAGCGCTGCAGCAGCAACAGCCACAAGGTAAACACCCAACGCAGGAACTGACATAATTATGTGTGTAAATGTTTTTTTTCCCCC
This sequence comes from Sipunculus nudus, assembly GCA_026874595.1. Classification (NCBI taxonomy): domain Eukaryota; kingdom Metazoa; phylum Annelida; class Sipuncula; order Golfingiida; family Sipunculidae; genus Sipunculus; species Sipunculus nudus. Next base: position 23,475,919 of record CM049308.1, on the reverse strand, counting down.
AAAAGTCCTTACTTAGGATGTTAAAGGCTTCTCCAACACTATTTACATATGCGATTGTACATGGTTACATTCTGCAAGTAGTGTCAAATACATGTTTAATATATGCAAGAGTTGAAAGGTTTTGATCTACAACTGCTGATTTTGTGGAAAATGTCTAGATTAAAAGCACTTATTTACATGTACAAAGTAAAAAGACATTTTTCTATATAATTGTCCATATTTTTTACAAATGTAAATAAGGTTTTGTCTACAATTTTTTTTTTACAGATTGGTCCATTACAGGCTTATTGTCCAAATTGGCATATTTTAAAGTAAAAAAAATTTTTTCCTCAACAAGTACATATTTTAATTTACATGTACAAATTTTAAAAAGTTTGTTCCAATTATACCCTGTGTTATGCATCTTTTCTTAAGTACTGAATATGTTTTCATGTACACGTGTAAAAATGACTAAATACAAGTGCACCACATCATGTACCACTGTTACTTGGTGTCACACACACCTCAGAAATCACTTCAGTCAGGTGACTGGTGCTTGCTGCCATCTGGAGGCTGTCTGGTGAACTTAATCAAACATGAGCCATATGTTCCTCTGACAGCTTTAATCTTTGAATGTTTTATGATAAAAAAAGAAAGAAAAATGAATGATTGACAGGGGATGTTGAAAAAAAAATTGTAAAGACATTTTGTTATATTTTACGTTGATTGGGACTTGACCTGGTGGTATTTGATGGTCTTTCTAGATTCTAACTTTTTTAGAGGCTTTAAGGTGGTTTTGCAACACCTATTCGTAAGAAGTGACTATTGAATTCATCTTGTTTTCTGGATTCCTAGCAGTAAGTAATAATTTCTGTTATTCTGTTTTTCAGCCCAGATCCTGACACCAGCCATAGACTTGGTGAGTTATTATATTTTAAATCTTTTGTACAGTATTTTACTGCTCCCCAAGTAATTCTTGTCTCATTGCATATTCATTCCCATCAGATGCATAGTAATTGCTTATTAAATTAAAAAGATCAAAAGGAGCACGCTTTATTGCATAGCTGAGCAGTTTATTCATCTGTACAAAAGTGGATCTTCAAAAGCAGACATGTGACAGGATTGGTCACGTGCATGCCCATAGATTGCATAACCCAGTCCTAATTTTGGCTATGATAATTGTATCCCCAGACAAAGTCGGGGATACTATGTTTTCATGCTGGTCCCGCCACCGCCACATACAAATCTTGTTGGCGCGATAACTAAAAAAATATTTCACAGATCTTTACCAAACTTAGTATATGTATAGATATGGGTGAGAAGACGACACCTATTCAAAATGAGGTCATGACCTTTACTAGGAGAGTGTCCTTGACCTTTGTGAGGTCCAATTTTGGGGAAAATCACATCAATATGCTTTGCAAATATCATATTTGCTTTGGTTAATAAGCACATGCTGCTAAGTAGGGTTAGATATTTGCAGAATTTGCAACTAACCTGCTTCTGTGGCTCAGGGGTAGAGCGCAGGGCTCAAAGCTGGGAGATCGTGAGTTGGAATCTCAGCCAAGCTGGTGAGATTTTTCATGGTCGACCCCTACCCAGGGTGGGTGCTCTGCAGGCCCAATGGGGAGACTGTACCCAACAGTCAGGTTTCACTCACAAACGAGTGTGCCTTTCGGGGTTCCTCGGTGTTATGACCCAGCAATTGGGATGAGACACACCCAGGACCCACAGGAGTGAATCACCGAGCCTGGTTGACGCCAGAGCATTGTGTGCAAGCCCCTGTCACGGAGTGCGAAACCGGAATGGAAATGCTGCGGTTATATATAGACTTAGTTAAGCAAGCATTTAAAAAAAAGAATTTAAAAAAATCAGTAAAATTACTGTTCATAACTGACAGATATTTTGAAAGATTGTTTAAGTTTTGTTATAATAATAAATTTGAAACTCTTGGAAGCAATAATACAACCAGTTTGTTTTTTTCACTGTTTCAGAGCCAGTCCACCCAGGCCACAGCGCTGGCACTTCCTGCAGGTCTGCAGCCTCAGCAGCTAGCAGCATTACAGGCTGGAGCTGTGATACAAGGCCGTAAGTACCATAAAGAAACTGTCATGCCTTGAGCAAGTACAAGGCTGCAAGTACCACATAGAAACTGTTTGGCCCGGAGCCATCACCGTACAAGGCTGTTAGTACCATAAAGAAACTGTCAGGCTTGGAACCATAAGAGTACAAGGCTGTTAGTACCATAAAGACACTGCTAGGCCTGGAATCATTATAGAACAAGGCTGTTAGTACCATAAAGAAACTGTCAGGCCTGGAACCATCAGAGTACAAGGCTGTAAGTACCATAAAGACACTGCTAGGCCTGGAATCATTATAGTACAAGGCTGTTAGTACCATAAAGAAACTGGCAGGCCTGGAATCATTATAGTACAAGGCTGTTAGTACCATAAAGAAACTGTCAGGCCTGGAATCATTATAGTACAAGGCTGGTAGTACTATAAAGAAACTGTCAGGCCTGGAACGATTACAGTACAAGGCTATTAGTACCATAAAGAAACTATCAGGCCTGGAATCATTATAGTACAAGGCTGGTAGTACTATAAAGAAACTGTCAGGCCTGGAACGATTACAGTACAAGGCTGTAAGTACCATAAAGAAACTATCAGGCCTGGAATCATTATAGTAAAAGGCTGTTAGTACCATAAAGAAACTGTCAGGCCTGGAATCATTATAGTAAAAGGCTGTTAGTACCATAAAGAAACTGTCAGGCCTGGAATCATTATAGTAAAAGGCTGTTAGTACCATAAAGAAACTGTCAGGCCTGGAACCATCACAGTACAAGGCTGTAAGTACTGTCTGGCCTTTGAATTGTGAGGGCCCTTAGAAAAGATCCAATTATCAAACCTTTGATTCAATTCTCAAACCTGTTCTTACTGAAGTTATAAATGTCAGATTTAAAAAAAAAAAAAAAAAAATTTGACCAAAATGGATGTTTGTAAATAGAAAATAAAATGAAAATGTAGCTTTACCTCTGTTTGTCGCCCCCATTTATGTTTCTGTGTAATTGGAGTGGTCTGCTGGTGAAAGTTTAAAGTAGATTTATTGCACAAATGCAACAAAGAGCTTTGACATCAGAAGCTTCTCTGTAAAATGTGAGAGCTAACATAGGACTTCAGGAATCAGGAAGGTACTTGCAAAAATGATGATTAAATGAATAGATTCAGAGGTTTATTAATCAAACACAATTTAATCGAGGGCTTGCAATTCAATGCATAAATTCTTCAATGCATCATTACACCCCTAGTTAATACCATAAAGAAACTGTGGGTGCAGTGCTCTTTAGGAAAGTAGGAAAGCTGAGAAATTTCAATTTATTGTTTATCATGATCACAAGTATTATTGAAGTAATTATGAATAGAGCACATATTGTTGGAATAAACTGGATTTCCTCAACTGTTAACAGGAAAAATTCATTAGGGCACAATAGGCTTGCTGTTACTTATTGATCACATCAGTCTTGATGGAAAATCATGCCATTTGTGTAGAGAGAGCCCTGCATATTATTTCAAGGATTATTTACATTATATATACCGAGAAATCCGAGGTATAGAATAATACCTTATATAATGACGGGGAAAATTATGATGGACTTGTGCATTACCCTAAAAAGTCCCGGGAACAGCTGGGAATTTGACACTTATTCGCTACACAAGGTTCAGTTAAAAAAGCCGTTTGCTATTATGTGTCCCATCTTTCTAATTCTGCAGCCTCTGACAGAATTGGAATGTTTTATCTGAATATTTTGACCTCGTTGAATGTGCTTCCATAATCGTTTATGATAGAATTTGCAAAGATGTAACCAGTTTAATTGATTACAAAATAAAGTTACCAATCATCATCCAGGGTTATTTTTCCCGGGGAAAAACTAGTTTTTCCCAGACAGTGGGAAAAACCCGGGATTAATTGGGAATAACTGGGGAAAACTGGTTAGTACCGGGAATTACTAGGGAAAATGTCTGATCAAAATATGAGAGAGTATAATGAAGTATAGTAAATTAATTCTGTTTAATGTTGCATGTTGAAATTATATTATATGTGTGTGTGTGTGTGTATACATATATATATCCACATGTGATGAATTTATATATATATATATATATATATATATATATATATATATATATATATATATATATGTGTGTGTGTGTGCAATATTTCCACAACTCATACTAGTGCATTACTATTACTTAATTACCAATAAACTGCAACTTAAACTTTAGTAGGTGAGATATTCAGTCAGATATCTGCTGGTCTCTCCCCAGACAATTGTATCCCCAGACAAAGTCGGGGGATACTATGTTTTCATACCGGTCCCGCCGCCGCATATAAATCTTGTTGGCGCGATAACCCAAAAAATATTTCACGGAACTTTACCAAACTTGGTAAATTTATAGATATGGGTAAGAGGATGACGCCTATTTAAAACGAGGTCATGACCTTTACTAGGAGAGTGTCCTTGACCTTGAATAGGTCCAATTTTGGGGAAAATCCCACAAATTCTTTAATATCTCAAGAAATCTTGCATGGATTTATCCCAAAATCAAGTTTATGGAAGATCATGGATAGGGTTGTCATGTTCCAGAAGCTGGTGGCACCACCTATTATCTTTACTTGTTTTCGTGCCGTTTAATACCCCCCAAAATTGCCACCTTACAGTACTGTGAGCATTATAAGTCAAAAACTTATGGACAGATTTCTTTTATATTATGCATATACATAGGTATGGGTTATGGGATGATGTTTATTTAAATTGGGGTCATGACCTTTCCTATGAGAGTGGCCTTGACCTTGAATATTGCCATATATGGTGAAAATCACACACCTCTTATGATATCCCCAGTGTTGATAGCCATATGGATTTCAAACATGACTTATGTATGGCCCACCACTAAAGTAAGAACCCTATAGCTTCTAGGGTCATGAGGTCAAAGGTCAAGGTTACTGCACTGGCATCTTAAAAGATACTGTGGATGCATTTTAAGCCAAACTTTCATCCCAGGTCTTCCATCTTGAATATATAGCTCACTTGCCAATAGTGGATGATCCATATCAATTTTGGGGTCACAAGGCCAAAGATCAAGGCCACAGGAGCTATCTGTCCAAAAAATAGTTTCTGGATGATAATTCCTGCTTTTATTTATGTATTGATTTCAAACTTGACTTATATATGTCCCATTGAAAAAGCAAGACTCCAAATGATTTTGGGGTCATGAGGTCAAAGGTCAAGGTCACAGGACACATCTTTAAAAAGATTGTGGATGCATTTTCAGCCAAACATTTCATCTCAGACCTTTCATCTTGCACATAGAGTTCATCTGCCAATAGAGGAAGACCCCTATCAATTTTGAGGTCACAAGGTCAAAGGTGAAGGTCACAGGAGCCATCTGTCAAAAAATTATTTCTGGATGATAATTCCTTCTTTTATTGATGTATGGATTTCAAACTTGACTTGTTTTTGACCCATTGGAAAAGCAAGACCCGAATTGATTTTGGGGTCATGAGGTCAAAGGTCAAGGTCACAGGACACATCTTTAAAAAGATTGTGGATGCATTTTCAGCCAAACACTTCATTTCAGATCTTTCATCTTGCACATATAGTTCACCTGTCAAGAGTGGAAGACCCCTATCAATTTTGAGGTCACAAGGTCAAAGGTGAAGGTCACAGGAGCCATCTGTCCTAAAATTAATTTCTGGATGATAATTCCTGCTTTTATTAATGTGTGGATTTCAAACTTGACTTGTATATGTCCCATTGGAAAAGCAAGACCCAAATTGATTTTGGGTTATGAGGTCAAAGGTCAAGGTCACAGGACTCATCTTTAAAAAGATGTGGATGCATCTTCAGCAAAACTTTTCATCTCAGATCTTTCATCTTGCACATATAGTTCACCTGCCAAGAGTGGAAGACCCCTATCAATTTTGAGGTCACAAGGTCAAAGGTGAAGGTCACAGGAGCCATCTGTCCAAAAATTAGTTTCTGGATGATAATTCCTGCTTTTATTGATGTATGGATTTCAGACTTGACTTGTATATGACTTGACTTGAAACAATAAATATGCCAAGTGTCAGTATATGCTGCTAAAAATCGGGGCCTATTCTTAAGGGGGGGGGGGGGGGCTACTTTGTCTGGGGATACTCTGGCACCTGCGGTGCCAAGAAATGTCTAGTTTTTTACTGTAACATTATTAATTATGGTAACTTTAACATTATATTTATGTAACATTGATATATTATGTTTCAGTACCACATGGTACACAGTTTGTACTGCAGCAGCTTCCAGGTCAGCCAATTACCATACAGCAAGCTGTCCCAGCCCAGCAACCTGGTGTCATAACAGTCCAACCTCAACCCCAGCAACAAGTCCATCCCAGGGTTCAGCAGGTAATACAATATACAGCAGTGAATACCTAAATTAGTAAGCTTTATAAATTTTCCAAAAAAGGGTCTGCTCAGTTGTAATGACAGTCATACCAAAAAGTTAAAACTGCTCTTTTTAAGTCTTCAGTGGGACTGCAGCAGTGATACTGCACACAGGTTTTCCCCAGCAGGCATTTTAAACAACATGCTTTGAGTGAAGATATAAACCAAAAGAATATTTATAACAACGGTCATACCGAAAACTGCCCTGCAGTGTGGTTGATGTTACTGCCACAGTCACACTAAAAAGGGGTAAACTATGCCAGTATAAGTATTTATCAAAAAGATTCGAAATATGTGAATATGAAAACCAGTGCATGAAGGCCCGGCCACATCCAACGCTGTGAAACTGCACTGCCCTTTGCAGCTCTGTGCAGCACTTTTCAACTTGCACAGTGCATCACTTGGTGTGGACACCCCAGTATATTTGCATGTACTCAACATATTCTGTGGTAGTATGACAATGTTATTGATAATTACAATACTCTTTTGTTGATTTTTTTATACATCTTTAGGTAATATATGATCTCTTTTTGTTGATCCTTTCTCAATATAATTAATTGTGAATTGCAGCCAGGTGGTCCAGTAACTCAGTTGGATGGGGCAAATGATACAAGTTCTGATGAAGATGATGATGACGATGATAATGATGACAATGACGATGAACAGAATGAAGGAGAAAATGATGATCAAGGTGAAGAGGAGGTGAGTAAATGGGACAATTTCTTCAGTAGCTGAAGTTAATCATATCTGTAATAGTTATTCCACATCTGACTTAAAAATATACCCTCTTTTACATTAAGAATATGAGAACACATTTTAAGTGTTATTGACCACAAAAATCACAGAAAATTTCTGAACTATTCCCTGGAACATGCAAGTTTGATAAAGTGGCCTCCCCCTGACGAAAAAACTTGGTGAACCAAATGTTTTGCTTTAAGAGCTCTTGTTTTTAGGTGCAAATGTGCACTTGCTGTGCTAGGAATTTCTGTAGCAGAGAAAAATGGATGGTATTGCAGAATTGAGATACTATTAAAACTGAAAGATTATATTTGCATTGAAATTCAGGTGTTTTTTTGCATTTTTGCATATAATACCATAATTTGTAAAACAAGAATTTTGATTTAGATGGTCAAGCCAGTCAGGCTAACTGCCTCCTTGACCTTCAGAGCTAAGGTAAAACTGACTAATGCATGAGTCTAGTCTCTGCTAAACCAGTTGACCTGAAATGTTTAATTTAATTTCAAAACAAAGAATGACTTGACAATTGTTTCATAGACAAAGCTTTGTTGAGAACACTTAATAATTGAGAAATCACAAGGTGTCACTGTTTCAAGTATCAGTACAGCAAGCTGGTAAACCATACCATCCAGGTACCAAATGAAATGGAAGAAATAGAATACTCAAAGTTCGCAAATAAAATAAATAAATAAATGGAGGAATTATCTTCCAACTTATCAATATAATAATGATAATAATAACTTTATTTTATATAGCGTATAATCCATTTGCTCTTAATGCTTTACACTATAGACTGAAAAGATGAAAAATAGTATTACACAGTAGTGTATAATTTATAGTGGCACACTGCACAATTACTGTATAGGACTTACTAATGTAACATTTTAGAAAAAATATTGTACAAAAAGGCAAGTTTTTAGCTCGGCTGAGCGATAGTCATTTGAGGTAAAGGAATGGCGCTTTGTTCGTTGGCCATCTGGGCATCCATTGGCAAGGCACAAATTGTAACTGCTGACCCTAGTTAGTTTTGTCATGAACAGCATCAACAATTATGATGATTTTAAGACATGAAAAATAAGTCTATTATTCAAACAACTTGGCTATTATTCCAACAGTACTAAAATATTCCACAATTGTGTTACTAGACTTCTGCTGTGTATTCAAAATGACATAGGTAGAGTGAATTTGTGTAAAAACTGCAAGCATAATTTTGAAAACACCCTGTCCAACTGTCTGTTGATCTGTGATATTGATTTCAGGAGCCTTTGAACTCGGCCGATGATGTCAGTGATGATGACTCGGGTGAAATATTTGAAACAGATAATGTTATAGTGTGTCAGTACGAGAAGGTGAGTCATTTTGAAGGATCATATTTGCTTTACATAAAGGTATCAGGGTATTTCTTGCAGGTTATTCTGGCCCATAACAGTTCAAAATGTTTTCAGCTCAGAATTTAAAATTCCTTACTCTCCTTTGAAAGTAAGTGTGAAGTGTTTACATTGTTAAAGGAAAACATTTTTTGTTTTGTTTTTATGGAAAGATCAAGGATGGGTTGAACACAGATTTACAGATAGATTAGTGAAAGCAGTGCTTGAAATTCTTTATAACTAAAATTTCTTATTTTGAAGTAATTGACAAATTTCGGTTAATGCATAATTGGTGTTCTCGGCCATTTTATAATACCAACATTGCTTTTGTGCTTATGTTTATAGGAACTGTTTTCCATATTGATCTGATAATCAAAATTGTCTTAGTGAAGTAAAAATTAATTATAAATATTTTCTATTAATTGTTATAATTTCTAAATATTTTTCATTTTGTGATTTCCAGATCAACAGATGTCGGAATCGGTGGAAATTCCATTTAAAAGATGGTATTATGAATCTCAAAGGCAAAGACTATGTGTTCTCAAAATCAGTAGGGGATGCAGATTGGTGAAAACTTCAAAGGTTGTAATGATGAATATTTATACACTCATGAATATTCATGTGTTCATTTGGCATATGGTGCATAAATACTCCTGGATACCCAAAGTTCGGGAGAAAATTCCTAATATAATAAAACCTGTGCTTCTGGAGACCTAACTGAGGTGGCCTCCTTTCTGTAGCAGCCAAAATGTTTATATCCTAGAGTTCAAGAGCAAAAGTCACCGTTTACCAATTGGACATCTTGGTACCTACTGTATTGAACCACTCATGTCTTAATTATAGAGCTTTTACTCGGTGCCAGTGAGGGACATCAGCACAAAGCTACAAACACGCACATGACTACTGCATAGATCCTGTTTCAGTGGTTAAAGACTTCAGCTGTATCTTGAATTACATATCAAGCAGCTGACCAACCAGCTGGCTGATCATTGTGGAGAAGCCAAGAAAATCTGTCACTCTAATTAACCACTGTTTACAAGAATAACTGTTTCAAAGCAGCTGTCTTGTGGACAGTTGTGGCCCAAAGTTCAGTTGGAGACACAAGTTTTCTAATATAATATAACATTGGAGCATGATTGGAGAGTGTAAACATGGATACTGTATAATACTCTCCAGAAATTACACTCCTGTAAGGATTATAAAAAGAAAGAAAAAAAGATTTGATTTAATGATTTTTATTGTTATGTAGAAGAGGCAAGATCCAAAATTTTGTTCTACATTTTTCAACGGTGCTTTAGTTCAGCATTTTCCGTGTAGATGGAACCGATGGCATCAGTGGCTATGTGAATGTGTGCTTTAGTAATTATTAAAAGCATTGGATTTCTTTTCTTCAAACATTTTACTGATTATAACAATGTTGGTGTCATTGTGAAATATGTCACATGAAAATGTAAGAAATATCGGGTTGTTTTACATAATTTTGAGATTTGTATTGTGTAACTAGTGTGGCCATATAGAACTTGTACATGCCAGGGCAATTAAATGTCACACTTGCATAAGGATGGCACCAAGTGATCAGAGGCTGTCCTTCTATAATATAACCATTTCAAAGGCTGCTTCCAGAAAATAAAACATTTATAAGAGGTTACCCATTGCCAATATGGTTAGTAATTTCCCTTTGGAATATCTTTAAATTGTTGTTTCTAATTCCGGAGTCGGTGAACCTTTAAAGGGAAGATTTTGGGAGTGACTTCGTTCCCAGACTTGGCCAGAATATGTTTAAAAAATCAACGGAGATATCCATAGACAAGGCAAGCTGCAGTTTATTTATAATTGGTTAATGTAAAATATAATGTCTTATTCATTAACAAAATTGAAACAGGCACGAATATGTGCTGGATATGGTCAGAATATGTATAAAATATCAAAAGAGGTATTCATAGACAAGGCAAGGTACAGTTGATTCCTTCAGTTTCTTTGTATTTTTGGTTTATGTATTATTGGTAAAATTTGTAAAATATAATAATGTCTAATTCATTAACAGAATTGAAACAGGCATGAATGTGTGCTAGATATGGTCATGTATTTTGCTGTAGAACAACAGGTACTTCATGTTTGACAGACTCTTAATTTTGAGACGCATAGGCAAAGAACATTACGGAGTTCATTATTATAAGTAGACACAGTGTAGCCTTACGTAAGGTCTTTGCTCAAATATAATCATTGTATTTCAAATTTTAGGAGAGCTTGTATTAACAGGAATTGATATAATGTATACAGAAACTAAACTGAGTTGTACCAGAACCTGTGCCTAATAATATGGCATTACTCAAATTGTGGAGAAGCTATAACAACAGTTGCTAATTATAAGTTTATCTAAACATTGGAGAAAATACCGGAATAGTTGAGCAGAGAAAGGTTGCACCCACTTTTGATATGATTATTTGTAAAAGCTTTACCAAAAATTGTTTGTATTACAAAAGAAATGTGCAACACAGAAATTGTGCTTGTAAGAGTGATGCTTTGTGAAACAAAATGCCGTCATAATCTTAAGGCGTGGTTAAGTAACTGGACACCACTTCAAGTATCATTCATGCAAAGTCTGTTCAATCTGTATGTGAATATTCCAAATATGAGAAACCACTGAAATATGTTACACCAGTACAACAGGTCACGTTGCAGTTCTGAGTCGGTAGAAAAAAAATGTACTGAACTTGAAACCTGATTTTTCATGCTAATCGATGGCACTCTGGTAATGATATACCTAAACAAAATAATGAAATAATAAGCTGTGATGATAGTTTTATAAAGTCCCTTGATAATTTAAGGAGTTAAAAATTCAAGTAGCACATTGTAATATATTAACATAATTATGACACGTCATGAAGCTGTGAAGTTGTGATCATCACGTTTATTGTTCGTGTAGGAATAACATAACGTATGGAATTTAAGACTTGGGAGAGTTCCTGGATACCTGATGTTAAGAATTCAGTGATTTAATGACCCACTGAGAGAACCTCGTAGTATTCCGTAATCATATGGATACAAAAAAAAGGTTTAATGATGATGGGTCACTTGTGATGAGTACTCAGTTGAAGGAAATGCAAGTTTATAATAGGAGTGATCCTGTACAAAAGCCAAACGTGCCGACGCCGTTTGTATCTGTCAGTGAAACACGTGGTCCCCATGACTGATTTCAGTTCAAGGCGTCCTTGGTATAAAAGGAGTATCTTCGTTCTAGTACTGTCATATAATTATCTGTACACTAGAATGTGGACCTTTTGGGCTGACTAAAAACGATCTTTTTGCTCCTCTAGTCCTATGTAACAGGTGAGCATTCTGCTGGTTGCACTAAATGTTTATTAACTGGAGCGTTGGATGCCATACGATGTGTGCTTTACCGGCACAGTGCATCTTGCCTTTCATTATATTCCACTCGTTGGACGAGTGGAATAAATGTAAACGTGGATTTCATGACTACATTTGAGGGTTGCGTCATTCGTTGGCATACCACATGAGATATGTCTGATTGATCGATTGTGCTTGTGCAGTCCCTGTGCCTGTAAATTTTTACAGAGGAGTTCCGTCTTGAGATTAAGCACAGATGATGTTGATCTCATAACGATCTAGTCTCCTGAAGACCTGCCCAAGCACAAGACCTTTACATCTTTAAAAGTCACAATTTCTAACATGCAAGGAGAGCAATTTGCAGATCATGTTGCTCCTTTGGATTCGCCAATCATACTTTTCACTAAACATGACGCCTGGGTTCCTCCGGGTATATCAACTTGTAACGAATGTTTTGTTGTACATATCAGACCACGTGGCATCTACCTGGGCTCTACGTCCAGAATGTTCATGTGTTAAATTATAGAATATCCATCTTCATATGAATATTAAGAATGTAATAATGACAAACGTACAAGAGTTGGGTGGGGTAAATGTGAAATCCAATTAATGAAAGGGTGACATTCCGACATTCTCAGTTGTCAAAAGTGCAGTTAATACCGGTTTTGCGATGAGTATGGCATTATTGGCCTCAGGTTTATTGCTCATGAGCATTGACAGCATTTTAATTTGTTGATCAGTGAACTATTCATAAACTGTATACATTATACAAGTATAAATATCAGTTAATTACTTTTCAATGGGTTGGGTATAATATCAAGACAGATGGAGATTCGGGGCTGAATTTTTGTCGGTCTTTTTTGTTTACTTGGTTCATAATTTCTACTTATTTCTATATGCACAAATTTTCAGTCTGACTCTGTAACTTTGAAAATCATTCACTGATTTGTGCTGTGTAGGATCTGTTCAACATGTCAAGTATATCAATGTTTGTATGTGAAATGAGCAATAAATTTAATTTATATCTTTGAAGACTTGTTTGCTGTGATGTAAGATCTGTAAGATCTATATAAATGAATTTATTCTCTACGTCATGAGCATGAAGAACTTCCTTCGCTTTCCATCAGTTGTCGATACAATCAAGAGAAAAGGCCGTGAAAACATTCAGATTTTAAGATCAGCTGACTATACGGCGTACTGCTAGATTTCCCCCAAGGTGTCCTACCAAACCGAAAACTGGGTCAGTGCGACTTCATTCCTTCCGGAAATTAAGGAAAAACACATTATCCCACCTCAGGACTGCCTCCTAACAAAACAACTCGTCTGTTTACTTCATATTTACCATTAATATTCCCTTGTTCCTATGTACATGACAGAAGTTAGGTCAGAAGTACGTAATACTTAAACAGTTATGGGGCCAAACATAATGCAATTTGTAACAAGTCAGGAAAATACTAAACTTATTAAATGTTGGAGCTATAGACTTTTTGTTAGGTATATAAATATATTTAATCAAGATTCAATTGTATACTCAAAATTAAATTTGAATTTTGTAAAAATAAGTTATAAGCATTAATATAAAATCAGTACCTTACATTTTTCTAACATTTTTCTTGTCAGTAAATTTGATTTAATTTTCACAGCAGGTGCACATAAGTAATTTATCTGTTAAATTCTGAAAATTGAAAACATTAGGCTAGTTTTATAAGTTTTATCAGAGAGGTTATTGTGTTCATTTGCATTATCAAGCTGCAGCCCGCCCACTTCTTGTCACTACAGCCCTGGCCCCGCCCCCCCCCCCCCCCACACACCAGGACATTTGTCTCCGTTTATTCCATGCAGCACCTGTTACTCCAGACTTTGGAAGGACCTTTGTCTCCGTTTATTCCATGCAGCACCTGTTACTCCAGACTTTGGAAGGACCTTTGTCTCCGTTTATTCCATGCAGCACCTGTTACTCCAGACTTTGGAAGGACCTTTGTCTCCGTTTATTCCATGCAGCACCTGTTACTCCAGACTTTGGAAGGACCTTTGTCTCCGTTTATTCCATGCAGCACCTGTTACTCCAGACTTTGGAAGGACCTTTGTCTCCGTTTATTCCATGCAGCACCTGTTACTCCAGACTTTGGAAGGACATTTGTCTCCGTTTATTCCATGCAGCACCTGTTACTCCAGACTTTGGAAGGACCTTTGTCTCCGTTTATTCCATGCAGCACCTGTTACTCCAGACTTTGGAAGGACCTTTGTCTCCGTTTATTCCATGCAGCACCTGTTACTCCAGACTTTGGAAGGACCTTTGTCTCCGTTTATTCCATGCAGCACCTGTTACTCCAGACTTTGGAAGGACCTTTGTCTCCGTTTATTCCATGCAGCACCTGTTACTCCAGACTTTGGAAGGACCTTTGTCTCCGTTTATTCCATGCAGCACCTGTTACTCCAGACTTTGGAAGGACCTTTGTCTCCGTTTATTCCATGCAGCACCTGTTACTCCAGACTTTGGAAGGACCTTTGTCTCCGTTTATTCCATGCAGCACCTGTTACTCCAGACTTTGGAAGGATCTTTGTCTCCGTTTATTCCATGCAGCACCTGTTACTCCAGACTTTGGAAGGACCTTTGTCTCCGTTTATTCCATGCAGCACCTGTTACTCCAGACTTTGGAAGGACCTTTGTCTCCGTTTATTCCATGCAGCACCTGTTACTCCAGACTTTGGAAGGACATTCGTCTCCGTTTATTCCATGCAGCACCTGTTACTCCGGACTTTGGAAGGACCTTTGTCTCCGTTTATTCCATGCAGCACCTGTTACTCCAGACTTTGGAAGGACCTTTGTCTCCGTTTATTCCATGCAGCACCTGTTACTCCAGACTTTGGAAGGACATTTGTCTCCGTTTATTCCATGCAGCACCTGTTACTCCAGACTTTGGAAGGACCTTTGTCTCCGTTTATTCCATGCAGCACCTGTTACTCCAGACTTTGGAAGGACCTTTGTCTCCGTTTATTCCATGCAGCACCTGTTACTCCAGACTTTGGAAGGACATTTGTCTCCGTTTATTCCATGCAGCACCTGTTACTCCAGACTTTGGAAGGACATTTGTCTCCGTTTATTCCATGCAGCACCTGTTACTCCAGACTTTGGAAGGACCTTTGTCTCCGTTTATTCCATGCAGCACCTGTTACTCCAGACTTTGGAAGGACCTTTGTCTCCGTTTATTCCATGCAGCACCTGTTACTCCAGACTTTGGAAGGACCTTTGTCTCCGTTTATTCCATGCAGCACCTGTTACTCCAGACTTTGGAAGGACCTTTGTCTCCGTTTATTCCATGCAGCACCTGTTACTCCAGACTTTGGAAGGACCTTTGTCTCCGTTTATTCCATGCAGCACCTGTTACTCCAGACTTTGGAAGGACCTTTGTCTCCGTTTATTCCATGCAGCACCTGTTACTCCAGACTTTGGAAGGACATTTGTCTCCGTTTATTCCATGCAGCACCTGTTACTCCAGACTTTGGAAGGACCTTTGTCTCCGTTTATTCCATGCAGCACCTGTTACTCCAGACTTTGGAAGGACCTTTGTCTCCGTTTATTCCATGCAGCACCTGTTACTCCAGACTTTGGAAGGACATTTGTCTCCGTTTATTCCATGCAGCACCTGTTACTCCAGACTTTGGAAGGACATTTGTCTCCGTTTATTCCATGCAGCACCTGTTACTCCAGACTTTGGAAGGACCTTTGTCTCCGTTTATTCCATGCAGCACCTGTTACTCCAGACTTTGGAAGGACCTTTGTCTCCGTTTATTCCATGCAGCACCTGTTACTCCAGACTTTGGAAGGACCTTTGTCTCCGTTTATTCCATGCAGCACCTGTTACTCCAGACTTTGGAAGGACCTTTGTCTCCGTTTATTCCATGCAGCACCTGTTACTCCAGACTTTGGAAGGACATTTGTCTCCGTTTATTCCATGCAGCACCTGTTACTCCAGACTTTGGAAGGACCTTTGTCTCCGTTTATTCCATGCAGCACCTGTTACTCCAGACTTTGGAAGGACATTCGTCTCCGTTTATTCCATGCAGCACCTGTTACTCCAGACTTTGGAAGGACATTCGTCTCCGTTTATTCCATGCAGCACCTGTTACTCCAGACTTTGGAAGGACATTTGTCTCCGTTTATTCCATGCAGCACCTGTTACTCCAGACTTTGGAAGGACCTTTGTCTCCGTTTATTCCATGCAGCACCTGTTAC
Organism: Sipunculus nudus; assembly: GCA_026874595.1. Taxonomy (NCBI): domain Eukaryota; kingdom Metazoa; phylum Annelida; class Sipuncula; order Golfingiida; family Sipunculidae; genus Sipunculus; species Sipunculus nudus. The sequence goes on along the minus strand of CM049308.1, from coordinate 23,459,767 downwards.
TCCAGACTTTGGAAGGACCTTTGTCTCCGTTTATTCCATGCAGCACCTGTTACTCCAGACTTTGGAAGGACCTTTGTCTCCGTTTATTCCATGCAGCACCTGTTACTCCAGACTTTGGAAGGACCTTTGTCTCCGTTTATTCCATGCAGCACCTGTTACTCCAGACTTTGGAAGGACCTTTGTCTCCGTTTATTCCATGCAGCACCTGTTACTCCAGACTTTGGAAGGACCTTTGTCTCCGTTTATTCCATGCAGCACCTGTTACTCCAGACTTTGGAAGGACATTTGTCTCCGTTTATTCCATGCAGCACCTGTTACTCCAGACTTTGGAAGGACCTTTGTCTCCGTTTATTCCATGCAGCACCTGTTACTCCAGACTTTGGAAGGACATTCGTCTCCGTTTATTCCATGCAGCACCTGTTACTCCAGACTTTGGAAGGACATTCGTCTCCGTTTATTCCATGCAGCACCTGTTACTCCAGACTTTGGAAGGACCTTTGTCTCCGTTTATTCCATGCAGCACCTGTTACTCCAGACTTTGGAAGGACCTTTGTCTCCGTTTATTCCATGCAGCACCTGTTACTCCAGACTTTGGAAGGACCTTTGTCTCCGTTTATTCCATGCAGCACCTGTTACTCCAGACTTTGGAAGGACATTCGTCTCCGTTTATTCCATGCAGCACCTGTTACTCCAGACTTTGGAAGGACATTCGTCTCCGTTTATTCCATGCAGCACCTGTTACTCCAGACTTTGGAAGGACCTTTGTCTCCGTTTATTCCATGCAGCACCTGTTACTCCAGACTTTGGAAGGACATTTGTCTCCGTTTATTCCATGCAGCACCTGTTACTCCAGACTTTGGAAGGACCTTTGTCTCCGTTTATTCCATGCAGCACCTGTTACTCCAGACTTTGGAAGGACATTCGTCTCCGTTTATTCCATGCAGCACCTGTTACTCCAGACTTTGGAAGGACATTCGTCTCCGTTTATTCCATGCAGCACCTGTTACTCCAGACTTTGGAAGGACCTTTGTCTCCGTTTATTCCATGCAGCACCTGTTACTCCAGACTTTGGAAGGACCTTTGTCTCCGTTTATTCCATGCAGCACCTGTTACTCCAGACTTTGGAAGGACCTTTGTCTCCGTTTATTCCATGCAGCACCTGTTACTCCAGACTTTGGAAGGACCTTTGTCTCCGTTTATTCCATGCAGCACCTGTTACTCCAGACTTTGGAAGGACCTTTGTCTCCGTTTATTCCATGCAGCACCTGTTACTCCAGACTTTGGAAGGACCTTTGTCTCCGTTTATTCCATGCAGCACCTGTTACTCCAGACTTTGGAAGGACCTTTGTCTCCGTTTATTCCATGCAGCACCTGTTACTCCAGACTTTGGAAGGACATTTGTCTCCGTTTATTCCATGCAGCACCTGTTACTCCAGACTTTGGAAGGACCTTTGTCTCCGTTTATTCCATGCAGCACCTGTTACTCCAGACTTTGGAAGGACCTTTGTCTCCGTTTATTCCATGCAGCACCTGTTACTCCAGACTTTGGAAGGACCTTTGTCTCCGTTTATTCCATGCAGCACCTGTTACTCCAGACTTTGGAAGGACCTTTGTCTCCGTTTATTCCATGCAGCACCTGTTACTCCAGACTTTGGAAGGACCTTTGTCTCCGTTTATTCCATGCAGCACCTGTTACTCCAGACTTTGGAAGGACCTTTGTCTCCGTTTATTCCATGCAGCACCTGTTACTCCAGACTTTGGAAGGACATTTGTCTCCGTTTATTCCATGCAGCACCTGTTACTCCAGACTTTGGAAGGACATTTGTCTCCGTTTATTCCATGCAGCACCTGTTACTCCAGACTTTGGAAGGACCTTTGTCTCCGTTTATTCCATGCAGCACCTGTTACTCCAGACTTTGGAAGGACCTTTGTCTCCGTTTATTCCATGCAGCACCTGTTACTCCAGACTTTGGAAGGACATTTGTCTCCGTTTATTCCATGCAGCACCTGTTACTCCAGACTTTGGAAGGACCTTTGTCTCCGTTTATTCCATGCAGCACCTGTTACTCCAGACTTTGGAAGGACCTTTGTCTCCGTTTATTCCATGCAGCACCTGTTACTCCAGACTTTGGAAGGACCTTTGTCTCCGTTTATTCCATGCAGCACCTGTTACTCCAGACTTTGGAAGGACCTTTGTCTCCGTTTATTCCATGCAGCACCTGTTACTCCAGACTTTGGAAGGACATTTGTCTCCGTTTATTCCATGCAGCACCTGTTACTCCAGACTTTGGAAGGACCTTTGTCTCCGTTTATTCCATGCAGCACCTGTTACTCCAGACTTTGGAAGGACCTTTGTCTCCGTTTATTCCATGCAGCACCTGTTACTCCAGACTTTGGAAGGACCTTTGTCTCCGTTTATTCCATGCAGCACCTGTTACTCCAGACTTTGGAAGGACCTTTGTCTCCGTTTATTCCATGCAGCACCTGTTACTCCAGACTTTGGAAGGACATTAGTTTCCGTGCATTCCATGCAGCACCTGTTACTCCAGACTTTGGAAGGACATTTGTCTCCGTTTATTCCATGCAGCACCTGTTACTCCAGACTTTGGAAGGACCTTTGTCTCCGTTTATTCCATGCAGCACCTGTTTCTCCAGACTTTGGAAGGACCTTTGTCTCCGTTTATTCCATGCAGCACCTGTTACTCCAGACTTTGGAAGGACATTAGTTTCCGTGCATTCCATGCAGCACCTGTTACTCCAGACTTTGGAAGGACATTAGTTTCCGTGCATTCCATGCAGCACCTGTTACTCCAGACTTTGGAAGGACATTAGTTTCCGTGCATTCCATGCAGCACCTGTTACTCCAGACTTTGGAAGGACATTAGTTTCCGTGCATTCCATGCAGCACCTGTTACTCCAGACTTTGGAAGGACATTAGTTTCCGTGCATTCCATGCAGCACCTGTTACTCCAGACTTTGGAAGGACATTAGTTTCCGTGCATTCCATGCAGCACCTGTTACTCCAGACTTTGGAAGGACATTAGTTTCCGTGCATTCCATGCAGCACCTGTTACTCCAGACTTTGGAAGGACATTAGTTTCCGTGCATTCCATGCAGCACCTGTTACTCCAGACTTTGGAAGGACATTAGTTTCCGTGCATTCCATGCAGCACCTGTTACTCCAGACTTTGGAAGGACCTTTGTCTCCGTTTATTCCATGCAGCACCTGTTACTCCAGACTTTGGAAGGACCTTTGTCTCCGTTTATTCATGCAGCACCTGTTACTCCAGACTTTGGAAGGACATTAGTTTCCGTGCATTCCATGCAGCACCTGTTACTCCAGACTTTGGAAGGACATTAGTTTCCGTGCATTCCATGCAGCACCTGTTACTCCAGACTTTGGAAGGACATTAGTTTCCGTGCATTCCATGCAGCACCTGTTACTCCAGACTTTGGAAGGACATTAGTTTCCGTGCATTCCATGCAGCACCTGTTACTCCAGACTTTGGAAGGACATTAGTTTCCGTGCATTCCATTCCTCCGCTGTCATCCAATATTTTTGAAAAACGTTTCTTTTAGAGCCTCTGTCATAAATCAACTGTTTCACCCAACTTCGGAAGGACACTTTCCTGCATTTTGCCAAGCTACAGTTTAAAGATGGTTAAATAATGTACCTAAAACCTTGCAGTATTTGGTAGAAAATTTTGAATTACTCTTATCAAAGAGCTGAGTAAATGTAAGAATAATCTGAAACGAATGGTTAGACCTGTGTGATTCTTAAGACAACACCCACGGACACACTACCTTTCCCATTTTTGTTAATATTTAAAAAAAGGAAAACGTATAACTGTAGATATGAAATCTCAATACCAGCTGAACTCGGGAACAGTCTTTTCATCAAGGCAGAGAAAACATTCAGTTTACTCCGCCTTATAGCGTATTTTGCGGTATTTTCCACATCCTCCAAAATTTGGAAATTAAAACTACAATTAACACAGTGCTGAAGATGGGGGCCTATTTTAGGGGGGGGGGGGGGGGGTTGTCTGGGGATATTATGGCACCTGCGGTGCCAAGATATTCTAGTTATTATTAGATTACAGATTTCAGGTACAGGGTACCTTAAAGAATTTTATATTATGTTTTATAATTTCAATATCTACACGAAAAGAATCATTTTATAGGGGGGAAAAAACTTGTAACTATGTGAAACTACAGCTTATAGTGAAGAACTGCCCTAAGCCTGAGACTGAGAGCCTATAATACCACAAAAGCGGCTTTGTGAATCTGAAGGGTTGAGACAGTGTGAGGACTTTAGCTGTATCGTAACTGTGATGCTTTTGGTGTGGAGTCTTTTGAGGAATGGGATATTGATGTTGCATCTATAAGGTAAGTAATGAGCCTACACTGAAGAAGCCTGAACGGGTCTCAAGGCCATACATGATGAAACCACACTATGGAGCAGGCCTGAGGCAAAAGAATGTTCTACGGACCGCATAATACTCAGTGAGTGGCCAACTTGATTTTCCCTTCATAATATATATATATATATATATATATATATATATATATGTATTTACTGGTCGAGAAAAAATACACGAGGAATTATCCTATACAAAAACGAGCTTCAATTCTTTAACAGGTGCACATGAACAACGGGCAATCGGGCAATTTTTAGCTTAGATGACTGAAAGCCAACCGAGTTATAGCGCTTTGTCCGTTGTCTGTCCAGTAGTTAGCAGGGCACAAATTGTAGGCGGAAGGGCTAGGGTCATGAAACTGTGCATTATCAGATATTCTAAACTGATTTCCTTGTAAAACTGAAATGAGGTCACTGTGGCCTATATTCTGCTAAGTACAGGGCGTGTTTGAGCACCTAAGAAATAATATAAAATAGATCCAAATGATCAGCTACGTAAAATCAGGTTTGATCAATGTTAATGTAATCAGGCTTGCAGTTTATCTTGTACAGCTTTTTTCTTGAACGGAGGACAAGTTGCGCTACGTAGTCTTTTTTAAATTTTTTTGCCGTTTAGTATCCCCATCCCTGCCACTTCAGAAGAGTCTTAGTTAATAACTCGCAAACCAATGCGCAGATTTCCTTTATATTGTGCACATGTATTGTTATGAGTCATAGGATGATGCATATCCAAATTTGGGTCATGACCTTCGATATAAGAGTAGCGGTTATCTTGAATAATTTCTTATTTGGTGGAAATCTGATAAATATTAAATTTCTCAAGAATATGTGGATGGATAGTTATGAAAACCAAAATGATCAACGTTCAATGATACGAAGTTCTCATATTGGAAAACTGGTAACCTTGACGTTCATCTTCAATGTCAAAGTGGCCGCAATTAAGGTTAATTATGAACCTCATAACTTTAAAAGTACTGCATATTTTTCCCCTCGGATACACCTGAAATTATTTGAGCCAGGTTCTTGGAGGCGTTCCGAAAATGGTGACCTTGACCTTGAAATTCAAGTTCATATCCGTAGAAATTTAGGGTATTTGTGAACCCTATATGGTTTAGAAACTTTCTAAACTGTTGATGCCACACCTTCCAGCTTTCAGAAACTCCTTACCTAATAGAAGGGGAAAGAAACCTGTAGATTTTGAGTAAACAAGTTCAAGGTTACTTCTTTAAAAAGATGTTTCATGCGGTTAATGCAAAACGTTTCATCCGAAACCTGCTAACTTTTTGTATGGTTACCTACGAATAAGGAAAAACACTATTTATATTGAGGTCACAAGGTCAAAGGACTCTTCTTTAACAATTTCTGGATATATTGGAAGCCAACTTTTCATCCCAAACATCTTTAACATTCGGCTCACCTACCAGTAAGGGAAGGACCCTATTGATTTTTATGTCACAGGATCAAGGGTCAAAGGTCACAGGACCCACATTTTGATAAAGCTCACAAAATATACTTGTAGACAAATGCAGCTGAGCGTCGAGACCAATGGGTCCCCTGTTTTACTTTGGCGGGCTAGGCAAAATATGAGAAAACTTTCTAGCTTCCAGGAAGAAAACAAAAATATACTTCAGTTCTTTAAATTGTACACAGAACAATACAAAATTTAGTCCATTTTTCAATAATACCTTTATGAATACTTGGAAGAGGTATCGATCACCAACACTATCTAAAACATTCTAAAAGGAATCGTCCATCAAAATTAATGAGCTTGTGCACGTATTCTGTTAAGCACTTTTTGTGAGGCCTAACTGAATATAACACCCTGGAGTTTGGCATCGCTTTTATACATTTATCATCCGTTTATGCTGTAGTTTTTTTTTTCCTGTCCATTTAACCGACTTAACATCCACAATTTACTATCGAAATCAATTCAGATCTTATTGTTTGAAATTGTTTACAGCCAAACCAATCCTCTGGCGTAGGAAGTAAAAATGATGAATATATGCTTTTCAATTTACATTAATGTCACCAAAAATATTTTAGAAAACAGAGTAGTCTTATAACCTATGTCAAATCACTATAATGACATGTTCAGGAATCCCATTTCTCCCTATATTTCGTATTTGATATCATTTCATTAAAAAATGACGCCTACGTAGAGCGCAAGGAAACACAATTTGGTTCTGCACAAACAATATTCCGCCTTTCTTACATCCCCCCCCCCCCCCCCCCAAAAAAAAAAAAAAATAACGTGGAAACCGATTCGGGTGTTTAATATGCTTTGTAAAAACAAACAGGCATATAGGGCCGGGTTTTTAGGCTGGACGGTAAAAGGCCTCGCCTATCTATTTAGGGGCAACTGATGTCTATATATTCGCTCATGACCAGAAGCCTTTAATATTTGCAAAGAAGATTTGCGCTGCATGTATAGTTTTCGAACGCCACCTGACCCTCTATAGCAAAATTTAACGTCACAGTACACTTTTCTAAGAGCATGCGCACTGCGCGGATCAACTGATCGTCTGCTGTGTCTGGGTCATATGACCCAGGATCGCGGGTTTTTGTCAGGTGAAATTGACACAAGCCAGTGGCTCGGAGAGGAATGTTACAGTAAAAAGTAAGGTTGGTTTTGACTTTTAAATTAACATTTAACTTGATATGATCTTACGTTTGCCATATACCAAAACCAACATCAGTGCTGCCACAAGTCCCCGATAGTTGTCACGTTATATATTTAAATCAATAAGAGAAGGGACCGTTAGGCCAATAACTTTACCAAAACCATGTGAAACTGTGCAAAGTGTGGAATAAGGAATGTGTGGAATCTCTTTTGCTCCTGAAATCAACCTTGCATCATCTCGCATGATGGTTACTTGTTTTATGAAGGCTCAATTGAATAATTATGAACAGGGCTATTCCAAAACTGAACGCTTACGCCCCCCCCCCCCCCCCCCCAAAGCCCCGGCCTGTCAGCGTCCAGCACGAAAGTGCTACATTCCATTCTTTCAGCCGTCAAATAGTCCAGGGATTCCGGACCCCCCCCCCCCCTTTATCAGCCGCTGCAACCTTTCTTTAAGGGTTTCTGACCAATTTTCCCGGTTTGGGACCGCCCTTTTATGGACCTAAGGACCTTTTTTACGCTTTGTCTTTAGTCCTCTCGAGTGGATCCCTCCTTTTCCTAAATCCTTGATCCGCCCCTGCTGACGTCCCTGCTTCAAATATACCCTTATAATATAGATAATACAGTTCTCATTACAATGAGTAATCGCGTGCGATTCCGATAATACAAAGTGGACAAATGCTCGAATCCAAAATGTGTAATCCACTCCAGTCGCGCTTGAAACTAAAGGTATTCATTTAAAGCAAAGACGTGAAAATACAGGCGTCGTACACAGAATAAAAACATTAAATATTTAGTATTCAGATATGTAAAAATCCCATTTTAATGCCGAATTTGTTGTGTCATTTTCAAGGGTAAATTTATGGTGAAAGATTGGGCAATCAAATATTTTATTTGTAAACCTGGACCGGACATTTGCACAGTGAATCCTGTTAATTATTTAGCGTCAGAGTGATTTACATTTACCTGGAAGGTAATTTATCTGTCATTTATTAATTGCGTCGAATACATTCAATATCACTGTCACTCCTAAATGACGATTTATTAAACGTCCCATATTTCTGTTCTTTTATCACTTTAGTAAAAGTTTTAAATTATGTAAATGTGTATTTGAGCGTGCCGCCTCTGTTCACGCAGCATATGCAGTCCGAATAACAATAGAAACAAACATTTCATGAAATATCTACACTCGCTACTGTATCCATACATCTTTCTTCAGACCATACCATGGGGACTGAGGCAAGTTACAAAATTTTACGGAAGTAAAATCGTCACATCACATTGACAGCTTAATTCGTGTGAGAGTTCAGTTAGGGATTTAACAACATTTGATGTAGGTTTCACACCTTTACTTTGATCTTTCCCTTACTTGACCATTTTTCATGCACGCGTGCAAAATTATTGACACAAATCACAACATTTTTGCAATAATATTTCCTGCCATCTGAAATAAGATATTTCACTTCACTTATATCTTCTCACATGCCGGAGATTGTTAAAAGAGCAAAACAATGGACGTAAGAGGTGAATAATTAAAACACCAATACATAGTTTACTGTTTTTATTATATATACACAGGGTGCATCCTACAATTATGTATAACATTACACAGAAAAGGCGTGGCAACACAGCACTGGAAATCATACACGCAATGACTTTATAATAAAATCCACTCCATTTTACATCCCCTAACAAACAATATTCAAGTTCTATTCATATACATACCCAGAACCAACAAACCTAGTACACAGGGATATACCCAAATCCCTGAGCTCAAAGAGTACATCGTTTACATATCCATTACATATCGACTAGATATCATTTGGTTTATTCACCGACACCTTCTGGCTATTAAGTTTTATTCATGACCTTGCTGATGAAAAGTAACACAACTTTCGTTTATAAATTAAAGCTATCATAAATACTGACGAAGAAGCAGTAAATAACTGAGATGTCAATTTTCAGCACAGTGAACCTTGACTTCCAAGTAACAGACACTGGAAGGTTTTGTCCATAAAAGTGTGTACAAATTCATCCGTTTTTCCAGCAACGACAATCCGAAAACAATAAAACTATGTAAACATTCGTATATACGGTTATCCGGTAACGGCAACGGCGACGACAATGACAAAGCGCTTTGGGTGTACACATTAATCCGGCAAATTTATAATCGGAGGCCAAATCGCACGTGTTTTGATCATCACGATGGACCCCAAGGGCGGTGTATCCTTCTTAATATTGCCTTTGACACTGCATTAAGCAGTGTACACATTCATTCGTTTTTCCGGCAACAATATCGCGGCAACAGAAAAAAATGGGTCGAATGAAAAATCATTGGTGTGTACACATGCGCACGGCACGGCAAGGACAATGCGGTACGACTATCCTGATATTATTCGAATCGGTCTGTGAGCGATTTAATGCCGTTACCGGACGTTATCGTATGGCGCCGCTCCCATAATATGGCGTTACTGCTACCATGCGCGGGCATCCTTGGTCACTTTGGTGCCCCGAAAAGGCAAAATATCGACTGAAAAGTTAAAAAAAGGTACGGTAGAAAATTTTTGTCTACACACATGATAATATAATATAAATTTAAATGTTCCTTTCTGTTTTTGCCTTCGCTTAATGAATTGAATCCAGTATAATCCTTTACTTTTTCATCTTGTCGGCACGGTAATTTAAAGCAAAGGCAATATTCTGAAGGATATCTTTGCACTGGAGGTCCATCGTGATGAACAAATAAGCTTCCCATTATAATTATGCCGGGTTAATGTGGACAATAAAAACGCATTGTCGTTGCCGTTGCCGGATAAACGCATAAATGTGTACACAGCTTTATGGGTTTCCGTTTTAGAGGGTCAAGGTTATGGCAGCTGTCTCGTCTTCTCACTACACGCTCCTTGCAGTGTTGTCTCACTGTATCCAAGGCGCTGGCACATGTGCCAAGATTCTTTGATCACTGATTTTGACCAATGAGAGAGGGGCATTTCTGGGTGCAAGTCATGTGTGAACCATTGTTTCCTGGTGCCAATAATTCACGGCTACATGGTAGCAATCTATGGGAAGTGTTCCACGAGGAAGCAGTGGCTAAGTGAAATGAATCAGTAGAACGAATGCAATCAGAACAGTGCGTGAAGGTTGTAGTCCGATCAATAATGTGGCCTTTATGGAGATACGACAAGATCACAGTAGAGATGTAATACAGAGATGCCCGTCAAAACAGATTTTTCTGTATAATTTAAACTACACAAAAACAAACCTGTTGTACAAGATTCAATACCATCAAACCCGAATTAATACCAACACAGGTAATAAAAACTCACATCCATAGTACCAATCTATATTTCAATCAGCATCTTCACGATTTGTTTTTAATTATATGTGTGTGATGTCAACATATTTTACTAGATGAAATGTCCCCCGAGTATTAAAGCATTAATTTGAACAGTTCAGCAATTCTATAGTATCTCAAAATCACGTGACCAGATGATGTTTCTTTGACACTGTATGTGTTAATTATGTTATAAAAGAGAACATTTTTATTTCATATTATTGGCAAAAATTCAGTTTTAGAATGGTACATAAAGAACATACTGCACACTCATTTCCAATAGCATTAAAGAGATAAGATCCCTATATTTTTTTTCTAAGGATTCACAGGTCTGGTTATTATGAGTATTTGTCTCATGGCTATCAAATCTGCACAATCACAGTTTTTAATTACCATATTTATATAGTTTTCTGATAATGTACGAAATTTAGGATAAAAACTGGAACTTTGATCTAAGGGCTTCATTCGAAGACTACTTCAAGTGGAATTTTACATAAATCTTTTAAAAGTTTTGAAGTAAATTCTCAATTTATACTGTCTATTTGAAGCATTTCCATTCATTTTATTTTAAAATTTTATATGTTCTGATAGCAGAAAAAAATTACTGGTAACGCGTGTGTGTGTAAAATAACCGAGAAAAACAATCAAATATAAAAAAAATATTACTCTATTGAAACAATTCCGCAGACTTTTTATGTTTAAATCCAGAAGGAATCTAATGAAATAGAAAAAAAATGTTTTCAGCAGCAAATAATACAATGACTGTCATTAGTAACTCTCTGGAAAATCTCAAAACCATGTCCCTCAGTCTACCACGTGTCATGTATGGGTTGTTTTCTAAACAATCTCAAAACTTGGTCTGAATATATATGGTTTCAGATGAATTAAATGATGTAGGATTATTCTGGCAACAACTTTTGTCAGTTCTTCTCATTCTATCGAGTGACAGGAAATTACAAAAAATAAGGGAGCTTCTTTGAAAATCTGTCTCCCAAAAAGGCTTAAAATTTCTTGGAATTCAGGAATGAGGTGTGTAAGAAGGTAATGGAGGTCTGTTATTCCTGTCCTAATTGTGGTCAACTCACATGTCCCGAAAACCATATAAAGCTAGAATAATCCCTTCTGGTGTTTTAAATGGGAATCAAACCTAATGAAATGTAGAAATAAGTCCAAAATTACAAGAAAATTACAGGAATTCATGCTTGTGTTTCAGAAAATGCAATCATTATTAGAAGTGAATTCCGGGAGAACGGCGAAAACTAGATGCGAATGGGATATATATATATATATATATATATATATATATATATATATATATATATAGAGAGAGAGAGAGAGAGAGAGAGAGAGAGAGAGCCAAAGTACCCAAGAGGGGGAGGGTGTGAGAGAGGGTATCAAGTGTTGTTTGTATACGTTTGCATACCAAGACGCCGCTAGCATTCATTTATTTATAAAAAGACGAAAATCTGGTCCCGCTATTTTTAACTCAGTCTTTCCTGTATATTCAAGCTGAATTTAACTCTATACGATCAATAAGTTGTTTATAACAAAACAACCAATCTTGACTCTTTTTACAGACGATATATGTAAAACATTAATACATTAACAAAAATACTTGTACCCAGAGTACACAAAAATAAAGACAATTTTGAGCAATTTGGGAGTACCATAAACCCTTCAGCACCAAATCTGTTTACGTTCATTATGTACATCTTTCCCTGATAAAAACCAGATATACTTAACAAATCTTAACAATAAATATTCATATTCCATGAATATCATGTGATAAAAATGGCACTGGTAAATCTTTATTTACCAAAAGACAAATAAATAAAACTTTTTTTTCTTTAGGAATGTTGTCAAAATTAAAATGTTACCTGGTCCTTCAAAATGGAGGACATATTCTGGATTACGGCCAGTCTAATCCATGGAGAAGAAATAAGCAAGCGTAATGGCACCTCAAAATGTTACCAGCGCCATCTGGTCTTCATGCTTGCCACTGTTTTTTTTTCACTTTTCTTGTCAAATATAAAAAGGTGCTTGAGCCATACTCTGTACAAGTCCTACTTTCTCATTTTTTAAAATAATATACACAGATACTGTCCATTTTAATATCTCTCTAGAGTTTCCTTTTTTTATTAAAATTCATTGAGGAAAAAAAGTGAGACCAACTCGTTAGATATTTTTAGAAGACAAATGTTTCCACATCAATTTAATAAGGGATTATATTTAGGCCAAAATCTGAATTTAGGCTATCACCTTCAATGATAACAGCTGGAATGAAATCAGATTTTCATATAACGATACTTGTCATGATAGTGTATTCATACATGCTTGCATACTATCCATTCTTGCGTAGTACATAAAGATTTTGATAGATGGCGCTGTAATACCCCCTTCCCGAAATAATTTCAAATTTCTCATGATAATAAACATAATGGGAACACTAAGGAAATGAACCCCTTGGCAAACACTTTCAGGATAAAAAAATGGGCATAAGGTTGGCCACAAAGGCGATCCGTGCCAAAGGTCTAATAGCACCATCATCAATTATAATAAAGACTTTCCCCTTGTGATTGGGAATTCTGCTGGAATACAGAAACTCCTGAGCAATACGATGAAAAGCGCCGAGAGCCACAACAAAAACTGTTCTTTAAAAACATGGTAAATATCGTCAGTAGCAGTTAGCCTAATTATTCCTACCTAAAGCTGAAATATATGGTTAATAGCAGTTTGCTTAAGGAAAGTTATCATTTATGTGCAAGGTGTTCCTTTTACACACACCTTCACACACACACCTTCACATATATATACATATATATATATATATATATATATATATATATATATATATATATATATATATATATATATATATATGAGTGGTGTTCTCAAATTCTCATTTGTACAAAAACAATAAAATCAAGAATTATATATACCATAAATGATATAACTTAATTTGTCACAAGATGACCTTCAGCTACTTTCAAATAACAGTGCCCTGTTAGGCTAGCATCAAAACCGTAGCAATGATTACACAACATACTTTATAGGCATGGCACAATAATCACGCTATTTAATATACTGTGATAAATCAGTAAGATTGACTAGTTTAAGAACACACTTCAAATAAATATGGCAAATATATCAAGCTTCATGTCTAGAGATTATATGATAAGAATTATATGATACAGAATATACATTAGCAATGACCTCAGATATGATACTCCATGTTTAGGATAATAAATATACAAAGGCACAAATCATATGATACATGAATATATATGTATATATACAACAATACATGACATAATACTGTATTTGGTAAAAAAAAGCATTGGATTATACGCCCAGGTCAACTAACTTGTTAAAGAGAAGGTGGAATGATAAAAAATGATACACGTCTGTATACTTACTGTAAATATCAGATATTCAAATTGAAGGATATGCCCTCGATTATATGTTTGATTGTTAGTCTGACTTTTCACTTGATGTTTCAAGTTAATTCTGAAGAAATTGAAGTATGGAATGATTGATGAAAATTGGTTCATTGAGAATCAAGGAAAAGTTGCTTCCTTTTTGGGTTTACAATCTGGTGATGTTGATATGGGGGTTTCACATGAACACAATATTGGGTCAAAAATATATTGGTTTGATAGGTGACTGGTAGGTGGCAACACTAGGAAGTGTCACATTTTGTCTTTAGAAACAAATGGATAGATTACTCACTAGTGTGCACCCTAAAGCTAGAGAACCAGGCGAAAACGATCCATTTTCATGTGCCCTTTCATCCATACCGGATCCAAACTTATAAGGGGCCTATTCCAATCGTACACACACAGGCGGTTCGTTTTGTTTAGGAAGTGGCTAAACAGCCGGCACCCTGCCGACTGTTTAGTCCACAGGCTAAACAGCCGGCACGAAAATTGACCTTGCCGGTAGTCTTGTCTATGGGCTAAACAGCAGACAAATGAATGTATGCTCTATTATAGTGTGTTACTCTATATTTTCCATTATTATTTTGACAATGAGCTGACTTTATAGTGCTGACTTACTATATTAGATATTTTGCTAGTCTATATGTAATAAACAGGGTTGAATTTCCCACTTGTTTGCTACTTTGCAAAAGTAGCACTTTTCTAGTTATTTTTCATGTTTTGCTTGTAGACAATTTTGGCATTATTAGCAAAGTGTTGCTAGTTACTTCACAACCAGACATGGTCTTAATCTGAAAAGCTGAGACACAAACCATATACTTAGGCCAGGGAATGTGCAACTAAGAGTGAATCTGATATTTACAAAACAAGGCACAGATCGATGTACCTTAAAGGTCAAGATCCTGAATAAGCAGCCTATCAGCTGCTCAGATACTGGATATTGTCAGACGGACACTTTTTTACTAAAATATTTTGTAGATGATGTATTGTTTGAAATTACTTTGGCAAAAAGTAGTAATTACCACCAGCAAAACTTACCTAGTAGCAAAAATAATGCATTGAACCCTGAATAAATATGTAGAGTAGGTATAAAGTGCACACTTTTTGACAATTACAGGGAAATTTTATATAGATTTTGTGATAAAAATTGTGATATTAACAGGGAAGTTAAATTTATAGATTTTGTGATAAAAATACACCAGAAATGTGAATATGTGGGCAGGGAACTGTTTATACACTAGTGTGCTTATATGCCAACAAATAATAAGTGTATTAAAAGAACAACTCAAAATATGTCAACTGAATGGCCCGAGGATCAGCTAATTTCTGTAGCCTGTAGGCTAGACTGCCGGTAAGGCCAATTTCCCCTGCCGGCTGTTTAGCCTGTGGACTAAACTGCCGGTACCCTGCCGGCTGTTAAGCCACTTCCTTTTGTTTATATCCACATGTTTATAACCTGTTGGGGCAAAAAATAACCCAAAGGCTTCGATCAAGGACATCTGGTGACGAGTCTTACAATATCGAGTTATCCAAATGGCTTTTTGCATCTAGTGACCTTTCTTCTCCAACACATATAAAACCAGCCGGGCTAAGGTTATGTTTTTTCTGTTACCCTGCCGCATGTACTGTTTACTAACAGCTTGGAGATAAACAAGCGCATCCGTCCATCACAGAGGCATAATAAGAACTTTCATAACAGGAATTACCTACAGGTATGCATGTAGGCAGAGTATGTATATAAATTCAATGAGAATACAGGTGAATAATATATAGTTACCTTTAATGTATTCTTTGGTTCATAGCCCGACTAACCTGTTAACAATCAAACACACAGACATGGGTGAAAGCATGAAAACCTCCTTGGCGGGTTGTAATAAACAGGTACATGTAAACCAGCTTTGGCTGACAATTAAACTAATATGGACTATCTGGGTCTTGGCAAACAAATAGTTTCCATACTTGAATGAGGCGTGTGCATAAATGGTATAAATGATTACTCAGGTCTAAAATTGGTTACCTCTTATTGAAAATATTTTTATCTAGAGATTCTACAAAATTCGTTTTAGTGAGGGTTCCTGCCATCTTTTGCAATCAAAGGACTTCATTAGAAGAAGTATTCTTTGATGAAGTCTACAAAAAGACTCAATTTATTTGTTGCACTTTACTGAGAATATCCTTCTCCAATGAGCACATCCCCCTGCATGAAGAGAAGGGCATTTTCCACACGTTGTGACACATGCTGGGTATCTGCACACATAAAAATTGCAAAATGTCCCATTCTTGTTCTAACGTGACTGTTAAAGCAGGACAGAAATGGTATATAATGGAATTCTTTCACTGAAGAAAGAGGAAAAAAAAGTGCTGCTGAAAAAAGGGTGAGAAAAGAGTACTAAGCATAATTTTCTGGAAATCCTGAGAAAGAAAAAGTGACTCTTTTAAAAAAAACCTGATTTGGCAGGCTTGGGAGGGTCGGCACTTACCAAATTTTGTCTAACCTCCGTGATGGTAATTTTGGTGGTCTGGTACTACTCATTACTTTTTTTCAGGGGCCAGCAGATAAAACCAAGTAAAACGCAAAAGTATGTCCTCTCTGGTATATTTAAACATTAATCTTTGCAAATGCTCTGCATTCATACACAAGTTATATTATGTGAAACAAAGCAAGTGACAATGATCAACCCAGGTTTCATTTAATTATAGTCTATTCTAATACCCAGTCAACTTGATATTTATTATGGTTCTTGTAACTGCACTCAGTTGTATAGCCAAGTCGAGGCAGCACATACTAGAAGAGAAATGTGTAATTCTTATTACAACAGCCAACTGAAAGGTCACAATACTTAATAAATTACCTGTTTCCTTGGGATTTTACTGTCATTAAATCCTCTTATAAGGTGACCACTGAGCCAAAGTTTGAGAACTGAAGTTTGAATGACATCATCAAGACCAGATAAAACACTTCCTCAACAAAGTAAATAAATTTCATTATAATATGTGCCCTGATTTTCATGACCTTTGCAAAAAGTCTAAAATTTACACAATGATTTCACATGCTTCCCATCAAATTTTTTTTCAGAAAATGGGGAAAAGTAAGATATTACATTCAGACAACTGCAGACTATTTTGATAATAGAAAGTAAATTATGAGCTTAGTTGTGTATATATAATGTAAAAATCAAGTGGACAGGTGTGATAGAATAGTCCATAGCTTGCCAGAAGTCAAACAAGTAGGTGATTCAATACAGCAAAGTTGATCAGACCATGCTTATAGATATTAATATGTTACAACAGTCACTCAGTCACCCTATATGTAAAGGACCTGGGTTCAGTTCTGAATCAAGGCAACATTTTTTGGAGCATTTTACATTTCAAATGTAATATAACAACATTTTCATCCAATATTGATTATGTGCACTTTTGGTAATTTCATTCACATTCTAAATTTACGAAAATTAACCCTCACACCAGCTTCACAGTACCAGAGTAACCAGAATGCTGTGAATTCACTGAAAGCGGTGAAAGCGTATGTCTTTCTGAACCAGGGCTGGCCCCAACTGACGTGCTTGTATTCACAGCTGATGATAGAAAACTGGGCTGAGTTCCAGTTGGGCTGTCCAGATCAGTAAGAACGGATGAATCGGTCTGACAACTAAACTGTGTAAGTTGACTGTCCTTGCGTTTGCTTTCAGTTTCCTTGTTACCGTGATTAACTGTCAAACGTCCACTCCACCCTGATTCGTGGTAATCACTGACGCTGCGTACCATGGTGCTTTCTGACAAACCGACTTCCAGATAACGCGGGCTCTCATTGTCACCATGTTTTGAATTGTTATTTTCACGTGCCGGGAGCAGCAGTGTCACCGGCTGATTCATGGGCATTTCCGTAGGTGGACTAGACTCCGGCACAATACTGAGTTTGACAGCTGCTTTACTCTTCTCTGAGGTATTGCCCACTGCTGCCCTCTTTTTCCCATTACTGAAGAAGCTCGTTGATATTCTTGAAGTGGGTTTTTGCTTTTTGTTTTCCTTGGGTGTCGTCTGAGGGGTGCCTCTTGGACTCCCACCTACCGATGATCTGCAGCGATAATCAGCAAGGCTTGTCGTCAGGACAGATCCATTTGATGCTCCTTGCATCTGATGATTAAGAATGCTGTTGCGAGAATGTGACACTGACATATGATTACTAGTGTAAGTGCTTCGATAACGCAACCCTCGACGCTCACACACTCCACAGCGATTAAGCATACCAAACAAATCCTTGCGGAACTGTTTGGTGACAATGGCGTACAAGAATGGATTAGCACAAGAGTTCAACGGGAAAAAGAAAACAAGCAGAATCTTTGAATTACTAACGGTAATAAGTGGTTGACCTGCCGCAGCTGTCAGCCCAAAAAAGGCAATCGGAAAAAGGCATGCAAAGTCTGTAAATATCAGCACTGCCATTCTCTTTGCTATGTTTGCATCATTACATCCGGCTGCACTGCTATCCCCACGAACCTTACAATACATGTCAACGTAGCACCACAGAATGATAACAAAAGCTGCTGCATTCAGGATCAACAATGTGAACACGTACCCTTTATCGACTGGATTTACGGTTTCCATTGGAAGACAAATACTCGTTTTACCGTAGTGGCTTATTCCCACTAGGGGGAGCATTCCCATGATAATTGAGTACAGCCAGCCACATACCATTACAACGGAAGCATGACGAAAGTTCAGTCGCTTTGTCAGGTGGATTGCATGTGTAATTGCGTACCATCTTTCCATTGTAATAACAGTTAAAGTGAATACAGAGAGGCAAGTTGAGAAAATGGCCAGGAAACCAGCAGCCTGGCACCCTCCCTCATATTGCCAAGCTACTGCATGATTGAAGTAAACACCCATGCTATGCAGATCAATTCCAGCAAGCAGAAGCAAGTAAAAGCCAAGACACAGGTCCGCAAAGGCTAAATTCACAATGAGAAATTTTCCAACAGTGATCTGGTATCGGCTACCCACTGTCACCACCAACACAATGAGGTTACCAAAGATGGCTGCCATCACCACGAACCACACAACCACACGGAGGGCAGTGTATCCCATAATATCCTCACAGGGGTTAAATGGATTTGGTTTAGGAGTGCAAGTCACATTTTTCAGTGCGTCTACAATGTATCCAAGTCCACAAGATACATTCTGTGTAACTGTCTCATTTGGATCCAGGGTGGAAGTGTGCCAAGTATCACGCCATGCTGGTTTTGTTGGCATCAAAGTAGGGTTGAAACCATCGAACCCTTGCGACTCATACCTCCTTAGTCCTTTAAATACATTCCAATGAACCTCTCTTCGGGCTCTATTCCTACCTTCCAAATACATCAGTATAAAAGGATCAATCTGTGGCAAATCATGAAGCAATGCTGACCTTCTCCTGTTCCGTCTATAATCTGGAATATAGTCTTCGTTCATGTTGTGAAAACTGCGATATCTCCGACGTACTTGGTTCACTGATCCAACAACCCATTTTGGCACAGGTAACACATTTACTGAACGTTTGTGAATGGCAGGTGATTGGTGAGCACCTTGGATGTAATAGAGACCTCCTGATATGGCCGCGTCACCCCAGCCATTATGGAAACCACCAGTTGGTTCAGCAGTTGTGGTCACAGGGATGGCGGTGGTGGTGCTGCACTCTTGCTCAATTCTTCGTTGGAATTCCTCGTACTCTGCTGGATACTGAAGGTCTGGGTGGGTGAAGGCACAACAGTGGTACTGGTATGTTAAGCTTGCTCTGCGTAACTTGGACAACCTTAGAACAGGTGGGAACACCTTTAATGAAGGCACCATTTCAAGGTAAAGCTCTTCCAAGTTCCCAAGCCCATTAGTAGGTAGTTTCTTTAATCCAGTGTTGGAGAGATTCCTGAAATGAGAAATTTGGTTGCAATGGGTAAGTGTTTAACAAACTAAATTGATTTATCACTACTTCTTTAAAGCATATTTTCCCCGGGAGTACTACAAAACTGCACTACTTGTAAAGTTCAGAATGGAATTTTATAAAAGCACTAAGCAGTATTTACAAATTTGCCTGTATTGCATGCTTGATTTTCTGAGCGAATGTGGCCAAAGGTGCTACCACAAATTTAAAATGTCATTATTAAATAGTCAAAATATTAGATATGAAACAGTTCCAATGTATTTCGACCTATAACTGACATCATGTTCTAATTACCAATCAGTCACTGGAAAATAACTTTGGTAAAAAGATTTGTAAAAACATTTGACTGGTGAATTTGAAGAAATCGGTACCAGTTGTTATAATAAGGAGAACTGTGTGGAGTTTTTGCTTTGTTTTTTTTTTATTAACCTAATATATACTACAGACAGTTTTAGTATACATGGTTACAAGACAATACAAAATACATATACAAATAACAAGCAAAAAGAGTGCTAAATCTGGAAATCTTTAAAATGACCTGTCTGTACAATGGAACAATATATCTAGTGATTGTTTCCTTTTTTTTTTATGTAATTGTTTTTACTTTGGAACTTTAAATTTTCTAACCTTAAAAAATAAACCTTTGAGGAGTCAATATTGAGCAACAATATACTATTGACTGATATGATTAATTTCAGAAATCCAGGTATTTTAAGTATAATGATTCTAAAAGTTATAAACATGTGTATTATAAGTATCCAAAATACAGTTCTTTTCCTAACATAAAGGTTAATATTATATATGTAACTTACAGAAAATCAGTTTTTTCACTGGTTCCTAAGAATGCTTGGTCCTCTATTGTTGTCAAACTTGGGTTTTGGTGTAGATATCTGTAAAAAATCATAACAGAATATTCATCACAAAAACAAAATAAAAAACAAAGCTATTATTGAAGCAGATACTTCAGAAAAATAGTATTCTCTGTCTACTAGCTTAACATTATTTTAGTTTGCATAACAAATCCTTTTAACCTGCTACAAGGTCTCTTAAATTTATTCCTGAAAATCTGGTAAAACATCTGCCAAAACAAATTGCTATTCCATTGTGTAATAATAACTTTTGTGTCCTGTACCATAAAGTTATAGGAAACTTTCTTTTATTAATTTGAAAAAATAAAGCATAAATAAATGTGGTTCTGAGAAATAACACTAATTAAATTGTGAAATATCATACATCTTTCTAAACGTTGATCTGTTGAACGCTCCATTTCTGATCACTTCTATCTGATTGCCTTCAAGATGCCTACAGAAACAAAACATATAAATTAGTATACAAAGCATGATGATGTTATCACAACTTAATATATAGTGATCATACTCACGACTGGAAAAGATGGGATTTTGTTAATTTTTTCAAGAGAGTCTTTTTATGCAATGTCTCACAATTTTTTCAGAACTGTCTCCAAAGTACCATCTACAATTTCAATCAGATTTGAAGGTACTGGAATAAAGATGATATATTTTGATATATCTGACATATTTTGTTAGGTCAATTTTCTGACTATTATACATATTCTGTCTATGTTTGAGGTCAGAGGCAAGTAGGCATAGATTATAGGAAATAATATGTACACCACCTGATCTAGCATGCAACTTTTAATCTGCCTGTTTTTAAGTAATTTATGGGTGTAGTGAAAGAATTAGCAAATCTATATATCAAGTTTACATTTGCAAGAACCATAAGCATACTGTCTGAAAAAATGTACTGATTCAAATCCATGCAAACCTGCACAAAAAATTTTATAAAATGTATTTGTAAATGTGATTCTTTTAAAGAAGTTCCAGGTATGAGATCTGCTGTTATGTGAGGAGTTATGGCTTAACATTCCTAGGTATTATATATCCCAATATTTATAGCCAATGTGATCAAAGTTTTGTCCAATAAATCCCCTACTGTGTTTCTCTGACAAGGCATCTATCTTACATCAAATTCTTTAATATTTATTTGAACAGTCTTAAACACAATTTTGGAGATGATTAATGCAGATCTAAAGAATAATACAAAATAACAGAAAATGTTCTTACAGTTCACCACACTCATGTTCAAAGGGAAACGCATTGCCTTTGACCTCTTCTATTGCATTGAAACTCAGGTCTCTGAAAAAGAATGCAATATAAATACCACAAAGTTTATTAAGTAAGATCAATACAGCAAAATAAATCAACAGGATATTGTTCTTACACAGAGTGATTGTTGTGAAATGTGTTTTCAAGGTACAATATTTATTACAACTGTGGTGATATTTTAAGTTTCCTGTTAGCCCAAATAAAGCACACAGAACAAGATAATGTGCATGCCTACACCGTTGGTCCACATGCCTTTATATGTAGATAAACACCTTTGAACATGTAATAAAATACATCCTTGACATTTGCACATGCACTTGTGAAGTTTTTTATTGCTGCTCTTACTTGGCAGTATAAAGGGGAGCAAATGAGTAATCAGTCTCATTTTACCTAAATCTTCAAAATCATCAGTTACAATACATACCTCAGTGGCATGACTAAGCAATTGGGGTGATTACCCACCAAGGGTTCACAGGTGCCCTAATCACTGGGCATGGTTAACACTAGGGGTGTGTGATATTATCAGTATATGGCCATATGATAATTTGCATATTGAGTATAGCAATATGGTTTTTTTAACATTGATATTTTTCAACACTTTTATAACATGACTGAAACTGATCAGAAGTAGTTAAAATAAGGTTTCTGTTACAAATTATAACATCGAAATGGATTGCATTTTGTGAAGGCTGAAAGTGAAAGCCACCAATGTGTTTATAAAAAATCCTCAGGCTGATCTGAAGGCCTTTTAGGAAATTTTCAAGTAGGCTTGATGGACCAGGATATGATCAAAGGTCCTCCCAGGGATTTTGATTTTCTACTCAATGTTACATTAGTGCCTAAAAGCAAATAAGTGCCACAGAAAAAGAAAGAAAAGTACTGAACACTGTCAAAATAACTGTCAATAATAATATATTAATATTCTATCATTACTTCTTGTTTAAATTAATATGCATATATTATGTGATGAATCATTATGGGTTGGCCATGCTCCATGTGAAGTCTAATGCTAAGCAAGCACTTTTTATACCTTTCTGTGTATTATAGATGATTATTAAAAACTGTTATATTAAAAACTATATATTAGTGAAAATAAAGTTATTGTTTATTTAAACAAACATAATAAAATTTTAACATCAGGGAAACTGCTATGACCTTTTGGGGATGAGGCATTTAAACATATATCTTTATATAAAAAATTATGTAAGTTTTAAATGTTACATAATGTATGGAGACTAGCATGAAACTAAAATTGAAATTTCCAAAGGTGGGTGTTAAGCCAGTTATATGCTAGCTTTTATTCAGTGCTTCAACTCTGGATTTCATTTTTAAAAAAGTACACAATATTTAACCATGAATAAAAACTTAAAAAATTACATTTTAATACCAAACTGCACAACACAATTTGATTCATACAGTTATACTAGAAGCTTCCAAACATTAGCTTATTTATGAATTTTGCAGTTATGTGGCAAGTTAAAGCACTTTGAGTCCACCATATTTCATATTTCCTGTAATTTTCCAAAACAAAGGTGAGATTACAGCAAATCTTTACTAATGAAAATGCTACTGTTATTTAAGCATATCTAGTACTCTCAATATTTTTTTAAAATGAAAGTGAAAACAGCTGAAATTTACCATCTGAAAGATGATAACATGAGCAAAGCAGAATATAAAGAAGTATTAGCACCTGAAAGAAAAGTATGAAAATTGTAGTCTTTCCTTTAAAAAAGTAGAATAATAGAATAGAGGGCAGCACAGATTACTTTATCACTGACCTACTTTCAAACACTACACTGACTTGTTTCTGGATTCCATATTGTTCAGGTTAAAAGTATCAGTAACAGACAAGTGGCATGCCCAATCCAATCAGTTATGGCTGTGTCACATATTCCCCTAAAGCAGACTTCCTTGATTAAAACTTACAGTTCATCCATAGTGCTTATGGAGTGGAAATCTTCCCTGAACTCTGGAACCTCTGTAAGCCCAGTCCTTGTTATTCTCCTGAAAGAGAGTGATTTAAAGGCATTACTTTTTTTACAAGTGATAGACACATCAACATCAAAGACATTTTTCATACACTAAGTATATTCAACCGGCTTCTGTGGCTCAGGGGTAGAGCGCAGGACTCAAAGCCAGGAGATCATGGGTTGATATCTCAGCCGAAGCGGTGAAGTTTTTCACGGTCCGCACCCACCCAGGGTGAGCGCGCAGCAGGCTTAATGGGAAGGCTGTGCCCCACAGCTGTGTATCACTCACATATGAGTGCATCTTTGGGGGGTTCCTCGGTGTTATGACTCAGCAATGGGGATGATTACACACCAGGGACCCGCAGGTGTGGTAGACACCAAGCCTGGGTGACACCCGGATACAAAATTAAAAAATGTAGGAAGCGAGTGCTACCGCCCTGTCAAGTAGTCCCAAACCGAAATGAAAAGTCTGCAGATGTACATACTTAGGTTAAGAATTAGATAAGTCAGCATGAAAAAATGGAGGCGGTTACCTCCACCAAAAAAAAAATAAATAAATAAAAAAAAAAATGTACATTCAACCATCCCCACTGAACTGTTTTAGGAATATTTTTTTCTCACTCCATATAGTTTAAGGTGGAAATGCATGTTGCAAATGGAAATCTATACATAGACCTGATTCACACAAAGGAACAAAATGCTTCCACTATACTCATTAATCAATTCAAGAAATTAAATTAACTGAAAAATAAACAGTGTAAAGGTAACTCCTGTTATAAGCCATGAGTGAAAATGTAGATATCACCACTAAAACTTTTATCCTCAGTTCATATAACCCTTACTATTCAGATTAATTTTGACTTAAATGTTTACACATTTACAAATGAATTTATATTATATCTGCAATATATATATATGACTTCTTCCCTTTTATTATATAATTCAGTTGGAATATGGCTATTCTCCCATGATTTACAAATGATATACATATTTTGCCATGTTAAACTAAATACTTCCAGTCTACAGAGATTATGCCTTAAGGTAGTGTCCCAGTCGAAAAACCCCTAAATTTACAATCAATCCAAAAGCTTTTTCAGATGGATATTAAACACCATGAAGTATATATAATTTTAAACCTAGTACAGAGCTCTTTCTATTGGTATATATATTTATGAAATTCATATTCATTTTTCGATGAAATTTTAACATTTTTGAAAATTTTAAATTTTTAAATGGTACACAACTATAAGCATGCCACTTTTTGATGGCCTAATATCAAACTACATTATACTATCTCAATTTATTTCTTGGAATGAATTTTTAAATTTTGATTCAAAATATATTTTTAATTTCATTTTATATATGACATATACTCCGATATATATCGGAAAGGATCCTAAGCCAAGTTTAAAATGATATTAACTTCAAGGATCTAATACTTATTTAAATTTTAAATGACTTTTGGGCTGATTTTTTTTAATTGGATTTTGCCAGTAATGCTACCTTAAATCATCAAGTAATAATGATCATGCAAGCCTTCAGTGAACCATTTAAAGGGGACTTATCCAATATCTGAGTCTCTCAACTAAAGTTAATCCCTTGAACTTGAAAACTCACAGGCTGTTCATTTTGTATATATCCACTTGTTTACAGTATGTGGGGGCTGTCAAAATAATGAAAACACATTCAGCTAGGACATCTGGTGGCACTTAAGATAAACTGAAGTTTTTCCACTTGTCAACATTGCTTTGTTTACAAACAACTTATTTATAACTTCCGCCACAGAGGCATTATTAAAACTTTTCTTAATAGGAATTACCCTAAGCTCATTAATATATACACAAAGTAAGCCAGAAATTGTGTAAATTCTTTATAAACAGTAGGTGAATAGGTCCCAGCTTTGGCACTGAAATTAGAACAGATCAGTCATCAAAAAGAAGAGGTGTCATAATAATCTTTCTTTTCAAGAAGAAAATCCCATACTTAATATATTTATATACAAAAGTCCCTGACAGTCTGTTTTCATTCTAAGTCTTTAAAACATGAAAACATACTTGTATACCTCACTGGCTAGCTGGCACAAAGACCCCTGGATTACCCGTAATGTTGAAAATGAGGTTATGCCTATAACAGCACTGACTCTGTTCTTTCCATCTTTAAAATTTTAGAAAGATGTCAAATGAGATGAAAGATGAGGGTGTTAATAACAACACAAACTGAAACCTTACGAGAAACAAGCTTACAGAGGTGAAGGGCTTGTGCCTTGATGTAATCCTACCTAATGTAATACTATCTAATGCCATGTAATATCAATTGAGGAAAAACTTTATAAAATAAAAAAAGCTACTAACTTCAAACTATATAGGTTATGGGCGGCTCAGCTTTGCCTGAAGTCCACAATATAAGTAACTGAAAAGTTTACAGCTTATATGTTTATGAGATATATCATACACAGGGTATTATGTCCAGGGGTGTCTTATGTCGAGAGGAACAGGGTTTTACCAAAGAACCAGTCAGTTTTATATCCTATAAAGTTAAATCTTTCAGCCTTTTAAAACTAATAAAGTTTTGAACATTTATTGCATGTATTTATGACCTTGTGAAATTTGAAAAAAGCTAGTGGCCCATGGGCCATGACGCTCAGCTGAATCCAAGGAATGTTTAACAATGAGCAAAATGACAGCGAGAATGCAAAAAAATCATGAATTTTGTGAAGAATCCTAAGAAATGGATTCCAGTATGCTTTTGGACAGATGACCACTTCATTTGAAGGTCTCATAAACAGAAAAAATGTGGAAAAAATAGAAAAAATACAGGTATTGCCACCAGTTTGCAGGAACTGATGGAACACTCCATGATCAATATGCATGCAGAGAAGCATGGCAATCAATGCATTAGTTATTCATATACTGGAGCTTTTGTATCACATATTCAATTATTCGGGGGGGGGGGGCATATGAGCCAAACAACTTGGAGGATAAGGGTAACAGAGACCTAATTTCAATTTTCCATGAAGACTTCATAAACCTCCCTAGATGTTAAGTATCAAGATTCTAGGTCAAGGGGTTACGATTTGTGCCCTGTTAACATATGACAGTTTCTTTGAAGGTCTCAAAAATAAAGAAAAAATATGATGGTGCCACCACCCCTGCAGGAACTTATGGAACCCTCCATAATCAATATTCATGCAAAGAATCATAGTGATCAATGCATTAGTTATTCAGATACTGGTGCTTTTGTATTAATTTTTTAAATAATCTGAGGGGTACTTACGAGCACCATAGCTCGGATGATATGGGTAACAGAGACCTAATTTCAGGTTTCCACAGAGATTTTTCATGGACTTCCCCTGATTTCAAGTTAGAAGATTCCAGGTCAAGTGGTTACGATTTGTGCCCTGTTAACAGATTACAGTTTCTTTGAAGGTCTCAAAAATAAAGAAAAAAATTGGTAAAAGTTGGAAGAAATACAGGTGGCGCCACTGGTTTGCAGGAACTGATGGAACACCTCTGAACAATATTCATGCAAAGGATCATAGTGATCAATGTATTAGTTATTCTGATACCTGAGCTTTTGTATTAACTTTTAAATTAATCTGAGCTGTACTTACAAGCCCCATAGCTCAGAGGATATGGGTAACATAGACCTTATTTCAGGTTTCCACAGAGACTTTTCATAAATCTCCCAAGATGTCAAGTATTAAGATTCTAGGTCAAGGGGTTACAATTTGTCCCCTGTTAACAGATGACAGCTTCTTTGATGGTCTCATAAAAAGAGAACAAGGCCTACAGGCCTAATGCGAACCTGTGCATATGGATATACACCAGGTATAATGCTTCAGTGCTGAACCACTACTTTTCATATATATGAACAATGCAAGTACTAAACATTTTGAACAAGAAACAATACACAAACATCACTGCTGAAATTCTGGCATGGGTGCACACAACACAAAAATTATCGTAGGTGGCACCACCAGTCTTGTATATGACAAAGCTATTTGACATGTATAAATATGCACAATTTCAGGCTGATATATCAAATTCCTCCATAGAATTAAGCAGGCACATACACTTTGCAAAAGTCATTGTAGATGGCGACACCTGTCTTGTGAACGAGAAAGCCATTAAAGACACATAGACAGGTCAGAATATCAGGCCTTGAGTCTGATGCACCGGGCTGACCAGGCTTTGGTGAGAAAGGCTGTTGCCCCGAGTGTACTGTGACAAATTACTGGCTCAGGCTACTGCACTGAGTGAACTCTTGACCTGCACCTGGCTAGACTGAGTGAACTTTTGACCTGTACTTGGCTGCACTGAATGAACATGAGGTGATCACATGATACTCATGAGGTGATCACATGCTACCCATGAAATGATCACATGCTGCCCATAAGGTGATCACACGCCTTGTGCTTGGCTGCACTGATTGAACTCTTGGCCTAAATCTGGCTGCACTGAATGAACTCTTGATCTGTTGCCAAATCTGAAACAGTTGGCAGTTTCTCAACCTATTCAAGAAACATACACAATCTTGGCCTGTTATGTAACTCTGCTAAAATTTATCCAACATAAACCATTTGAACAAACTTGAGAAGGCTCGCCTCTGGGATCATTTCTGTAAAATATTGAACAATTTGGCTGGACTCTTTAAAAGAAGAAGAAGTTTTTATCAGCTTTTTCCCTGTAAAATCTAAGTAAATGCAGATAGCAAAAATAAGCTGAATCCATCAACATTTGATATGTGACTGATAATTGCATAAAATTTGGGGATGGTTGCTCCTGCTATTCCTGAGAAATTATGAATAATGTACAGATGATATGTAATATAATAAATCTACATTTTTTAAAAGCTTTTAAAAAACATTCTTGTCAATATTTTCCATAGATATTCTAAAATCTAAATGTCTAGAGGCATGATGTAATGGATGCTGATAAACTGGTGCTAGGCTAGATGTATCTGCTTCACACAGCTAACATATATGGTAAAATGACTCAATTCAATCTTTATAATTCAGCCAAAATTCATTTTTGGGAACCATAAAAGACAATTATTATAAGAATGATCCAGGGAATTATTCTTGCAAAATATTAAACAAACTGGCCTCAGTATCATCAGTCGAAAAACGTTTTGTAGGTTTATAACTCATATGGGAAAATACAGCAAACAAAATGGCAAAGTTCAGCTTCCCATAACTCAGCCAAAAATCATTGAACCAAAACCATTTGAACAAACTTGAATTAACAACTTCTAAGGTAATTAATGTGTGAGATTTAAGAATTTGGCCCAGTGGTTTTTGAGAAGAAGATTTTTGTAGCCACTTAGCTAACATGGGCTGTTATGGCATATGACTAAATTCAGCTTCCCATAACTCAGCCAAAAGTCACTGAACTTAGACCATTTGAACAAACTTGAATTATCAACATCTAAGGGATAATTAATGTGTGAGATTTAAGAATTTGGCCCAGTGGTTTATGAGAAGAAGATTTTTGTAGCCACTTAGCTTACATGGGCTGTTATGGCATATGACTAAATTCAGCTTCCCATAACTCAGCCAAAAGTCACTGAACTTAGACCATTTGAACAAACTTGAATTATCAACATCTAAGGATAATTAATGTGTGAGATTTAAGAATTTGGCCCAGTGGTTTTTGAGAAGAAGATTTTTGTAGCCACTTAGCTTACATGGGCTGTTATGGCATATGACTTAATTCAGCTTCCCAAAACTGAGCCAAAAGTCACTGAACTGAGACCATTGAAACAAACTTCAGAAAGCACTACCCTAGGATCATTTCTATGCGATATTAAACAATTAGGCCATTTCATTTCAGAGAAGAAGTTATTTGTAGCTGTCAGTATGATAAGGGCACTGATGACCCCCGTACAAAAGAGGCCGATGCAGGTGGCGCCACCAATACCTCAATTTCAGATATGACTCATGTGACCAACATTGGCGTAAAATTTGGTGATGATAGCTCAAGCCATTTCTGAGATTGTAATTTTAGTATGCTTTTTTGGACAGATGACTAAGTTCAACTTCCAGTAACTCGGCCAAAAATCACCGAACTTAAACCATTCGAACAAACTTGAGAGAGATTGTTCCAGGAATCATTTCTGTAAAATATTGGACAATTTGGCTGAACAGATTCGGTGAAGATTTTTTAAGCTTTTTTAGCTTTTTCCCTTTAAAATCTAAGAAAATGCAGTTAGCCAAAAAATAAGCAAAATCCGATAAAGTTTTTTAGATGACTAATTTTATGCATAAGATTTCGTGATGCTAATTCTTGCCGTTTTCAAGATAGTATGAGTTAACGTACAGACGACGGACATCGCCACACCATCCCATAAGCTCACAGGATCGCTAAAAAAATTCGTAACTAGGGACCTGTGTGTCTTGATGCTCAGCTGCATTTGTCTATAAGGATATATGTTTATGAGGTTTTCCAAAATATTGGTCCTGTGATCAGTTTGAAGCCAACCTGTCTACCCAAACTGGAGTTACCATCCATAAACTAACTTGTAAATATATGGGCCCTGTGACCTTAACCTTTGACCTTATGACCCCAAAATCAAAAGGAAACTTCCCCTATTGGCAGGTGCACCACATGTTGATAATGGAAGGATTGAGATGAAAAGTTTGACTTAAAATGCATCCACAATCTTTCTAAAGTAGTGGGTCCTGTGACATTGAC
Organism: Sipunculus nudus; assembly: GCA_026874595.1. Taxonomy (NCBI): domain Eukaryota; kingdom Metazoa; phylum Annelida; class Sipuncula; order Golfingiida; family Sipunculidae; genus Sipunculus; species Sipunculus nudus. The sequence continues at coordinate 23,429,257 of CM049308.1, read as the reverse complement.
CTTTGATCTCATGACCCCAGAATCAACAGTTCTTACTTTAGTGGTGGGCCATTTATAAGTCAAGTTTGAAATAAACCAATATTTCAAACTAAACTGGTGTTATCATCTGGAAACTAATATGTGGATTGATGGCCCCCCCATGACCTTGACACCCCAAAATCCATCAGTTATTTCAACTACTGGCAGGTGAGCAACATCTGGAAGATAGAATGTTTGGGACAGAAAGTTTGGCTAAAAATACATCAACAATCTTTTTAAAGAAGTGGGTCCTGTGACCTTAACCTTTGGCCTTATGACCCCAAAATCAAAATGGTTCTTACATTATTGGTGGGTCATATATAAGTCAAAATTGAAACCAATATGTCAATTCAAACTGGAGTTAACATCCAGAAACAAATATGTGGACAGATGGGCCCTTGTGACCATGACCTTTGACCTTGTGACCCCCAAATCAATCAGTTTCTTCCCCTATTGGCAGCTCAACTATATAAGCAAGATGGAATTAGGTTTTGGATGAAAAGTTTGGCTTAAAATGCATCCACAATCTTTCTTAATAAGTGGGTACTGTGACCTTGACCTTTGACCTCCTGACCCCAAAATTCAACAGAATCTTCCCCTATTAGCAGATTAGCAATATTGAGAAGATGGAAGGTTTGGGATGAAAAGTTTTGCTTTAATTGCATATGCATTCTTTTTAAAGAAATGAGTCCTGTGACCATTACCTTTGACCCGTTGGACCCCAAAATCCACACATTGATGGGTCATATATAAGTTAAGTTTGAAACCAATATGTCAAACTAAACTGGAGTTATCATCTGGAAACTAATTTGTGAACAGATGGCCCCTGTCACCTTGACCTTTGACCATGTAACCCCAAATTTTATTTATGCTCTAGCTCCTCTTACTGGTAAGTCAGCTAAATGTGCAAAATGGAAAGTTTGGGATGAAAAGCTTTGCTTGAAATGCAGCCGTAATCTTTTTAAAAAAGTGACTCCTGTGACCTTGACCTATGACCTCCTGACCCTAAAATCATATAGGTTCTTGCTTTAGTGGTAGGCCATATGTAAGTCAAGTTTGGAATCCATGTGTCAATACAACCTGGAGTTATCATCTGGAAACAAATTTGTGTGGATGGACGGATCGACAGACAGACAGACAAACAGACAGGGTGATAACTAAATAGCATTCACTTGTGATCAATAACCGCACCAGGTTTTGGGACACTAGATGTAATTACATCTGAGAAACTGACATGATTGTTGTCATTTTATAGTTAAAAAAATTGAAAAATATTTGTTAAAATAGAAAAAATACAGGTGGCGCCACCACTTTTCGGGAACTGACAAAACTAGTCATAGTCAATATTCAAGGCAAGATTAATGACATTCCATGCATTAGTTATCAAGATATTGGAGGTTTTGTATTATATTTTTGATTATTCTGGGGGGTACTTTCAAGCCCCATAGCTCGGAGGATATAGGTCGCAGTGACCTAATTTCAGGTTTCCAAGGAGATTTTTTTATTGACCTCCCTGGATATTCACCTAGAAGTTTCTAGGTCCAGCAGTTACGATTTGTGCCCTGCTAACGGCTGGCCGGACGGACAACAGACAAAGCACCATACCTATACCTCAGTTAACTTACAGTCTGCTGAGCTAAAAATTGAAATAAATATAGGTAGCGCCACCAGTTTGCAGGAACTGATGGAACACTCCATGCATGATCAATGTTCATGCAGAGAATCATGGGGATCAACGCAGTAGTTTTTCAGCTACTCGAGCTTTTGTATCAAGTTTTTGATGATTCATGGGGGGTACTTACGAGACCCATAGCTTTGAGGATATGGGTAACAGAAACCTTATTTCAGTTTTCAAGGAGATTTTTCATGGACCTCTCAGGATGTCAAGTTGCAAGATTCCAGGTCAAGCCGTCATGATTTGTGCCGTTTTAACAGCCGGATGATATCTTATATTTAAGTTTTACACTTGCAATTTTCAAAAATAACATCTGATTTCTATGTTTCAATTATGACCAGGTGAATTATGATGATTTACATGAGATAAAATTCATGTTTTTCAGTCAAATATATATTTTTTAATGGATATAAAATATAAGAAAAATCACTAGGACCTTTAAAATTTATTTTAAAAATATCAAGATTTCTTTGTTTTAATTAAGACCAGATTAATTTTGATAATATAGATCTATATGTGATAAAATTAATTTTTTTTCATTAAAATATTTTTTAATGGATATAAAACATTAGAATGAAGCACTGGGAACCTTTAATAAAGATCCATACATGAAACCAGGTTCAGTAATCTCTAGCTCGCAGAACAGAACAACTTACTCAACCACCAGGTCCCTTCATAAACCTGTCATTCATCATAATAATGATGTCTTCAGACACCATTTTTCTTCAGCCATAAATGTCAAAGACCTAGGATTGAGAATCTAAGATACCAGCACAACAGTATCAATTCTAACCTAACCAAATTTGTTTACACTAACATGATTTATTTTTTTGGAAAATATGGTCACTGTGACATTGTGGAGGACAAGGCAGAAAAATCAGTTTGTTGTTTTATGTTCAACACAGGACAATAACTGAGGAAGCCTGGTTATGTATTATCCAGTACCATGACTGAGACTGGCCTCTGCAGTTAATTGACTGAAAGGAATATCAACTCATGACCTTGAAAAGGTTATGTAGTGCATCATGGTAGCCTTTGTTTTGTGCACTATCAATTGTCTACCTTAAGCCACTTGTAGATGTGGATGCAGACATGCAGTGGGTGTCTGAGGTGATCTCCCACTGACATTTTACGGAAATAAATTCAATTTTATAAGAGCAAGGTGTCAGTGCCCTGTAATGACGACCCTCTTGACATGACAATTCTTAGTGGGTGCCACCTTATTGACTGGCCGAAAATTAATTTTTACCCAAATTTTGACTTTAAAATAACTCCTTGACTTATACAAAAAGTAGCCTGATACACAGACAAATATGGTACTTAGCTGTGCAGCAGAAATTCAGTAAACCTAAAATCTGACACAAAGCAACTTTGAATTCCCAAAGTTACCATGGATGAGGGAATTGGTGGTCATTTTCTCTTCAGATAGCTGTCTTGAATGAAAAATAGCTAAAGCAGCCAGCGTGGACATATCAATGAGACTTTCATTAATTCAGTATTATCAGAACAAGAAATCCCTTGACAACTGTATTCATCTTATTCATTCCAAGGACATCCTGCACCAGCTCCTAGGCATTACTGAAAATCCCAGTTATGTAGTCACCAAGATTTCATGCCAGATAAGACTTATACCTTCCTGCATGGTCCCCATCCCAAATAAAGCCTTTTCCTCTCTTTTAAAATATGTTTCTTAGGGTTTCTCTGTTCAGGCAACACTGAGAAAATTACCTGTTCTTCAAAATCCTTTTTTTGCAACATCAAATATATTTTTTTATCATGAGAATGTGCACCAAGTCCTCAGTAACACTGTTCATATTGTTCTTGCTTTGATATATCCTCAAGAAAATCATTACCTGTTTAATTACCATATCACTGCCAGGAGGGTATATATGGCTTCATTTCCATTTGTGTGTGCACATGCACATGTTTGTGTATGTGTCTGTTTGCGTGTGGTAATACACAACATAACTCATGCAATACTGAATGGAATCTCATGAAATTTTCACTGAATGTGACAAGGAAAACTCTTTGAATTTGGTGTGGATCTGACACATGATCTGGATTCAGGAACATCATCAAGGAATATTCAAAATAGTAAAGTCACTTATGCATGAATGAAACTTTGAATATGGGTGAATGTAAAAACATATGGCAGAGGCTTAATTTGCATACCTTAGAATGAAGATTTCTGGTTGTAGATGGACTGAGCTTTGTTTTTTCACATGCCCCGTTCCAACAACCGAAGCACTTATTTTTATCCTTCTTGCAACCTGGCAAGACTTATTTTCCTCAACCAGCAGCATTTCAATACAAATAAATCTGCCCTTTTTACAAAAATTAATAGTGCCCTCTGACTACATGCTTTTTGTTCCCAGAGTAACTATAGAACAGTTTTTTTTGTGACCATAGCTGTCAGTGTCTGACTTATCTTAGTCACATTTTGTCCCTGCTAAACCTAATTCACTGATCTAATGTCAGAGTTACCACATGTATAATTAGAAATGTAGTCTGAGACTACATGTGTACCTCTGCCTGGATCTTAATCAAACTCTTCTGTGTTACAGTTTACAATTTTCATAGTTCCATGATAGCTAGGTCGGCTCTGGAAAATGTCAATATATGCTACACATCATGCTTGATTAATTAATTACCATTGTGATAATGATTTTAAATACCCACACTGCCAACATATTTTTGTTCTTTTTAAGATATAATTTCTTGACAAGAAATATTTCTTCTGAAAAGAAATCATCAAGAAAATTTATCTTTCTTTTCTTTAAACAAGATATATTCTTGTCAGGAGAAATATTTTCTCGACCAGTGTAAGACAAATTTTCTTACTGACTCCCCAAGAAAATATTTTTTTGTTTAATTAAGATATTTTCTTATTTTTGTAATGAGGAAGCACATGCACTATGTGGATGCATGATATTTTTTCTTGTCATAAGATATCTTTTTTCTGATAAGAAGAAAAATGATCTAAGAAGAAAAAAATCTTGTTATAAAAAATTTCTTTTCCATATCAAGAAAACTTTTTTTGCACCACTCCCAAAAAAAATTTTGTTACCACAAAATATTTTTTTCATATAGTAAGAAATTACAGGGAGTGGGGCAAGAAAATATATCTTTTATTTTGGGCATTGCAGATTCTCCACCAAGTATCACAGTAGATCTTCCTTCCTGCTGCAGAGGTAATTAAACTAATCTATATAATATATGTATAACCCTAATACATATCTTTCTACTGCAAATGATTTTCTGCAAATATCTGATCCTGAGTTCTAGTTTGTTTGTGGTTATCAGTTTTCATATAGGAAACAAAGCTCCTGAAGAGACTTCAGCAATGATAACAGAGAACGATTAAGTGACCACATGTGCCTGTCCAGTCAGCCAATCAGCTGGGGCAAACACTTTCTCAGGGTGACCATATTTGTTTGCCTTGCCATCCATATGGAAATCCCCGAAAAGGCTCAAGCTGTTAAGGGGAGAATTGATCTCTAAGGCTTCCTGGTGACCAATGAGTGCTGTTGTAGCAGGGACCAGCCTGCAATTGATTGCACTTGCATGGATGCCTTATTTACTACTTACTAATAACTCTGTAAAGAACATTTCCACTGCCTTCATTATTCTAAATAATACCTCACATGATCGCTTTAAAAGGTGTTACTAATGCACTGTAATTATTACTGTTGTGCAGGTTACAAGAGTGATATGACTGAGAATATAATTCATTACCTGGTCCCTGTGTTACTGTTACATTTTGATAAAAGTTATATAGTACAAATCAATATTTCCATAAAGAACATTACCATTAACTTATTAAGCTCTTTATGGCCTACCAAGCTGTCACTAATTCACACTTGTTTTATATGTTTATGGGTTGCAATAAAGTTGTTGATTATGTAATTGGAGATATAAATTATAAACTGGTCCTTGTAAACTTGTAATATTGGAATATAAATACTGGACTTGTCCTTTGTGTTTAATGTGATGTTAAAACCAGACACCTATAACATTATCAGGCATGACCCTGCAAGAAATCACTTTCACACAAGAAATACAGGGATTTTTTTTTCTGGGAGCAAGTTCAGCAGAATTCAATGAGAGCATGCATGTAGGTACTATACAACTGAGTTAAGGCATAACTTGACATAAATAAAACATAACTTATCATAAAACAATATTTATTATTAGTTGGAGAGTGAGTGAATATAATATGATTTAAAAATGGTACAGGTTTAATTACATTAAGGTACAAAAATGAATAATAATAAAGATTTATATCTGTATAATCAACTTAAGAAGTCTTTAGCCTTTCAATTCTTACAATTTTTTGTACAATTAAATGAACTGATATTCTCTCCCAATTATCAAGTCTTTCTTCTTTTTACAAAGTACTTTAGTGTTTCTTTTTGGTATGCTAAATTCAATTAGGACTTTTAAGAATGTAGTTATATTTGTAACCAAAACATGTAATTTTGAGCATATTAAAAGTTGAAAATATGATATATTTTTGGCTAATAAGGGGATACTGCTATTACCAGTCCTTTGTGTGAGAGAAGGAAAGCTATAGAGTGAGAGAGAGAAAAATATTTATTTGACATAAAAGTAATGTATTCATTAAAATATATTCAACATTTCATTTTTTTTTTATTATGTCTTGAGACTGTTGTTAAGGATTGTAATCTGCTCACACAACAGCCACCTGTGACATATGGAGAAACTGTACTTAATATGGAGGTTAAGTGTTATGCATTTCATAAAAATTTGACATTATATGATGTACTTAATTGGTATGAACCTGAGAACATAATTTACTTTAGTTACAGAATAAACAGTTTTTTTATCTATGTTAAGTGGTTTTGAATTTTTTTTTGGCTTAGACTAATTTTTGTTACAGATGTAACAGTTTGTCTGAAGATATTTTTTCTTTATATGTATTTATAAAATGTTGTATAGTGAAGCAAATAGATCCTTGAAGACTATGACTGAAGTATTTTCAACAATAATTTGATCAGTCTCATTTATGATTTTGGTGTTATGTTTCTCAGACAGTTGTATGCTATCTTAGTTCTGGTATTATATGTAACAATGGTATCTTTCTGTCTTGTGTCATGTTCATGTGTCATTGTCCTCGTTTGTAGAAACTGTGATAGGGCTTCAAACAGTATTTTTAGTAACAGTTTATTATATTTAGTCTGAAAATGTCATTTGTTTTAGGATTTTTAATGATTTAAACGTGAAGTGTCATAAACTGACATTTTAAATCTTTTTAGTGTTCATAACCCAGTCACCTCTGATAAAATGCTATAATAGTTATCCAAAGTGCTGTCACATGATATCTTTTAATGGTATCCATCATGTTTGACCTTTCCTATCAAACAAGTGATCAATTGCATGGTATTTAGTTAGCTTTTTTTTTTAGTTAAGCTTGATCTTATATGATGAAAACAATGAAGAGCACTTCAAATAGTACATAATACACCTGTAGCATATCTTGTGACCTCTGACCTCTTAAATATGTGTGGATTTTGCCCCTAATTGAACTCAGGTGAGATAATATATTGGTAATGCCAAAATAAAAAAGGTATGGTTCTCAGGCACAGCCCTCATCAATTTTAATACCTCTGATCAAAAATTTTAATTTGAATGGTCATCTTAAAAGAAGATAAAATTATACAATTTTGATGTTCTTTGTTATGTAATGATTTTACCTGTTTAGCAAAAGTTTTCTGTTATCATCATGCTCTTCCCTTATCATATGACATTTTATCAAAACATACGAAAAAGGTAAAAAAAAATTGTCTGCCCGCTTTGATTTCCAAAAAAAGTACCTTAGAATCATACCTTTTTTGTGGCCTAAGTTGTTACAGTTAGTTTCCTGAAAATCCATTCCACTAAGTTATTGTGGTGACATTAAAAGTTAACAGACGGACAGATCATCAGTATACCATAATATGTCCGGTCATAGACGGCCATATAAAAAAGTGTTAAATCAATCATGACTGAGGGTACCTTGAACTTAATTTCCTTTATACAATCATACTAGGTAGGTCCTTCAAAATGTGCCACCATTACAGCGGATTTACAATTGAGTTACATATAATTTACATAAGATTTACATATGATTTACAAATTATTCACAATAATGAAAGAAAAGAATACTGATGATAACCTTAGCTTGTTTATATAAAGCAGCATGTACAGTAAAACAAGACTAAAAATATTGGGCTTTTGACACCCAGAAAAACTTTTTCTACATTCACTGAGACAATTTTGACCCTTTTTTTATACTTTTTACAGTGCTTTTTTTACCTAATTAAGAAGCAGCACTGCAAAAGAATTAAAATGGTCAAACTTTGACAGCAGAAAAAACAAGGGACCTATGGGTCATGACGCTCAGCTGTTATAAATGATAAAAAATATTATTTAGAAATGAGGCACATGCTGGTTTTGTGTGGTAATAAATATAAGCTGTATTATGAGTTGTTGTTGTTTAGCTTATGTATGATTTTGATAGTACCTTTGGAGACAGGGAAGAGGATTGATTTCATTTATTTTATCAACAAATGGAGTACTATTGTCACACAGATTTTGACTTGGCCATATAACTTATAAGCAGAACATATAATATAAGAGTTTAACTATTTATTAAAAAAAATTTCAAATATTGTCCCAAATATAATTTTTATAAAAAATAATAAGAGAATCATATGATTTTTTTAAATGAAATATAACTGATATGATTATTAAAATAATATTAAAGAATATATTCATGAATGCATTCATGAATACATTTTGAAAGTATTTGCACGAGTATTCATATACTTTCATTTTTACCTGAATTCCTATTCTTTATGCAAGAAATTTTATAATGAAGTACATAATCATATTCGTATTTAAATACAATTACAAAGTATTCGAACCATGTCTGGTATTTATTCAGTTTCACCAACCAATGATGTTGAGAATCCAGAATATACAAAATTCACACATTTAAATAATGATCATAAGTACCTGGTTTTATGGCTTTTATTTATATTAAAAAATAACTGTAAAAAATTCATTTTGGACTAATTTCACATCAATCTACACACTAAACACAGTAGGAATCTAGATTAATATTATCAACTGCATCTTTGTCTATCATTAATTACCTTCATATGATCCCTAATGATTAGTAATGAATAATATGATTTACTTCTTTATCATTAAAATTGAACTGAAAAATGCCATAGGTGACTGCATGGTGTTATTTGGAATATGTGACATTCTACCCATCGATACAAGATTCTTATATCATCAGTAACTGCAAGTTAATTTCCTGTTATTATAAACTAACAAATTCCTTTTCTATTTTTCTTTAATTTGTTATTAAAAACCAATAAAAATTTATTAATTTATTGTTTATTGTTATGTTGTTGGTTAAAACTACTAGATGAGTTGGGTTGGACACCTGGATCAACTGTGGCTGGCCATAAGCTGCCTGGATTCCTGTATGCCTGGCCTCAAGCGTGCATAATTTGATGAAAGGTCAACAAGGTCAACATACAGGTGACTCAAGAGGGGCTGGAGAGAGCCAAAGTCTGACAGGGTCTCATAAAAAACATTAATAAAAGCTACAATTTTTGGCCAATTTCTTTCAGCTTTCTAAACTAAAAAGCTGAAATCCTAATGTGTGCATGATATGAAAATTATATCAACAATGCTCACAGGACACAAACGTGCCATGGTCACAGTTGGGCAAAATTTAAGGTACTAATTTTATATTTATACTAATAACTTATAAAATTTGAAAAATTCAGAACTAATTTTGGGTATTCAATTGAATCTTGATTAAATAATGTTACATCCCTGACAAAAAAATATCTAGCTTCAGCAATGCCCTTGTTAAGGGAGTAAATATATTTCTTGATTTTTTACAAAGTGCATTATGTTTGGGCCCATAACTTAAAACAATTACGCAATACTGACATCATTCTGGCATGTGCATAGAGAATGAAAAATATGTATATTATTTATGATTTAAGTCAGATCAGTGGTTTTGATATTAGGCAGTCTTGAAGTGTAACAATGGGTTTTTAATGGAAAAATGAAGTTTTTCATTAATATCTCGAAGGTATTAAGTCCTAGTGACCAAATTCTTGGCATGGTAGGGGATTTTGGAGACATCTAACTGTATGCCGAATTTAAGGAACTAAGAGCTGAAGCTGGGGAGCTGAGCTCTTGCAAACTGCATAACACTAGCTTGATGTAAACAATATGTTACATGGTGCTTGAAAACTTATTAAAATCTACAGTTTTTGATCAACTGGTTTCAAATTTTTGGTGTTTACAGTTGAAATGCTAACAAAAACATGCTGTGAAAATTAAATCCACAGTACTTACAGGAAAAAAACGTGCCATGGTCAAAGTTGTGCAAAATTTAAGGTACCAATTTTTTATTTTTATTAATATTTTAGAAAATTTAAAAGATTTTCATCTAATTTTGGGTATAAAATTTAATTTTGATTAATTAAAGTTATATTACTGGAAAAAAGGTCCATAGCTTTAACATTTTTTGTGTTAAGTGATCAAATATCTTTCCTGATTTTTTACAAAATGCATTATGTTTGGGCCCATTACTTTTTTAAATTAAATAATACAGACATAATTTCTGGCATGTACATAGGAACTATATAGAGGAATATTTATGGTAAATATGAGGAAAAACAGATGAGTGGTTTTGATATTAGGCAGTCCTGAAGTGTGAAAATAGGTTTTTAATAAAAAATTGAGGTTTTTTCTTAATTTCTCAAAGGAACGACTTTGCAAAGACCCAGTTTTCGGCTTGGTAGGAGATCTTGGGGACATCTAACATTATGCCGAATTTTGGATTCCTAGGTCTTACGGTTTCAAAACGTGCCACATCTACGGACGGACGGATGGACGGACGGACAGACGGACGGACAGACGGACAATGGACCACGACTATAGCTCAGATGACTTATAGTCAGCTGAGCTAAAAAAACCTTCAGAAAGGCTTAATGGAACTGGCAACTGGGTCTCTCAAGCAAATAAAAATAGACAATAACAGATGACAAAAAAATTAACCTGGGCAAAAGTTTGACACATTCTTAAAACTTTTTAAATGTAATTGTTAAAATTCAAAGTGGTGACACTTCAAAAGAGCTAAAAGTCAAACCCTTTGGCATCACTATGTCATCCAAAAACAAATACTGATGATGTCATGACAGTTTTTATGATCCATATCTCAATACTAAGACAAAGATTAATCACCAGAGGGATCAGAAATAATACAGGAGTCACAAAACATGAGGCAGCATGGGAATTCGAGCAACAGAGACAATAACACTTGTGTCAAGATAGTCACCTCTGAGACTAGACTGGAGACCTGCCTCACATGCAAGACTAAAATATTGATCAATCTGTCTCAGTGAGATGAAGTGAAAATAAAATTCACCCATATTGTAACACATACTGAAAGCTGATGAGCATGACCTTTAACCCAATTACCAGTAACTTGATTTTGCTGAACTTGTAAAGTAAGACAGGTATATATGTCTCAGACTGTAGCATATATTTTTTAATTTTACTATACAACAAAAATATTTGTGTAGCATCCTTCAACACAGAAAGGAGACTTACTTTCAAGGTCCCCAAAATTGTGGTTTCATTCAATTGCTAGCACAATATAAAACGCTCTTTTTGTCTGTTAATTTGCTAGTCTCTTCATTTTACAATGTATATGCACATTCAATCTCAATAAGTTAGGGATATACTTCAGTAAACTCTGCAGACAAATTTTTCTTGGAACAAGGAAAAGTTGAGTAAAGCTAACAGGGCCAATAGAGGTCTAGTTGTGTATTCTGGCTTGGATAAAATGTAGCTGACTTTTCAGCCGTCTTTGCAGCTCAACATGACTTGGCAAAATGTTGGCTGGAAATAAAGGCTGAGAATGACTTGAAAGAACTAGAATACAGGTAGTTGACAAGCGACTACGTGTATCCGCCAAAATCAGAGTGGAATGGGTGAAGTGAGGCATGGATTGAGTGTCAAGGGGAAATAGAGTGAGGTGTGCTGCATATTAGCATGGATGTCTGCAGCCGAAATGTGAATTTAGGTTGTGCCACCTACCACAAAATCCAGAAAGCTGTCCAAGTTGTATACATATGCAAAATTTAAGGCAGGTAAGTCAAACCACTACTTGTATACGAGTGATTTTATCCCACAGCAGGCAATCAGAAGGATGCTGTGCAAAAATTCTGGCAGGTAGCGCCACCAATCTTGAGTATGATTAAGAGCTATGTGAGATCTATACACATGGAAAACTTCGGGGGGATATATGCAACCAGTCCTGAGATATAAGCCTGAATGTCTGCAGCGTTAACATAAATGTAGGTGGCACCACCTGCCATAAAAATTGAGAAAGCTATCCAAGATGTATAAACACGCAAAATTTTAGGCAGATAAATCAAACCACTACTGAGATATGAGAGATTTTTACCAACCGCAGACAAACAGTTGGATGCTGTGCAAAAATGGTTGCAGGTGGCCCCTCAAGTTTTGTGTATGATAAAGAACTTTGTGAGATCTATACACATGCAAAATTTTGACCAAATTGGTCAAACGGTTCCCGAGATATGAGCTTGGATGTCTGCATAAACTAGAATGTAGGTGGCGCCACCTGTCATAAAATCAAGAAAGAGGTCCAAGATGTATAAACCTACAAAATTTTAGGCAGATATTTCAAACCACTGCAGAGATATGAGTGATTTTATCCAACAGCAGGCAAACAGACCGCCGCAGTGCAAAAATGGTTGCAGGTGGCGCCACCAGTTTTGCGTATGATAAAGAGCTACGTGAGATCGATACACATGCAAAATTTTGGCCCAATCGGTCAAACAGTTCCCGAGATATGAGCTTGGATGGCTGCAGCGTAAACTAGAATGTAGGTGGCGCCACCTGTCATAAAATCAAGAAAGCTGTCCAGGTTGTATAAACCTGCAAAATTTTAGGCAGATATATATGTCAATCCACTGCCAAGATATGAGTGATTTTACCCCAAGGCAGACAAACAGACAGCCGCAGTGCAAAAATGGTTGCAGGTGGCGCCACCAGTTTTGCATATGATAAAGAGCTATGTGAGATCGATACACATGCACATTTTCAGGAAGATATGTCAAACCAGTCCGGAGATATAAGCATGGATGTCTGCAGTGTAGGTGGCGCCACCTATCATAAAATCAAGAAAGCTATCCAGGATGAATATGCATGCCGAATTTCAGGTGAATTAGTCAAACCACTGCACAGAAACGAGTGATTTTAACCCAAGGCAGACGAACAGATGGACACTGTGCAAATATGGTTGCAGGTTGCACCACCATTTTTTGTGTATGTTATAAAGCTATCCACGGGCTACATTTGTACAAAAAATTTTTCCTGATTGGTCAAACGGTTCCCGAGATATGTGGGTTTATGTGTGGAAACAGACGCGCAAATGGACGCTGGGCAAGGAAGGATAGGTCAGAGGTCAACGCCATTTGGTTAGGCACCAGTTCACATGTGACCCGAAAATTGGTGTAAGTTTCGGAAAAATCATTCCAGTAGTCTCAGAGGAGTTTTCCAGAAATGAACGCGGCGAAGGAACCCGGTCAAAAACATAGTATCCGCTAAAACGAAGTTTTGCCAGATACAATTAATGTCAGTTTAATGGGTTACAAAGCAAGTTGGGTAATTGTAACACATGTTGAGGTGTATATCTTCTATGGGTAAGTTTTGTCAACCAATTTGTTTATCTTGATTATGTTTGTCAGTCAACTAACATTATATTGCCCATATATGGGCCTATATTGTCTAAAGTTTAGGTGCCTAAATGAAGCCAATAAATAGCTCAATTCAATGTTTTGGCAGTATTCAATTTTTTAATCTTAGCAACAAAGTTTTGAGTTAAATTTGATCAAGAATTATTTAACCCTTTTCTGTTTACATCCCATTTATTTTAAAGAATAGAGAAATTCTGACACTTCTTACATTAAGATTACAAAATAGGAGGATACAGGATGTAAGGGTACAGGAGCCCTGCTTTTGATTAATTATGTATACTTCTGAAATTGAAATCCATGGGTTGTGAGTTCTGGGTGCGGTTCTTGATACTGACTGTCTAGTGCCATTTCATATGGGATTTTAAATAGATGTGCAGTTTAATATAAAAGAAATTTGGTACAGGCAATATCTTGCTCAGCCTTTCTTGTATCTGTACCAAATTTTCAACACTTGCATGCTTTAGGTTATATGGAATCTTAAGAACCAAAAAACAAACATAGAATATTTTTGACCATATATACCATATATACATGAGGAGGGTTCTAGGTACCACTTCAAAGTGCGCAGTAAGGGTTAAAACCTATTCAGTCTGAAGTATCTGTAAAAGAATTTTGCATTTTTTTTTAATTTTGATTTTTGTCAGAGCCATTTGTAATTGTTAAGTCTCATCAGAGCCATTAATATTTAGGGCTAGGTATTGCTGACAATTTTCAGATTGCAATATATATCAATATGGGTTAATTAGCGATATGTATTGCAATCTATATTTTCTTAATACATGTATCAATTTACAGGAAACAGATGTACCATTTTGGTATATTTTACAAATAACATATGTTATTAATTCTGTATCATGAAAAATATAATGACAAAAAAGTATATGCAGATCAGCTTCTTGACCACAGATAATATGACAAAATTACTCATCTTAGACCTTACGTTTTATTGACGAAACTTTATGAAACATCTAAGATCAAAGTTTTTTTTAGGCCTAACAAAATTTTATGTTATCATGTATGACTATATGCACAAGTAACTTTACAATAAGGAATGAATGGTGGGCACAATCAAAGCTGTAAACAAAATAACAAGGCTGCCATTCTTATTCAGTAATACTGTTCAATTGACACTTGATCAACATTTGGTTATCAGAATATGTACAGAGATAATAATTATAATCAAATTTATGATATAATACAATTTAAATAATTATACATATATAATAATTATTTTTTTCTTTTCTTGTACAAATAAGTCATAGAGCAGAAATGAAAATTTCTTGAGATGAACCTTAAGTTTGATCGTGCATATGGTCTATCTATTGAACATTTCCTGATCATTGACTTGTGGCATGTCTATACAAAGAGTACAGGCATTCACTTTCAGCCTTTGCCAAACAGAAACCTTATTTTTACTGTAACAAATCAGTTCCTGTCATGTTTGACAAAAAAAGAAAGATAAAAAATATTGATATTTAAAACCGTTATCATGATATGCAATACACAAATCCCTGTATTGCAATATACCAATATATCGATAAATCCCATTGTATAATTTCTCCTAAATCATATTGATAGTCATACCTAGAAAATATGCTGTATAATTCAGGGAATCTTCATTTGCACACTATCTTGACAGTTTCTTTATATAGTTCTATAAAACTATGTGAAGTAGCCACTCAGCTGGATACGATGCCTTCAGTGCAGAGGGTTCTCAGGTGCAACCGTTCCTACTAATTAATTTTAAACTTATTTGGCTCCATAAAATTACAATTTGAAATTCAATCGCCAGTGCCTGCTTCATTACTTTTTTTAGGTGAATATAATTTAATTCACTTTATCTCTTTTTCAAGCAACTACCCAAAATGGCATGGCAAAATATCAGTAAACAAAACACATGGCGATTTAATTTCAGGTTTTAAATGTATACTTTTACAGGAATTGTCTGGAGGTCAAGTAAGATCTAAAAATTCTAGGTGTAACTGTCAGGATTTGTGGGTGATGATTTGTGTCAGACTAAAATGCAAATGACCACTGGATAGAGGGATAATGAACAAAGAACAATCAATATAGCTCAACAGGAATGAAAGTCAGCTAAGTTATCCATTATGATAAAATGTTTACACTTGAAAATTATTATAAAAATATAACTTGTATTTTTGCCAAATTTTACATTTCAGCATGAATCTAATAGTAGTTACCTTCTAATCCAGGCATTTTCTTAGTAATTTCCAATAAAAAACATTAAAGGGACCTATTCACATGCCTTGTGGAATCTTAAATATACATTAATACAGCATTTTTCCCTTAAAATATTATGGTGTCTAAAAATATTTCATTCTTAAACTGTTTGCTTACTCCTGAACACAGGTTTTAATAACCTCCCAAATGGTGTGATAATTGATGCAAAAATATAAAATAGCATGAATGCCACCTGGTGGTCACGCATTTCTCGTTATTGTAAACACTCAAGTGCACTGTGCTTACTCAAAAACAGGGCTATAACAAAGTATAAAACAGGTGAATCAGAATTATTAAGTCATATGCCAGGATTTTTTGCTTTAGTATTTAGCCAGAATGAATTAATAGCATAATATATTGCACATATTATTGATAATGTTTATGTTCTATGTACAATTGCAATGTAGATTATCCTACTGAATACCTAACATGATGTACACATGAACATTTTTTTCTATTATCAGGTTTTTTAATACACTATCAAAATTCAAATGATGCCTTATGTAAAATTAATAAACTCCTGATAATTACTGGTAAAAGGACAATACATGAAAGAAAATATTTTAAAAGCATGCCCTCTTTGACATATTAGAAACAAGACTTTTGGTGGGACCTCCGTTTCCAAAGATTTTCAAGGCTTATTACTTCCTAACACTGGATCTTCCTTAAATTTTGCCCATTAAAATCAAGGTGATCTGCCTTTTACTCAGAAAGAAATGTGTCACTTATCAATAAACAAACAGAGCGGCTAAATTACAATCAATTATACATTCTCAGCAGAAAGAACACCTTTCTGTAAAGTAACAGCATTCAGTGAATTATCAGAAAATAAACTCTAAAAGACAGCACTTTTCCATGTTTAGTTTACAAAACAGACCAAAAAAAAAAAACTAACTGTGGTTGCAGGCTTTACATTGGTGGGATTAAAATTTCACAATTTCCACTTTTTACTGTTTCGTCAAGGTTGCACACAAAGTTATCAATTATTATATGAATTAATTATATTGAGGAACAAAATTCTTAATAATTGGAGGGAGCCCAAGGTAACATTAAATGATACTGTTCATTAATGGTATATCATTTGAAAGATCTGATATCATTTAAATGGCAATCTTTGAACTTACAAGATTTATTATCATTTATATAATATATCAATGTTCTTCTTTCGACTTGCCTTCGGAGTCCATGATGAGGCCTCTTATTCATGAAGAATTTAATTTTGCCATTATTCACATTTTGCGAATATCGCAAATTTGAAACCCTTGTGAACAAAAAGGTAACCACAGGATAGGGATGATCAAAAGCTGTATTCTGTATAAGTTTTTATCCACTGTCTTTTTATGCTTATTCATGGTACATGGAGGTTTGGCAAGATTCAGTGTTTTTTCTCAATTTCTGAACCAAACAGCACACACTTGCTTATTCTTAAACACCATCATACTTGTAAAATATGCATACTTCTGCAGGAAATGTTTTTGTGGACCAAATTGAGTTTGTATTTTTTTATTTTTTTTGGTCAAAATATATATTCCAAAAACATACCTATTCCATCTAACTTTATCAAATTTCACATTTCTTCAAATTATCAGTAGCTACAGTTTGCTAACACTGGCTATAAATGCTTTCACTGGGGGGGGGGGGGGGGGGGGGGGAGATTGCATGCAGAAATCTGTCTAAAATAGATTAAGTAATAAGCAATGAACTGGCATTTATTTGTTTGACTTAAGTGCAGCATGAATTCTTAGTTTTCCTGTCTGTACTATGTCTTTTATTTCAATTTTCTCTGCTAGCCACTAAGGAGAAATTATGTAAATATTAGCTTTAGCCTAGGAACTTTCAGTTATTCTGCTGATGGGGACCACAAAATTCAAAACCCACAGTACTGGTCATAAACATTTTTATAAGGCAGTCCCTTATCGAAACAATCAGCGACAAAGTACCTAAAATACCTACAGACCATATAAACCCTTACAAAACATACACTTTGCTTAATGAGCTTCTGATTCTTATCCCCTGTGCACTTATTTTCAGTGTTATGCATGAAAGTCACGCACTGCTTTTACATCTCCAACCCTGCCCAGATGGCAAACTCAAGCTGGGCAGTGAATAATTGAATAATAGTTGATTGGTCACATTGAAAACCCCTGAAGGCTTCAGAAAAAAGTTCCTCAGTTTTGCCAGTGAGATTTAATTAAGCACGTACTACATGTATCCTATTAATATGTAATAAGTATTAGCTTGTTAACTGTGGTTTTTATTAATCCCATTAAAAGAAAGATAGGTAATTGCTACTTAGGATTAAAGTAGAAATGACAGATAACAGAGCCATAAAATAAGACAAGAAATTAAACTGATGAAAACCTGTCTTGGAAGACATAATCCTATAGCTTTATTTGTTAGAAGATTTGCATTTAGAAATATATTGTTCATAATTTTTAACTATAAAATTTACAGTTTTAATGCTTAAAAGTGACTGATAAACTTTTTATATACATTTTAAGCTTAAACAAGAAGTAATTCTATGAAATTATATACATATATAATACCCTAGCTTTCAAGCAAAAAAATTATACCATTATTTGTGCATTTGTCCTTTTCGCAAAGTCCTAGCCTCAGATTGTGCTTCAATCTTTATCCATTAAATGATTTCTCCATACCACAATAATATATAGGAATACTGAGACCCTATTGGGAATATCTAAAGATCAAGGATTCTTTTCCAGGAACGAATTATGGTTTTCCATGATCAGATTTCCTGTGAAGCCACTCGTAGTAGTCTTAAATCATCAGTGCAAATGAAGCTCAGGTGTAGAATACAAGAAGCAAAAATCATTAATACTTATCTCATGGCTTGGTAAAATACCACAGAGCACAGATGACAAAACTAGATTAATTGGGGGGATATAACACTGACACTCAGAGGAAATCCTGAATAAAATGATTCTCCTCCCCCTCCCACTTTAAATGTGCCTATATGTACCTATTCAGTGCTTATATAGGGCTTAGATGGCATGTATCCCATGGCTGTTTAATTTTCTATTTTTCTAATCGCTGATTGGTCTAGATCAGGATCTGGGCCTTGACATATATATTAAAAGCTGTTCTTTGAGTGAGAGCTTCAACACTTGTGAAAATGACCATTTTTGAGGTAAGATAATGAAAACAAGCAGAATATTTCAATGAAATTGTTTTTATATACATTCTAAAATAA
Organism: Sipunculus nudus; assembly: GCA_026874595.1. Taxonomy (NCBI): domain Eukaryota; kingdom Metazoa; phylum Annelida; class Sipuncula; order Golfingiida; family Sipunculidae; genus Sipunculus; species Sipunculus nudus. Next base: position 23,410,287 of record CM049308.1, on the reverse strand, counting down.
AACTTGTGCACAAAATAAATAGTTTTTACTGAATGAAAGACCTTCACTCTATAAAACATGTAAAATTCACTCTTTTCATAGCATAACCCTATCTACATCATTGACAACCTTGCATGTCGTATTACTTCCAGAGGAGAATCGCTACAGTGACATGATTTATGGGATAAAATGATGAAATGTGAAGCTTTATTCAAGCAGAAGAAGCTTTACAAGGACCTGACGACACCCATCAGAAGACCAGTATGTCACTTAACTGGATCACGATCCAGCAAAAAGTTCGCCTTTAGAGTTATGGCTGGCCTGAGTAGAGCCTTCTAATTTCATTAAATTTTGAATGTATCAGGGATGGCCAAACTGAGAACAGCTGTCCAATTTTATATATATCAAAGTGACTGATAATCTGTTTATCACTAATGTGTTATTTTAAACAGCCACATAGATAGAGATGTCTGAAGTATAAACCTTGACCGATCTTCATACTCTGAAAGTTAATATAGTTATTGGTGTTTACTGTCTTTGGCTGAAAACTGCAGTTCCATTAAAACAACCCCCCTAAGAACACACTAAACTCTCTACAAATACTGAAAATTTATTTAAACTCTGCCAAAGAATTCCATACCAATTCTACAGATTTCATAGGAGATTGCAAATGGTTGCTGTAGATATTTCTTCATGCTTTTGAAGCATTAACACATTTGAAAAAATTCAGAGAACTACAGCAATTCTGAACCACAGATTTCAACAAATTTTCAGCACATGTAATTTTCGCATTTTGGGTGTGAACAGTCCATCTGGAATTTTACTGGGACTGAAATTTGATGGATTGAAAAACTGTGCCAGTCCAAACACAATTTTGGATTCCATGCAGACAGATTCCATGAAAATCTGTATCAGGAAGGTGAGCAACAGCTATATGTCACCAGGATTATTGCCAACCTGCATGAGGATGAGACTGAAATCCAGATGGCTTCAGACTGACTCTTCATTGTATATTATTTACTGTCATCTATAACAGATATAAATAAATGCTTGATTGTTAGAATGAATATCTGCATACCTTTGAACTATAGTGGCCCATGGGCCATGACGCTCAGCTGAACTCAAGGAATGTTGAGCAATAAGCAAAATGACTGTAAGAGTGCCAAAAAAAAAAAACATGAATTTTGTGAAGAGTCCTTAGAAATGTCTGGTTCATGAGAAAACTCTCCAAAACCAATTGACATGCCAAATTTCAGACCAATACCTTGAACCATTTTGTATCAAATTTCATGTTTCCACAGAGACTTTTTATTGACTTCCCTTGATTTCAAGTTAGAGGATCCCAGATCCAGCGGTTAAGATCTGTGCCATGTTAACAGATGACAGCTTCTTTGAAGGTATCAAAAATAGAGAAAAAAATTGTAAAATTAGAAAAAAAACAGGTGGCGCCACCAGTTTGCAGGAACTGATGGAACACTCCATGATCAATATTCATGCAAAGAACAATGGTGATCAAAGCAGTAGTTATTCAGGTCCTGAAGCTTTTGTATGAATGTTTTATTATTCTGGGGGGTACTTACGAGACCCATAGCTCAGAAAATATGGATAACAGAGACCTAATTTAATTTTCATTTTTTATGGACCTCCCTGGATGTCAAGTTAGAAGATTCCAGGTCCAGCAGTTACGATCTGTGCCCTGATAACGGACAGCCTGATGGCCAGAGGGCCAGACTGACGGCCGGATGGACGACAGACAAAGAGTGATTGCTGTAGCTCAGATGACTTTCAGATAGCTGAGCTTAAAACTATTGACATCCAGTTGACCTGTTTTCTTTTTTTTTCAAATCTATACTTTCATTGATGAAGGAAAACAGAAATACCTATACTCAATGATTCTGATGATTTCATAAAACTTAATTACTGGACTGTTCTTTATCCGATTAATGGATAAATTCTTGAGTCACAGTGGTTATTCACACATTAAAGCAAGTCTCCATGGTCAGATTGAATATCCCAAAACTCTGTCCACATACCCTAGGTTGCTACATGAACTACAGGCTGTAACAAACAGATGAGTCAAGAAGATATCATAAGTTTATGACGCAATACCTCATTCATGTAGGAATTAACATTTGGCTACATCTTTGGAAGTAGGAAAATGTTGAGAAAAGTAGGAAAATAAATGCCACTAACAACAACATAATTCATGTTCATTCTTTTATAAACAAGTTCCTGCCAAAAAAAATGCCTGAATGTAATATTCATGTACATGGCCCTGACAAAGTACTTTTTTTGCTCTCTTTTATGTTGTTTAAAAAATTGCTCATTTTATATTAATATTATTTTTAATAATAATACAGAGACACTTTCCCACTGCATAGAAGAAGATAGATCTATATCATAACAGATTTATGTTACCGGTAATTCAAAGTTAATTACATTATAATATATTTTATGCTCTGTCACACCAACTTGCACACACCCGAACCTGCTCACAGTTATCCCATAATTAATCAAAACTTGATAATATCATTCATACCCATCCAGTCACTTGCTCTGTTCTAGGAAGTACTGAAAGAAGCGCACAAGGCATGGAATTGTGGGAAAAACTGGCCGAGGTTTATAAAAATAACATTAAAATTTCCATATTCAACATATTCAGCAATTATCCCTTCTTTCCCACTGACGGGAAGGTGGGGTACAACACGCCATATATATCGTATAGGTCATATTAAAAGTAAAAGTAGTAGTAGTAAAAGTAAACAGTTTACACCTCGACAAATATACTGTTTAGAAACAATAAACTTAAAAATTTTAATATTAACAAGTAGAACACAGAGTGCTTGAGTCGGTGGGGAAGGGGGTGGTGGTGGGTTTTTCTTCCAGATAGTACTTTGCTGGCTGTTGTTTTTCCTGACAGATGAATTCACTGGTCGTCGTTTTGTCGATCTCCTGGTACTAGTGGTAGATGTTGCTGAGTCCTGGTTGACGAGTGATCTTGTCCCAGCGCGGGCATGTCTTCTCAAACAATGACCTGGACTGCTATGTGCCGGTACTTACTTCCGGTTTGCAGTGCATTATGGTCGCCCCAAATCTTTCTTAATATAATATTTAATTGGGAGTTTTTAGTCCAGTTAGAATACGGATGGGGATGTATGTAACATATATTACTAATCGTGACCCTTCTTGTCAAAGTGAGGTCCTCTGTAATCATTATTCAAGATCTAGCGACCTTGAACTTCCGCCCTCTTGTAAGCAGTGCCGCATTTTGGACATTCGCCCTCTCCTAGTTAATTCCGCGTCTTCATGAACTGGTTATACTGCAGATAAAATTAAACTACTTGTTTCAAATGAATCTGCTTATTTAGCAAGGTCCTTGCACTGTCGGCTATGGGTTTCCATACGTTAAGAGTACCAGATTTCCCAGAACACAGTGTTACCTTAATTATCACCCAGCACCGCCGTACTAATAACGATGTCCGCCCTCCAAGTATTCTCACTATTTGTCGGGACAGTTTTTAACTCTGATTTTGGTTATTATTACCTTCTTACCAGGCAGGTCTTGGGCTTTAAATATCTGTGTAAATACTAGTACTGTCCCCCCCCCCCCACCCCCTTTTCCTTTTATTGGCGCCCAACACACAAAACACTGGTGTGGCGAGCATAAAATTATTATCTGCTTGGGGCAGAGTAATTGTATTAAATTTTTACAAAGTTTAGTTGTGCCACAAAAGTCAGTCCTATTCCTTTATTCCATTTTAGTTATCAGTCTTTTAGGTATCAGTCTTAGTAATATTCATTTGTTCAACTATTTTGTCATGACAAAATTAGATTTATGTTTATGAGTGGGCTGAACTAAGGTTAATTTTCCTGAATTTAATCAGAAGTATGTGCTGTAGGAGTTATTTAGCAGTATGTCAATTCATAGTCTGAATCAGGATTTTGGGTGGACCAGATCCTGATCAGGGTTTAGACTGGTCAGGAGCTAGATCAAGATTTGGTCTGGTCCAGCCCAAATCCAGACTGGAGTTTAGGCTGAACTGAATCCTGATTGTAATTTGGTCTTGACCAATCACTGATAAGAATCTGGGCCTTGACATATATATATATATATATGAATATAAATCCAATGACCGTATCCCACCACCTATTGGTAACTATGATACTTACAGTGTCCTGAGCTTTGGGAAGTTATGGAACACTTTGTTCTTCACCTTCTTCAGAGACGGTGACCCAAGAATTGACCTGCCATTAAAGAACATATTGTCACATGGTGAATTAGGAATAATTATAACTTTACATGTGAGCAAAATTATAAAAACAATGTACTGAGGTAACACTATATTTTTCTTTATTTTCAATTTAACCTAATCATAACAATGAAGACCCTAAATATGGAATTGCTATTCATCTTAAAGGTATAGTGACTCCTGCTTGATCAACATGTACTCTAGCTCTTATAATTACTCATCATATTATGACATTTTCTGTCAATATCATATACTTAAAATGACCATTTTTTATAGCTGAAATGAGGTTACTGTACTTTTACTCCCACAATATTTTCAACTACTACAACAGCAGCGTCAACACATTCCACAGATCAAGATTTCAATACTTTTTATTGGCAGTGTAATGAAAAAAATTAAATTCTTCAATGTATAACTTTTGAAGATGTCCTTCTTCAATGCATTACTTAATTTTGATGATGTGCATGTATGCAACGTCAACATAAATGATGTCTGGTCCTTGATTGGTCATGTACTTGGAGGTCAGGACTGTAGTTAATCACCAATTAACACATTATTTATACTGATATGTAAAAAATATTGACAGAATATTTTTTAAAAGTTGGAATTAGGCCTGGCTGTACATCAAGATCTGCATTGAGAGCTAATTACAGTAAACCAAAAAATTAAAGCATATGTACCTATTTTAACACAAACACGCACATGATAATCTCTGTCCTTAATTTCAAAGTGCATTTAAAAGAGATTGGTATCCAAAGGACTCTGCAGACCCAAAAAAGGCAGACCTTTACTCAAATCTCAAAAGACCAGGCCTGGACATGACTCAGACTTAAATGGTATATGGCTTCAAATACAACAATGGTTCAAGGCAACCAAAGCAGCCATTGCAGGAGCTAGAAGGTTAAGGTTAGTACCTATGCCAGAGGTTTCAGCAAGGAGAACACAAAACTACTAGTCCATACATCCTCTATCATGACATGTCAAGGTCTTTTTTTTCAGATTTAAATACTTAAACTATATTACAATTAATACTATCTTTGTAACTTGAAAATTTTGTTATGTTATTTGCCGTATATATTTGACAATAATCTATCTTTGGTTAAATGTATATTTAACAAGGTATAATCTGTTAATAAAAAATAATTAAGGCTTCAGGCTGTTTTTCCATGAACATGTAAACCGGAGCTGGCCTGTAATGACAGGGATCCTTTTGTCACAAATATTCCAGGAAATCATCATTATAAATAGATTAATGCAGTACCACAACCCATTATTCTCTATGAGTCAAAGGTACCTAGAAAACCTTGACACTAGTTTGCAAGGTCCTTCACAAGTAAGTTACTTGTGCAAGGTACTTGTGTCCACAAGTTACTTGGAAATAAATAATTTATTTTTCAAGCATCAATTTTTACTTGGCTTAATCAGAGTCAATCAATCAGTTTTACCATATTTAGAAAAGTCATATTTGCCATATATTCAATTTAGATAGCTAAATAAGCTAGTATTTTTTCATTTTCCCATTTTATACCAGTGACAAATTATGATAAAACATGCCTTGGAGAACCATTTCAAGCAAGTCACAAGAAAAAGTCACTTTGTAATTTAAAGCATATAATTAGCCAAATTATCATCCATCAGCTAAAGAGCAGTGGTAAGAGGAAATGGATGAAAACTTGAAGAAAGCAATGAAGAAAGGAGCAAATCATGAAGTATTAATGCAAGCACAAGCATTACTTCAAAATCCAGAAACTTCTTTACAAAAACACCAAAGGGTATGATGCTTTTTTCTACCAGACCTGTGACAAATTCTAACCTGCATCAAATTAGATCACTCCGCTCCTCAAGTAATTGGCTAATTAATCTCGATTTATATTTTATCAAAAATACAGCTATTATACTACATACTCTAAAAGCTTGACTAATCAGCAGAAATGAGGACAATGAACAACTTTCTAACAAGGTTCTTGCAACCTTCTTGCAAGAAGAAATTTTATGGTTTCCATCATTCTAAAGGATTCCATTTTCACACACCATGTTTCAACGGAGACAATGCCATGTGTTACCTTATCCAATTAGATTTTTTAGGATCTCAATTACTGATGGGACTGTGGTTACACCATTGACCAGAGAAGCAGTTTGTTAACCTGATATAAATTTTTTTAAGCTTCTTACAAAGTCTGTTTATTGATTTATATAAACACACTTTTCATTAACAACTTCATTAAGACTCCCTGCTGTTGTTCCTGTGTCACAAACTTCTATTCCCAAGATGTCTTTGAAACTGACTCTGTCGACCATACTACATTCATCTTCTCTAAGCCCATATTTTGCAATGGGTATACAGTAAAGTTCTCAATAGATATACGCATATTATACTAGGATAATGTCATTAACAAATTGAGGAAGTTTGTATGGATTCCACATGTGTATAATATTTGGGACATCAAAGTGATTCCAAACCAGAGCAGCTAGACTCAATATCCATCTCTATACAGGAACAGAGAGCACTGCATGCATTCTAATAGTGCCCTGTCTGATATTACTTAATGTCCCTCCTTTGGCCGCATGACCAAACATAATCTACTAACAAACCCTTAACTATTACATCTTACTTGCTTTCATGCTAATATAAGAAAATGAAACATTTTATTCAGGTGTAAAGTAAGGAAGCGGTGCTGGCAAGTTTCCAACCATGCAGACATGACATGTTGCGTAGGGTCAAGGTCACAGGGAGCAGCCAGTTTTCAAAGTCCTTCTTCTGTTTGGTGTTAGGTTTCAGACACATTCATCATGGAAATCCAAGTATAAGATTTACTGCCCGTCTCCAAATACTGCCATTTAGTGACTACAAGTGACTCATGGGTTATGATACTCAGTTGATTGATGGTGTTGGCTATAGTGTGATACTAAATGCATTTATGTGTTTAGTACTGGTTGTCCTAAGGGCACTGCAAGGAAGCCTGTGTTTTATCAAAATAAGGTCATAGTGACCTAATTACCCATGTAGAGGTATAGCTGATGGGTAGGGGTCACTAGATACAAAACTTTCAAGATTCAGCACCCATGACTGAACATTTGCTACTGGTTTTAATAGTAAAATCATGATCAATACAGATGCAAAGTTTCAGAACACTAGATGAAACCACAGCTAAGTAACCGACATGATTGCCATCATTTGTTGATTTCAAATACTGAGAAAAAACTGCTTAAAAATACTAAAAATACAGGTTGTGCCACCAGGCTCCAGGAACTGATAAAACTAGTGATGATCAATAAGCATACAAGGCTGAAAAACACAGGTTTTGAAGAAGAAGTATTTTGTAAAAAATAACTTACAGTACTTCTAGATCAGTCTGTAAAAATTCATTGAAGTTGAAGGCACCAGCTTCCATATCCTCAAGGTGTCTGTTGTCACGGAAATACCTGAAAATTTAATTTCATAATGAGGACCTAAATTATAAAAATTTTAAATGCATAGTTGATATATTATTATCATGATTAATATATATATTATACATCAAAGGTAAAACTGTTCCTTGTCATCAAACTAATTATATGTGTAGTTCATACATTTCATATATATGGATACATTTCAGGTGAAAAGATTATCAGATGAAATATTATGTTTGCATGTAGCTTGATTATGACATTTCAAATTCTTTAAAACTATACTGCATACATGCATCTGTATTAGAGTGGGTTAATTGCTCTGACATTAAATATTCAAATATTCACAAATATGACAATTATGACATCATATACAACATCTCTGGAAGACAAATGTGTTTTGATGTAGTGTAATTAATTGTCTTGTTAATAAATGCTAATTATAGGTGAAGCGAGAGATTTCTAAGTTATATGTAGGTATAATACTATATTGTTACTGACAGAACTAATTATTAACTTACAGCTCTTTGAGATGAGTGTAGCTGACGAATGCTCCATATTTGTATTTGGTCTTGTTTACTCCAATGGTGATCATCTTTGTGAAGCTTATCAACTTCTTAATTCCAGTCTCAATGAAAGTTCTGAAACAACAATAACAGCATCTTCTGACTTCTGTAGAATACCTTGCATAATGCAAAAACAACAAACCTGCTTCACATGTCCATCACTTGAACCCAAAAGAGTGCATGGGCATATCAAAGGGGTGGTGGTGCTGCATATGTTTACAAAATTTGTAAATTAAGTGCGCATTCAAGACCATGATTAGTAGCCAAATCAGCAAGGTGATCATATTAGCTGTGCTTATGTGGCAGGGTTCCACTGTTTCAAATGTTTTATCTACAACTAGTATATATCCCTCATGGGTGTGACAGAAAACTGAGCTTTATTCAGGAAATAGTTTTAAAACTGCACTGGTGTCTCACTATATTTAACATTGTCATTAAATATAATCACTGTTTCTTAATGAAGCCACAATATTTTTATCACAAGGAAGAACAACCTTTTCAGCAAACTATTACCCAAACAAGCCTAACACGCCAGGATTTCATGTTTCAAAGTAGAGCCTAGAGCCGAGTCAGCCACACAAATGCGACTGACTTGGACAAAATGACGGCTGACATAAGTAGTAAGTAGAGTTTTGTGGCTCAACTCGGCTTGAAAAATGTTGGCAGGCTTAAACTGACCTGAAAGGCTATTCATTTCTCTAGCCAAACTGATGTGCACAAAATCAGCTCACTCTGTCGGCTCACTTTGTTATAATGAAATATTGGCGGCGCCTCCTGATAAAATTAGCTAGCTCAGCTTACTATCCTAAATCAGGCTTGGCTCTATTTCGAAAGGAACTTCAGTTAACAAGGAGGAGGGGGATTAGGCCACCTGGGAACCATAACAGGAACTACTGCTAATCATTCTGAATGTCTCCAGATTTTCTACAACAATTCTTTATGGAAGGAAATCCTTGTTTTGATGATGATACATAGAGCCATCAACAGAAAAAACATCGAGACTTCAATGCCATTTGAGATGGTGTCCAAATACACTAAAACCACTAGGTGACTGATGACTGCTTAACAAATCTACCCATGCTGATCAAAACTACTAGATTAAATATAAAACCAGAAAAAAAGGAATACTGATATGAGATTATTGTTAATTATAAAATATTGATATTTTTTCCATGATAGTCTGTATAATATATAGTGTAAACAACTGGCTGGTATCAACTTGGCCCCTGACCAATTATAGAAGTAAAACAAATTTGTCTTTCACTATTTCTAGAAGAATTACTCCCTTGGTCTAATCAAGCAAACCTAAACACTACACAGTTTTAGAGATACTGCACTTGTTTTGCTTTCAAATATCTTGACAGACTTTAGCAATCTTTGTTCAAATGTGTTCACTGTGATAGAAATTAATTATAAATATTATAATATTGTGTTTGATTTGCTGTTTGTATCAGTTTTAAAAAAATTATTTATCTTTTATAGATCAATTCTTATCAGAGCCATCAATAATCATACCAGTTCTTGTCAAAGCCATCAATTACGGTGATAATTCAAGTCAAATCCATAACTAGAATATCAGCAGAAGCTGACAAAAGCCCTCAGCCAAAAGAACAGTGTTTAGGGGTGGTAACAGTAACAAGTACTAAATATCTGTTCTCCCATGGATGTATATCTGTACATGTCTCAGTTATGAATTTAAAATGGAGAGGTATGTACCATGATTCATAACAATCCACCAAATGCTTCCTGAAATATAAGCTTCTAAGTTTTATTCTATTATAAGCTCTGTGACCTTGAAAAGTAGGTCAAGGTCACCCATCTTCGAACTTGACCGAGATTTTGTCCATATACATCTTCACCAAAGAAATAAAATTCCTATTGTGAATCATTTAAGAGATATCCCGCTCACAAGGACAAAGTTGAAAAATCCAAGAAAAATTCATTAAAAATCAGAAATTGTAGGTGGCGACCCCAAACTCGTGCAGCAGTTACAGACCATCAGTCCCTATGATCATAGTAAGTATTGTGAAAATCCACCAAATGGTTCCTGAGAAATAAGCTTCTAAATGTTTTTTCTATAATTAGCTCTAAAACGTAGAGAAATAGGTCAAGGTCACCCATCTTCGAACTTGACCGATATTTGGTCAATATACATCTTCACCGAAAAAATAATATTCCTACGGTGAATCCTTTTAGAGATATCCCGCTCACAAGCCCAAAGTTGAAAAATCCGATAAAAATTAATTAAAAATCAGAAATTGTAGGTGGCGCCACCAAACTTGTGTAGCAGGTACAGACTATCAGTCCCAATAATCATAGTAATTTTTGTGAAAATCCACCAAATGATTACTGAGTAATAAGCATATAAGAGTTTTTCTATAATCAGCTCTAAAATGTAGAAAAATAGGTCAAGGTCACCCATCTTCAAACTTGACCGAGATTTTGTCGATATACATCTTTACCAAGGAAATAAAATTCTGACGGAGAATCCTTTTCAAGATATCCCGCTCACAAGGTAAAAGTTAACGGACGCCCGACGGACAGACGGACAGCTTGGGTGACGACAATAGCCCATCAGCCTAAGGGCTGAGGGCTAAAAAAATATATCAAAGGTTTTGATTTACAGAATGGAAGATAACAGATACCATTCAAAAGCAGTTCAAAACACCTTTGAAAACTAAATTCTGCTTCAATTGTTGCCTTTTATAAGACCTATATCCAGGTGTTTTAACAGCTGCTGTTTGTTTTAGGAGGGGATTAACCTGGCACTCTCCGCTATTGTTCCTCCTCCCACATGGCTAGACATGTCATCAACACTGATGAAAGGGGTTCTCCAAGACTCCACTTGTGAGATCACACGTTGACATAAGAACTTTCTGTATTGGTCCTTGAATCTGGTTGCTGGTCTTCCAGACATGAAACAGCTTCTAATGCATGGTATGATTAATGTGTAACCGTGAACTAAGAAGTGTTCCTGCTGGGACTGCCAGTGGAGCTTGCTTTGTTTCAATGTAGCAGAACTCCTGGCAGCTTAAAGGAAGCTATATATTCACCAGCATTTTCTATAGAGTTTATTAAGGCTGTAACAATGCACTGAATAATCAATGCATTGAATCAAAGCCAGTCATTAAGCCAGTCTTTAATCAAGCCAGGCATGAAATAATACCTAGGTAGGTTAATTTTATTTCTTGCATTTCATTTATTCTCATACCTTTATCACTCTCTAGCTCTTAACTATGAACAGATAAACAGTGAACATGAAGCAGCACTGTTATTTAACAAAGAAAGTGACCTTGAATCCTTCATTAGATGGTAGCACAATAAAAGATGAGAAGATTTAAATATTACTTGGTCTGCATTAAGGTATATAATAATCAGGTATTTAATAATCTGTATTTCATAGCATCATATGGGATTAAAAATTTTAGTAGATATATGTCTCTGACAGAATACTGTGACTGCATGTATACAATAAGTAATTCGAGAATTGAACTGAAAGCCAATAATCGAAAATCAAATTGAATTGAAGACCCCTTAGCAATTCACAGGCCTAGAATTTATGTGATTTCTGGATTAATTTCAGTTCATATTAATAAACTAAAGGTAACTCCTGTCATAAAAAGTTCTAATAATGCTTCTATGATGTATCTAAAAGCAATATTGGAAAGTGGAAAAACCTCACAACAAAATGTTGTTGGTGCATATATGCAGAAGTTAAACAGTCACTAGCTGCAAAATGCCTTTTGCAAATATCTGTTTTATATGGCTTGCCACCAGATGTTCTGTTGAATGTGTTTGGGTTATTTTTATGGGCCCCCCACTTGTTATAAACACATGGATAAGACAAAATGTTCAGCCTGTTTGTGGTTGGGTCAGCCGGTTCTGGCCTATTTCTATAAAGTTTTCAGGGATTATCTTTAGTTAATTAACAAGTTGGATGTCAGACTTATAAGCCCCTTTAAAGGTTAAATTGATCCCATGATAAGCCATTTCTCACTTTTATCCTTTTTTCTGACACAGTTGGCAGAATCAATTAATCTTCAGCAGGGCTTGACATTATCATCTGAAACTACTTCATATTAATTTTTATATGTACTTGACCAGCTGGGCAAGTAAAGTCTAAATTTTAGTTGTCCTACATGATTTTTTACTGGCCCTACAAACACAAAGTTAGTTCAACCTGATTGTATTATATATCTTATTGAATGTTAAAAATAATATTTCTCTTCAGTATTTGTACAGGTAAATGTTAATGTAGTTTAAGATATTTAAATATTTTTTTACTTTACTCCAAGAAGGAAAATGGTTGACTTATGATTGTTTTAAGGTTTATGTTGGACCCATTAATAAGTCAGGCAAGTAGGAGAATTAAGACTAAATTTTGTTTGCCCTTCCATGTACCACTTTCAGGAACTTTTACTTGCCCCAAAGCACAGGGTTGACCATAATGTCAAGCCCTGTTGTGGCATGATGCCTTCAACAACTTTACTTGTGTGACCTTGAACAATTTTCTGGAATGTGCATGAGGACAGAATAATCCTGTTAGAAGGGGAAAAAATGTAAATGTGCCCACAAATATACCGATTCCCATTGACCTTGCTGCTGAAGCTTGCTTTATATTTGAAAAAGCTGATAACTTTCTGCCATATGTATCACAGTTTATGGTTTGGACCCCATGATTACCACCTACTTATATCAATTTTCATAATTAATAAGAAGTTTAATATTTTTTAGGACATAAAATGCTGCATAAACATCAATGAACATTTCACACACTTTCCATAAATTATATTTCTATCACAACAAATACTTCCTATGGTCAATATACCCTTTACTGTATGTCATATTATTTCACTAAACAAGGATGCATGCAGTTAAACATTAATCATTTGATAATGCATGTAATCTTATTACAAAGTCCAGTTGTCTTTATGCAAGGTTGCATCTAACTCAGTATATAAATAAACTTTCCACTACATTTGTTATACAAACAGCTTCTTTTTTTAAAGGACCATTGACTATTGTGTTGCCTTTTATCTTGCAAGGGTTTCAAATTCACCAAATTAGAGAAATGGGAATGACAGTGAAAATATAACCTTGATGGATAAGAAGTGCCATCATTGATGGCAAGTTGAAAGTTAAACAAGCAAATTCATGGATTTAATGTCCTCCGCTTTGGGATCTTGTTGTTTTTCATGCTTGATAACGGACAGACAGGCAGAGTGACAGACAGATAGACAGACAGACATAAGCCAGACACTTCAAAACAAATCCCAACCAAGGTAAGCATGAGAGCAATCACTGAACAACATCTGAATGACATCAGATAATATTTAGAAAAGTTATCGCAGGGAAACAAAAACCTGACAGACAGACAGACAAAGTGACAGACAGACAAAAGCCAGACACTTCAAAACAAATCCCAATCAAGGTTTGCATGGGAGCAATGTCTGACCAAAATATTAATGACCTAAGATAATATTTAGGAAAGTTATCCCACAGAAACAAAAAACAGACAAACTGACAGGCAGAGTGACAGACAGACAGACATAATTAAGCCAGACACTCCAAAACCAATCCCAACCAAGGAAACCATGAGAATTTAATTTTATCATTGACAAAAATTTGAATGAAATCGGATATATTCAGGAAAATTATCGCACGGAAATGAAAACCAGACAGACAGACAATGTGACAGACAGAAGCCAGACACTCCGAAACCAATCCCAACCAAGGAAACTATGAGAATTTAATTTTATCACTGACAAAAATTTGAATGAAATCGGATATATTCAGGAAAATTATCGCACGGAAATGAAAACCTGACAGACAGACAGACAATGTGACAGACAGAAGCCAGACACTCCAAAACCAATCCCAACCAAGGAAACCATGAGAATTTAATTTTATCACTGACAAAAATTTGAATGAAATCGGATATATTCAGGAAAATTATCGCACGGAAATGAAAACCTGACAGACAGAGAGACAATGTGACAGACAGAAGCCAGATACTCCGAAACCAATCCCAACCAACGTATGCAAGAGAGCAATCACTGAATAGAGGATATTCAACTGATCTATGTTATATGTTATGTGTTTACAGGTACCTACGTCAAGCCTGATTCTGTATTGTTGATGAAATAAAGCCCTTGAATTCTGAGACAAAGACTTTCACAGAGTTATCTACTGATCAAAATTTGAAAGAAATTGGATAATATTTAGGAAAGTTATCAAATGGAAACGAAAACCTGACAGACAGAAAAGTGACAGACAGACACACAGAAGCCAGACACGTCAATACCAATCCCAACCAACATAAGCATGAGAGCAATCACTGACCAAAATTTGAATGAAATCAGATAATATTAAGGAAAGTTATCACACAGAAAGAAAAACCCTGACGGACAGAGACAGACAGACGGACAGACAGCTAGACAAACCCAAATTTGTAAAAGATTTATATTATGAATAATAATAGATCTTGTATGTTCAGAAAATGCTATTATAAATGAACAACAGCTTTTTTTTTAATTGACTTTTCCTTAGTTCCTAATGCAATTGCACACATACTATTTGAAAAAAATTCCTATAATAATACTTATTCTCTAGTAGGTCTCTTATATGGTGAAATGGTGAAACAAGAACCTTCGAGAAACACTGAAAAAGTGAAAACCTTAATCCTGCATGAATATGATGCCAACCACATTTTAAATATTTTATTGTTTTAATGAATGAGGATGCATTTAACCATTAATGATTTATTAATGGATTGAATCTAATTTCAAAGCCTCCTAGAAGGATGGGTCTCTATGTTCATGGATGCAAATAACCTTGCAAAATAACCTGTGGTTGTAGATATAATTTCACACACATAAAATTTTAAGCTTTTGCTTCCAAAGGAAGCTTGCAGGTTAACTATTCGCATGATTTGTTTAAGTCAAATCAAGGCCGACTAACAGAAAAGCTTACTCTGAAATTCTGTATTGCCAGGTAGGATGTAATACTGAGCCATCAGTGTCACTGAATGCTACAATAGAAGCGCACTGTGAAGCAGTGTGTGTGTGTGTGTTTTTGTTCCCAACAAAACTCATGCAATCATAACCAGCTCTCCCTTTGTTTACTGCTGCCATATATTTTTCTATGCAAGTGGAGTGGTCCACCAGGGAACATTTAAAGAAGATTAAGGGCACATATGGTAAAGAACTGCTCTGTTAGATTTGAGAGCTGGAGGAGGACCTTAGGATGGCACATGCAAAAAATATAATGATAAAAATGAATTGATTCATAGGTTAGTAATCCATTACAATTCAATTAAAGGCTTGCAATCTAATGCATCAGTTCTTTGATGCATTGTTACACCCCTATTTAGGAGCATCCAACAACAGGGACCCCCAAAATGATTGAGGCTTGCATTCCTTCAAATGCAGATTTCTAGTTCCGTTATGTAAACAGGAGACTGAATAAATAGCTAAGTGTAATTAAATTAAAATTATTTCTAAAGCACAACAGTTCCTGAGAATCATAATAAGGTCATATGAAATTCATTTACACAATGAGTTGATATAAAGCCAGGTTATTCATCTTAAGACCTATTAATATTTAACCTACAAAAATTGGTTATGTAATGAACTTCACGGAAACAGATAATACAAGAAACACACACAATTAAAAACCGACAAATGGTAATGAATCCAGAGTTAAAGTTTAAAAGTTAATCCCATACCTTAGGCTGGCACTGTTTGTCATATATGCTGTTTTTTAGTCGACATTTCTGTCTCTAATTAACATAAACCAGCTAATAGCAAATTTGCTATCAATATAACTATTCAGAATTCCCATTCTTTTCTTTTAAACAAGTGACCCATGGGTCATGACGCTCAGCTGACTGGGAAGAGATTCGCAAAAGGAAATTTTATCATCAGAATGGTAGTATATACCCATTCAACTGAAGCATCAAACAGATTAACCAACAGGCCAAGATTTAGTCTGTATTTATATATCTCAAAAATAGAGAAAAATGTGTAAACTTTTAAAACTAGAATACGGGTAACCGACAAGTGACTACATGTATCTGCCAAAATCGGATAGTGAGGCATGGATTGAGTGGCAAGGGGAAATAGAGTGAGGTATGTTGCATATTAGCATGGATGTCTGCAGCCTAAATGTGTATGTAGGTTGTGCCACCTACCACAAATCCAGAAAGCTGTCCAAGTTGTATACACCTGCAAAATTTTAGGCAGAAAAGTCAAACCACTACATGTATATGAGCGATTTTTGCCCATGGCAGACAAACAGACAAACACTGTGCAAAAATCTTTGCAGGTAACCCCTCCAGTTTTGTGTATGATAAAGACCTATGTGAGATCTAAACACATGCACAATTTTGGCCCAATCGGTCAAATGGTTCCTGAGATATGAGCTTGGATGTGTCCAGCGTTAACTAGAATGTAGGTGGCGCCACCTGTCATAAAATCAAGAAAGCTGTCCACGATGTTTAAACCTGCAAAATTTTAGGCAGTTATGTCGAACCACTACAGAGAAATGAGTAATTTTAGGCCATGGCAGACTAACAGACAGACGCTGTGCAAACATTGTTACAGGTGGCGCCACCATTTTTTGTGTATGTTACAGAGCTATCAAAGGGCTACATTTGTATAAATTTTATTTCCTGATCGGTCAAACGGTTCCCGAGATATAAGCTTGGATGTCATCAGCGTGAACGTGAATGTAGGTGGCGCCACCTGTCATAAAATCAAGAAAGCTATCCTGGATGTATACACATGACCAATTTCAGGTGAATTAGTCAATTCACTGCAGAGATATGAGTGATTTTAACCCAAGGCAGATGAACAGATGGACACTGTGCAAACATGGTTACAGGTGGCGCCACCATTTTTTGTGCATGTTATAAAGCAATCCAAGGGCTACATTTGTATCAATTTTATTTCCTGATCGGTCAAACAGTTCCCTAGATATAAGGTTTTATGAGTGGAAACAGACCCACAAATGGACACTGGATAGAGAGGAAAGGTCAGAGGTCAATGCAAATTGGTTAGGCACCAGTTCACATGTGACCCGATAATAGGTGTAAGTTTGGGAAAAATCGGTCCATTAGTCTCCGAGGAGCTCTCTGGAAACGAACGCCGCGGCGGCGGAGGAAATTGGTCAAAAACATAGCATCCGCAAAACTTCGTTTTGGCGGATACAAAAATACAGGTGGCTCCACCAGTCTGCAGAAACTAATAAAAACACTTAATGGTCAATATCCATGCAAAAAATCATGGTGATCTCTGCATTAGTTGTTCAGATACTTCAGTTTTTGTATCAAATTGTCCATTATTCTGAGGGATACTTCGAAGTCCTATAGCTTGAAGGATATGGGTAACAGAGACCTAATTTCAAGTTTCCACAGGCACCTTTCATGGGCCTCCTTGCATGACAAGAATGAAGATTCTAGGTCCAGTTGTTGCGATTTGTACCCTGTTGACAGATAACCACATCTTTAAAGGTCTCAAAAAAAAGAAAAAAATTCGTAAAAATTTGAAAAAAAAATAGAGGTGGCACACCCAGTCTGCAAAAACTGATGGAACAGCTCATGATCAATATGTATGCCGAAAATCATGACCATCAGTGTTGTAGTTATTGAAATACTGCAGTTTTTGTATCAAATTTTCCATTATTCTGGGGGGGGGGGGGTATTTTGGACCCATACAGCTTAAAGAATATGGGTAACAGAGACCTAATTTCAAGTTTCCATGGAGACTTTTCATGGGTCTCCCTGTGTGTCAAGAATGAAGATTCTTGGTCCAGTTTTTATGATTTGTGCCCTGTTAACAGATGTTCATATCTTTAAAGGTCTCAAAAATACAGAAAAATTTCGTAAAAAAAAACGAACAAATACAGGTGGTGCCACCAGTCTGCAGAAACTTATGAAACACTCCATGATCAATATCCATGCAAACAATTATGGTTATCTCTGCATTAGTTGTTCAGATACTTTAGCTTTTGTATCAAATTTTCCATTATTCTGAGCTGTACTTTGGAGTGCCATAGCTCAAAGGATATGGGTAACAGAGACCAAATTTCAGGTTTCCATGGAGACTTATCATGGGTCTCCCTGTGTGTCAAGAACGAAGATTCTAGGTCCAGTCGTTACGATTTGTACCCTGTTGACAGATAACTACATCCTTAAAGGTCTCAAAAATGGAGAAAACAATTCGTGAACATTGAAAAATACAGGTGGCGCCACCAGTCTGCACAAACTGATGAAACATCTCATGATCAATATGTATGTCGAAAATCATGACCATCAGTGATGTAGTTAATGAGATATTGAAGTTTTTGTATGAAATTTTTGACTATTCTGGGGGGTAATTTTGGGCCCCATAGCTCGAAGGATATGGGTAACAGAGACCTAATTTCTGGTTTCCATGGAGACTTTTCATAGGTCTCTCAGTGTGTCGAAAATGAAGATTCTAGGTCCAGTCGTTACGATTTGTGCCACGCTAACAGATGACAGCATCCTCAAAGGTCTCAAAAATAGAGGAAAAAATCGTAAAAAATCAAACAGTACAGGTGGCGCCACCAGTCTGCAGGAACTGATCGAACATCTCATGATCAATGTGTATGCCAAAAATGAAGACCATCAGTGATGTAGTTATTGAGATATTGAAGTTTTTGTATGAATTTTTTTACTATTCTGGGGGGTACTTTGGGGCCCCATAGCTCAAAGGATATGGGTAACAGAGACCTAATTTCTGGTTTCCAAGGAGATTTTTCATGGACCTCTCAGTGTGTCAAGAATTAAGATTCTAAGTCCAGTCTTTATGATTTGTGCCTTGTTAACAGATGTTCACATTTTTAAAGGTCTCAAAAATAGAGAAAAAAATTAGTAAAAAAATCGAAAAATAGAGGTGGCGCCACCAGTCTGCAGGAAGTGATGTAACATCTCATGATCAATATGTATGCCAAAAATCATGACCATCAGTCAAGTAGTTAATGAGATATTGAAGTTTTTGTATGAAATTTTTGACTTTTCTTGGGGGTACTTTGGGGCCACATAGCTCGAAGGATATGGGTAACAGAGACCTAATTTCTGGTTTCCAAGGAGATTTTTTATGGACCTCTCAGAATCCCAAGTTACAAGGTTCCAGGTCAAGCGGTTACGATTTGTGCCTGGTTAACGGACAGACAGACGGACAGACGGACAGACGGACGACGGACAAAGAGTGATCGCTATAGCTCAGCTGACTTTCAGTCAGCTGAGCTAAAAACTCCAGTTTTCTCCTATTTCCTATAAAGGAAGAGAATTCTTCTCAGGACCTCATTCTTTTTCCAGATTTTCCAAAAGACTCATGTTATATAGTTATATATAACATATATTAAAGATCACAAAGATGAAAAATCAACAATGTATATAATATCACTAAACAGGTAGAACATGACTCCTCTTGTGTCTTCACATAGCATGAAACTCACTACAAGTTCAGGTAAGTCATCAGACAAATAGTCATTACCTGGGAAACCTTACATTCTTAAGATAAATTCTTCATCACCAACTGCTGCTGCACTACGTGAATGTGGACAATGACCTAGCTTTGATAATTCATTATGTATTCATATGTGTTAGGTATTGGACAAAAATATAAAGAATGACACCAAATAGGTATCCGAAACAACTATATGTAAGCTTGATGAACTGGGAAGGAAAACTTGGGCAACAAAAGTTAAACATTTATTATTTTCATTGGGTTTAGGTTACACTTAGTTGTTGCAGGATTTTAGAGTTACCAGTACATTTGAAAAGACTAAAGGATATTTATTTGCAAGAATGATCGAATAACATATCAAATAACAAAGGTTTACAAACATACTCAGTGTTCAAATCACACCATGGAAATGTATCTGAATGTTGATAAAAAAAAAATAAAAAAAACAGTTTAGCTAGATTAAGATTTTCATCACATAATTTGTAAATTATTAAAAAAGAAGACATGATAAGACACACTGGACTGAGATAAATTGTGCTTACTGTTTAAAATATGGTGAAAGGCAAGTTGAAACTGAATATCATTTCATAATGAATTCAAGTGTCCATTATATAATAATCTGAGAGACCATTTTTTTTTTCAAATTAGGTAAATGTTCTTTTGTATCACTTATGTCAAATGAAAATCCTGATGTTATTAATAATCTAGCAGCTTTTGTTCATTATGCTTTTAAAAGAAGAAATGATCAAGTTTAAGTCAATATTAAAGAATGCATGGACTATCGGAATTATAGGCCTGAGGCCTAATATTTTCTTAATTAAATATTCATTCATTCCTTCATTTATTCATAGGTTGTCTTGTTCTGCTACATTTTGAAACCACAGGTATTTTAGAAACCACAGGTCTTAATAAATTTGGAAAAATGCAATAGAAACGTGTTGTTTCTAATAATCATGATCCCAGTTGTTTTATATTATTCTTTCTTTGGAGGGACCACTAATAACAGACTCCAGTAATTTTGTCAGGGGAAAGGATATATATATATATATATATATATATATATATATATATATATATATATATATATATATATATATATATATATATATATATATATATATAAGTATTATCTGTACTGTTAGGAGAACTAATTTATATTTTACACTGTTTCCATCTGAGCCTTCACTGCTGTTAACAACAAAACAGGAATGGTGTGCAAGTCCTAGGTATTCACCAGTCCTTATGGTCACATCTTGACAGTGTCAAACTACTGGGACTTGATTACCAGGCCTAATGCAAACCTGTGCAATGGTTTATACACCAGGTATAATGCTTCAACGCTGGGCCATTACTTTTCAAGTAGGCCTACATGTCTTGTAAACGACAAAGGTATCAGAGATGTATACATATGCCCAATTCCAGGCTTATATCCCCTCCTGAGAAATAAGCAGGGACATACACTGTGCAAAAATTAATGTAGGTGGTGCCACCAGTCTTGTTTATGACAAAGCTTTATGATATGTATAAATCTGCCCAATTTCAGGCTGATATATAAAATTCACAGGCACATACACTGTGCAAAAGTCATTGTAGGTGGTGACACCTGTCTTGTGAACAAGAAAGCCATCAAAGACGCATAGACAGGTCAAAACATTAGGCCAATACATCAAACTTCTTGATTTGATGCACTGGGCTGACCAGGCTTAGGTGAGAAAGGCAGTTGCCCCTGAGTAAACTGTGACAAATTGCTGGCTCAAGCTACTGCACTGAGTGCACTCTTGACCTGCACCTAGCTAGACTGAGTGAACTTTTGAACTGTACCTGGCTGCACTGAATGAACTCTTGACCTGTTGCATAATTTGACACAGTTGGCAGTCTGCCAAAGCTAAAAATAGAATCCAGCTACTGCACTGAGTGAAATCTTGACCTACAACTGGCTGCCCTGAGTGAACTCTTGACCTGTTGCCTAATCAGATACAAGCTATAAATTGATCCAGGCTGACCTCTGGCCTATTGCAAACTTTAAAATAGTTGGCAGTCTGTCAAGCAATTTAACCTGAAATCTAGTGGCATGATGTTATAGATGCTGATCGATAAACTTGTGCCAGGCTAGATGTAACTGCTGCACACAGCTAACATATATGGTAAAATGACTCAATTCAATCTCCATAATTCAGCCAAAAATCATTCATGTGGAACCATTAAAGACAATTATTATAAGAATATATTGAGGGGATTATTCTTGTAAAATATTAAACAAATTGGCTTCAGTGGCGTCAGTCAAAAATGTTTTGCAGGTTTATCACTCACCATAACTCAGCCAAAATCACTGAACCAAAACCATTTGAACAAACTTGAATTATCAACATCTAAAGATAATTAATGTGTGAGATTTAAGAATTTGGCCCACCCTTACCAAAAATTTTTATAAGTGCCATATATGTGAAAGTTATATGGCACATATAAGGCACATATATGTGCCATATATGTCCCTTATAGCCAACCTTATAACTCCCATATATGTCACATATATGTCTGGTATATGGATTTTATATGCAAATTAGGTAGGAGCCTTATATGTCACATATATTGGCCTTATATGTCACTTATAAGGCTTCCACATATAGGTCCCCTATAACTCCAATATATGTCCCATATATGTCCCTTATAACTCCCATATATGTCCCATATATGTGCCTTATAACTCACATATATGTGCCTTATAACTCCCATATATGTGACATATATGAGCCTTATAAGTGCCATATATGTCCCTTATAAGTGACATATAACTCACATATAAGTAAGTGTATGCACCTTCTGTACTGTTTGTCAATAGCTCAGTTACTGTCTGTTGTATGTTCTGTTTACTCTTTTCTTTATTCCACAAGGAATTACGGTAGATGATAGAAATTAAGGTTGTGTGTGTGTGGTGAGCTTCCTGCACTGTGCAATTCCTTGAAATCAATGCTGGCCTGCAGTCACACTGGGGGTCATCAAATCACACAGTCATATGGACGGAAACACATGAAACATAAAAGTAAGAAAATACAAGAGCCAAAATTAATGTTTATTTACACATTTGTAAACTGAAAATAATATTTTCATAAGATTTTTAAAACTCCCTGGTTCAGTCAGATTTGAGAGTGTTGTCCTTTTAGAGAATGAAGGCTGGAAGGAAATATACACCCTTGCCACACTCTAAATCCTTTTCAGTCCCCTCCTGTTTGACCTGCAAAAACAAATGTTACCAGTCTAAGTATTCACATATAGTCATTATTGCTAACATTAATTATTTTATTAAATAAGTTTAAAGAATATCTTTTGACATTGATGCTTAGTATTGCTTTTCTTAACATTTATAGTAATTTACCTTATCTGGAGGAACACACAAGTCAAAACAAGAAAAGAATTTATTTCACTGAAAGTACATCTGCTCTCTATATAGGGGTTTTCAATGTTCTGAAAATATGCCTGTTTAACATTTAGGATTATAAGTAAATACAGTTGGACTTCTCAATTACTAACACAGGAAGAGTTTTCCAGTTATACAGAGTATATACAAACATTACAGATTATCACATATACTGGTCACAGGACAGACACTGTGGCCCCAAGATGCTCATAGGTTCAGAAAGTAGGTTAGTTGAAACAATTTTAACATGTAAACAGTTTATAATAATATATTAATATCCCATATGCACAATAAATGTTAACCACCAAATTTGCACTTCAAATATGGTAAGTTTCAGCTATGTGATAAAAAAAACTTACAATTCATAACATTTCCTATTTGCTAAAAGATTTAAATGTTACTTTATATGATTAACTGAATATGCTTACCAGACAATTCTTGCAAGGGCTGGAGATATCTGGGCTCTCCTTTTACTTTCTGCACCATTTCTTCATACTGGAAAAGTAAAGAAACCATTACAAATCATAGAAACAAAGGTTGTTGGAAATAAATAATTAAGAACATGGAGTCTTGACATTTAAGTAGACAAATGGACTAAAAAAGGGCCTCACATCAATAATATTACTAAAACAGTACATCAGTGATGTTCAAAATGACTTCTTGATCTTTTATGGTGAAATGGCAATACTACATGTACATATGAAAAGAAATCATTCAAGGTAGACTAAAAATGCACCTGTAAATTGAACCAGATTTGATTTCTCTTTGGGAATCAAAATAGTACCTAATGAAATCATCTGATCCTTAGTGAAACAAATTCCCAAATTATTATGCTTTTTCTTTTGTAATGAAAGTGAATATGTCAGAAGAAACCTCAAATGAAAAAAAAAAGTCAGAGGACCAAGCCCATGTAAGTTAAAGTGCTCATGACCTTTAAAATGGTGTTCTTGACCTTCTGATGTCAAATTCAGATTAAATTCATACATATGATTATGAATGGTTTGTGGATTGTTATGAAACATACTGTGTTATGTATCAAATTGTTAATAAATTGGTGTTTACAGTATATGTAAATGACATGTAGAAGGGCATATTATGAAATTAAAGCTTAATTTAGGAGTTTTTGTGTTATAGACTCCAATAGTAAAAAATATTTGATTAATTTTTTAGATTAGTTGAAATGTTTTGGTGAGTACAGCAAACCTCTCTTCAATTTTATAAAAAAAAAGCATTCACCAAAATTGAGACAGTGGCTGTAAATTCAGCAATAATCAACAGTGTTTAATGTTTACTTTGCCTGAAAGAAAAACTTATGAACATTGTATAATTAACAATTTTTAACCATATTATAACTTTTGGGCACTCTAGCAAGACAAAAAATTCAAATCAATTTGGAAAATGAAAAGGAACATCTTTACCTTGTAGCAGTTTTTTTTTTTCATGACCCAGAGTTCGGCTAAATAATAACATGGTCAATAGCCATAGGTTCAACAAATAAAATGGTAGTATGTGGTACTCATAGTATTTGTGTGCTGATTAAGCTTTATGTAGGTTAACTGATCATCCCTTCACAGGTAGGGGACATTAAGAAATTACATCAATATGTAAACTTTGGGGCCTGCTGCTGACTCTTGATTTTTCCACACCAAATTGCAAATAGCATCACTGAAAAGGATATGTTCTTAACTTCCTGTTGGTGCATTGAACATGCACATTGTCACTATATAGGGGCAACAGCATCAGCTTTTTGTCAAAAATGTGTTATTATGTAAATATGGGCCACCAAATAGGAAATGTTATCTTGAAACACACAAATTCTGTTTTTTTCAGGGCAAACCAAGATAGGTGAAGACATCTTTATGCAATCACTGGTTTACTATGCAAAAATAACTTAAATAATGCAAGATTACTCACCAATGAGACATTTTTTAGCTATACATTCCCCTTCTGCTTGAGCAGCTTGACAAAGAACTTCTCTTCAAAGTGTGTACTCCCTTAACGGTTACCGGATGTTATCATTCAGATGTAAACTGACTCTGCATGCCTTTGTTGTGCACAGCTTGCACAGCTTGTACAGTATTCATGTGACGTCACCACTATTCCAGGGCAGGGTACAGTAAGGTCAAAGGTCCATTGTAGAGAGAGCTTGTACAGCAAGCTTGTCTGCTGGGGGGGGGGGGGGGAAGTTACATATACTTGTGAAATTTACTGATTAGAATGCTGGTTATTGTCACAATAAAAATGCAGATACTTATTTTTTTAAGTACCTATGCTTTTATCAATGCTGTTGATTTTCAATGGCAATCTTTTACAGCTGGAATGTGTGGGTGTTTAGCTGTTTCTAAAACCAATATGATATTAGGTTAATGCCTATGTATTCCCATGATTGGTCAGTGGCACACTACATCAATACCCTTTGTTCTGTATTTATGAAGTAGTTATCAATTGCAATTAGATGCTGTAGTGTTTGTTTATACACTACATTCCAAAAGAATTATTTTTTCTTATAATTATCAAGGGCACAAATTATAACCAATGTGAAATATAGTCAAATTATTTTTTTGTATTGTGTTTTGAGTAAATGATGTTTTACTGCATGCATGACTACTATAGTTTACACCTCTTAATGTATAAATCAGATGAAAAAAAAATTACTTATAGTATTATTTTTCTAATATACATAAAGTTCTGAGGAAGCTGGTTATTTTGATACCCATTTTAACATACTTCTTCAGTATTTATTATTCAATTATAATTTATTTTCTTAAAACCATAATGGAGCTGGGACTTAGAAGTTTCTGCAGCATTTGTGTTCCCTTGGAAAATGTCTAAGTCCTATCTTATAGAACAGTAAGCTCACAGTATATAAACTTATAACTGACATATAACTGACATATAACTGACATATACAGAACCCCTTCACATTCAACTCCCTTATATCTCCCATACAAGTCACATATAAATGAACTGTACAGAATGGCCTCATGTGCAACTCCCTTATAACAAACATACAACTCCCTCATAACTCACATATAACAATGCCTGACTAAACATATAGCTGCAATATACATATAACTCACATACATAGCATTTATATGGGAAATATATGTCCCTTATAAGGGACATATAAGGCCCTTATAAGGGACATATAAGGCACATATATGTGAGTACTTTCCATTTTGGTAAGGGCAGTGGTTTTTAAGCAGAAGATCTTTGTAGCCACTGAGCTAAAATGGGCTGTTATAGCATATGACTAAATTCAGCTTCCCATAACTCAGCCAAAAGTCACTGAACTGAGACCAATTGAACAAACTTCTGTGTGATATGAAACAATTTGGCTAAATGGTTTTAGAGAAGAAATTCTTTGTAGCCCTCAGTATGATCGATACATGCACTGATGACCCTTGTACAAAAAAAGGCCGATGCAGATGACAGATGACTAAGTTCAGCTTCCTGTAACTCAACCAAATATCATCGAACTGAAACCATTCAAACAAACTTGAGAAAGATGGTACAGAGATTATTTCTGTGAAATATTGAACAATTTGGCTGGACTGTTTTGGAGGAGAAGATTTTTTAAGTTTTTTTTAGCTTTTTCTCTTTAAAATCTAAGAAAATGCAGTTAGCCAAAAATAAGCAAAATCCAATATAGTTTTCCAGATTGCTAATTTTTTGCATAAAATTTTATGATGCTAGTGCCTGTCGTTTTTTAGATGGAATGTGTTAACGTACGGATGACAGATGCCGGACAACGCCACACCATCGCATTAGCTCACAGGTTCGCTATAAAGGAAGTTTTTCTCCAAAAGTTGTAAAATAAATGTGTATGATTTTCACAGAATGAAGCTTTCTGATATCAAATGCACTCCAGCCTAATCAGGGACATAGGTATCTACTAGACTGAAGATGACAGATTGTGCAATAAGCACAGTTAATTTGTTCAGGAGGAAACAGTGATACACCAGTGGGTTAAAACCAGGGCTTCTTTTACTCTGTACATCGAGGACAGAAAATGAAAAGTTTTGGTTTGGCTTATAATAGAGAATTTATGGTATTGCTGGCTCAGGATAACACCGGGGATACAAACTCAGATACATCCCAAAAGAAACCCCACAGAAATTTGAGAAACTTTTGCTTCATTTTGTATATAAATATGAGGATGGTTTCCTCAGGATAATAAAAAGAAAAAAAAATTCAAGTAAATCCAGTAGCTTTATCAATGAACCAGTAGAGTGGTATTTAATCTTTTTTGTTTAACTATATATACTTAAGGTTACTGTGAAGAGGTCCAATATAATTCCTTTTTGATTTGTGCTGATGTTTCTACATACAGACTTAGATAAGAACACAAATGTACCAGTAGATCCAAGGCTTGCTGTATGTTTTCCCTGCATGCTGAAATTGGTATTCAGTATCATACCTGACTATCAATATAAGTAATACCATCATTGCCCCTCAGCGCCATCTAGTGTTTGTGTTTGAAAGAATTCTTCAAGATTAAACTGGCATATACTGCTCTTCCTTGCAGTGCAATGTATAACTATCATTTCATTTTTGTCATTTGTTTACAAATTTTTAACATATTTTAAGGATTTTTAGTAAGAGTATCTCTCTCTGAGTTTCACTAAATGACCCCTAAATGTCACTGCCAATGTACTGAGGTAATCAGGTGATAGCTGGTGAATGAACTTATAGGCAGCTCACAAGAGAATTGCCAACTATAAAAGAAACCTTAGATGGGCTGGTCAGGGTAGGCGAAACCATGAGCTTTAATTAAAGAGTTCATACCATGGTAGATCTTGGAGACTGATCTCCATATCAATGATCCAGTATAATTATAATCCCAGCAGATGTGGATATATCAAACTATTTTATAAAGATACTGTGAATAAGACTAAGTGTCAATTTGTAATAAGAAAGGAGAGTATTGCCTGTAATGTCCAGAGAATCAATTAGTTTCATAACCATGTGCATACCATCAGGGGCTTCATCTTTTAAAGGAATACAGATTGTGTACCTGTAAGCTTAATTAATGAGTGAATCCTGACAATACATGTCTGGTCTTGTGGTCCACAGACAAACCTGGACTTCCTGTAATACCTAGACTTACTTAAACCAGTCCACAGCTAGAACAACTTAAAACTTGATATCTATGAATATGCAACATAACATATACTGTCATCAGGTGATCACACAAACTGAATGTCCATATACTAGCAGTATACCCATATTTCTTTATTTTTTTTATAAACTTTATTTATTTTACATGGATTGTACAACTAGTTATAAAAACTAATACAAGGCACACTCCATGGCTCGGATGTTTGCGCTCGGTACTTAAGGGTGGAGGAAACCCGAATACCCAGAGAAAACCACCAACCTTGGACGGGCAACTACAACCCACTCTCATAGCCATGCCAGGAATTGAACCCTGGTCACCAGCAGAGAAAGCGGAGTGTTTTACCACTCAGCTGTCCAGGTCCCCTATTTCGACCTGAACCAGTGACAGTCAGGTCACTGACAGCAAAATGTATGCAGACCCCATGAGGAGATATGAGTAAATTAAATCACAAATATTTTGCTTTCTACAAGTTCAATTCTGACAGATAACTATTAAGACTGACATTATATATATATAAGAACAAGGTTTTTGTTTCTTCTCATTAATCTGACATGTACTGCAGCTGTGTTGACATGAAGTGCAAACTGATAAACAGGCCTAAAAAAAATATGACATAAAAAAATTACAAAATATTTAATCCATAAATTTTACTGGAAAGGATAAAAAAAACTTGAATGTTAATCATTAATGTCAAAACTATGTATGTTCCAGCTTAAACCAAGATTGTCATTTCTTAAGAAAATGAAACAGACATGACGGAGGCATTCTCTAGTTTCCAGTCTATATGTTAAGTTTTCCACTCATTTTTGGCATATCAGTATTACTTCACCTAGTCTCAGCTGTAACTACCATATCACTGATCACTAAAAAACAGCCACTGATGCCACACCTGAGACTTAATTGTGCTTTGTTGTTTTGATATTTATATTTCTAAAGACTGGATTGTTTTTGTGAGATTAAACAAAATAAAACTGTGCTAAATCTCCATGTGTATGTGTGAGAATCAACACAGGAGCAAACAGTCTGTTTGAACTCAGGTATTCCCAGTTAAATGTCATCACTCTAGAATCCAGTAGCGGATCCAGAGTGGGACCCAGGTCTCTGAGCCACCATGACCCTTTTTTGAGGGTTTTAAACCAATGTTTAAGCCCTCTCCCCCTCCAGAACCTAACATTACCTTCATTGTCAATGCTTGAACATGCAGCCAAGTGCTGTGAGTCACCAGGTCACTGTGCTATCTTTTATGGTCATGCAAAGAAAGAAGACCTGTATGATTTGAATTCTTAACAAAGTCATGAGAATTGACCATTGACTTTTTTAAGTAAAATGTATCAGGAAAAGTGGAATATCAATTTGCTTGAAAAACAAAGTATTGTGCAGATCCTAATTCAAGGTATGATAAACAAATATGGAAATATCTTAAATATATTTAGAAAATTATCTAGAGGTTGAAGATACTGGTGACCCAACCAATTTAAGGTTCACCAATTGAATCCAAGCAGTTAGCCAGTGCCTAACCATCATTGCTCTCACATTATCCCCAAATGACCTGATAATCCTAATCAATTTCCAAGACAAATGGTGAACTACTTGATTGTGTCCACCCTTCAGGTTCTTTGCAAATTAACGATCTGACAGTTTGTAAAGATTCAGGTTAAAAAAACAGTAATTGTTTGTGAAAACATAAAAAGACACACATTTGATCTGCACTAAAGGGCATGTACAAAGGGTTCTGCTCACTGAAAACTACAGAAAGGTCAGCATGATTCCCAGCTTAGTTACATCTTATACAACTGAAAAAAATAGCGACAAGTACGATTGATAATTGGACCAACTTGTCACTGCTGAGGTGACAGATCTGGGTAACAAACATGTACGAAGGGGAAGAAAGTAGGTAATTTCTTTAATGGCAC
Organism: Sipunculus nudus; assembly: GCA_026874595.1. NCBI lineage: Eukaryota > Metazoa > Annelida > Sipuncula > Golfingiida > Sipunculidae > Sipunculus > Sipunculus nudus. The sequence continues at coordinate 23,380,163 of CM049308.1, read as the reverse complement.
CAAGAAGACATGTACTGTATTGTCTAAGACTGCACAAACTAAAGTTTTCCGCTTGCCTTCCACCCGCCCCTGACATGATAAGGGTGTCACCTCAGATTAGCTGTGTGAGCTGCTTGTTACAATTATTAGCTTAGGTTACTCATGTCTCTGTGTATAAGGTTCTTTAAAAAGAATGAGCTCTTCAGAATTCTGTGTACATGAATGAAATGCTAGTAAGGATGATATTTACCCCAATTAGTATCAATTTTGAAAATATAAATAATTATTTTGTAAATATGTTATATATTTCTTTTTTTCACACAAAGATGAAAATCACAACTTTTCAACTTGAATCTAATGATCTTTTGACTAGTTTCAAACAAACATTCATTAAAACATAATAGTGGGACATCCATAAAGATATACATACAAATAAATTGATTGCACACTGCCTTTTCTTTCCAAGACCGCAAACCATGAAAAAAAATACTGCTTCAGACATATGATACAGCTGCCTGATCAATCCAAAAGCACCAGACAAGTGCTTGTGCCCAGGGAAATAGTTCTGAAAAACACTCAGTGTACTCTGTGCTATATTACTGTATACACAAGAGAATAACATTTCTACTGCTCCAGTAAACTGTCAAGATCTTCTGTGTTACGTGGGAAAATACTGTGAGAAAATCATTAGAAGCTGTGGAGGAACAGTGTTTCTTTATTTAACTAGATCTTACAGTAACACATCAGATTTAGTACATTTGGTGAGATTGTAAGTTCTTCTTTAAATTGTTATGAAGTCATTTGTATATAGATCAAGGGAAACAAATCTGTTTAAAAGAAATCAATGTAAATTCCCATTTTAGTTATCTTTGTAATATGAACAACACTAACATACTAGATTCACCAAAGTAACCTCTCTAATATGAGCAACACTAACATACTAGATTCACCTAAATAACCCCTCTAATATGAGCAACACTAACATACCAGATTCACCTAAATAACCCCTCTAATATAAGCAACACTAACATACTAGATTCACCTAAATAATCCCTCTAATATGAGCAACACTAACATACCAGATTCACCTAAATAACCCCTCTAATATTAGCAACACTAACATACCAGATTCACCAAAGTAACCTCTCTAATATGAGCAACACTAACATACTAGATTTACCTAAATAACCCCTCTAATATGAGCAACACAGACATACCAGATTCGCCTAAATAACCCCTCTAATATGAGCAACACTAACATACTAGATTTACCTAAATAACCCCTCTAATATGAGCAACACTAACATACTAGATTTACCTAAATAACCCCTCTAATATGAACAACACTAACATACCAGATTCACCAAAGTAACCTCTCTAATATGAGCAACACTAACATACTAGATTCACCTAAATAACCCCTCTAATATGAGCAACACTAACATACCAGATTCACCTAAATAACCCCTCTAATATTAGCAACACTAACATACCAGATTCACCAAAGTAACCTCTCTAATATGAGCAACACTAACATACTAGATTTACCTAAATAACCCCTCTAATATGAGCAACACAAACATACCAGATTCGCCTAAATAACCCCTCTAATATGAGCAACACTAGCATACTAGATTCACCTAAACAACCCCTCTAATATGAGCAACACTTACACACCAAATTCACCTAAATAACCCCACTAATATGAGCAACATTAACATATACCAGATTCACCTGAATAACCCCTCTAATATGAGCAACACTTACATACCAGATTCACCTAAATAACCCTTTAATATGAGCAACACTAACATACCAGATTCACCTAAATAACCCCTCTATAATGAGCAACACTAACATACCAGATTCAGCTAAATAACCCCTCTAATATGAGCAACACTAACATACCAGATTCACCTAAATAACCCCTTATATATGAGCAACACTAACATACCAGAATCACCTAAATAACCCCTCTAATATGAGCAATACTAAAATTCCAGATTCACCTAAATAACCCCTCTAATATGAGCAACACTAACATACCCGATTCACCTAAATAACCCCTCTAATATTAGCAACACTTACATATACCAGATTCACCTAAATAATCCCTCTAATATGAGCAACACTAACATGCCAGATTCACCTAAATAACCCCTCTTATATAAGCAACAATAACATCCCAGATTCACCTAAACAACCCCTCTAATATGGACAACTCTAACATATACCAGATTCACCTTAGTAAACCCTCTAATGTCAGCAACACTAACATACTAGATTCACCTAAATAACCCCTCTAATATGAGCAACACTAACATAACAGATTCACCTAAAATACCCCTCTTATATGAGCAACACTAACATACCAGATTCACTTAAATAACCCCTCTAATATGAGCAACACTAACATACCAGATTCACCTAAATAACCCTTTAATATGAGCAACACTAAATACCAGATTCACCTAAATAACCCCTCTAATATGAGCAACACTAACATACCAGATTCAGCTAAATAACGCCTCTAATATGAGCAACACTAACATACCAGATTCACCTAAATAACCCCTTTAATATGAGCAACACTAACATACCAGAATCACCTAAATAACCCCTCTAATATGAGCAATACTAACATTCCAGATTCACCTAAATAACCCCTCTAATATGAGCAACACTAACATACCAGATTCACCTAAATAACCCCTCTAATATGAGCAACACTAACATAAACCAGATTCACCTAAATAATCCCTCTAATATGAGCAACACTAACATACGAGATTCACCTAAATAACCCCTCTTATATGAGCAACACTTACATCCGAGATTCACCTAAACAACCCCTCTAATATGGACAACTCTAACATATACCAGATTCACCTAAGTAAACCCTCTAATGTCAGCAACACTAACATACTAGATTCACCTAAATAACCCCTCTAATATGAGCAACACTAACATAACAGATTCACCTAAAATACCCCTCTTATATGAGCAACACTAACATACCAGATTCACCTAAATAACCCCTCTAATATGAGCAACACTAACATACCAGATTCACCTAAATAACCCCTTTAATATGAGCAACACTAACATGCCAGATTCACCTAAATAACCCCTCTAATATGAGCAACACTAACATATACCAGATTCACCTAAATAACCCCTTTAATATGAGCAATACTAAGATACCAGATTCACCTAAATAACCCCTCTAATATGAGCAATACTAACATACCAGATTCACCTAAATAACCCCTTTAATATGAGCAACATTAAAATACTGGATTCACCTAAATAACCCCTCTAATATGAGCAACACTAACATCCCAGATTCACCTAAATAACCCCTCTAATAAATAACCCCTCTCATTTGAGCAACACTAACATACCAGATTCACCTAAATAACCCCTCTAATATGGACAACTCTGACACATACCAGATTCACCTAAATAACCCCTCTAATATGAGCAACACTAACATCCCAGATTCACCTCAGCAACCGCTCAAATATGGGAAACTCTAACATACCAGATTCACCTAAGTAACCTTGCTAGCTCTCTAATATGGACAACTACCAGATTTACGTCGGTTGGATTTTTCACAGTGCATGGTGACTTCTGATTAACAATAGGTAATTGTTAAAAGAAACTCATGCCTTTTCTACCAAACAGTATTCCATCAGGTGTTTGGGTCAACAGTTCTTTTTCATTCCATATCAATTCCTTCTTTTTTACATAAAACATTAGTTCATCTATAATTGTTGGCCAAAACAGTGACAATAACTACAGGGTCATTTCCAAGATCAGGCAAGTCACTGAATATTCATAGCCAAAAGGTCAAGGGTTCACACCAAACTGCTGGAATAACAAGTTATAGTGTTACTCAGACAAATGACATCCCTGAAGTGTTTAAAATATTCAGGATCCTTAACTCTATAGGTGATTCTGGGCCAAATGTCTAAGGGCCAAAGAGAGACTTGGGGTTGAAATTCCCAAGAGTGTCGGTCCCAGATCAGACCTTTAGTTTGTGAAGGTTTTGCTCAGCTAACTTTGTCTTTTTATCCCTTGTGGTGACATATACACTGTAAGCGAACACTAAGCAAAAGACAGCCATTTTTATCATTGGAAATTAAGGTTTGTTGAAAAAAGAAAGAACAGGTTATTTATAAGAAATTAAAATTAAAAAGGAAAAGAAAAAAAATAAAATTTTACAAACTTAAGATAAAAAAGGAAATTAAAAAAAATTTAAGTTTGTGCCTTGTCAATGGAGCTGTAAATTGAATGGGAAAGAAGATCCCCACATATATATTGTAAATTATTATATCATTTTATATCCAACATGTTACAATAAAGGTTCCTGGATCTCAGGATATACATACATGGGGGTGCTACACATACATAGGGCTACAGGCTTAATTTGAGAAGTTTTATTATGTGCAACTTTAGTTATGGCTGCATGTGAGGCCAGAATTAAGTGCAACTTCATTTTATTTATGTCCTGGTGTCACCCAGGCCTGGTAACTATTGCACCTCACCTGTAGGTCCTGTAATCAACACTGCTAGGTCAAAGCAGAGGAACCAGCTAAATTTGCACTTGGTTTTGAGTTAGTAGGGCACAACCTTCTCTTGAGCCTGCAGAGCACTCACCCTTGATTATGGCCATGGCCAACCATGAAAAAATTTCCTGCTACTTGGCTGAGTTTTGAACTCATGATCTCTCAGCTTTGAGTCCTGTGCTCTACACTTAGACCACAGAAAATAGTTTGAGTTATAATATAGCCTGTCATACTAACACAAATATAAATGTCAAAGACCCTAGCTGATATCAATTTTCCAGTTTGTTTGAACTAGTGATCAACCTTCCGTGAAAAATGTTCCTCCCATTGAGCACTCATTCACTTCCAAAAGATTATGCAGAGTTTCATGACTTTTTTATGACCTTTAAAAATGGTAAAGGGCACTGTATTATTTATTGTTACCTATGCATCTGAGTCCAAAATGGCAGTACTGAACCAGATTTAAGTCATCCATGCAAGTTGTATTTTATATACATTCGGCAACTGAAATCCATGTTCACATGTAGACAAGCTAAAATTTGTCTCTCGAGATATCTATAGTCCATTTCACCACCTGCTGTCCACCTGTTTTTTGTAGATGATTTACTTAAGAGTATATATTTTCCAATATTTTCCAAGTAAACAACAAATGGAAGTGACAACCTAATATGGCAGTTTAGAATCTTACAATAAATCCCCCGTTCATGTTTCACAACATTTTAGTCTCTTTATCATGATCTGGCAGATATTGTGTGTCCCTCCATAAGTAGCCATCTTTGTTTTAGCTGGTTATATTTTTTAGAGTGTTTACATGAGATTATCCAATCAGCAGCTGTCATTTGAGGCTGTTTTTGCATGTGACAAGTGACCTTGACTGCCATAAGTGGGTCTGATATGTTGTAAAATGTAGACTGATTTCTCATATTTTCAGAAAATTCTGTTACTCAAATATGGCATAAGGTTGGAATTTATTTACCTAGTTGAAAATTAGGTTCTGTAATCCTCTCCTCTACACTATAATTGTTTCCCTTGAAATGTACCTAATAAAAATTTTCATAGCAAAATACAGGTGGACATGAGGGGATGAAACGGACTATAGACTGGTACATGAAGCTTACACATCTGTTCCTAGAACATACTACCCTGTACACTCTTCTTATTTATAGCCAAATTTATAGATGTCCAGATTGATAATTGCATTATGTTGGATTAAATTGCATTTTACAGTTATATATGTAAACTGCTGTAAAAGTCACTGTCAGTCAATCAGATATCATGACAGGTTCATGATTTACTAAACATTTTCTGAAATATCATATGCTGTTCAGTACTTAAAATGATATATTTCAAAGACCATGGCTTTACAGAATTTTCAGGAGGATATAAAGCTCCTACTTTTGACTATGCCCTACAAATTTCCATTGTTTAACCAAATATAACGATAACAGAATTTTAAGACAATTTTTAAAACTCACACAAACAAAATAAGTCTCATATGGGAGGACTTATTATTTTTATATATATTCTTTCACTACATCTTTAACATACAGCCAGGGCCAAAATTTACTATGAAGGGCCTTTGGAACTGGTGTCAGCTTTGGGCTATGATCAACCTTAACTAGATCTTGAGGCTTATCTTTCTAAGTGCTTTATAGGCATACTTTTATATAAAGTCCTTTGAGGCACCAATTTAAAATCATTTTTGTGATCATACACAGACTGGCATTGACAAAATGAATCAATTGTGCCATAACTTTGGCTGGATGAACTGTTCTTAATGTGGTTTCACTGATACAAGACAATTGAGGTTAATGTGGGGCAATTTATATATATAAGCCAGAGGAGAATTATGTCACAGAGGTAGACAGCTTTATCCAATATCCAGGCACTGGTGCATATTTATGTCTTTTGGTGCCATCATTTCTTATATTCATAAATAATCTCCAGAGTCAAAAGTTCAGTCTTTCCTTTTTGTGTGTGAAAGGTGAACCTTTTCCTTTAATGATTTTATAGACCAATAATTTCATGGCATTTAAATTGTAACAAGAGTGCTTGAGGTTTCATGACACTACATTTAACTAAAATGTGGCATTCTCCCAATTGTCTGAATTTCCTTAAGACTTTCAGTAATAGCTGTAAATAAAATACATGTACTCATATAATAGAACATTGTTCTTCAGAACCATAAAATACCAAATATAGTCCAGCAACTGAATATGCATATATACTCCTGTCCGAACAGAACTGTAACTGGAACTCACAACTGATTTTTTTTTAAGTTTATTATCTGATATTAAATCACAAAATTCTTAATATTTTGTACAATTTGTCATCATGTTGACAAGTGAGCTTATTTGCAAAATCTGAATTAAATTATACTCCATAAATATTCCTTTGATGAATTTAAAATAAAACTTATATTTTTAACCAATTCAAAGATGATTTCTTTGCATTCTTAAAGATTCTCTCATGCCATATTGTAGTTAAGACATATTACAAGAAATTCCCATGAGGAGAAACTTTCAATAAATTTGAAGTACCGACATGACATTAAGAGTTCATGTGAAATGTGATTTAACTGTCATTTAATTAGTATGATGGTCTCATAACGTGTGTGTGTGTGTGTGACAGAAGTAGGTCACGCTCAACCAACTGTCAAATTAATGTCTATAAGGCTATCAATTATCACCATCACAGCATGAAAGAGATGCTAACGAGAAGCGCACCCTCCTCTCATCTTACATACACGTACCGGTAAGAAAAAAAAACATGTTTACTGAAAAGGACTTTCATGGGTAATAATCCCATTATGAAGGAAAATGGCTTTCACCATATAAAAATGGAACTGCAGCTGAAACTTGTTTCCAAACACCTTGAGGGAAGAACTAAAAATAAACCGATGAGGACATCCCACAGTACTCTACATCTCAGGGGAGTCAGGTATTAAATTTGCTTACTATAAGGAGGTTACAGATGGTTTCGGCCTTTTTCTGCTTCCTTTGTGGGTAATAAGGTAAATTTTTTTTTCTACTGAGGACTAACGAACCAGCAAGAAAATTGTCTGCATAAAAATCCATACTATATATGAAACCTCCTACAAAGGAAGTCACTCTTGCTGTAAAAGAAGGAAGTTAAAGATACTGTCTTTCTTTTTGTACTCCCATCTTTGACAGCTGAATCCTTCTGCAGGTACAGTTTTTTCCCAAAGTACACGAACATTTAAGTGCAGCAAAGAAGATGGCTCTATAAAAGTCTATGTTGCAATAAACTCAGCAAAGAATAGTCAAAAAGTAGAAAGAAAAGTCCAAGTTATGTATTTCTACCCCTGGCATTAGTGTATTTGAAGCCTCCTTTGCCATTATGGTATATGTTCTTCTAATATGAGAAGTGTAAATGTTTCAAAGGAGATTTTCATCAATTATTTACTTCATCCTTAACTCAATCCTGCTCTTTCATTATTTTTTTTTATGTGAACTAATTTGACCTTGCAAATGCTATGATTAATTAAATTTTCCTAAATTGTGAAATTAGTTAAAACAAATGCATATATGTACAAAAATATAATGTGTATCTCTTACAAATAAAAAAGAATAAAATTTCTTTATAGAAAAATAGTTAGATTTTTAACATAAATTTTATTTTATTAAATGAAGAGAGAAGAGTAAGGCAATTGGACAAGAGACCGGACAATACAAAGCACTAATGCTGAGGCTTCTCAAACTTCAGAGGCTTGAACTGATGCTTGTGTCCATTGACATTTAGTGACCTTTTTCAAGGAAAATGCCATGGAGTTTATCACTATATCCATTTACCCTGTCACACTTGGGAAATCTCTCAGTCCATATTCCATCTAGAAATTAACACTAGACCCATCAGTATATCTGTGCCATTCTGGAGTTCCTGATCTAAAACAACCAAAACCACTTGGGGAGTTAAAGACTTATATGCCGGGGTGGAACATCACTGGGCAGAAAAAAGCTTTTGGCTGCAAGGCTTAAGGGGCCCAAGCAATTCTAAAGCTCCCAGAAATTAACATCAGAGCTCACAGGTTGGAAGTTCAGTGCTTTACTGTTTGGTATTTTCCTTCAATCTGTCCCACCAAGGGGCACCGATCGTTTTTTTTTTTTAATTATGAACTTATCATTTGTTCCAACATGTCACACCTTTATATGCTGCTGCATCGACAATTAACTATCTTTGATAAGTTATCATATCTTCAACTAGAATACGGGTAGTCGACAAGCGACTACGTGTATCCGCCTAAATCAGAGTGGAACGGGTGAAGTGAGGCATGGATTAAGTGGCAAGGGGAAATAGAGTGAAGTGTTGCATATTAGCATGGATGTCTGCAGCCAAATTGTGTATGAAGGTTGCCACCCCACCCCCCCCCCCCCATCACAAAATCCAGAGGGCCGTCCCAGTTGTATACATATGCAAAATTTAAGGCAGATAATTCAAACCACTACATGTACATGAGTGATTTTTAGCCCGTGGCAGACAATCAGATGGACGCTGAGCAAAAATGGTTGCAGGTGACGGCACCAGTTTTGCATATGATAAAGAGCTATGTGAGAACTATAGACATGCAAAACTTTGGCCTAATCGGTCAAACGGTTCCCAAGATATGAGCTTGGAAGTCTGCTGCATAAACTAGAATGCAGGTGGCTCCACCTGTCATAAAATCAAGAGAGCTGTCGGGGATGTATAAACTTGCAAAATTTTAGGCAGATATGTCAAACCACTGCCGAGATATGAGTGATTTTATCCCATGGCAGACAAACAGATGGGAGCTGTGCAAACATGGCTGCAGGTGGCGCCACCAGTTTTGCGTATGTTATAAAGCTCTCCAAGGGCTACATTTGTGCAAAAAAATTTTCCTGATCTGTCAAACGGTTCCCGAGATATGAGCTTGGATGTCTGCAGCGTAAACGAGAATGTAGGTGGCGCCACCTGTCACAAAATCAGAAAAGCTATCCAGGATGTATACGCATGCCAAATTTCAGCTGAGTTAGTCAAGTCACTGCAGAGATATGAGTGATTTTAACCCAAGGCAGACGAACAGATGGACACTGTGCAAACATGGTTGCAGGTGGTGCCACCATTTTTTGTGTATGTTATAAAGCTCTCCAAGGGCTACATTTGTGCAAAAAAATTTTCCTGATCTGTCAAACGGTTCCCGAGATATGAGCTTGGATGTCTGCAGCGTAAACGAGAATGTAGGTGGCGCCACCTGTCACAAAATCAGAAAAGCTATCCAGGATGTATACGCATGCCAAATTTCAGATGAATTTGTCAAGTCACTGCAGAGATATGAGTGATTTTAACCTAAGGCAGACGAACAGATGGACACTGTGCAAACATGGTTGCAGGTGGCGCCACCATTTTTTGTGTATGTTATAAAGCTCTCCAAGGGCTACATTTGTGCAAAAAAATTTTCCTGATCCGTCAAACGGTTCCCGAGATATGTGGGTTTATGTGTGGAAACAGACGCACAAACGGACGCAGAGCGCAGAGGAAAGGTCAGAGGTCAAAACAAAATCGGGGCGCAGCAGTTCACATGTGACCCGAACATAATCCCGGGTTTTGTAAAATTCTGCCCAGCGGTTACGGAGGAGTTCTCCGGAAACCTACGCGGCGGCGGCGGCGGCGTGCAGCTGAAAACATAGTATCCGCAAAACTCTGTTTTGGCGGATACAATTATATCAGAAGGTAGTCTATGTTAGTGCCTGAAACATCATGCAAGATCCATCAACATGCATGGCTTCTATGCACAGATACCATGACAAGCTGAGAGGAGAAAACATTATATAAGATATGAACTATTTTTTATTTCAAACATAATCAATATACCATTAGTTGCTGGAAATAGCATGCTTCCACAACATGCATGAATGTGGCACTATTAGATATTTTTACTTATTCAAGAGAATTAAATCTCCTAAAGCCAAAATTAAGGTGCCCCATTGGAGGGACAGCCTTTAGTGATTCTGATGTTGGGCTGCGAAGCTGAGTGTCCTTATTTTAATTTATGCCAGTGACTGAGAGGTAACCATTTTGGACCACCTGTGACTCAGGGTAAGAGCACAAGATCTCAGGAAAAATAAGTCCTTAAAATTAGACCTACCATAAAACAGGGATATAGAAATTCTGGTATTGATATTATTCTTGCTATATTATCTCCATAAAGGTGATATGTCATATCTTATGATATTACTATAATCATAAAAAGAAATAATCATTTGGCAAAACTTCAGCAAAAGAAATGTGAAAAAAAAAACATTTTTAAGTGTTCTTTATCTCTGAGAAACACAGCCAAATATAAGAGTCTGACTGTTGTGGAAGTAACAAGGTACAAAGTAACATTTCCCTGACAAACTCCATGCTAATGTGAAGTTTGTGAGCTATTTCCCACAGGAAGATCAGGCTTCCATTGACACGTCTGTGTTCACCTGTCCTGTCGTTACAACTCTGACATTTAGTTCGGTTTTGATAATGCCAAGAAAGGGAGCTACTGCCGTTAACATACATGGTCATTAACTGCTTGGGGAACAGTCGTAATAAGCCCAGAGGAAACTCAACATGGCTGATCAGGCTCAACTCAGAGTCCTCGTGAAACCCTCACAATCTTTAGAACAACACTGAGAGACCATTCTGTCTCTTGATCAAACCAGTAAATTTCCATACCCTCCAACGTTCCTGGAACACTGACCTTTCATGTTGTTTGTACAGCTGCATCATATATTTTTTCTTGCTCCATATTTTACCATTTACAGTAGCATCAAGCAAAATAATGTGTCATCATCTGAATTTTTTCCATATCAGTTTAACATTTATTTATTAAGTTAAATTCACATTTTATTGTGAAAATGGTTAGAAAACTGATAAAAAAAATATGTCCTTTTTAGATTTTTGTATTTTGTTGTTAATGAATTAAAATATAATAAACTAGATGTGTTGGAATGACACGAATGCCCCCGCCTGGGGCAAATTAGAAACATTTGAAAATTTTGAAAAATTGTTTAAGTTCAGGAGGTGTCATATGGTCAAAAGTAAGTCAACAAGGGCAAAATGCAAACTCGATCTGTAACGGGTCATTATCAAGCAACACACCAAAAATCATGCCAGTATATGCAGGCATTGTGAAAAAAAGTCCATACATGTGCATTTTCCATAAAAATTCCGTCTTTCATGAAATTTTCTAAGTTTAGGAGCCGAAAAACAATGAAAAGTAGGTCAACAGGGACAAAACGCAAACTTGATCTGTAACTGTCATTATCTGGCCACACATAAAAAATCAGGGGGGTATCTGCAGGCATTGAGGAAAAAAATCAGTACATAGGCATTTGTTATGAAAATTTCTATTTTTCATGAAACTTTCTATGTTCAGGAACAGTCAAATGGTCAAAAGTAGGTCAACTGGGACAAAACAAGAACTCGATCTGTAACTGGTCAATATCTGCCTACACACCAAAAATCAGGCCTGTATCTGCAGGCACTGCGAAAAAAAGTCTATGCATGTTCACTTTTTTATGAAATTTTCTATGTTAGAGCACCGTCAAATGGTCAAAAGTAGATCAACTGGGACAAAACGCGAACTCGATCTGTAACTGGTCAATATCTGCCAACTCACCAAAAATCAGGCCAATATCTGCAGGCATTGCGAAAAAAAGTCCGTACATGTGTATTTGTCATGAAATTTCATATTTTTCATGAAATTTTCTATGATCAGGAGCCGTAAAACGGTCAAAAGAAGGTCAACCAGGACGAAACATAAACTCGATCTGTAACTGGTCTATATCTGCCCACACACCAAAAATCAGGCCAATATCTGCAGGCATTGCGAAAAAAAAGTCCGTACATGTGTATTTGTCATGAAATTTCTATTTTTCATGAAATTTTCTAAGTTTAGGAGCCGTAAAACGGTCAAAAGTAGGTCAACCGGGACGAAACGCGAACTTGATCTGTAACTGGTCTATATCTGCCCACACACCAAAAATCAGGCCAATATCTGCAGGCATTGCGAAAAAAAGTCCGTACAACTGTTTGATTTCGGAAGGACGGAAGGACGGAATGACGGACATGGGTAAAACTATATGCCCCGGCCACTTTGTGGCGGGGGCATAAAAATTTTGCTTTAAAAACATTTTTCAACACTCATGATTAAACTAATGAGTCAGTATAGACTTCTTTTTGAGAGAGCAAATTGATAGAGTGGACAAAACTGAAGAGTTTTCGTATTCACTTTCTGTATTATTTTTAGTTCTGATATAAAGTTAATTATTCACATTTTTAAGGAATAGCCAATATTGATGAAATATCAAATGGGGCTTTCCACTAAATTTTAATTCTATAAGTCCATAAAGAAGCACACTTGATGGCCTCAATTTGTTAGTTTAAGCATCTGTGACTCTGTTTACTTATCTGTTACAAATTTCTGACACTTCAAGCCACAATGATGACCTTTTTATTGACCCCACTAAATTTTAAAATTTTTACACTGACAAGTTAAATTAGTCAGTTTCAATGGATCAAAAAATTGCCATCAGAATAAATAAATGACAATTAGTAAACTGAACAAATTGAATTTCTGGATCAACAGCTAAATTCTAATTCTCAATTTGATTGACCCCCCCCCCCCCCCATTGCAAATGAAGTTAAAAATAAGATAAACAAGCAAATTCAAGAAATATATGTCCCCTGCTTCCTCCTTCAATTCCAGGATGATTTTAAAGTATTTGGTGACTAAGTACAATTAGTTTTAACCACAATCAAATGATGGCAGCACCTGGCAGTTACTGCAAAAAATTCAAGTAATTTATGTCCACTGCTAGTGACACCTGTTGGTGATTAGTGGAACTAAATATGCTGATTCATCATATGAAAAATGGAATATCATATTGTATTATTATCTTGTGAGACAGACACTTCAAAATGGATCTTAACCAAGGTAAGCATGAGAGCAATCACTGAGCCAAATTTGAATGAAATTGGATAAAAATTCAGTAAGGTTATCACACGGAAACAAAAACCTGATGGACGAACAAGCAGGCAGGCAGACAGAGGGACAAACAGATAAACCCAAATCAATGTCCCCCATTAATTCCAAGGAAGCAGGGGACAAAAATTATAGATGCTTCTATCAGTGTATCACATGTTATTTTTGTAGGCAACAAAAAAACATTATCAGTATTATATAAAAGCTTTTCCTCGCAAGCAAAATTTTTCCCATCTTCAAGATCTCCTTTATAAAGATAGCCTACAGCATAAATTTAGTTATACTTTCATAAAGACTGATTCAGTATATCACAAAAATTGCTTTTAAATGTACCCCTTCCAAAATCATTTGGCATTGGAAAAAACCTGTTACTATAATGCTCCCAAAGCAACCTCCTGGGCAGTTAGTAAAAGCTGCTGGTGACAATTAAGTTTCATCACTTTAAATCCTTGAGCCCCTGGCAAAGTCTATTATAAAGAGAGTAACTTAAAAAATGCTATTAGCAATTGTAGAAAACTATGGGTCTAATGCCTGCTTTTGTATATATATTCTCATGGTGAATTGTGGTTGAGTGAAATTATACAGGTATCCTCAATAAAATAATGATTTTCAGGAGAAAGGTTAGTATATATTTTTTATTATTGATTAATATTGATATTTTTATTTAAATAACCATATCTCGCAGCACTTAAAGGATGATAATAACTGACGCTCTTTCTCAACCTATTGCATTAAATAGCTGATTTAAATTAAAACTATATTTGGTGTTATATATTTAAAATTTTTTAATATAATTCAGATCTAGATGCAGCTGCCTCCATAATGAATTGCAAAGAAATGCAGATCTTTCACACATTCCCTGACCACTAAAGCAAGAGGCCTTAATTGCAGTCCTTTAAACAAATTTATACAGTTTATATCAAACGTCACATTAACAGCTGTACAGTTCAGTAAGAAAGATACTGATTCCAAATGGACTTTATAGTACTCACACATTATTGGTAGGCAACAAAGTTACATCTTCCAGCTGAATTTTGTACAACACTGTTACAGGTTATTTAGATAAACATCTAATAACAGCCACAGTACCATCCTTAATTTTGTATTCCAAACCCCAGCTTTGTGCTACTTATTGGAATAAACTAAGGCACCAGGTATCCATCCAACTCTCCCTCTATGTGTGTACCTTAATTTGAATTTTGTCTCTATATAAATGTATGGTCATTCATCAATTTCTTCAACATCTAATGATCTAATCAATCTGAATACCTGTTTGATTTTCATGATGAGGTATGAACATCTATTAGCCAACCACCAATTTGACCTCTCTGACCTTCTGTAAATGAACAAGGGAAAAGTTGATCTATGGAACAGATCTAGTATGCCCCCGCCTTTTGTGAAAATAGCTGGAAAAAAGTTGTAAAAACTTGTATGAAATCTGAAATAGGTCAATGTCACCCACCAAAATTACCTCTATGACCTTGAAAACTGCATCAAGAGGTATGTCAAAGTTACAAGTATGGTGACTGAGCCTTAAATTTATTTTGAGGTATTGCAATAACATCATTTTAGCATTATTGCCTATGTAAACTTGAAAACTGTGTCAATGTCATCCATGTTCAAACCTGACATAGCTCTTGAAAAGATGCATCAATGCTAAAAATTTGGTGACTGTACCTGAAATTCTTTTCGAGTGATTGCTTTAACATCATTTTTGCATTATTGCCACTGTGACTTTAAAAACTGTGTCAAGGTCATCCATGTTCAAACTTGACCTAGCTCCTGATAAGGTGCATCAATGGTGCAAGTTTGATGACTGTACCTAAAATTATTTTTGATCGAGTTATTGCGTTAATATATCTAAGAGGGATGGACAGACAGACGGACAGGCACCACGACAGAAAGACGATCGGAGGCTCACCATTTCTATGCCTACCACCAACAGCACCTTGGGCAATGGCAGAGACAATTACATGCATAAAGATGTGTGAAAAGGTATATAAGCCAATCTTGCATGTCCTAAAATAGTAATTAGGTTAAAGGTTATTAAAATTCTCAACTTAGGGACTTACACTGTAGGTAGCTGTACAATATCACATGGTCATTATCAGGCTGGTGTCCTTGCATGACCACTTATTATGTTGACCATCATTCAACTGGCTTATGCTTGAATTCACACAAAAATCTAATAACACCTACAGATAATTAATATAATCATATCAATTATATCAGAAATACACAACTGCCTCCATTTACTAAGAATGTGGATCAATGTTAACAGTTTGCACTGTCAAATGATCCACACACTACTACATAGCCTGGTGGATATATTGCTTCTAGAATCCATTAAGCTAAGGCATAAAAAAAAGAAATATCACTATTAGACTAAGGTGCAAAGAAAATTAAATCAAATCCTTATAACAGCTGAGACCAGTCAATAAGAAGCTCTAAAATACAGGATTTATTCTTCAGGAGACCAACAAGTTTAAAAAACACAGCTGCCTGCTTTCGTATATTGAAGCAGTTATGTCAATCCATTCTTTACTCACAAAGTTTAGTTCATGATTGAAAACCCACCTTTAGTCCTTCTGTCACCATAAATTCTTTGATTTATCTGTTTATTCCCACCTCAGAGCAAGTAAAAATTATGTTTTTCTTGTTCTATTGTATTTGTGGTATATACTACACAGAATGTGTAAAACTGTTTGGCAGGCTTTAGTTCAGACAATGTGACCTGTAACATATACCATAATATTTATATTTGCTGCTAAAGATTTCAAATAACAAAACCTTT
The DNA here is from genome assembly GCA_026874595.1 of Sipunculus nudus. NCBI lineage: Eukaryota > Metazoa > Annelida > Sipuncula > Golfingiida > Sipunculidae > Sipunculus > Sipunculus nudus. The sequence continues at coordinate 23,363,824 of CM049308.1, read as the reverse complement.
CTATATTGGTTAAATTCTTTTTTTTTTTTTTTATAAATGGCCATATGACCATAAAGAATCTATATTTGATTTGAAAAACACTAATCTCAGACAGGTTAATACCATTCATACTCCATGAAAGAGTACCTAATTTTTTTTTTAGATTTTTTTAACATAGTCAGTATAAATTGAAAGATTTCCTAAAAATTCTTCAGCAAGTATCATAGAAGCCAATTGTGTCTTTGCTAAGAATTTGAGTTAAATTAAACAAATTTATTAAATAAATTATAAAATAAAATTACTTTCATGTATTCATGTAGGTTGAGTGAGGTGATGTGGCAATTAAGGGACACCTTGTGAACAAAAAGCATGACAAACATGAGGATTAGAGAAAACTACATCACATGGGATCTTCAAGAGTAACAATATTTTCATCAATAATAATATCTGCTAAGTTTCTTGGATGTGACATTTTGAGGTACAGGTGTAATTATTTAAGCAGTTTAATACTGTCCTGCATGTCTGTGTTTTTTTATGAAAAATTTTATCTGTCTGTTTTTAGTTTCATGTTAGGATAGCAGTGATGTAAGACTCAAGTCCAAATTTGTATCTTCACCATATTTTCTGAAACCAAAGTTACAACAGAAGTGGTTCATTTTAGGTAAATGTATATCTTTAGAACTGATTTCAAATAAGCAATATCTTTGATATCAGAAACTTCACCTAGGAAATGAAGAACTTTAGGTGTCAGTCTTGACTGCTCTTAATAGTCCTCTTAACAATAATGGTTAAAAGGGCAATCTATACAAGGTCATTATAAGCTTTATTAATTTCAAGGCCCTAATCAAACAAATGCAACTGGGAGATTTTCACACAGTCAAGAAGAGATACACTTATAATAACCACAAGATGCAATCTGCTCTTAAAGAGGAGCAATATCTACAATATGAGCTTTGATAATTCCAAGAAAATAATGTTCTGCTGTAAAACCATACATTTCTACTCCTTTCAATTTTCCTAAATTGCAAAGGTTACATTTTATTGAGCAAAACATTTTAAGGAATTTCTCTCATCTAATGCTTTGATGTGATTATAATTTCAGGGAATGTGTCAACCATGCTACACCTTTTGCTGGTTTAAGGGTCAATTACTGTTTAAATTTAATTAAACCTTTTCATCAAATAACTGATACAACCATTCCACAGGAGCCACAGAATAAGAAATATCTATGAAAGGCATGCCTTCCTGATATTACACAGACTTAATAACTGATTTTCCACAGAAATTGGAAACCAGGGATCAGTCTTTTGGCCTTAATTTATGTACTCAAATTTAGCTTTACATTTACTTTATAAATTGTATGTTTTTTGTCCTTTTAATATTATCCATATTATGGATTACCCATAACATATTTTCAGTTTGGTTGGGTCTGTGCCTACAAAAGGGTATGGTAAATCCAACATTTGCAACCATCCAGACATTACATGCCTTGATGTGCCATTGCTGGACATTTTATCTAGTTCAGCTTCAATATTCCATCTGCTTTTAACTAAAGACCTGCTAGAGTATAAATTATTCTACAGATGCCAGTACCAATTGTGGTACTTTCATAGGAGACAGATATACACACAAGCAAAAAAACTACTTCTGGGTCCAGATATTTTTATATCAGGTACATTGAAGCTTTAAGCAGCGTTTCCATGAGCGCATATATGCTTATATGTATGAAAATCACTCATATGATTTTTTAACTGGGGTGTTTCTCTTTGTCCATCAGCATATATGTGTATATGCGTGAAAATTGCAACAGGAGCGTGTTTCCTCATGGGGTCTGCTTGAACTCAGGGATTCATGGTAAAATTATGTCATTTCACCATCTTTTTGTGGAAGGCCTGCTTGATCCACTGTACAAATAAATATGTCAGCCAGTTCACTCATATATGCCCACATGGAAGCACACCTATTTTTTCACGCATGTACGCACATACGCGCACATGGAAACAGACACAATAATAGAATGCTTGCTTCATCTGGTTCAATCCAGTGAAAGCAACCCCTAACTAGAATACGGGTAGTCGAGAAGAGACTACGTGTATCCGCCGAAATCAGAATGGGACGGGTGAAGTGAGGCATGGATTGAGTGGCAAGGGGAAATAAAGAGGTGTATTGCATATTAGCATGGATGTCTGCAGCTGAAATGTGTATGTAGGTGGTGCCACCTGCCACAAAATCCAGAAAGTTATCCAAGGTGTATACAATTGCAAAATTTGAGGCAGATAAGTCAAACCAGTCCTGAGATATAAGCCTGGATGTCTGCAGCCTGAACATGAACGTAAGTGGCGCCACCTCTCATAAAATCAGGAAAGCTATCCAGGATGTATATACATGCAAAATTTTGGGCAGATGAGTCAAACCACTGCCGAGATATTAGTGATTTTATCCCACGGCAGACAAAAAGACGGACGCTGTGCAAAAATGGTTGCAGGATTTGTGTATGATAAAGAGCTATGTGAGATCTATACACATGCAAAATTTCAGGAGGATACATCAAACCAGTCCTGAGATATAAGCCTGGATGTCTGCAGCCTGAACGTAAATGTAGGTGGCGCCACCTGTCATAAAATCAAGAAAGCTATCCAGTATGATTACCTACGCAAAACTTCAGGTGGATAAGTCCTTTCACTGCAGAGATATAAGTGATTTCATCCCAAAGCAGATGAACAGATAGACACTGCAAAAATGGTGGCAGGTGGAGTCACCATTTCCATGTATGTTATAAAGCATTTGTGCAAAGTTTTTTCCTGATTGGTCAAACGAGTCTGAAGTTATGTGAGTTAATGTGTCAAAACAGAAGCACAGATGGACGCACTGGAGAGAGGAAAGGTCAGAGGTCAAGGCAAAATATTTTGGCTTCAGTTCACATGTGACCCTATAATCGTGTAAAGTTTTGGAAAAATCCGTCCAGTGGTCTAAGGATTCTATTCTGGAAACGAATGCAGCAGCAGCACAGTGGTGGCAGCAGAACCCGGTCATAAACGTAGTATCCAATTATACAGTTATAAATTAGCAAATTGTGTACAAAATTGTGTTATCCATTAATTTGTTCAAACTAACTCCTGAAAACAGAGGTTGAGATCTCCATGAAAGATAATTGTGCGTTCAACATTCCTTTAAAGTCTGGTATATTAATATCTGCCTTAATTGCCACTTTCCAGTTCTGTTTTAACACCATTTTTTTTCTATTCAGGAAGCGCCAAAATTAACTGTTTCATAGATTTAAGTATCAGCTTGAATGAGACATTAAATGTAACAAGAGTTAGATTTTAAAGCACTATAGATTTTGAGACAGATTTGAAGGCAGCTCATTGAGGGTATGTTACAGTGACCTAGTTTCCAAGATCTTCTCAAGACATGTCTGGATATCAAACTTGAATATTTCAAATCTAAAGGTTATAATGTATGCCCGGTTAATAGATAAACATCAAGGCAGGTGGATCATTGTTCTAAGAAATTAGCCACAGCATTCTTTTAAAAATTGCATTCTGAATTTCACTGGATGCATATAAACGTGCACTAAGTGGTAGTTATATATGTATAAAAATAACTAAGTTGGTATTTACTGAGCCTACTTCCTTTGTACTGGGTGTACACCTTGATATTACATAAATAAATATATACAGATGAGCTGGCCGGTCTGACAGTCTGAGCCCTGACACCTGTCACCTGGTGGGTCTGTACACACTCTGTCAACATGTTACAATTTGTGAACTGTAAAACCACAAGAGTGGCTCTTTATCTGCAGCCCTGGTTCTTTAACATATAAACCAAAGTACAGATGTGTGGTCAGGGGCAGTGTTGTCAGAAGGCAACCTGGGGTGGGGGGGGGGGGGGGGGGGTAAGTGTCTAGACCCCTCTGAGGGGGTCTCCCCCTTTTTCAGCCACAGCAACCTTTTTTTAGGGTTTCGAATCAGGCCATTTTTCCACCCTAGACCCCCTCCCTGACCTTTCCTGGACTGGCATATCTTTTTTTTAGGATTTGTTATTAGTCCGCCTAGGTTGGATCCCTCCATTTGCTAAATCCTGGATCCACCCCTGGTTGTCTTTACCCCTTCACTAACATCAATTGTTCTGTGATTAATTGGGGCTGAGGTAAAATATGTTATTTCATTAGAGGTCTGTAACAAGGCTACATGATGTTTGAGCAAACATGCATTTATTTGTTTGAAAACTCATTCACATATGAGTATGGGAAAACAGAGAGAAAGAGAGAGAGAGAGAGAGGGAGGGGAGAAATTGACAGCCAGAACAGTACAAATCTCATAGGGTAATAAAAGGAAACCAAAGGACTGAAAAGGCTACTATAGCCTGCCACCCACTGGCCATTTTTATCTGAGACCAGTTAAACATGTTGGTGGTGGACTGCGCGACTGCTTGTGACTGACAATCGGTGACCAGTCACAGACTCGAGATCATGGGTTTCCTGTGTTGTTTATTTAATTTGGAGATGATAAATTTGTGTAAATACAAATATCATTTATGAAAACTATCACAATATCAGACACAATTCACTAAAACAGCAAAATACCACACCTATCTCTTCACATGCCCTTAGTTTATGGTTTTGGTATGGGAATTGGGCCAAGTCTGATTTTACAGATAAAGTGTTTGATTCAACATCAACATAAATTCATCTTCCTTTTCAGGGGGCCTAACAAAGCTAACTTGGAGTGACGCCACATATCACACCTACAAGTTCAGTTGCAAGGAATCCATTGAATTGCAAGGTTTCTGACAAGTCAGAAACCTTGCAATCATCTGTGACTGGTGGTCACGTCATAAGACCTGCTCACTTTCAATTCACAAGCGATTATAATCGGGACCAGTCGCAGATCACTTGCAATTTAAGTTGCATCAAATAGTGTTGCCACAAAATCGCCAGTGGGCGGCAGGCTTTAAGGAAACGTGATTTATATAAAAGGGAACCCATGCTGCATCCATTGCAAACATATAGGACCACAGTAGTGGCTGAAATACTTATGACAGTGATTAAATACTCAGCCTTTGGCCAAAAACAAGTCATTATCAGGACCCCAAATTAGCCCCCATTAGTCCCCATTGGTCTGCATTAACATAACGAGCATGAGAGGAAGGGACAAATACAGGTGGGGATGATTACTGAATGAAAATATATTAAACAATGAAACTAAAAGAATCACATGCCCATAGGTATTCAAATTAAATTTTTACAGCTCATTGATATTAAATATATAAAAAAATATATATTTGGACATTTGATAAAAGAAAGTAGACTATTTGACATCTTAATTGATAAAAAAAGAGTTTGAAGAGCCTATTCATTTATAAATACAGAATCTAAATAACAATTTATCAGGCACATTAAATCTCATAAGAAAGGTAACTAAAAATTTTAAAATTTAAATTTTAATTCAATAAAAAAAAACTGCATATCTTAAAAAATTTTTTAAATCGGAATTTTTAATAAAAACTAAAGGGCAAGGTAAATTCTTGGAGGTGTGGTAAATTTTCTGTCATGTCTGACCCCATTATCTGGTGGGTAATTTTGTTAATGTTAACTGATTTTAATGATGTGGTTATCTGGTGTATGTAAATTTTAGTGCCAAGCAGGCCTGCATTTGTATAGAAGCAGAAACTTATGATGCACATTCTCATTTTGAAGTGAAGCACCTGAAAGGGAGTGATTTTATATGAAAGCTAATAGTACAACTAATGTCTCATGTTGAATATTTCTTTTAACAGAAGTTTAACCTGTAAGGTTTGATCAATTTCCCACTTTCTAAGGCAAAAAAAAAATCTTGGGTATCCCCTACGCAGGCCAACAGGGATGTCCTGAATTGAAGACATATGGAGGTTAATTAAGAACAATGACAAGGGCAACATCTAAACAGCCAGGGTAGTATAGACAAACATTCCATTACCACAGAACATACCACTTTGGATCTCAATAAACACCATATAGGTTTTATGGTCATAAAAAGCTTTCTCTATACAGATGTTAGCCTCCTGCCTGTAACTTCATAAACCACAGCTGGGATGCTGACAGCTCTGACACTCTACCACTATAAAGAGATCTTGTTATCACTCAGTAACAATTATGCACTTTCAGCCTCACTATAAAGACTCTCATATATATGTACTGTTCATTACATTTGAAGTTTGACACATTTATCACATTATAAATTAACAAAGAACCTGACTGCTATTGGTGGATCCATTTTATATTGTAGGATATTCCATATACCATTAATAAGTGGACTTACCCATAAATGTCTGTAAGATAAAGTAGGTAGCAATGGAAGAGGGGTGGGTGTTGGGGTAGTGGGCCTCGGGGAGGGAGTGGCCTAGGGTAGTGGACTTAGGGTATAGTCCCCAAAGTATGGCTTTCAGGCAGGTCAGTTAGCTAGCAACCAATGTCTCCACGTAATAAGGAAATGGTTGAATTTAAGCCATATGTCTCCATATCTTTAGTAAAATGAATACCACCATGGACTGGCAGTGTATTATGTTTTGGCTTAGTAATAATAACCATTCCAAATCCAGACAGATCATTCCATCATTTGATGAATTAATAATTAATTTGCTGGGTTTTTTTTTTATTTTATCAAAAAGAGAATTAAATTCTACAATATGACTTATAATTGGGGAAAACTGTTTATTGATACACCTCTTGTTTATCTTCAGTAAACAGTCAATTTCTCTCATTTCAGCCTTTCAAATCTGACAAATATTTAACTCTCTCTAACATCCATTAACTATGTCAATTCATACTTCAGATTTTTTAAATATCCAACTACAACCAGTCATAGACTGCCTGGCTCATAGTACTTGGAACAAATTGTGAATGTTAGCTCTTAAAGCTAGCTGGTCTATTTTTATAAAAGTTTCACTGGATTATCTTTAGTTCAAATATGTCACAAATAAGAATAGGCCCCTTTAACAGACTGTAATTCAAACATTATATTTCAACATATTTAAGACATGTGCTGTAACTCATGTAAGATCATATATTTATAACCTGATATGCACAACAACTTTACTGGAAGCACAGACTGACATCAATTGGTACATTTTCAGTTGATTTCACCAAGAGCTATCCATTGTTTACTTAATTGCAGACATAAGATATTATAAAGATTATAGGACATTGCAGATTTGTAATGTTAATGTTTAAATCACATGCAAATTAATCATTTCTATAAAATCTATACAGAACTAGACAAAATCCAGATTATAGCTAGCTAATTAGTTTAGGATTCCAAGCAATTTACATTTCTTTGGGGCTCAAGGTTGCAGCATAACTATCATTATGAGATAATGAATACACTTTCAAATGAATACACTGGGACATCTTTTATATTTTCCTTTGACTATGGAACAAACATGTGTTCATGGTTCAAACCAAAATTTTGAAAAATTTTTAGTAAAACAGTCTCAATTTTATTAGTTTTATTGAAAATTATAGGTGAAACATTTAAGCTGACAAAGTACATCAAAATCACTGGTGTTTTGCATACAAAAGTTTTGAAACTAAAGCAAATTTTTGAATTTTTTAGGTTACACCAGTTAAATGTTCTTGTATGGGTTAAATGTTCTTGTATATACAGCTAGAGTTTAATTTGCATATTTTGCACAGAAACACTTCACTTATAATTGGAATGTATGTCCTGATTTGACATATTACCACTGCAAACATTGATATTTTCAGTTGCATGGGCTAAAAATAGAAAATTCATTAAATATGTTTGCAAAGAAAATTAATGCGAAGTCACAATAAAATCAGCAGAGTTGGCCTATATCTAGGCCAGACTGAACAACTCTGTATCTGTTAATATGGACTATATCAGGATACCCAAAACTGGGTACCAGATGTGATAAAATATTCAAATTTAAGGAGATAAGAGTACCATATGTGACATAATATTCAAACTAAAGGAGATAAGAGTGAAAACAGAAAAGAAAAGCATAAGTTTCTACAGTGAAAAACTGAGAAACAAAAGTAAAATTAATAACTGCAAGAATGATACTGAAACTAACAGTGCCTGGCTCTTGAATCATGATGAACAAACATCTATTTTATTCTAGTTTATTACATTTGTAAACTCATATATGTACACATTACAAGACTACCATTAGACCTACAGTGATCTAATTTTTAATTTAGTCAAGTTTGAAAATATATTATTTGTCCTTGTATATTTTGCTAAGAGATCATTACATAGATACATGAAAATACAGTCTGTAGAGTGAGTTAAGTCATATCATGAAAAGCAAACTTATTATTTCATACAATATTTTTTTCATATCATACTTCCTTGCCCTTATCTAACCCTTACAGATTCACTCTTCACAAGTGTTTAAACAAGAGCATCATAAATGGTGCATAATTATATATATATGTGCGTCACATAGCTTGTGACCTCTGATCTCATTAAATATACGTGAATTTTGCTGAGAATGAAATTCCTGTGAGAAACTCTACTGGTTAATATTCATAATGATGATCGAGTTCCATAAGATTTTTAGCAAGTCATCATGGTGCCACCAAGGTCTGGTGACTTCTGACCTCATTATATATGCATGGATTTTGCTGGAAATCGTACTTAGGCAAGACATTTTATTGATTAATATTTTTTTTAGTTTTATCAAATTCCATGATATTCCTTCGGCCACATCACAATGTAGCCTAGTGACCTCTGACCTTATTGATATGCATGAATTTTGCCCATAATCAAACTCGGCTAAGGTACTCTATTGGTAAGTAGTTGTGTTGAGGTTTTGTGAAAAACCATCAAAGCCCTGGATAATTATTGAGGCAACACTAAAAGTTTACAGACAGATGGACCATGGGTAAACCATAATACATACATACATGCAGTCATAGACACGTGTATAAAAAATGGTTCACATGCTGTTGTCTTTCGTAGCTATCAAAATTTAGGGTAATTACCACCAGCATAAACAAGCCCAAAAAAATCAAATAAGTGTTTTGTTCAAGATATAATATCTTAAATTACCTTTTTTTTTGCTCAGACTGGTTGTATGAACTTTGGTTATCCAATGCATGCAATAGCCTTGTCCCTGTGATAATAGCTTTACACTGATGATTATTTAATAAACAGAGAATTAATTACATTTCAATGCATCCTACTCTGTAGTTTCAAGCATATAAAAAAAAATCCTGAATCTGTCACCTCTTTGCCTAAATTACAAAATAACTATTTTCCAAAGATGCTGAAACATAGAACATTTGATGGATTTCTGATAATCATTCTGAAAGATCACTTTTTGGGTAGGCTGTAATCTTCAAAGACAACCCCAGGGGGTAGACATGTAAGGGGTTATAAGCAAGCTTTATTGGATCAACGAGGTGCCATCTGTGTCATCCCATCAGGATGTGACAGCTAGGAATTCTGGTCCATCCCAGATGATGAAATCTTTGTCAACCATAGTTGTATCTGTAATGGAATTCCTTTGAATACATGCAGTCTCTGTTCTGGTTCATAGATGCCAACTGACTCTTATGTTTTGCAGACAAACAAACTTCAGAAAAAACAGACCTTGTAAAAATCAGTTGATACATCTCAATATGCATGCGCTTTTATACCCTTAATAAATACCTTCTTTTTATACAGTCATAGTATTTCTTCTCAGTTTTAATTAACTTTAAGATGTACAAAGATAGTGTTTTATTTTGGCTGGCTTTCTGTCAGCAATTGATCAGAAGACAAAAAAATCCTCTGAAGAACTTGTCTTTGAAGAAACAACTCCTTATAATTAATTTCCTTTGGAAAATCTACATCTATGTACTATATGTACTATAGATAAACACACTTTATAAAGGAAAGGTGACCCATCGGTCATGAAGCTCAGCTGACTAGGAAGACATTCACAAAAGGAATTTTATCATCTGAATGCCAAATTTTGTGAAAAAAAAAGTCTGTACAACTGTTTGATTTCGGAATGACGGAAGGACAGAAGGATGGAAGGATGAAAGGACGGAGTGACGCACATGGGTAAAACTATATGCCCCGGCAACAACAAAGTGGACGAGGCATAAAAATTGTAAACATTTGAAATAATGCAGGTGGTGCCACCAGTCTGCAGGCACAGATGAAATACTCCTTGATGAATATGCATGCAAAGATCATGGTGATCAATGCATTATAGTTGTTATCAATTTTTTGTTACTTACTAGCACTATAGCTCAAAGGATATTGGTGACAGAGACCTAATTTCAGGTTTGCAAAGAGATTTTTAACGGACCTCCCTGGAGGTCAAGTAAGAAGTTTCCAAGTCCAGTTACAATTTATGCCTGGTTAATGGATAGACAGAGAGCAGGACAGACAGATGGAAGACAGACAAAAAGTGATCACTATAGCTCAGGTTACTTTCAGTCAGAAGAGCTAAAAAACTTGTTCCTGTGAATGATGTTCCTGTCAAGAACTTATCACTGTGACATAAAAAACTTGGGATTTTTATTGGTTATATTGTTTCTTTTTTTAAAATTTTATAGAAATTTTAGGGAGTTGAATAAAATAACAAGTTTACCTTTCTATATTTGGATTTCTTTACTGGTATGAAAGGCAGTGTTCTAAAGAGATTGGTGAAAAAAAGGAAAGTTGCCTAATAATGTATCAAGTAATTTTGTTAACTTCAAAACAAATAAACAAAATCAAGCAAAAATACTGCTTATACTAATTTTATCATGCTTGATGGAAAAAAATATCGTGTAAACATGAACTTTGTGTAGGATTACCCTTTTTATGGTGACTACAGAATAAAACTAGAATACGGGTAGTCGACAAGCGTGTATCCGCCTAAATCAGAGTGGAACGGGTGAAGTGAGGCATGGATTGAGTGGCAAGGGGAAATAGAGTGAAGTGTTGCATATTAGCATGGATGTCTGCAGCCAAATGGTGTATGTAGGTTGCGCCACCTACCACAAAATCCAGAAAGCCGTCCAAGTTGTATACATATGCAAAATTTGAGGCAGATAAGTCAAACCACTATATGTTTATGAGTGATTTTAGCCCGTGGCAGACAAACAGATGGACGCTGTGCAAAAATGGTTGAAGGTGGCGCCACCAGTTTTGCGTATGATAAAGAGCTATGTGAGAACTATACACATGCAAAACTTTGGCCCAATCGGTTCCCAAGATACAAGCTTGGATGTCTGCTGCATAAACTAGAATGCAGGTGGCGCCACCTGTCATAAAATCAAGAGAGCTGTCGGGGATGTATAAACCTGCAAAATTTTAGGCAGATATGTCAAACCACTGCCGAGATATGAGTGATTTTATCCCATGGCAGACAAACAGACGGGAGCTGTGCAAAAATGGCTGCAGGTGGCGCCATCAGTTTTGCGTATGATAAAGAGCTATGGGAGATCTATACACATGCAAAATTTTGGCCCAATCGGTCAAACAGTTCCCGAGATATGAGCTTGGATGTCTGCAGCGTAAACGTGAATGTAGGTGGCGCCACCTGTCATAAAATCAGAAAAGCTATCCAGGATTTAGCGCATGCTAAATTTCAGGTGAATTAGTCAAATCACTGCAGAGATATGAGTGATTTTAACCCAAGGCAGACGAACAGATGGACACTGTGCAAACATGGTTGCAGGTGGCGCCACCATTTTTTGTGTATGTTATAAAGCTATCCAAGGGCTACATTTGTGCAAAAAAATTTTCCTGAACTGTCAAACGGTTCCTGAGATATGTGGATTTATGTGTGGAAACAGACGCACAAACGGACGCAGAGCGCAGAGGAAAGGTCAGAGGTCACAACAAAATCGGGGCGCAGCAGTTCACATGTGACCCCAACATAATCCCGGGTTTCGTAAAATTCCGCCCAGCGGTTACGGAGGAGTTCTCCGGACACCTACGCGGCGGTGGCGGCGTGCAGCTGAAAACATAGTATCCGCAAAACTCTGTTTTGGCGGATACAATAAAACACCTCTGGAGCCCCATCACCTCAAATGGGATAAGAGTTATCTGCTGAAGCAGAGTTGCTGGCACACCAAAGAAAACAAGCTGACCTTTAAAGTCCACACTTCTATGTATTTATATATATATATAAAGCTTTTACAGCCATGGCAGAGCTATTTTAATTAGAATTCTTGTTTTCATGTATTTTGGTAGCTGCCAATTGTAATGCATTCTTTAGGTTTCTATGTCTGTTTAATCTGAAATGTCACCAGCCCATCAGACTTCTATGTCTGTCTTACCTGTAATGTTGCCAGCCCATTCATCAAGTTCCTTGTATTATAATGCAAATTGATGCCTTTGAAAAGAAAGTTTTAGAAACAGTTCTCATGTAACAATTATTTCAAGTTTCACAGCAAAAGATATACACTTAAAAAGTTTTTGACTTATTCACTATGAAGTATTGAAACTCAAGACCTTCCTTTCAATGGTAATTTTTTTTTTCAAAGAACAGATATCTGGCCTGTTGGCGGCACTATTAAATGATTCAGGATGAAGCTGAGTAACAATATGGTCAGTATGATGTATGTTATGAGTATGCCTGCTGGATTTCATGTTTAATGTGCAAAAGGCCAGGAGTTATCCAAAATTCATAATTTGTCATTGCAAAAATGGTGCAAATTTTTGTGGTTCTATCAAGATTTGACTGGTTCTTTCAGGCACTGGCTAGTTTGAACTATGGACACTCCTGTATTAAACAACAAGGCCACTTCCTACCTGAGTAATCCTTAATGTTCAGTAGTCAGTACATACATTTACACCAAATGGACATTCTTGGCATCACAGATGCCATAGTATATCCCATCACAATTAATCCCTCCCCCTTCAAAAATAGGCACCCCATCTTCAGAAGCAAATATTGACACTATGCATACCACAGGGGTTTCTTGAGGTGTGACCTTCAAAACCAAGGTAAAGGTCACTAGTCTCTTACAACAATTTATCATCTGACATCTAGCATTTTTTTTTTATTTTCAGGTACACATACATCTCTCAACTTAAGAATCAATATTTTTTACCAAATATTGAATTTTCATGGTCATGGCCACTATCCTAGAAAAGGTCATATCCCCAATTTAAATATACATCATCCCATCACCAATGTCTATGTATATCCATTATATGAAAGAAAGCTGTCCATTTGTTCTTGACTTATAATGCTCACAGAACTATCAAGGGCAAATCACAGGGGTTATAAAAGGTGCAAAACAAGAAAAGGATAACAGCTTGTGCCACCATTTTCAGGGACAAGACCATGTCATAATGTGTGAATGTCCCCAAGCATTTAAAGGCGTATATATAGCCCTCTGATCCATGTGAATCTGCTCGTTTTTGATAATGTGTGAATGGCCTCATTTAAAGGTGTATTGCCCTCTGATCAATGTGAATCTGCTTGTTTTTTGATAATGTGTGAATGGCCTCATTTAAAGGTGTATGGCCCTCTGATCCATGTAAATCTGCTTGTTTTTCCAAAGTTATAAAGCATAAATTATATAACAGAATATGAAAGGGACTGATATCTAGTGGTCATAATAGCCAGTTGCCTGCATTTAACAGGTGGTCATTCAGAAAGGTTGGTCTGTATTTTAACTTTCTAGAAAAGTGTACATATATAGCCTACCCTTAGGCATGTACAGAATATATTAGATCAGGCCAATGCGTCTTCTGTATTTTTACCTCCAGGTTGCTGAATGTAGAATAAAAGGTTAACATATTTAGTCATTCATCAAGTTCAAATAATCTGTTCTGTCTATTCATATACTTTGAGTTTATCTCGAGGAAACAATTTTTATTGTTACTTTATTTATTAATTTTTTATACTGTGTTAATGTACTGGTCATCTATGGATTCCAAACTGAGCACATCTGCATATCAAGAGTCCATATATTTTGAACAAAAATGTACACCAATGTTTGTGAAGAGCATTTAAGATAAAAAAATGAATCAAATCTACAGGGTTGGCCTGGAAACTTTAGCCCATATATCTATCTTAAAAACTAATTTCTCTCATTAATATTTCAGAACTGAATAATCAAATTCCAGAACCAGCGCTCTAAATAAACTGTGTATAAGTGATAATCAGTTAAGTTCAAATAAAGAAGTAAAGTTGAAAGCAAAGTTCTTTATCCAATGAGGAAAAAATATGAAATTCTAAATACTGATACAATGGTGGGATGGGGGGAGTCTTTCTGCCGAGAGAACCGCCCACAGTCTCCAAAAGTACGAATTACAGATAGTTTTGATACAGAGCTGTCATGTGACACATGAGGCATACATATCTATATTTCTGCATTTTATCATAAAAGCTAAACCTTATTGGATGACCCAAAGTAGGTCAATATTATGTCAGAGTTGGAAGTGTACTTTCCAACTTTTCAGTGATCTGATTGAACTAAAGTTCTCTGGAAAATCCAAAGTCTGACTTGATATAAATCCAGTTATAGACAACCTGCAAGTCCTATTTCCAGACAATTATTAACATGGTCAGACCAACTCATCATATCAAGCAATTTATTGCCCATTATGAAAGCTGAAATAAGGCTGTATCAACATATCTGAATTATCACTGGAAGGTGGGCAGATTGATGACCAAGTTCCTTGTAATCCTCTAGCTATCTCTCAGTAAAGACATTTGAGTCTATCAATTATAAAATCCATTAAATATTATTCCGAGCTCTGTCTGAATATCAGAGGTTAACTGATTGAAACCAGAATTGATCTTCATTTGTTCCTGAAGTAATTTTAGATTAAAAATAATGAAATATTGAAACATTCTTAATCAACAATATTCAATCTCCTACTTCATAACAGTACTACTGGAGTATACAAGAGATCTTCATTGAATATTTAAGTGTATAATAAATATCCAGTTTTTGCAAACATCAATTTGAAACTTGTTAATGCCAAATATGCAAGTCAAGTTCCTGATATAGATAAGATGGAAATAATGACTCACATTATGAAAGGGTATACATTCCAGCAGGAATAGAGGTTGCTATGCTTCAAGAGATCATAAATTAATCCTGAACGCTTGATTTGTAAAAGAAATGGACAAAAAAAGAGACATAGTGGTCATGAAGTCAGATCACAGCCACCTTACCTTAGATAACTTGATGTAATAACTATTTACCTTTTTTTTTAAATGATATACAGTATAAATATACCTTTGATCCTATATTTTCTTTAATATTTTTTTTATTTCCTTTATCTGTATTGATTTTATTCACCTTTAATGTGTAATATATCTGAGTTACTAAACCCAAGAAAAGATAAAGTTACATATGACTTCATGATGTGGAACCGAACTTAAAAGAAAACATTACATAAATAACATGAAGTACTAATCTCTTGGAATTTATGACTTCTAAAGCCATATTTTTGCCATTGTTATCACACAAATATGTCATCACTAAACATAATATTGTACTGAATATCAATAAGCCCCTATTACAGGTGCAGACAACATGATCAAATGACATATACTTGGGCACTTACATCATTATTTAGTTGCTGAAGCAGGGATTTCAATCATTTAAAAGCAACTGAATACTGAGCATAAAGAAAGAAATCTTTATAACCAGATATAAACAGAAACTGCTATTTTTACTGCTACCATAAACTTTTATTACCTATATATCACTTTAATAGAGTTCAATTGTCTGAAATTTATATGTAACTCCAGATAGGACCACTGGAAGCAAGAAAGCGAACTATAAATTCCTATCTGTACTGATATACTGAAGATAAAGAATGTCAGTAAACCTGACAGGGCCTAAAACAACAGTTCTTTGCAGGGTCTTATCATATAAATATGAAATGTTCTTATGGCATGGTAAAAAGTCCACTGGTTGATCCCTCAGGGTGCTGACTGCATGCTTAGTCAGTAAAATAAGACATTATGGTCACATCAACTGGTGTCAAAGGACCTTTATCTGGCCACTTTGAAATCTTACTGTCTGCTGCTTGCCATTTTTATTGCATGCAAATTGTAATATATATGACAAACTTGTTTCACGGGAAAGTTGATTTAAATAAGAGATCATCTAATGTCTGACACACCTGTTTTAAAATGCATTGCTGTAGCCTTCTGTCTGGATGTTTACATGGAAGTGCTGAGGAGACATTCACTTGACAATGAATCCATGTTGAAGTTTCAAATGACCAGAACCACCACCTGTTAAGTATTTCCACTGAACTTTGGCTCCTATGATATTTTGACTACGAAAAGGATTTCTTTGCCCACCTTTTTTTTTTAAAAAAAGAAAAGAATTGTTAAAGGCTGACACTAAAATGAGGATGTTTTTGCAATGCAAAAACAGATACATGTCTCTCCCCATGATGGCCAACCCATCCCCAAATTTTAGGGAAAAAATATGGACCACTTCCTAGTGATTTGACCTTGAAGATGACTGTCAATGTCAGCAGGTTCTAAACACTTCTAACTTTTTTAAGGAAACAATTCACACATATCAAATATCATGAAAATATACTGTGTGGTACAAGAGTTTAAAGGTAATTTTTATTCTGGCTGATTTGACCTTGAATTTCCAGATCAAGGTCACCAGATTTAAAACTCTTCAAAGAAATTGGCTGAATCAATTAGTGTTTCATATTTGAGGAAAAAATATGAGATACTTCAAAAGTTATGGGGTTCACAAAAAAGGTTCTATTTTGACCTATTTGACCTTGATATTGAAGGTCAAGGTCACCAGTTAGCAAACTTGTCTTAGATACTGGGAGAAACAATTTAAATTTCAAATTTCATGATAGATTGTTGAGTTGTTAAAAAGTTCTAGCGTTCACAAGAAATGACACAAAATGCTGCCATCTACTACAGACGACCAGGCTGCCCTCGACAGACTAAACACTATATGTTTCCCCCCATGGGAAGGGATACATAATGATGAGTTAATCTTTGGGTATACATTTTAAGGTTGTCCTCTTAGATGATTATATGTTGTTTCTTACAAGTACTTACAATAAATGGAAGGTAATAAATCTTAGAACCTCCATTACTGGAACTGTTCCAGGAATATTCCTTTTCCTTATAGTTAGGAATAATAATGTACATGGACACAGACAATTTATTTTTGACTTATAATTAGGACAAAGGAAATTCACATAAATCATGTTTAAATGAATGATGGTCTACCATATCCCTATCTAAGATTGTTCCTACCAGCTACATGTCCTTCACTCAGAAATGAGTGCCCCTTTAGGGGAGACTCAGTGGTGTGACTAAGATGATTAAGCACCTTGGGCCCGTGTTACCATCCCTGATATGTAGGCATAAACCAAAACGGAACTTTGAAAATGAAAATTAACATATTTTTAAAAAAGTACCTAATATATACTATCAAAAAATTCTTTACAAGCCCCTTGCATCCACAATTGTGATTCTTTTAATTAGTGTTTTAATTAAAGACTGATATATGAACTGTTACCAACACTCCAAAATATGTATCAATTGATATACTGTTCTACTAAAAAAAAGTATAATCAATAAAGAATATGGCAGGTTTCCTACTGGTATAAAACATTATGTGATAAGTATCTGAACAGCTCTGCAAGAATCAGTGGAGCTTACTTATACAGACACAGGCAAAAGAGAAAACTTAGCATAATGGTAGACCATCAAAGGGTGTGCTTTTGAGGGATTTAAATGATGAAGAGACCCTGAACCAACACTGACATGAACATAAACAATATTTTGTTTCAGACACAAAGTCTCTAGCAAATACTGAGTGGATTTCAGGTAGCGAAAATCCTGTCAAGATCACTGACTTTTTTGAGGAACCAGGAAAATTTCATTTTCCTGGGCCAATTTCTGTACCTCTTTTGCTGAACCTTTTTAGACCTAAATACCTTCAATGCTGAGTAAAAAAGAGAAACATCAATCAAATAACTACCTTTTTTTAAAGAAAACCTGGCCTTAAGTATTTTTACAATCAATATATACCAGACAGCTGTCATTCATGAATTTGAATGTTTTTGGTGGATTAAATTGAAAATAAAATGGATCCTCTAAATTTCAATTCTGGAAACAGTTTCCTGTCCTTTAATTAAAAAAATTAATAATGTTTATGAAAAATATCATGAATACTTATTTTTTACTTGCATTTTTTTCACATTGTTGGTTTCAATTGAACTTTCAGAGAATGTATATGGTTTTCAAATAAAATCATATTTATATATATCCTGAGGAAATGTTTTTAAATCAAGAAATATTAAATTAAAGAAAAACTCAAAATTGCTAATGAGTACTTTCAACTGAGAAAGTAACATTTACATTGTTTCACATCTAACTGGGTTAATTAGCACTCTCTTAATGAATGAGAAATAATGCCTTTTAGGTTTACAAATCTTCAATCTTGCTCAAATACACTTATATCTAGATCTGCTAATTTGTTAGAAATTAAGCTTCAATTCAATTACTTTTTTTATTTTATAGCAAAACAATGAATCTCAAAATACAATTAATCTAAACAAGAATAAATATTAATAAGTAAATCAGTTATCTTTTTAATACAAAAAAGTTCAGTAATGTACAGTCACAACACTGATTTTTCAAAAAGTTAATTAATAATAATTAGCATCTTGCGTATAGATTGCCAACATTCAACATTCCATTTTCTTGCTTTGCAATCTTATTTTTACTTTTTTTCACCTCCTTTATTTAGCTTTTGTTTTTAGTTCATCTATAAGAATGTATGCTAAAACAGCTGTATAAGTTAGGAACCATGTCATTAACACAGTCAAAAGGTGTCATCCATATACCAATGGTGCCATTTATATACAGAAAACCCATGGTTTGTTTAGGCAGAATGGCTGCACTTAATAAATTTGACCTCTGGGACATTACTGCATGGCCACTTTACTGCAAACAGCCAGACTGTTTGACTACAGATTTCACCCTCAGTGCCACCTGTGTATTCTGGAAATCTATTTCTGACATGTCCATGGCCAAAACACTGTTTAACCAGCTGTGAACAGCACCCTTAATGGCCGAAAGGAATATTTCATCACAAAGCAGTGTCATATTAGTCACCAAAGGAAGCTACATACGTGTCTTCTCAGTACCAGTGAGGTTTGAAAAGCCATTTGCAAAAATTACACAACTGTATGAAATGTGTGCTTTGGAGAATGCTCAAGACCAAAATGGGGATATTAAAAAGTTTGGCTTTTAAGTCTCTGTGCATACTGTGGAACAAAAAAAAAACAAGTAACCCATGGGTCATGACGCTCAGCCGACTAACATGTTTACAATATGTCCTTGCACAGGCAACTAATTAAGATAATGTCCAGCCTTTCCTGAGTATAATCTGGCAATTTGTGTGTAATTTGCATTATTTCTGGGGTGCTAAAATATACCCCTAAACTCTGGGAATATAGGTCACAGTGACCGAAGTTCAGTTTCTGGGGAGAAATTTTGAGGGACTCTCAGGATGTCAAGTAAGAAGTTTCTGGGCCAAATGGTTATGATTTTTGCCCTACTTTGGTATCAAATTTTCAATCATTCTGAGTGGTGCTTAGAAGCACCATAGCTAAAAAAATATGGGTAACAGAGACCTAATTTCACGTTTCCAAGGAGACTTCTAATGGACCTCCCTGAAATTAAAGTAAGGAGATTCCAGGTCCCATGGTTATGATTTGTGCCCTGCTTTGGCTCAAAAACAGAGAAAAATAGTAAAAAATAAAAAAAATATACAGGTGGCGCCACCCGTCTGCAGAAACTGATGAAACACTCCATGATCAATATTTGTGCACAGAATCATAGTGATCAATGCATTAGTTGTTCAGATACTTCAGCTTTTGTGTCAAATTTTTCATTTTACTCAGGGGGAGGGGGGTACTTCAGAGCCACATAGTTTGAAGAATATGGGTAACAGAGACCTTATTCCCGGTTTCCATGGAGACTTTTCTTAGACCTCACTGGATGTAAAGTAAGAAGAATCCAGGTCAAGCAGTTACGATTTGTGCCCTGTTAACAAATGACCGCATCTTTAAAGGTCTCAACAATAGAGAAATAACTTGTAAAAAATTAAAAAAATACAGGTGGCGCCACCAGTCTGCAGAAACTGATGAAACACTCCATGATCAATATTTGTGCACAGAATCATGGTGATCAATGCATTAGTTGTTCAGATACTTGAGCTTTTGTATCAAATTTTTCATTATTCTGGGGGGTACTTCAGAGCCTCATAGCATTGAGAATATGGGTAACAGAGACCTAATTCCAGGTTTCCAAGGAGATTTTTCATTTACCTCTCTGGATGTAAAGTTAGAAGATTCCAGGTCCAGTGGTTACGATTTGTGCCTGGTTAACGGACGGACAGACAGACGGACAGACGGACAGACAGCTAGACGGACGGACGACGGACAAAGAGTGACTGCTAAAGCTCAGATGACTTACAGTCAGCTGAGCTAAATAATGATAAAGAACCTTAATACTGGTAATTAAGTAGTATGAAAGAAAATTACAACTATACTCTTTATATTTTAAGGTTTTAAAAAATATATTTTATATATATATATATAAATTTATATATATATATATATATATATATATAATAGATTTATCAAATCCTTAAAAATTGGAAAAACCATGCTGTTAGCTTCTGCATTCTAACAACATTCACCTGAGGATGGGGTCACATCCCGTGAAACAGTCTGTAGTGAAATTACAGCGTTGTTTTTCTTCATCGTTTTATATATATTTAATATATATATATGTGTGTGTGTGTATGTGTGGAGGCCCAGATGAGAATTTGGCCCTATTTAAAACTGGGCCAGCCCAGATAAAAATTTTGATTTAATTAGACTGGCCCAGATCAAAATTCTAATCTGGGCCAGACCAGTTTTAAAATTGGCCAGCCCAGATTAAAATTTTGATCTGGGCCGGTCCAGATTACAATCCTTTGGTGAAAACTTCAGGATTTAAATCTGGTCTGGCCTGATTTGAAACTGGCCCAGCCCAGATTAGAATTTTGATCTGGGCCGGTCAAGTTTACAATTCTGTGGTGGACTGATTTTTTAACTAGACCAGCCCAGATCAGAATCCTTATCTATTCCTAGGCTAGCTCCAGTTACACTCTATTTACCTAGCTGGCTTTTAATCAATTCAATGAATTTGTAAAATATTGTAAGTCCATAATAATTAATATTTAATGAATTTATTTCATATTCTATGAAAATATCATTGGCTAGACTCATGTCATATTAATTTTGTAAATTTACATCTTATGTGAATGTCTAAAATATAATAATAAAATATTCATGTTAAACATTGGTATTTTACAGCTAAAAACTACAAATATAGATTGCTGAGCATGTAAATTAATTCAACAAACTAAAACAAAATTAATAAATAATTATTAATGTACATGTTACTCAGTATTGACTTGTGATCCAAGACCTGTAAATTCAAATTTTCATTTGTTATATAAGTTATTTATCATAAGTTTGGGGTTTTGGTCAGTAATTCCCCCCCCCCAGTCACCCCTTAAAAAATGTGCACATATTGTAACATGGGATCTAGAACTTATAACATACTATATATTATTATTATTAAGGAAAGAAGGCCCTGAAACATCTAATAAGATACCTGAAATTAAGTCATTGCAATTAGGTGACTGAAATTTAGCAAATAGAAAAATGTGTATCTAGTGTACATAAATTAGGTTGATATTGGCTAATTTGTGTGAATTATTAACAAGATCATAATGGATTTAGATAGAACAGTGGGAACAATATTCACCAACTCAGCATTTTAACAAATGAAGGTAGAGAATATTTGTATTGCAGCATTTAACTATCTTCAATTTAGATTAGTTATCAGTTAATAGATAAGATTTTTTTTTAGTTATTAACTCCAAAGTGAAACCTCCACCATGTTTGTTACCCTCTGAATTAAATTCTAAATTCAATATTCACGCATGTTCACCTCTTTTTTTGAGACTGCCAAATGTCAGTAATCATATCATTTTCTCAGCTGTGGATTTTCGGCTATTGAAAATTACAGTAATGCTAACACAAACCTCTCCCTAGCCCAGTAAAGCTAGTATTTAATTGTGCATGTATATATTTAATATTACACATGTAATTTTGATATTCAGAACATATAATTGTCTCAGTTAAGTTGAAAATTTTGATCAATTTAGTCAAATAGATGTCTCAGAACTGACACATATTCTAAACTGTGATTAATTATGGTAGCTAGTTTAGATGAAGTTGATGTGAACTTGCATGCTTTAAGAATAGATGAAACCAAAGAAGCACATTACATTTGCTTGTTAGCTTTTTCCTCACTAAAATATTTTAAATGATCTTGTTCATTATGTTTTTTGTGCCCTACAAAATGGTGAATCTTGAATAAATGTTAACTGTGCTATCTGATTAAGATGATAAAAAAATCAAGCTAGCCTAAGATAAGATTAGGATTCTGATCTGGGTAGGCCCAGTAAAAATCAGTCCACTACAGGATTGTAATCTTGACTAGCCAAGATCAAAATTCCAGTCTGGGCCAGCCAAGTTTTAAATCAGTCCATCACAGGATTGTAAACTTAACTGGCCCAGATCAAAATTCTAATCTGGGCCAGCCCAGTTTAAAATCAGTCCAGACCAGATTTAAATCCTGAAGTCATCACCATAGGATTGTAATCTGGACCAGCCCAGATCAAAATTTTAATCTGGGCTGGCCCAGTTTAAAACTGGTCTGGCCCAGATTAGAATTTTGATCTGGACCGGTCCAAATCAAAATTTTGATCTTGGCTGGCCCAGTTTTAAATTGGACCAGATTCTAATCTGGGCCTCAACATATATATATATGTATATATATATATATATATATATATATATATAACTCTGAAGAAAAACAACACTGTTAATTCACAACAGTCTGTTTCACGGGATGCGACCCGATCATCAGAATGAAGCTAACAGCATGGTTCACCTGATGATCGGGTCGCATCCCGTGAAACAGACTGTTGTGAATTAACAGTGTTGTTTTTCTCCAGAGTTATACCGCTCTGGCCTAGCCTGTAGACCATAGAGCACTTTACATCGGAGGGTAACACTACCTTCTATATATATATATATATATATATTTGTTCTTATGATTAATTTTTCTGTGTTCCCTTACATCAGTGTGCTGTCATTATGCTCAAATGACATGCAAGAACATCAAAACCTCAAACATGACTAAAAATTTATTGGATTTATTTACCATAAAATGGTAAAACCCCAGCTGCAAAGGGTTACAAGTCATAATATATGTAAAAAGGTTGGTCAAACTCCATTTTGTTACCAGAAAATTAACCATATATCACCCAAATACACCAAGGGTAGTTTGAATATGACTCAAAAATGCTGTTTGCAATGTATATAGACTACTCAGAGGTATATCGAGAAACACAATGCTCTTTGGTCCATCTGAGTAAAACATAACAATCAATTTGAAGAAACCAAAGGTGCAATCTTGTTCTTAATTTTTGTTGGGTATATATCAGTGTCCATAAAGTGACAATAAACTTTTTTTCAAACATTTATAGAATGTTTTTAGTTTACTAATGATTATTTCAGTATCATTTGAATTTGTATTTAAAAATGAATGGCTCAAAATTATTATTTTAAACCATGTTTTTCAGTAATGAAAATGAGTTTTCAGATTTTTATGTCACACTTATAGAATTCAATTTTCCAGCCCTATAATATTTAAGACCTCACAAGGAAAGAAAACAAATTTGGGATATTTCAATGCCTGCTTCATAAATGTACAGGGTTACCAGCATTTCATGAAAAAAAAAAATTCCCTGACTTTTGCCTGATTTTTCCCTGAAAGATATGGAACATTCCAGAATAATTATTTTAACCTTTTTTGTATATATATAAGTAGACGTAAGTGGGTCATTGGAAGAATGTAAGTCTGAACATGTATAAACCTTGCCAGGATAGATGCCACAGAGCCTTGTTTCAGAATATTAACATTTTAAACAAGAAATATGCATTCTCTAGAATGCAGGCCTCTGCCCAGTAGGCGGTCCTAATTGTGGTATGCTCTAAAAACATTTTTGCATTCTCTTATGTGACCCATATTCCAAGGTTAATTTGTGTAGAAGTTCCCCCAACCCATATATGCATTCATTTATTTCACCCATATTCCCAGGTTCATTCATTCATAAGTGACTTTACATTAGTGAATACTCCTGGGAGCTCTTTTCGGGACCCTGAATCAGATCAACACCAAAATCTAACTGATTCTTCCTTGGTCAATACATGAAATGCCCTGATAATTCCATGAGTTTTGGCTCATTATCGCATGAGTTATGTTGTGAACAAACACACACAAACACATATGTAATGGGGATGAATTCATATCCTCCTAACAGAGGTGCTGATCTGATGGTCTAAATTAAGTCTTTAAATAAGATGTTCTCTCAAATGTCCAAGAGGCTAATTAGAAGCTTGAAACGAAAAGTTCATATAAAAACTTCTCAACCTTGACAGTCAAGATGCCAAGAAACTTGAAGACATGCAATGATAATCCACTCGACCAGTCAGGATGCCACTGACAATGGCTACCTCGGTAGCAAATCCTCTTGCATTGAGTACTGGGGAGAATATACATTTCTTATACTCAGCAAAAACCTTATGTGCTGTATGGACAGACAAAAAGATAAGCCGGGTGACAATTACCAGATAATGGCCTGTAGGGCATGTCTAGCAGGAATAATTGACGGATTATGGGCCGGCAGCCATTCTAATGTGGTGCTACTTGACTGGTTACAATCATAGACCAATTTTCTTGGGATCTGTGGCTATTAATTGTTACCCTTGTTTGGGTGCCATGCACGCTCTTTGCTACATACATTTCTTTGATGGCAAAAGACACTGGAATGTCACAACTTTGCCAGGCATGAGATGTCTCCTTTACTCGGTATAGTCTGCCATAAATCTGTCCAAGTCTGGGTTTTTACTTAGTATGCCAGCATGGTGCAAAATATAAAGAGCCACAAAAAGCATTTTCCCCACAGGGAGTGTTCCTATCTACAGCTACCATTTAAACATATATGAAGAACAAAAAGTAACTGTGGTATAATATCTCATTTAAATGGAGGTTATCTGGTTTCAGCAGTTTATCACACAGTTTTAATTATCTTTTTTTATTAGTGTTTCAGATGCACATATATAGCACGCTCAGTCCAAATCATAGTTCTGTCTTGCATTTCCATTTAAAACTTAACAATGTTGAGAGAGCATCACAGTTTTGCTACTGCACAGCACTAAGAGAGCCTATCATAGTTTTTTCTACATGAACTTTAAAAATAGAAAGCATTAAGCACATAACAGTTTTATTTTGCATTTCACATTTTTACAAATTGTGTACACTTGCAGACAGGGATCCATATTCAACAAAAGATGAAAAGTATCCAGCTCCCTGAGATTTACTTCAGAATTTAACACTTCTAGGCTTAGCATTCCTCCATGCTTCATGGAAATCCATAAAATATTCATTAAGACATTGTGAAAAAAATGAAACAAGCCAACAAACAGAGAGAAAAATAAACAATTTTGATACATAACCTTGTCAGGCCTGCTTAAGGTAAATGACAGAAAAAAAGAGTATGTGAACTTGAAAAAAAAGAGTAGACTTCTATGAAATAAAGAGTAAAAATAGAGTATTATTAGCATCATTTCCCTAATTTTTTTTATCACAGACTGAATAAAAATGTGTTTTGCATATCACATATATCATACCCAAAGTCAGAAGCATACATAGTGCACATCTTCCATCCTTCATGGAAGATAAAGGTATTTTCTACAAGTTGTGACACAAACTGGACATTTGAACACATGAAAATTGCAAAATGTCCAATTCTTGTTCTAACTGGACTGTTAAAACTTGAGAGAAATAGTATGTATCAGAATTCTGTCACTGAATAACAGAGGAAAAAAAGAGTGCTGCTGAAAAAAAGAGTGAAAAATGAGTACATACATAGCATCATTTTCATAAAATCCTCAAAGAAAAGAGTGACTCTTTTAAAAAAGAATGATTTGCCAGGCCTGTTGAGTGATATATAGGCAAAACTGGAATTTGCATATCCTATTTTTAGAAAAAGCATCTGAAAAAAGGTATGTGGTGTTAGTCTTTATTTTCAATTATCCTACCATTTACACATACTCTTTCAAATATTTCATCTTTAGGATCTTATATTTTTCACTAATGTTTTGACAAAAGACATTATGCATGGATTTTATTCCTGTAAACTATAGCTTCATGGAAGATATTTATCTCATTATATCTTTATCTCAATATTAATTAAAAACTTAACTTTACCAGGAATATCAGATTGTTTTATATACCTGGAATCAATGAAGAAACATCTGTAGCTATATTTTGCTTATTCTATCAAACTATCAGTTCAGTTCTTCATTATGCAAAATATTCCCAGAAAAACCCTCCTGGCACATGGTCTCAGTACCACTCCTCCAGTACTATATTGCTTAACACATTGGTTTGGTTCTATGTGTGAGTATTAACATTGCCCCCGTGTGTCTGTTTACCATTTAACAAGGCTGCATGACCAGAGGTCTGATTTGGGCATCCACAATAGATTCCAAACAAGGAGCATAGTCTAAACATGAAAGTGCATGGTTGTGAAACACACATGTTGTGAGCCTGAAATAAAACTGAAAATGTAGGTTGCGCTATGTAAACATGGGTGCAAGTTATTGTACTTTTTTAACACTCATGTACAATGGTTTCAGTACATCATTTTTGCAGAAGATGTATTTTTCATATAAATTCAACATGCTTTTATGTGATAAGGTCCCTTTAAATAATAGAAACAATGCAACAGGAATACTGAAAAGTGCATCATTACACCAAAAATAGTATAAATCATGAAGATCTGCTGTACTAGAACCTTTTGATAGGCCAATAAATTTTCTAGAATATTCTCATCTACCAATCAATGATTAACATGAATTCATGCCAACACTGATAACAAATGGTCCCAAATATTGGCAATATCAATAAGGATATATCCCTTGCACAATCCTGTTGTAAATAACAGAGGGTCAGGCCAAACCCTGCAGACACATATCTGAGTGTTATGAGCTCTTCGGCCACTTGTTTTCCAGGCAACTATCTGGGTTAATGCAACTTTACACTTACTCATAATCCCGAGAAATTGGATTCTGCTCAATAGGCACCTTTCCATTGGTGTTCCATTCAAACTAAACATTTTGTGGTATATTTACTCCATTTTCCAGACAGGCTTAAGAGCAACCTCAACTGAAAAACATAAGCTATGATAAACACTGCACTTAAGTGATAACAGTATGTCATTGTTAAATACCTATGGTATGATAAAAGATTCTGTTCCATTTAAGATATCAGAGCTTGTGTTTTAAACATTTAACCAATTAAATTTAGGATATAACTGATCATATCACCTTTGAAAATAATGCAAGTGCATGGTTGAAGTTGAGGTGATAGAAAACACTACTGCATGGTAAACAAATCGTCACTAAAGAAAACTGTTTAAAAATTGTTACATTTATCCAATAAAAGAACACTGATTGAAATGCATATGAAGTCCATAAAGGTAGAGTATTGTTTTTTCAGATAAAGTTTATTTATAAACACATTTTAGTTCCATATGCTGGGATTAAGGCAGTTGTATCTTTCATAGGTTAAAACCTATTTAGAGATTTCCCTATAATTTCACTGTCCTGATATTTACTCTATTTTTATCATCAGTCCTCAACCTTTAATCAGTCACTTCAATATCTCATGTACATGACCTTTAAGTGAAGATCAAAATATAATGGATTTAACATCTGAACCACAGGATATTCAGTCTTTAGCAAGGTTATTAATCCTATATGCATTGGACAACATAGACAGTGAAATCTAATTAACTTTAAGGTCAGACAATGCTCAGTGGTTAATAAAATTATTTATACAAGTCAAACTTTGATAATTCATTATTCGAAGTAATTACATACAAAGCATTCACATTGGTTAAGAAGCAATTAATAATTAATACGTGTAACCACCAGGCTTTCACTCTTTGCCATATGGTAATCTCCTGGTGGTTTATCTTTGTGAACTTTGCTGTCAATCAAGCAGTAGTATTGTCAGTAATGTCAGCCTCTCTTTCATACTAATTACAATTCAAGCAACCATCATCTGGCCCTCCTATCAGGTAATAATCTGGTTTACTATGGGGGGATTGTCACCACTCCAGTAGTCAACTGGATGATGAAGGAAGCTTGGAAAAAGTTTTAACATAAAAATATTGCTTTGGTAAGGAATTCTAAAACATGGTATTTTACTGTATAAATTTCCATTGGTAATAAAAAAGACAGCCTCTGACTAATATTGTGCCAAAGATCAGTTATTGAAAATCAGCAATACTTGATATCAGGTGCAAATATGGGTAGTTCTAAGAAAAAAATGCAAAAAAACATGTATCTGGTAGTGTTGCTCTCTGGGAGACCTAAGAGAAGCCACCCAATTAAAAAAATGAACAGAATACTGATACTGACATACACATGTCAATCCCTTTAAAAGATCATTCTCGACTTGTAGTGAGAATAAAAATACCTATCAAAGGTGTCTTATTTTATTGTACTCCGTTAAAAAAACCATGTATCTGACATATTTATTGTGAATTTGCAGATTGTATGCTAAAAACAGAACCTGGTGTAAGACAGGATTATCAGAATTTACCATAAACTTCGCCATTAAAATTCTGACCGGCTATTTCGTCATTTTGTCATTACAATTAGGACAGGCATATATGATGTCCCCATGGACCTTTCACATGTCGTGAGTGCCGAACACTAAGTTATATTCATGTCCCGAGTGCAATGCACTCGTGGGAGGCTCTTTAAGAATCCCCTCCTAATGGGGGAGGCTTTAATATGTCATTGGTGAGGCAATGCCATCTCTTTTCATAAAACTATATATTGGAAGTACCAATCAGAGAAGCAAAGAACAGCACTTTCTTATATATATATATATATATATATATATATATATATATATATATATATATATATATATATATATATATATCTTTGGCAAGGGAATTAGCATATGGAAATAGCAATTTAATAATCCAAATATGACAGTTTAATTAGCATCATGTTTACAGCATGGTACTTGCCCTGCAATATTACCAGTATCTAGAGGGGACTAATATTCGAAAAAAATATGGCTGGCAAGTCATGAGTGGCAAATTGAGAAATTTAAGAAGCAACTCAGAAAACTGGGGATCAAGTCATCCCAACATAACACTAGTCACAATTTTAATTTATTACTTCAACTTTTGCAATTTAATCCATTTACAGAAAAAAAATGAATTCCATATGTTTCTAGATAATACAGGAAAAACTATGTTTTGGAAATATTATATGATTTTGTCATCAGTAGGGTCAGCCTGCTGAAAGCAATTTAAGTGATAGAAGAATTCCCTCACAAAAGATTCCTGCATTACATATCCCTGTCACCTGCAAGTTTTAAGAAAAAATGAGGAAGGTTCACAATTCAAAAGACTCATATGCCTCTTGATTTTATTGTTCCATGACTTTATGGCTATTTCAATTCACACAGATTACAGACCTCAAACCTGGAAGACTGAATAATTATACATCTTACAGAAATGTAATCAAACCAGTTTTGCTGGTAGGACAACATGAAAGCACCAAATCAGATTGGCTATTTGTAATGAAATATTCAAAGCAACATGGATTCATGCATATGATTAGTTTTAAAAGTTTATCAACACAGTGGCAGGTCACTGTGGGGGGCCTGGTCCAGATGGATAAATGTGCATCAGTGACATGTGTATGAATTAATACAAGAGCAAAATAAGCTTACAGTGTCAATATATATACTGGAATCTGAATTTTAGAACTGAAATTCTGTAAATTTTCGGAGTTTTATACACATGCAAATATGAATATACTGTAGTATTTTCTGTAATATAATGTGAGCCGAAAATATTAAACCTGGTAATATAACTATATAAAAAAAGTACATGGTTTTCCAAACCAGAAGAGGAATTAAATATCCGCCAGATCATAAGGCAAATTGTTCATTCCATCTGTAGTAGGCTTGCTTGAATTCAAAGAACTATTTATCACAAAATCCCTTTTATGAAATTCAATGACTTTTCCCTGACCTTGAAAAAATAATTTTACTCTAACTTATCCCTGTCCACTGGCAACCCTGGAAGACTGAATAATTACACATCTGACAGTATGTGAATATCTTTATACTCAATAAACAGTCCCATGTGCAGGCTTTGCTTCCTTCAAGTATAATAAAGTGAGTTTTTTATTGCTTTCACTGTTTGACCTCTATTCTTAATCTATGTCCTAGGCTGATATTTCTTTTCACAAATAATGATTAATTCCCATACAACATAGTCATATTTACTGACTCTTAAACAAGTCACAGGTGAAACTGATGGGTACAATAAGGTATTGAGGAATTCCATAAAAAATCATGTATGTGTAAAGATTACACAATAGGAAATTGAATCAACCCAAAAGTTCACCCCTAGAGAAAAAGAGCAAGGTTGACCAAATTATCTCACTAGTGTAAGAGTTCAATATTTTAAGAACAAGGATAACCTCAGCATTTGCCAGACTGTACTAACTGCATGCATAACTGTGACTACTATATCCTCTTTTGATCCACCTTGGGGAGACAATACTGATTCACACTGTGTGAAATACTAGTAAGCTAATACTCCAGCTTTGGCTACCACATGCATAATTAACGTAACGTAATTAACGTAAATCAGAATCTAACCTCCATATACTAAGAATTAATAGAACATGCAAATCAAGACTCGTGTATAGAATCAAATCAGCTTTGCTGGTAATAGGACCAAAGTCAATTGGCGATTGGTAATGAAACACTCAAAGCAACAAGGAAGCATGCACATTGATAGTGTTAAATGGGGGGCCTGGACAGCTGCATGAGTGGTAAAATGCTCGGCCCTCTCCACTGGTGACCTGGGTTTGATTCCAGGTATGGCTCTATGAGAGTTGGTTGATGTTGGTGGGTGGTTTTCTTCGGGGGCTCCGGTTTCCTCCACTCCTACCGACTACTGCATGAGCACCTACATCTGAGCCATGGATAGTGCCCCATATTAGTTATTATAACTATAGTTGTACAATCCATGTAGAATAAATCAAGTTTAAATATAAGTTAAACAGTGGCAGGTCACTATCTGGGACCAGGTCCATATGGCCAAATGTAACTGCAGCAGTGATGCCTGTATGAATATATGAGCAAAATGTCACATCAGCTTACAAAGTGTCAGTATATGAGATACTGCATGACTGACAGCAAGTCCCACAGTCTGTATCTATCATAATTATACCAAGGTGAAAGAGATATACAGAATCACCAATATGAATGCTGGATGAAATCATTCTGTCAGTTTTTATCCAGTTGTAAGGAATATGTATCACATACAGGGATCAGCTGAAAAGTCAGAGGTGCAAGTGTTCAATGGTCTCCCGCTGTAATTGGTATCATTAATTGTCTGTTTAACATAACATCTTTTGACTCTATAAACTATCACATTTACTTTTCAACCATGCCCTCTCCATTTTTCTGTTAATCTTTTATTGTGTCGCCTCTTCTCTTGATGGCTGTCTTTATGTCTATCTGTGTACAATATAACCATTGTAATCTGAATTTCAGAACTAAATTCTGTAAATTTGGTAGCTGTAAATACATATAAATGTAAATTTATTGCAATATTAATTGTTTTGAATAATATGATGTTAATAGAAAATAATATTTCAAGGAAAAAATGTGAGGATTCAAACAAATGAACATATTTCATTTTAACCAGCAGGAGATTTTATTTGTAATCTCAAAATTATAACGGCCGAGGTAATTTATTTTCAAGAACCTGCAAATATAAATACCCTATAAACAATAAACAGATTATATATATCAATAAAAAGAACTGCATTCACAGTTAAAAAAATTTACCCTGGCATTCATTCATAAGCTTAAATACTTCCTTCCTAGCTTTATCAAAAATGTATAAAAAACAGGCTAAATACACACATATATTTCTCTCATACACTGGGTCAAGGCTTGTATCAAACCACTCTGAGGGGTGTTTCCTGCATTCCTGCCTGCTGGGTTTATGCTCAATTACCACTGATAACAAATCAATTTACCTGCTTGCATAATTTCATTAGGATATAAACATGCCCGACTTGCAGGCAAAATGAACCAAAGCAAACAGAGGTGGCTGAACAGAGTTTGTGCCACATGCTCCTGTGTGAAATGTGTTTATCTTGCTGGCTATGTTCCAGAGGCTGCTTCTGTTTCCATGGATTCATATTAACTTTACTTTGATAAATGTATTGACAAGAAGTTCCCTGCATAAAAATTACGCCACTGCGATACCAGGTCAATACTACCTCAGGTTTATGAAACCAAGATTTCCTAGGATTTTAACACAAATATAATAACAAAAGACATGTGATCACAAATTCTCCACCAAATCTGATGATATTCTAAAAATAAATTTTAATTTACTTTATCTAAATTAATCTGATTTATTTTGATGCCATCTGATCGATTTAAAAACCAAGGTCTGTTTGAATAATTGTTGCCTTTCTTTAGATCCTTATCAAGATGAACTGCTTAAGGATGAAAGCTGGGATTGCTTTATGTATTTGAAGGAAAAAAAATTCAAACAATTTTTAATATGCTTAATCAATTATAATATGTGTAAATTAATCTATTTTTCTAAATACAGAATCCTATATTTATGATATGATGCATACAAACACTTGTATGATTTAAATATCTTCCCAAACCTAAAAGCTAAAAGATACCTTGCTTTGTTCATAGTCTCAATAGACAAGACACTTCTTTCAAACTTAAAAGAAAATGGCAGTTTAAGGTGCAAAGAAAATGGTTTCTTTACCTGGATTTGTTTTTATTTTAACCAACATAATTTTGTGGTGTTGACCAATAGAATGCAATACTGAAAATATAAAAATCAATATTCATGAGCAGGAGTAATGGATGTCATATAAACCCAGTCGCTTCATGGTGTCAAAGAAGTAAAGTACTTGATCGTATTACCCATGATCTATCTAAGGAACACAGGGAAAACAGATTTTCTATGAATATTCAACAAAATGATCATAACCAAAGCAAATTCCTCCTGAATGTTCAGAACCTGAAGGAATATAAAAAATACACAAAACTTGTTTTGTAACTTTTGATCTTTCTTCAAATACTTGAGAAAACATAAGATATATTCATGATCAGGTGGACTAGATGATATTTATGTTCTTGTTTCAGTTGCTGTAAGTAAGATGGCTGATTCTATTACCTATGATCCATCTTGGGAATTACAAGGAAACAGAGTTGTACTTAAATTAGCACACTGCTAGAGCTGGGGGCTCCTATTTTTTCCAGACTCCTGAATCAGAATCAGGCTGAATTTTTGTGACCCAGAAACAAGTCAGCCCTTTAAAAGAAATGCTGCATTTTTTTAAATACAAATTTGTTTTAATTACTGTAAGAATTTTACACACTCTGAAATTTATACCAAGTTACTTAATCAATTCCTTTTAAGGATGCCATCAATAAATGATTTAATTAATTAAAATAATTGGATCTTCTGCATGCTTATTTTTGCCTTGTTACCTTGACTACAAGTAGATTGGTATCTGCTAAAATTGCATGGCTACTAAACCTGTCTCTGATCAGTTTACAAAATGATAGTTATTATATTTATAATTATCTTCCAGTGAATTCCCTTGTAATAAGAGATGAGCCCCTTTAGACAATATCATGATAATTTTCTCTGTTGCCCTAATTTTCCAGTCAATTGGACAGTATTACTTTCAACATGTGCTCGGCTCCATGCCCCTATTAAAATGAAGAGGATTTAAACTAGAAATCTATTGTGGGATGCTCCAAAAACCATATATACATTCACATACTTGGCTCTTTTCTCAATTTTTTTGTATACATGAGTGAATATACATTTGTTAATAACCTTGATGGGGTTCCTGCATCTGGATCATGTGCTTGACCACAACAAAATCTTATTGATTCTTCATTGGCTCATTCCCAAAAGGAATTTAAATTTAACAAGATTCCCATCATGAATGCATGTGTTGCAAATAAACACACACACACACACATGAAGGGAAATGTGTACATACCCTCCTGGATGAGGCAATTAGTTTTTCAGTGCAAGAAAAAATTAACAAATATTTTAATAATCACAATATTGATAAACTAGATGTGTTGGAATGACACGAATGCCCTCGCCTGGGGCAAATAAGAAACATTTGTTAAATTTTGAAAAAATTTTTAAGTTCAGGGGTGATTATCAAGCAGCACACCAAAAATCAGGCCAATATCTGCAGGCATTGTCAAAAAAAATCCATACATGTGAATTTTCCATAAAAATTTCTGTCTTTCATGAAATTTTCTATGTTTAGGAGCCGAAAACAATCAAAAGTAGGTCGACCGGGACAAAACGCGAACTCGATCTGTAACTGTCATTATCTGCCAACACATAAAAAATCAGGGTGGTATCTGCAGGCATTGAGGAAAAAAAGTCCATACATATGCATTTGTTATAAAATTTCTATTTTTCATGAAATTTTCTATGTTCAGGAGCAGTCAAATGGTCAAAAGTAGGTCAACTGGGACAAAACAAAAACTCGATCTGTAACTGGTCATAATCTGCCAACACACCATAAATCAGGCCCGTATCTGCAGGCACTGCGAAAAAAAGTCCTTACAACTGTTTGATTTTGGAATGACGGAATGACTGACATGGGTAAAACTATATGCCCCGGCCACTTTGTGGTGAGGGCATAAAAATGTGTTATCATACAAATATTTAATATCACAAAGCCATTGGAGTCCAGAGCCATACTTGACTAGGTTTAGACAAACAGGCCAACGTTGAAGTCATAATGTTCTAACAAGCAAAAATAAGAAATACTGAAGAATTTATCAAGCAATTGTTGAGAAATTTAATTTTAACTGTTTGAGCAAATATGAAATTGATAACATTTAGCTTGTATTTTCTCAGAATTGAAAAAGATTAAACACTAAAACTGTTTATGATAAAATGAGAAAATAAACCCCATCACCAGCCTTCACAAAAAATGTTTGAATTTTTATGCAAGAGCTACTTTTTGGACACAATAATCTGTGGATTAATCCTGAATACCTTTTCAAAATTATCAAAAGATTAAGTATATGAAATATTAAATTAATGCTCTGCAAACAAAATGTAAAATCGGCAGGAAAGGTTTTTTTTTAATTTTTATTTCAAATTTCCTTGGACACGCTATATGAGATTAAGACTAGGATTCCATTGATCAAGGTTACTTGACCTCAATGATCTTTTGTGAGTCAACTGATCAAACTTAACGGTAATGACCTGGACTAACTTTATGTTTTGCTTTATTTGTTGCTTTATCTGTGCCAGGAATGCTTTAGTCCCTCTTTACTTAATGCCATGCCTGCTTATGAACTTCATTCTTTCTCAACATAAAACCAAATAACATTTTTTGTATGAATAATTCTGCTGTAATGACCTCATCTACCACTATGATCTGATTCTATCACCATCCAGCCTCCAAGCCCAATTGCAAGATTGAAAAGTCATGTTTTTTTTTCAAGATGCCTACAGTAAATTTAGTCTTAAATTTCAGACATGCTGCGACTCAATTCTCTTTTAACTACTTTTACAGGCACTGTGAATATTTTATATCCTAGATTACTGAGACCCAAAGTTTAGGTCATCAAACAAACTCTTTTCCTTGTGGGAGTCATTAATTATTCCTCCAAGACACAGAGCCAAATTATATCAAATGAGTATGTTTGCATGGTCTCATGCAGGAAAAGGATTTCAGAATAAACTGAATACAGACTTTTTCAACATTCTAGAGTCCATGCAATAAGCAGCTGGAAATGAAAAAAAAAATGTTTAAAGTTTTCTGGGAGAAAGGAAAACCTTAATCTGGTAATACATTTGCTCTGGTTTACTTTATTACCAGTATATACAAGTTTGTAACAGAGTTGCTGTTCTGCATTTATATTGTAGCTTGATCCCTGTTACAAGAAAGGCCAAGCCAGGAAACTGAATTTCCAAAGTCTCCAGTCTGACATTAAAAACTGAAACTTGTCCTGTTATGCATTCATTAGCAAATTCTGGTCCATTAGCTCCCGGTGGCATGCAAGAATCACCACAATATACATTTTTTTCTGAAAGTGCTATTTTATTTTCTAATCCCTTGAATGCCGGGCTCTAATGCACAATTAACAGTTTTTTTGTATCCATATATATATGAAATATAAAAAAAAGTTAACCTGATATTTTGCTGTGCTTAATACTATAAGCATGTTGTGTCAAGACTATAAATACAGATACTGAAGTGAGAACCACTGAGGAAGACTTATAGTCTTATAGCAGCAGACTGGCTTTGGGGACCTAACCTTATTGTCCGCGACCCCTATGAGCTGCTAATTAAATCTGATCACACTTTGACTTGATGGAGTGGACCTCACACATGACTGTCTAAAATGTTCCAAGCCACCCATTTACTGCCCGGCTTGGCTTACAAATAACATATCAACTGGACCATCAAGGGTATTGGTCCCCACATAACACTCCAGTTTGTTTGGTGTTTTCATTACTGTTATGACAAGCAGATAGGAGGTTAAGTTATAACCCATGTTTGTCCTGCCTGTCATTTTTATACTCCACTTAATCAGAATTAGCTAACAATATAGTTTAGCATTTATTTTTCATAAACAATAGGTCCATGGTCTGTTGGTGACATGTACTATCTATTGAATGAGGAAAAAGGTATTAATATGTAAAGAATTATATTTTATTATTTAGCCTTTCAGGTTTACTTTGTACAGCATAAGGAATAATACAGAATTCATAACCTGTTATTAAAACATTAGAGACAATCTTTGTGGTTCTAATTATATCACTATTATGCCATTGAGGTACTGGTGAGTTTTGAACCAGGACCCTTGGCTCCAAAGTCCAAAGCGAGATAACCATAAGGTTTCATCCTACCAATGTCTAGCATTTATATATATTAAGGAATCTGACATGTTATTAGGGATAGTGTATATGTTCGTTTTGCTGTCAGTTCATTCTGACTGTATACATGCTTGCATGCATGGAACTGATTTGCTGTATTTACTTGTTGCCAGAACTCTTGTCAAAGTACATTATTTTACTCTTTTATTAAAACAAATGGTGTATTTTATCATCTATGGTGTGTTCTGTATGTTTGCATTATAAGAAAACATTTTGTTCTCTGTAGAGTTTTCATCTCCACCAACAAAACTGAATTGTGTGATCATGCAACTATGTCTGTATTCTTGCTGTATCTTTTGTCTGTTTAAAGGATAAAAGGTTTAAAGGATATCTATTCCAATATCCGATATGTCATATATACATGAAGATCAATTACTTTTCTCATTAACATTTTATGGTATCTGCCATTATCTAAATTCCTTAGCTTTCTCCTGTACACAAACGGAAATACACTTGCACCAAACCCAATCAGTGGCCCAAAACAAACATAGCTCACATATTGCCACTTGGTGACTTTACTGTCCAACTTAAAAAATCAAAAATTTTCAAGCTTCCAACCAGTGTTTCTGTGTTTCTTCTTACATTTTTCCTCTTCTTGTTTTGGAGTTTTCACCCATGTGCAAGATCAGACCTTTGGTCCTGCAGTCTTGTTATGGTAAAAAGACACATGTGGCAGGGTGCAAGGGTACACATTTGCATGTACATTTCTTTTGAGCAGGCAGAAATTGTACCGGGCGTGCACTCTGTGCATGTAATATAAACCAATGAAAAAAATGTTGTTGCAGTATTTTATTTTATACTATTCATAATTATGATCACAATCATAAATTAGCATTTCTGTTCTTTGAGCAACAGAAACTCCTTAACAAATTTTTTTTTTCACTAGTATTACAAGGTGCATGTTGAAATCTTTAGATGCATGTAGTTTTTGTTTCAAAGGTGCACCTGGAGCATGTAATTTTTTAGCCTTATTTGTACCTTGCATGTGGACGTTTTTGAGATTATTTATGTACAAAGTGCATGTATTTAAAAAAATCTCATTAACCTCTCATTGGCCAAAGCAGGTACTCCAACAATTTTTAATGACAAAACAAGCAAAAAAACAAGCAACATAGTTTGTAAATGAACTGAGTGAAACAATTATATATGAGAAAACTTTCTACTTTCATAGATTTCATAAACTTTATCCTCAGCTGAACGATACCAACTTGCCCTGTCACTTCATGAGGAAACCTCCAGAAAATTCTGATATTCAGAAAAAGATCTGATTCTCTGCTGCCGGAGTGCTCAGAATGGTTCGTCACTGTCACATACAGAGCAGAAATATTAGCATATCAAATTTATCGCCAAAATCGGATAGGTGCACCTTGGTGTGACAGACTTTAGGAAACTTTGGAATTCAGTAAATATGAACTGATAGCCTGAGATGGTATCCATGTTATTGCAAATGTGGATGATTCATTAAAGACGCATTCTCTAGTTGCATAAACATCAGCTGTACCCATCACTTCATGTTTTTTAATCTTAATTTAGTTCATATCTTCTAGTAAACCATGTATCTGAAATATAAGTCATGACAGTTCATTCTGAATGCTATTTTCATAATCTGGTGTGGCAAAAGGATAGGTTGCTTTGGTATAATTCGTCATCATTTTCAAAGGCTATTTCTTAGTTTTAAAGTGCAGCTGACCCCAAGGTGCTGCTGTGTGTATACAACGGATTAGTTGCATCTGACGCACAGACATACCACACTCGTGCATTATTTGGCCAGTTGAGCACCTGGGGCCCAAAGAGGTTGGGCGAATTATTTCTTAGATCTCAAGCAATTCTTGACAGCTTCCCTTGTAAGTAAATCTTTACCCAAATAGATTTATCTTCCTTACATGAAATTTTGAAGTCTCCAATGCTTGTCCTGTTTGTCTTTTTGTCTGACTATTTTGGTTTGAAGATATGATCATATGATCTTCTCTTAGCAGTTTCTCTGATTAATAAACTATAAAATTACATGACATACACTTTAACAAATGCCAGGCTGAAACTAATCTCACTATTTAGAGGGACATAATCAGGAGCAAATCATGCCTATTTTTTCACACTATCAGTTCAGTTTTGCTTTAAACAAATGATTTCCAGCAAAACCATCCCAGCACACTGTCTGAGTAACTCACATACGGCTGTTTAACACATTGTTATGGCTCTGCGTGATGGTAAACACAGTCAGATGTCCCATTTTGAGCCGCAACATGCAGTGTTTCAGCCAGCAGGAACATGTATTACATTTTTGGGCCAAATCAGTCAGGTCATCTCAAGATTGACACATGTTGTGGCTCCGTGATACACACGGCCCCTAGTACTCTGTTTATGTTGATATCGGTGATCTTGCCCGGTTCACTGTTTTTAACACTCGTTTACAGGAGTAAGCAAACAGTTTCTAGAAAATATTTTGGCAGGTACAGATTTATTTCAAAGGGACAAAGCTATTTTATGTGTTAATTCAACATGCTTTATAGGTGTTTGGGCCCTTTTAAAGATTTTTTATATCAGATAGATATAACATACTTAAAATGCCCTTCGTTAATATTTTATTTTAAAATTCTTTTAATATTAACTTGATTTAAAAAAGTTGATTAAAAATTATATATGAGTATGCATATAAACATTCGAATAATTGCAGAAGTCTGATTAAAGGTTCTGTCTAACTTTGATTACAAAATCTAATCTGTAAGGATGTTGACAAAAAAATCTGTGATGTTTATTTCATCCTGTCTTATTTGTTTCCTTGAAATGAAAATATGACTAAAATTTTATTGTCTTTGTTCTGGAAAGGTATATTTTCATACTTGCACTTACATTATACCTGAGAGACACTGAGAGGTGTCAATCATAATTTGCACAAAGTATAATGCAACAAAACATACTGTGTGCATCTGATTTCAATTAAGGAAGTAATAAGTTGTTTTTTTCAGAAAACTTTTTTTTCCTGTAAATAATTCCAACTTTGTCAAAGTTATCAAAGTATTTACAGTATATTAATTTACTATGCTGCAGGAAATTTTAAAAGTCACTCTTTTGTGTTTAAAATTTAGAGACTGAAGATGAAGGGGTAATGAGGCAAAAAAAACAAGCAGTTACTTTTACTTTTCTCCCCTCCAATCTTGTTTTTATTTTGCTCAGTAGTAACCTTTACTTTTTCATCTGTATATTATTTTTTTTCGTTTTCAATTTTAATTTTTTATGAGAATACCTGTAGGTTCTTAAGTTCTTGTAATTCATGTATTTATACTCCAAATTTTTTTTCCAGTACAGTCACAATTAATTGTTCAAAGAAAGAAGAAATTCTCATGTTTTGGTATGCTTCATACGGCTTTTTTTTAATGATAGTTCCATTGCTGTTGATGGCACATTTTATGGAATGAGGATGAAGGAATCAATATGACAAGAATGATATATTATAATCAACCATTCTGAATTCAGGTTTTAAACTGCAGGAGGACAAGGAAAAAGCAAGAATCAAGCAGATATTACAGTACTGTCTTTAAGTCAGAATGATGACAAACTACAGCCTGAAACTGTGTCAAAAGTGTCTGATCATTAGATTACTAATGCTCATGACAACAAATTATATGTTCTTCTCTAATTAATTAACACGTTACAGCTTGTTTTTTATGCATAATAATCAGAACTTAAATATAATTAACATAATAGTCTGACTCTCAGTCCAGAACAGTCTCTCTCTGTTCAAGATCTGGTAATGAAGCCACAGGCATGGATGTCCATGTCAGCTTATGTCATTTATATGGACAATGCATGAGTAGAACCTCTTTCATGTAACAACCTGTCACAGTGATTATTTTTGTTTGAAGAGTGTTTCTCATCACCATATGTATGCTACAAGTCACTGGATACCCATTATGTACATGTATGTATTTTAGTCATAGAGGTCTTAGTCATGTCAATTAATTGGTGCAAGAACCATCAAGCCAGGAACTCAAGTTTGTAAATATACAGAGGAATCCATTGTCACAATGATCTAAAGTTTACCAGCTGATGAGAAAAAGCTAATGCCAACTTTTGCACTGACAAAAAATGTTTATACAAAGTAAATAAACTATTGTCATAATCAAGAAGTGTTCTAAGTTTATAAACTGAAAAGAAGAAGCTAACAACAACTCTTGCACTGACCAAGTGTATTTACACAGAAAAAAATTATTGTCACAATATGGTGGTGTTCTAAAGTTTACAAGCTGAAAAGAAGAAGCTTTCACCAACTCTTGTACTGACCAAGTATATTTACAGAGGAAATAAACTAATGCCACAATTAATATAGAAGTGATCTAAAGTTTACCAGCTGAAAAAAAGAAGCTCTCGCCAGCTATGGCACTGACCAAGTATATTTACACAGGAAATAAACTATTGTCACAATATATACAGAAGTGTTCTAAAGTTTACCAGCTGAAGAGAAGAAGCCAAAACCAACTCTTGCACTTACCAAGTGTAAATACAGAGGAAATAAACTATTGTCACAATATAGATAAGTTCTAAAGTTTACCAGCTAAAGAGAAGAAGATATCCCCAACCTTTGGACTGACCAAGTATATATACTGAGGAAAGTAACTATTATCTCAATATAGAAGTGTTCTAAGTTTACCAACTGAAAAGAAATATTTTTCACCAACTCTTGGACTGACCAAGTATATTTACAGAAGAAATAAACTATTGTCACAATATAGAGGAGTTCTAAAGTTTACCAGCTGAAGAAAAGAAGATAACACCAACTGTTGGACTGACCAAGTATATTTACAGAGGAAATAAACTGTTGTCACATATAGAAGAGTTCTAAAGTTTACGCCCCAAGTTGATAGAAGAACTTTAATTAGCTACTTAAAAGTGATAATCCTCAAAGCATGGAGGGAGCAGAAGAATGACTTGATTAAGTTCACAACAAAATGTTCAAAGGACATAATTAATACAAAGCCCCAGAACAATCCTGTAACAATATGTTTCAACAAACATTTTACAAATGAATATGTGCTTCAGAAGCATAATATGAAGGTTGAGAGACAGTAAATGACTTTTTAAACAAACTGTATTTCATAAATTATGTTTTTTTTTGTGCTAAACAGTTTGTGCATAACCAATAAAACATTTAACATGGTGCTTTATTCCCAAATCAGTAAAAGAGTACTAGCTAATTAAAACTGGCAATTCTTCTTGCACGGCAGATACAGAAAAGGACTTAATTAGATTCACAACAAAATGTTCAAAGAATATAACACAAAGCTGAAACATGTTTGTAACAATATGTCTCCCATATCAAGAACAGCCGTGGTTTACCAGGACAATGTCAGTGAATTATGGATTCAGTAGAGAACAGAGCCATTCTCCAATGCTTATTTCTTTTGCTGGGGAGATACTGTGCAGCCTGTAAAGTTTAGGCCAAAGTGAATTGAAGGAGAAGATAAAAGCTGTCGTGGGATGTAAAAACTTCCAAGAAAATTGTCATGGCCTTTAATGGGTCCAGTTACAATAAATA
This sequence comes from Sipunculus nudus, assembly GCA_026874595.1. NCBI lineage: Eukaryota > Metazoa > Annelida > Sipuncula > Golfingiida > Sipunculidae > Sipunculus > Sipunculus nudus. The sequence continues at coordinate 23,321,135 of CM049308.1, read as the reverse complement.
CCATTTGTCTGAAAATGCCACAAAGGCCAAGACATCGTGGTTATATCATTTACCAAATACTGCAGAGACCAGTTAAGCCATCATTATTAGCTGTGCAATAAATATGTTACTATATACTCTTACTATTAAGGGACCAGCTAGTCCACACATTCTGCAGGTTACACTTGTGGGCTTTGTCCTTGTTATCCTAGCATAAAACCATTAATCATTTTGGTAGAAAATTTTTAACTGAATGGTCCTTTGTTTAAACACCTGTTTGGAACAGGTAACTTTAAACGAGATGCTTAAATAACAATCTTAATTACAAAAATGGATTAGAAAACATGCCTCTCTTTCAGATTATCTATGTAAACAACAGATTTAATTCCTATCTAATAAAGCAGTTGATTCTTTGTCTTTAGTATGAATCATTTTTATAACACTGAATCTATTTTTTTTCACAGCTACAGTTCAGATTTCAGAATTTCAGAAAACAAACATCACTTGTTATGAAATTTAATTGTCATTATACATTTAAAAATCAACCTCAGCAAAAACTATTGATAAACTATTGAATTTTGTATAAAAAAAATATACTGATGAAGGTGAAACTGAGCTAATTAACCACATTTACTCTGCCTTAAAATACTATAACAAAGTCCCTGAATCTTTACTGCAACATTTTCTGTGATAATATAAAGTATAATCCAAAGAAATGTCCTGACTATAATTGTGCGAATTAATGTTTGTCAATATAAATCTTCCATTGATTCTTGGAACACTGCTGATAAATCATATAGAAACTTCTTGCCAGAGAATATTTAATAATCACATCAAATCTTTTCAGAGCCACTGGTAATCAATCCTATCCTGTAACTTTCATCAATCATTTATATTAATGTATCACATAAGCCCTTATATATCCTTGCACACCAAGATATCTCCTGGAGGAGATGATGTAAAATCAAATTAAATTAGCAAGCTCTGAATTCACTGAAAACTTCCATCAAAGCCCAAACTCAATTAACAGCAGATACAGGCTAAACAGCTAGAGCTATTTTATGCCCTGGTTTCATCTACAATCAATTCACAAGGAATTGAACAGGCACAAATATCTGAATATTTATCATGTGATAGTATGTGCAAATATGAAAGAAAGATATATTGCCACAGATATGCAGATATCATAATAGTTTAAATATAAATGCTTCTTTGTTAAAATACAATAGCTGTTTCTATAGATATAAAAGGCAGAAGGAATTTAATTTAGTGGTGCATGGCCCATAGCACTTATTGTTATTGATTATCTATATACCAGAATGACATTAATTTAAAAGAACCATACCTGTAAGGACTTTAATTTGATCTTGCACAGAGCTACAGGGAGGTTTTAAGAAATTCCCCAGATACTAAGTAAATAAATGAACCAATAATTTACATGGCTGAATTTCCCTGGAGATCAAAATGTTCAGAAACAGGCAAACCTCTCAGAAACTGTTATTTGAATATATACGAAAGCAGAAGTTATTTGAGCAGAAACCTTAAGGGACCTATTCACATACCAGGTGTGTTAAATACAGATGAAGTATTAGGTTTCCTCATTAAAATGTTATGGTATCCAACAATATTTCATTCTTCAATCCATAATCCTGTACATAAATGTAAATAAACTGCCACTGGGTGCTATCAATGGTGGTGTTATCAAAGGTGCAAAGCATATACATAGCACCCACTGTAACTGGTGGTTCTTCTGAACAAATACAAATCAATATTTTTTAAAACTTCCAACAAGTGTTTCTCTGTGTTTCTCCTATCATGTTTCCTCTTGGAGTTATTGTACACATGCAAGATCAGACCTCTGGCTAAATAGTCTTGTCACTCACTCACACTTAACCATATCAAGAATAATAAAACAACTAAATTGGAGCTCCGTGTACAGACTTTTTTTACTAGGAAAATTTTGTATTTAGCCATAATGAATTTACATGAGAGATTAATCACATATTATTGCAAAGGCTTAAAAAGGTTATTTACCCTGAATTTTTCCACAAGCAAAAAAGTCTATAATCAATAATTTACCATATCTAAACTGTAATGAATATTTTCATGATAGTACCAAACTATTCCACAAGATGTCAGCATCAGTTTCAATTTTCATTAATCAATTTCCAGGCAGATAATTAATAGACAAATTGAATCTATTTATACATATATCTGGATGTAGATCACATATATAAGATTTATGGTGTACTTTCCATAAATTTACCTGTGATCAATGCATCTTTGTTTCTAATATCTTTTACACAGACAATTAAAAACAGACAGACAGACAGAAATGGGTCAAAATATAAGTTAACAAAAGGACATGAAAGCAATTTATCAGGAATGAAGTATGTTGCACACCACACACCTAGTGAGCCTGTTATTTTAACGAATTAACCACATTGTTTTTTTTTTCAATGCTGTGTTATAACATGTCAGACAAAGGACCTTTTATGAATATGTGACAGAAACACAAGTACCCATGTCTGAGGACCATTGAGTAATGTTTGTTGTTACCTGGGTCCTCGAAAGCATGTGGTATTTCTATCATTGCTTTCTGGACTAAACATACCAAATACCTTGTGAAACAAAGTGCCTCATTAAACTTGGTTGCCAGGTTTTTAAGCTCACTGATGTGATTTAAGAGATGTAAATGTCTATTTAATAGTTGTGAGTACGATGGTTGACAGGATTCCCTGGCTTGCAGGTATTATCCTGCACATGCAAGGTTTGCAGAACTCGTCTTAAACTGATTAAAAGTGGATAAATAATTCTGTCATCAAAATTTTTATCACCCATAACTGCTAGTCTGTCCTTACACCTGTCTGTCTGTTTGTCTCTAAGTGTGAGATCTGGATGTGTAAAAGAAACACAATTAACATATGGATTCCAGTTATTTTTTGTAAATAGCTCTAGGAGACAGTGTCATGATTGAGTCGACGCTACCTGAGTTCAAGTGCGAGTCCGAGTCAATGCCAGTCAAGTTCAAGCCCTAGTCATGGATGGTTTAATCTAGATCCTCTTTCTTTGAGTCCAAGTCCTTTGTAAAGATAGATTCAAGAAATTAAGGTAAAGAATACTTTAAACAAGATTTAGAGAAAAATTCATTTGCTTATTTTTTGTTTCCAATAAGTAGACAAGAACTTATTCAACAGAATATTTTATCCAGGACTAGATCTAGCTGGAATCTGGCAAAATTTTTAGTCTTGACTTCCATGTACGAGTACAACTCCTAGTCAAGGACTGTAGAGTCTGAGTCCCGTTCTCGAAAAATATATCTGTATCTTGCAGGAGAAACAATTAAAGGCAAAGAAGAGTGGAACTCATTTTTAAATTAAATGTACAGATGATGGGCCAGGTTCATTTTTTTTTCATTAAGTTTGTGCATCAATCTCCTACCTATCAAGGAGCTTCTACTATGTGTAAACTTAGGTGTAAGAACATGGTAAAATTGATACCATTGGACTGTGTGACAAAATATGCTTCATCCATTTATTTTATTTTTCTTTATAATGCACTTGGTGAACTGAAGCGTTTTAATGCCAGAAGAGATGAATCAGTCTTCCGAGTATGAGCAAGGTATTGCAGAATATAATGTACACAAGCCCAGTAAATAAGACAAGATTTGTCTACACAAATTGTCATAATTTCCTATTAATATTCAAAATCTATTTAACTTGATTTTTTTTCAGAAACATCTATTGATGGGTTTATTAAATTGCCTTTTATGATGTTATAAATATGTTTTAAATCTAAAAAAATTTTTACATATGCATGTATTGTTTTATCCAAGCTAGTTGTATACCCTTAATTCCAACAGGTGACTTGTGACAACACTTTTCAGTTTGTACACAAAAAAAGCAGGCGAAGTCAGTGTTTGATACAGACATGGACCTACAATAGGAGAGTACTCCCAGGACAGTCTCAACATGGGTATCTTTCTGTGGAGAGGGCCTGGTGGCAATCAGGCTTGAATCATCCTAGTAAAAGCCAAAGGATCAAACACTAAGGGTTGACCACACTCTCATGCAGAAATTTTAGGACACACAAGCAGATTAAGAGGAGGGGTCAAAAGGGTCAAAACCCTTCCCTTTTTTAGCCCCTTTTTCAGGATTTCAGATCAATTTTTTCAGCCTGGACCTACCCTTTTTTTGGTCCTGGAGACCATTTTTTTTTTTAAGTTTTATCATTAGTCCTCCTGAGTTGGACCCCTGCTTTCTTCAGGATCCCCTGAGGAAATCCCACTGATCTATACATAATCAGATACTTTTAAAATGATTAAAATGATTGAATATTTTATACATCATTAATCTTAGTAATGAATATATGGCATGATGAATTGTCAGCGAATCAGGATTTGTAAAGATAAACTGATCACTGAGTACATTACTAAATGTAACAAAGGCATAAGTAATCCCATGATTTACTCTTAATAAAAGTCAAAGCTTTCCAAACTGCCATAAAAAAACTCGGCAATTTAGAAGGACTTTTTTTATATAAAAATAAACATTTCCAAGGAGAAAAATAAAGAATAGAACTTGGATATTACTGCTGCTAAAATTCAAGCCTTTTACCTTAATTTTGCCTCCATAGTCTTTCAAATATAACATGTACTAAAGCATAATCTTGTTCATATTGACCAAGTCAATATGGCTACCTGTATCACTTTGCCAGTTTAATTAATTAGTGTTGTCACCGGAGCACCCAGCACAATAAGCTTATTATACATTGTCTGTGCATGGCTGAAGTAGTCCTACGTACAGTAAACTGATATGCCAGTTCCTATTATTCTATCAACTTTTTTAATGGACACATGGCTGAAACACCAGACTCCTCCCTTGACAGAAAACCTATGACACCAGTTCTGTGGATACTGCACTGGCCTCTTCACTTCAAGAACAAGCCCCGACTCTAGGGAGACAGCTAATAAGCACTGGGCAGCGCTGGGGCCTAACGCTGCCAGCGTGAGGACCCAGAGGGCACCTTATCACTGGTAAACAGCCAGGTAGCAATTTCTGTAATGGCAAAGTGTGAATAAGAAAATTTGCTTATTAATTAAGGTGTGTGAGACTGATGTGAGTACCTGAAGAATACTGCAAGCTCTACAGATGAGGATAATTTGACAGGAATCCAAGGTATGGATTCTACTAATGGGCTCTACACTTTGTGTTACTGACTTACCTTTCACTCCCACCTCCACACACTTATCAGCTCATGCTTTTATAATACTTGCTGATATAAAGTGCAAATTTTTGTTTGTTTTTTTTCAGCAAAACTGGTGAAATTTGTTTTCTTATGAGGTATACAAACCATTTACTGAAAAAAATGGAATACACCAGTGATTGTGTAATTATTTAACATTCCTTCAATTTAGTACAAATTCAAATAAAAATTCACTCAACTGAAATTTCATTATTATATCTCGACAAGGTTTTGTCATTTAACGTTATATAATTATACAGAGAGACTGTTCATGATCTTGTGACAAGGCTGATTGCTTCAACATTAAAAGACTGCATGAACTCACCATTCTGGCTTAAGATTTGTTAAATAATTATCTCTAAAATTTTAAAACAATTCGATTTGTAAAAAGTGAAAATTTTTTTTCAGGTTCTGTAATACATAAGCTGTAAAAGGCAAGGAAATGCAAGATATTTTCAGCTTAGAAAATGTCACCCAATTAATATCAAGACATGGAATTTTATACTTTCAGAATTGTGCCACAAAGCTTTAAGCACTTTATAAGAATAGCATCTCACATTTGAATTTATCTGCTTTCTTAAACAAATACAGGAGAGTGGTACTCCTTGTCACCATGCTTCTCTTAAATACCATGTAAAATATAGAAAATTTTTTTTTTGAATGTCAGGTTTTTTTATGATCTATTAATGACTTATTAAGATACTGAATCGATAAATGATAGGGAAAGAGAGGCCAAAATAAAACGCTAGTGATTTTGTTGCTGCTGGTTATTGAGGCAATGGCTTACCAAATTTCTCCTGCACATAATGAAAATTACCTACACATCAGGTTTTCTGATGCAAATATCAAGCTCTGAGTCTGGAGACATGGTAGAGACCCAGTGGCAAAATATAAACTGTCACAACTGTTTGAATAATAAGTTAATTGAGTCCTGATTTGTTAATTAATTATTCCATTTCTCCAAAAAGCAAACTGTCAAATTAATGTTATATGATAACCAATAAACATTGCTGGGTAACTACAGAGCAACGCATACATGAGCACTCCCATATTGAAATCATTAACACAGGAACAAGTTGGTCCTGTGCCATTTGTCTTAATAAATAATCAAAGGGTTCTTAAGCTGATTATAAGCCCATCAGGTAATGGGAAACAAAACAGTTGTGTTGATGTTTAATTATCTGCATAGTGGTCCAGGAAGTGGATGAAATCAACTAAATTACACTTTGCAAATCAAATAAATGCAGAAAATCTCATTCCCATGTGATATTTATAGACTCTGAGCCTTACAGTTTCTTTAGATACAAGTATTTCTTTTTTTTATTACTATAAGAAAACCTGTGGCTTTAATTTCCTCTCCAAATAATTGTTGGACTGACATTATAATTCAAATAAAGTCTTCATAGTATTTTATCTGCATGGGGGTGCCTTTATTTTACAAATATGGTTCTCATGCAGTTCCAGGCATTGAGAAATCCAACCAGTTAGTTACTGGTATATCTTGTTCTTTCCTACACATGGATGTCCATGTGTGTGGGATGTTTGTATAGAATTCACACATGGGAATCTGAACTAATGCAGTGTTGGATTCTGAGGGTCAAACCCTCATGCAGGACTTACATATGAGAAATGCAGAACCCACAGTAACCTAGGGTTGGGACAATATCGATTTTTCATATCATGATAATTAAATAAAACTGATCCCCATATATGGTGATATCATAATACAAGTATATCTGGCGTGGGAGTTCTAGCACAAGTCATCATATCATTATTGTCAGTATGCTATGTTTCCTGGACTTTACCTATCAGCTGTCAGTTAGTCAGACACTGTTATTTTGAACATAGATGTGAGGATTTCTGTCATATTCACTGCCAAGTTGGTTTACTTATATGGACACTAGCTACTATGAATAACTGCTGGTCTAAATTAATTAATGAACAGGAAGGGGTTCTTAAAACATTGTTTAAGATGAATGGGGTGAATGTGGCCTGGTGGTTAGGGATTTAGACTCCCCCCCCCCCCATTATTCAATATCTGCAAGCATCTCAAATTCAAATATTGTGATATCCCAACAGAACTTCAAAGAAAGATGTACTTTATAAGTCTAAACTTATTGATCATACCCTCTAGCTTGTTCCTAAGACACCATGCATATAAACCTGGGCCTAAAACCCAGAAACTAAGTAACATACCATATAATCCTCCTGGTATGATTAGCATCAACCTCCATCAGTAGATACTGTATCAAACATCAATTGCTCCTATATCCTTTATTAAAAACATCATGCTTCAATCTAAACTTTTTTTGTGCCATTATTCAATATTATTTTTAAGCATAAGTTACACCTGATGCCAACTTTTATCAATTTGTCCATATACACAAATGTATCTATAAATAGATCTAAATACTATAGTTGGCTTCATATTTGCAGAGTTAAATTTCGCAATTTTCATTTTTTTTTTTAGAATTTTGCTAGGGTTCCATTTATGCAATCTCACAAAACAAAAGACCAATGCACAGTGTATAAACAGTATAAACATTATTTAGTGAATTAATTATATAAAATATAAGCACAAAATCTCATCAACAACAATTAAATAGTGTTTGTCAATGGCAGACAATTGGAAATTCTGATATCATTTAAAATATCAATATTTGACCATACACATTTTTTATTCATAATGTCAATCTTCATCTTTTCAACTTGCTTTTGTGATGGGACCTCATATATATATTAACAAAGGTTTATTTTTGCAATATTCCCCTTTAGGAATATCATGAATTTGAAACCACAGTATACAGATCTACATGGATGGCTGGGATACCTAGTTATTTGTATGTGGGATACAGAAATTGGTTGTTTGGTAACCACTGGAACAGGAAGTTCACTTCTTGCTGCAGACAGCAGCATGTAAGTCAGCCCACTGCAGCCACCAAGACAGAACACCAAGTATAATTAAAGGCATGAAGCCATTGGCCATGAAAAGAGGCTGATAATAACACTAACAAACTGTTTATCCCCTAGAAACAGTAATGGACCGTTCCCATGTTTTAAAGACTTCCTTACCTGACTGGAATATGGGATATGATCATTTCATATTATGGTTGTTAGGTTTAACTAGGGCATCATTTGGAAACCTTAAAAAGTTCCTGGTATTTCATGTAATGGAAAACCATGCAGAGTTTCTACAAAGGTTTCTCTGACTGGGTTACAACATGTATAATACACCAGTTTAATACTATGGAGTCATAGGAAGTCATCATACAGAATGAAATGACTCCTTAATTAAAGGTCAGATGGTTCATTCATGAACCCAAATAGGTATATATGAAATATACGTCAATGTAAATATTAACAATGTGCATATTTCAGGAGATATTTTTAAAAGAAAATCCAAACCTTTCTCCTAAAATGAAGATTATTGAAGTTGTTCTCAGGACATGGACAAAATGGTTTAGTACTAAATAAATTAAAACCAGCTGCTCCCGTGGAAAATCCACGGCTCTGTCTCATGCATATTTTTGTAATGAGCTAATAGGAACGTAACGACGCATATTTTATCCTAAGGGTTTTGGAGGAACTTTTGTCATGTGTTTCACTTATACGATATAAAGATTACTTCTGCTAGAATTCTCCAGAAACACCCTGCTCCAAAATATCAACATAGAAAAAGTCTGACAGCTTCAATGCTTGGGTAATATCGTATATATAACGATTGTATAAAGAAGCATTCTACCGTGAAATTATATGAAAGATGCTTTGTATTAGTTGCAGCTCAGGTGACATCTAAAAACACAATGTTTATTCAGTGTAGTCAGTTGAGGGAATAGTTTAAGGCATGTTAAGAGACACATGTGTTATTTGTATACACATGCATATGTCGTTGAAGTCTCTTGTACACGAAACGTATAGCTGCCAATGTGAAAAAGATAGGCCCAGAAAAATATTTTCCAACAGTATTAAATTTTTGGTTTAGGTACAGTAAATTGTCATGGAATAAGTAGTTCTGATGCAAAACTGACAACTCTCCCAGATTAAAAGAAAGTAGGTTGATATATTTTGATGAAAGCATTTAGCAAAGAAACCATTTCAACCTTGGTCTGTATGTCCCGACTCCAGATTCTAGTTTCTTATCAATTTAAAGATGTACTGGTGATATTTTTTCATGTTTCACCGTCCCTACAGTCAACAGATCTTAACAAATATATGTGAACCCCACGACCCCACCCATACCCAACCTGAATGATAATTAAGTTGTTGGGCTTCTTTTTTAAAAAACAAAAAACTTAGTTAATCACATGAATTGGCCAAACTTTTGAAACCATGGTTATCATGGAAAGATATTTTTGAATGTATAAAAATAAATAAAGAAAAATGTAAAGAAATAGGGGCACCTTATGGGAAAATATTAAAATTATAAATTATTCAGCTTAATAGGGCATAATTCCCCAAAGTAAAACAAATTTGTCCTAGAAGAGCACACCACTGATATGTCTGCGAATTTGGAGAGTCAAATCAGAATGGAAGCAGGTAAACGGTGGTCTAGAAAAAACCCAACTCTGTATTAATTATAAAGATACCATAGTTTCCATGGGGAAACGCAAAATCTAAGAGATCCAAAGGATTTCCCATATAATGTAATATTCTTACAGCTTTTTTTCTGTGCCAATTAAAGCAAAAAAATCTTTCAGTAATACTTAAATTTGATATGTATTTAATTCTATTTTATTTCATCAGCCAGACAATAATGGTTTTATTTTAGTAAAACATTTATCAATAAACAATGCATCACACATATAAAAATAATGTTTTTTTCCATTATTTTCATTAATCTTTATTTGTTTCATTTTTTTTTCATTATCCTTACTTTTATTTGTTTCATATTTTTTTCAAATATTATAATATAATATTGTCTAAAATTTAAATCTGTGCTGAAATCAAAATACAAACTTTACTTTCTAATTTCCAAACTAGAATGTCCTACAAAATTTGGGAAAAGATAAAGGTTGGGTTAACAGTTTAATATCACTGACAATGTCAGTCTCACCTGACTTTAACACCCTGCTTTTCAGCTTAACAGCTTTACTTAGCCCCCACTAAGAACATTCTACAGAAGTAGCCATATAATAGATGCCAGATTGAAGTTCATTTGTATTATTTTTGTAATCCATGACCAGTACCGAGTCACTCTTGGGCAGAGAGGGCACACCCTGTGGTAAAGACTTTTTTTCAGGGTCTTAGACAAACAGAAGTTCTGAATGAAGTTCTGACCCAACACTTTGCAGTCTTTTTTTTTTATTTTTTTTTTTGTTTGAGTTAACCACCTCCTTTTATTTAATGCCAGCTTAACTCAATTGTATGTAGATCTTCAGAAATTCCATTCTGGTTTCAGAATACTTGACAGGGTAGTATTACATGCTTCCTATCATTTTACATCCTGGTGTCAATCAGGCCCAAGCAGGGACTTTTGCATCTGCAGTCCCTTAGTGTGTAATCATCTCCATTGCTAAGTCATTACAGCCAGGAACCCCTGAAAGGGGAATCCGTTTGTGAGTGAAACACAGTCATTGGGCTTAAACTTCCCATTAAGCCTGCGGAGTGCTCATCTTGGGTGGGGGCCCTTGGCTGAGATTAGAACTCACACCTTTGAGCCCTATGCTCTACCCTTGAGCCACAGAGGCTGGTCAACCTTGCAGTTAAGTTAAGCAGCCTAACCATCATGCCACCATGCTCAACAACAGGACCCTGGTGTCACTGAATCTGTTTTCTGGTCAACAATAAAAGTATAATACATCTTTGATACTGAGCAAATTTCCGACTTGCTTTTGAAGCTGCAAACAGCTGCAAAAACAGGAGAATTAATTAGCGCACCTAATGTCACAGATATTACATAGAAGGAAGTAATGAGTTACTTTGAAGGGAGATCTGATAATTTCATAATAATACATCATCATACATTAATCTCATGGGATATGATATCAATATGATACATTTCATAATATGGTGATATTCCAAGTTACATTTTCATATAGTGGTATTAATATAAGGTACCTTTCATATGTTGCTATCAGTAATGTGGAGCTCAAGTTGCTTTTGGTGTAATCTGGAAATGACACTTATGTAATAGTGAAGAAGGCATCACAGAGCCTTAATTTAATGACAGGAGATAATATATCAATGTCACAGGAATACTGTAAAGAAAACAGGAAACTGACACAAGTACAGGAAGAACAGATTGATTAAACATGGCATCACATTTCTTGCTTTGTAAGTTTATATATAGTGTCCTTGGTGAGCCAACTGGATCTATGTAGCTGATGAAGCTTGCAAAAGAGATGAAATTTCTTGCAAACAGAATTCCCTCTATTGTTAACTATTGTTTGCTCCTTCTCCTCTCCAAGACCTACCTCGCTCCAAGTGATCTCAGTTTCACCTCCAATATCCTCTCCCTATTCTGGTCTTAAAATTTGTTTTAACTCTATTCATTAACCAAACAGGAACTGAGATAAAAATATTTAACCTATGATATAACATAGTGGTGTAACAATGTTCTGAAGAATTGATGTATTGAATTGCATGCCTTTGATTAAATTGTAATTAATTATTAACCTCTGAATCGATTCATTTTTATTATTATTTTTTGCAATTGTACCACCTCTGTTAGTTGTCAAATTTGACAGAGCAAGTCATGATGTTAAAGCTCTTCATGGTATATGTTAAATTCCCAAAATTTATTTTAAATGTTCACTGGGGGACCACTCCACTTGCACAGAAATATATGTCTGCAAAAAAAACAGAGAGAGAGTTATGTTTTTCTTTTATTTGCTGATATTTACAAACATCCATTTTTGTAAAATTACTTTTATTTTTTAAAAAGTCTGAAATTTCCAATAAAGTAAGAATTTAATTGAGAATTAAATTAAGGTAAAGAATAGATAACTGAATTGATTCTATTTAGGGCCTTTTCAATTCAAAGGCCCAATATAACATGACCACAGTGAAACTTTCTTCATCCCAATTGGTCTCTCTGAACATCTTTCCTAATCACTGCCAGGGCTAATAAGACACTTTAGATGCCAAGCATCTCCTTATGAATAATCTGACAATTAACCTACCAACTGCACTTGGACAGCCCTCAGTTGTTTACAGAATTATGCAGCCTGGATAAACTTCCTTGCATCTTGACCTTGCCAATTTGCAACTTGTAAAGCATTATTGGATATAAATTGTAATTACTGAACATTATGTGGTTCATTTTAAATAATACTTGTATATAAAGACATAAAAAAGCATCTTTACTAAACAAACAGATAAATATTCAAGCATTTTTAACCTACAGTTCTGTCCTCAGTCATATTTGTTTTAAAATTGGAGGTGTTTATACTATCAAGTCTATTACAGCTCAGCTTTCATAGACCTTGATTCAGTGAACAGTATCTATTGTATCTGGTGTCTATTACATTAATAATGAAAAAGACAATTCAACCAAGAAACTGACTCCTAAACACTTCTTCTAAGCAGCTGCTGGAGCAGATCTGGTTCTATAGTTCTAGACCAAAGATTTAGCATTGCCGGGGTAGCATCCAGATTTTGACCAGTCAAATAAAGCCATATAAACTTACCCCATGTCTGATGCACATTAGTCCAAATGCTTATATATATTCATGAAATAGGTGCCAGAGCAGCTCACTAAATCAAGGTCTGTGAAGGTATACATCACTGCCATACACTTTATAGTATGGAGATGAAATGGGCCACCTTTCTGCACCTATTTCTATACAAAAATGGGGGTGACACTCTTTGATGTGTAACATTACAGTATTCAAAAATTCATGACTTATTGATTCTTTATATGATTACAGATGACAATTACTATTGTCTGCTTGCGTACTGGCTGTGGCAGGAGCTGGATTCAATTACAAAATACAAAACTGTGCTGGTGCAGTCAGGATGATGATTGTCTTTCAAATGGAGACAAGGTTATGTATCTAAAGGAAGTATAAACGAGAGAATCAATCATTAATCAAATTCTCTAAATTAATTAGCATGATTTTAAAAATAATTTCTAACACTGAGATCTGTTACCATGATGACCAAATCTCCCCCAATTCTATCAAGTTTCATGAAATTCAGTATTCGGACATTTTGAAAAACAAATACGTGTCAATTAAAAGTTTAACAAAACATCCCTAGGCACAGGGAAAACACATTGTATACATATATATTCATGTAAAAGTGTTATCCGAACAATATTAATTAAACGAACATATGTACCATTTTCTATTAATTTTAATCACTTTGTTCAGTTTTATTTCAATTCTTATTAATTTTGCTCTGTGTCACATTATCAGCTTAAGCAATACCCAATACAAATTTCTCCCTCTATTTATCCTCTACCCATAGATTCACAGTCTATTAATCTGATCCATTTAGTAATGGCTTGGGTTACAAACTTCTAATTTAGCATTTAAGAATCTTTGGGAAAGTTATTGAACACTTCCTGATCAGGACATTCATATTTGATCAATTCTCCTTGATCAAACAGACACTTTGGCTTAGATTGATTCAAAAGAAACTCAATCATCAAATCTTCTTTATGTCATAATTACATAACTGATGGGTGTAATAAAGAACACTCTCCCTCTTCATGTGTGACATTAATAAATTACAGCCTTGTTTCTTGCTGATCTATCTGAAAGAGATTCTCCTGTAAATTAATGCATGATTTGTCATTGTTTTACGAAAATTATGACCTGTTACTTTTCCATCTGTTTCATCCTCAATGCTGATGATTAAAGGAACTGAATGGCAAATTAATGTAACTCTTTACATGTTATTGAAGTGAACCAATGTGCATGGCTCATTGTTCCCTTAATCACTATGTTCATATTTCACTGTCAGTAGGATGCACAACATCTAAGAATGCAATTTACCATGGTCAATTATGACTGCTAACATTTGCCGAATACTTCAGACAGATATAATAACAAGTGACCCATGGGTCATGACGCTCAGCTGACTGGGAAGAGATTCGCCAAAGGAAAATTTTATCATCTGAATGGTAGTATGTACCCATTCAACTGAAGCATCAAACAGATTAACCTACAGGTCAAGATTGTGACTGTATTTATATATGCCAAAAATTGAGAAAAAATGCATTAACTTTAAAAAACTAGAATATGGGTAGTCGACAAGCGACTACTTGTATCCGCCTAAATCAGAGTGGAACGGGTGAAGTGAGGCATGGATTGAGTGGCAATGGGAAATAGAGTGAAGTGTTGCATATTAGCATGGATGTCTGCAGCCAAATTGTGTATGTAGGTTGCGCCACCTACCACAAAATCCAGAAAGCCGTCCAAGTTGTATACATATGCAAAATTTAAGGCAGATAAGTCAAACCACTACATGTATATGAGTGATTTTTGCCCTTGGCAGACAAACAGATTGATGCTGTGCAAAAAGGGTTGCAGGTGGCGCCACCAGTTTAGCGTATGATAAAGAGCTATGTGAGAACTATACACATGCAAAACTTTGGCCCAATCGGTCAAACGGTTCCCAAGATATGAGCTTGGATATCTGCTGCATAAACTAGAATGCAGTTGGCGCCACCTGTCATAAAATCAAGAGAGCTGTCGGGGATGTATAAACTTGCAAAATTTTAGGCAGATATGTCAAACCACTGTCGAGATATGAGTGATTTTATCCCAAGGCAGACGAACAGATGGACACTGTGCAAACATGGTTGCAGGTGGCGCCACCATCTTTTGTGTATCTATAAAGCTATCCAAGGGCTACATTTGTGCAAAAAAATTTTCCTGATCGGTCAAACGGTTCCTGAGATATGAGCTTGGATGTCTGCAGCGTAAACGTGAATGTAGGTGGCGCCACCTGTCATAAAATCAGAAAAGCTATCCAGGATGTATAAGCATGCCGAATTTCAGGTGAATTAGTCAAGTCACTGCAGAGATATGAGTGATTTTAACCCTAGGCAGACGAACAAATGGACACTGTGCAAACATGGTTGCAGGTGGCGCAGCCATTTTTCTTGTATGTTATAAAGCTCTCCAAGGGCTACATTTGTGCAAAAAAATTTTTCTGATCGGTCAAACGGTTCCCGAGATATGAGCTTGGATGTCTGCAGCAAAAACGTGAATGTAGGTGGCGCCACCTGTCATAAAATCAGAAAAGCTATCCAGGATGTTTACGCATGCCGAATTTCAGGTGAATTAGTCAAGTCACTGCAGAGATATGAGTGATTTTAACCCAAGGCAGACGAACAGATGGACACTGTGCAAACATGGTTGCAGGTGGCGCCACCATTTTTTGTGTATGTTATAAAGCTATCCAAGGGCTACATTTGTGCAAAAAAATTTTCCTGATCGGTCAAACGGTTCCCGAGATATAAGCTTGGATGTCTGCAGCGTAAACGTGAATGTAGGTGGCGCCACCTGTCATAAAATCAGAAAAGCTATCCAGGATGTATAAGCATGCCGAATTTCAGGTGAATTAGTCAAGTCACTGCAGAGATATGAGTGATTTTAACACTAGGCAGACAAACAGATGGACACTGTGCAAACATGGTTGCAGGTGGCGCCACCATTTTTCTTGTATGTTATAAAGCTCTCCAAGGGCTACATTTGTGCAAATAAATTTTCCTGATCGGTCAAACGGTTCCCGAGATATGAGCTTGGATGTCTGCAGCGTAAACGTGAATGTAGGTGGCGCCACCTGTCATAAAATCAGAAAAGCTATCCATGATGTTTACGCATGCCGAATTTCAGGTGAATTAGTCAAGTCACTGCAGAGACATGAGTGATTTTAACCCAAGGCAGACGAACAGATGGACACTGTGCAAACATGGTTGCAGGTGGCGCCACCATTGTTTGTGTATGTTATAAAGCTATCCAAGGGCTACATTTGTGCAAAAAAATTTTCCTGATCGGTCAAACGGTTCCTGAGATATGAGCTTTGATGTCTGCAGCGTAAACGTGAATGTAGGTGGCGCCACCTGTCATAAAATCAGAAAAGCTATCCAGGATGTATAAGCATGCCGAATTTCAGGTGAATTAGTCAAGTCACTGCAGAGATATGAGTGATTTTAACCCTAGGCAGACGAACAAATGGACACTGTGCAAACATGGTTGCAGGTGGCGCAGCCATTTTTCTTGTATGTTATAAAGCTCTCCAAGGGCTACATTTGTGCAAAAAAATTTTCCTGATCGGTCAAACGGTTCCCGAGATATGAGCTTGGATGTCTGCAGCATAAACGTGAATGTAGGTGGCGCCACCTGTCATAAAATCAGAAAAGCTATCCAGGATGTTTACGCATGCCGAATTTCAGGTGAATTAGTCAAGTCACTGCAGAGACATGAGTGATTTTAACCCAAGGCAGACGAACAGATGGACACTGTGCAAACATGGTTGCAGGTGGCGCCACCATTGTTTGTGTATGTTATAAAGTTATCCAAGGGCTACATTTGTGCAAAAAAATTTTCCTGATCGGTCAAACGGTTCCCGAGATATAAGCTTGGATGTCTGCAGCGTAAACGTGAATGTAGGTGGCGCCACCTGTCATAAAATCAGAAAAGCTATCCAGGATGTATAAGCATGCCGAATTTCAGGTGAATTAGTCAAGTCACTGCAGAGATATGAGTGATTTTAACCCTAGGCAGACAAACAGATGGACACTGTGCAAACATGGTTGCAGGTGGCGCCACCATTTTTCTTGTATGTTATAAAGCTCTCCAAGGGCTACATTTGTGCAAAAAAATTTTCCTGATCGGTCAAACGGTTCCCGAGATATGAGCTTGGATGTCTGCAGCATAAACGTGAATGTAGGTGGCGCCACCTGTCATAAAATCAGAAAAGCTATCCATGATGTTTACGCATGCCGAATTTCAGGTGAATTAGTCAAGTCACTGCAGAGACATGAGTGATTTTAACCCAAGGCAGAAGAACAGATGGACACTGTGCAAACATGGTTGCAGGTGGCGCCACCATTGTTTGTGTATGTTATAAAGCTCTCCAAGGGCTACGTTTGTGCAAAAAAATTTTCCTGATCGGTCAAACGGTTCCCGAGATATGTGGGTTTATGTGTGGAAACATACGCACAAACGGACGCAGAGCGCAGAGGAAAGGTCAGGTCAAAACAAAATTGGGGCGCAGCAGTTCACATGTGACCCGAATATAATCCCGGGTTTCGTAAAATTCCGCCCAGCGGTTACGGAGGAGTTTTCCGGAAACCTACGCGGCGGCGGCGGCGGCGGCGTGCAGCTGAAAACATAGTATCCGCAAAACTCTGTTTTGGCGGATACAAATACAGGTGGTTCAACCAGTCTGCAGAAACTAATAAAAATACTTAATGGTCAATATCCATGCAAAGAATCATGGTGATCTCTGCATTAGTTGATCAGATATTTCAGTTTTTGTATCAAATTTTCCACTATTCTGAAGGATACTTCGGAGTCCTATAGCTTGAAGGATATGGGTAACAGATACCTAATTTCAGGTTTCCACAGACCCTTTTCATGGGCCTCCTTGCATGACAAGAATGAAGATGCTTGGTCCTGTTGTTACAATTTGTGCCACGTCAACAGATGACAGCATCCTTAAAGGTCTCAAAAATAGAGAAAAAATTCGTAAAAAAACCCGAACAAATTCAGGTGGTACCACCATTCTGCAGAAACTGATGAAACACTCCATAATCAATATTCATGCAAAGAATCATGGTAATCTCTGCATTAGTTGTTCAGATACTTCAGCTTTTGTATCAAATTGTCCATTTTTCTGAGGGATACTTCGGAGTCCTATAGCTTTAAGGATATGGGTAACAGAGACCTAATTTCAGATTTCCATGGAAACTTTTCATGGGTCTCCCAGTGTGTCAAGAATGAAGATTCTAGGTCCAGTTTTTATGATTTGTGCCCTGTTAACAGATGTTCATATCTTAAAAGGTCTCAAAAATAGAAAAAAATATTCGTAAAAAAAACCTGAACAAACAAAGATGGTGCCACCAGTCTGCAGGAACTGATGAAACATCTCATGATCAATATGTATGCAAAAAATCATGACTATAAGTGATGTAGTTAATGAGATATTGAAGTTTTTGTATGAAATTTTTGAATATTCTGGGGGGTTACTTTGGGGCCCCATAGCTCGAAGGACCTAAATTCTGGTTTCCAAGGAGATTTTTCATAGACCTCTTAGAATGTAAAGTTACAAAATTCTAGGTCCGGCAGTTAGGATTTGTGCCAGGTTAACGGACGGACGGACGGACAGATGGACGGACGGACGGATGATGGACAAAGAGTGATCGCTATAGCTCAGATGACTTACAGTCAGCTGAGCTAAAAAAACATAACAGAAGAATTCAACTTAAAACCCAGTTATGAGATGTAAATTGTAAATAGCAATTCAAAATGGGGTAGGATATATATCAGTTCATACTTTAGTATAATTAATGATGTCAATTTGACCCATTTTTTTCATTGGTTTGAATGAAACAGTTATGAGGTGTTAAAACCATCATGATATAAAAAAAAATCAATAAAAAAAACCAAGAAAATAACAGCCTGATTTAATATAGCTTATTTACCATAGTCCAAATGAATTTAACAAATACTGAATTAAAAAATGACCAACTACGCAATTATAATAAAAAAACTGTCCTAATAAATGATTAAAGGTGTCCCTTAATGTCTTGGTGTATATAAGAAAAGGCAACAAAATTAATTTTAGGGACTCCTTTTTTTCTATGAGGATTAACAATTGCTTTTTGCTTTGCTTGTCCTCTGGGCAATTGGATGTAGGTAATCCTAAATCTTTAAAATACTGTGCTTTTTCTCAACATTTGTCCCGTTCAATCTTTACCTTAAAATCAACCCATATTCTATGTAGACAACCAAACAACTAGGCAAAACCAATACAAGAGGACAAACAGGACAGTCCTCTGAGAAAGAGAAAAAAAAAGAGAAAGAAAAAATGAGACAAAGAGAGAGAAAAGTGTGAGTAAAAAAATGAAAGAGAAAAAAGATTAAGAATTAAAGCAAAGGGAAAAATAAGGAATGAGAGAAGAGAAAGAAAAAGAAAGATATACAAAAGTAACACACTGGTTAATGGAAGGCCTAGCTTACACCAGTACAAATGCAAATTTATATAAAGGGAGACCATAATCAATCAAATAGATCCATTAACAAAACATGGTATCTATTTCTGAGCTGCATGTGTGAAGATATACCACACTGTATGCCTCACAAATGTGTAGCAAACTACATAGTAGTGATTAAGTCCACACCATTCAAGTCTGAGTGCAAGTCCAAGTCCATGCCACTCCAGTCTGAGTGCAAGTCCAAGTCCAGGCCACTCAATTCCAAGTCCAAGTCTGAAACCTTGTGGTTCAAGTCCAAGTCCACCTCCGATGAGTCCAAGTCTGAGTCTCGAGTCCAATACAAATTTTCTTGTTATAAGAGTTTTTTAAAGAATATTTGAGATATGCAAATTTTATGTAAGTTTACCAGTGCCCTTTACTTGAATGTTGCCTGGTTCTCAAGTCCTTACCTCTGAGTCTGAGTACAAGTCAATTTAGGACCATGGAGTCCAAGTCTGAGTCCTTATAAATTGGACTTGGGTCTGGACTCGAGTCCAAGTCTGGACTTAAGTCCTACATCATTGTTTTAGAGGAATGTGGTGCATTAAGGAGAAGAAAATCAAAATGATTCTAAAAAGCAGGGGGAAAGTGGGATTGGGTAAATACTTTCCAAAATGTTAATATAAATATAGAGTGGAGCCTTTCTGAAGAACCACCTTTCTTATAATACCACCTGTCTATTAAGACCACCATTGGGTGAACTGAAAGCATTCACATTGTTTATAACTTACCTGTCTCAAAAGACCATCTGTGAATTAAGACCAATTTTGGCCAGTCCCACAGGTGGTCTCATAAAACAGGTTTTACTGTATATGCATAAATAGAGACCTGATAGTTTAAAAGAGCAGAGTATCAGAATCATAATCATCTAGCTATGTTGATGAAACCTGTATACTGTACATGGATGTGGTGCTTGAGATAAATTAGTTTGTATTGCAAATTGTAGCAGGTGGTTCTCATGGAAACATTTAGTATTATACATGCTGATCAACTGCTGTTTGCTTACCCAAATGAAGTTTTGAAAGCTTTAATGAAAATGTTATCAGATATTACTTTGTCTGCGGAGATAATTGTTAACACTTTCATAACTGTAGAAATTTATAAGGATAACACATTATATTGTATAATTTAAAGGCTACAGAAACAAAGAGCTCATAACACCATAAGATATATAATATCATTTATGATTAAAGTTGCTAATAATCACAGAGAATATTTGAGAGGAATTTACTAAAATGACATAATGTGATACAAGTCATCTCTCACATGATTACAAAATGCAAAAATAATCTACTCTAATAAAGAAATAAAATAACAAAAAATCCCCAAGTTTTTTTTAATAAGAAATTTCATACCACAATGATGAACTGATACAAGGGTCCCTGTACCATGCAGATACATTCTATGGACCCTTAACAATAGCATGTGAGAATTAATAATATTTTTACTGTTTTGGTGAAATTTACTTTTCTGTTGTTTTAATGCTACTATAAACTAACTATGCCTATGTATTTATACTCACTATAATTATTTAAAAATAGATTATTACTAATGACTTAGCATGCATTTTTACTGAGGTCAGTGGTCACCAGGCCTTTTGGCGTCACAACCACTAACCATGAAATATGATGCATTTTGATAAAACCCAAATGACATTATATCTCAACTGAGTTCAATTCTCAGCCAAATCCACTCATTATTAATGAGGTAAGAGGCCACCAGACTTTGGTGTCACCATGTATTACATTAAATGTGAGATGTGAGTGGGTGTGGCAGGTTTATAATTTTTGTTTGATACAATACCCTGCTTTCAGTCTGATTATAATTCTGTGCTCTGGGTGCACCCTTGTGTTCCTGCCCAGAGAACCTTGCCATACCAAGCAGTAGTTGTAACACAATAGGATGTCTGGGACAACTGCAGGGTAAAACCACTGCCTGAGGAATGTAGTGAACATCTGCCAATGTCAGATGCAAACCCACAACTCCCAGTGTACCACTGTGTAGTCAGACACCCTAACCCCTCTACCACTAAGATTGGTGACTGTCTGTGGTTCAATAATTATGAAAAACATATACATTCATTATATATACCACATACATAACCACACAGAATTAAAACCAACCACAGCTGGCCTGGTCTAAAAACATGTGGTGATAATTTGAGTGATGGTATCTTAGCTTAGAACCAAACCAGAAAGGTGACGTGTTGCTCGAGTAAGTCCCAATGAGCAAGATGTTGGGATTCATAAGACAAACATACAATCTAATAGAAAAAAAATACCAGGCATGTTGTCCATGTAATAACTTGCAAGGCAAGGCAATTTTTATCCACAACACCTGGCTGACAAAAAAAATTCTTGCAAAATATATAAAGGGAAACTTAATTATATATTGAGGGATTTCTTTTTTATTTACCTGCCACTCTTGTATGTGCAAGGTCTCTGATACAGATGATTTCAAAAACCTTTCTTTGGTCACAATGATAGTCACAGATTTCAGATTTGCACCTGATATCTATTTTTGTCCTTGACCTTATTTTCAATGTCATGACCAGAAGGATGCCTTCCTTATGATCATTGCAGCTATCTTATTTTTAGTTTAAGCCCTTTTGCAGAACTTTTCACGTGTGCAGTTGTCTTCTGGTGAGCAGCTTTCATATTGGCTGGGTGTCATACATGTTAATCACCAAAGACAATCTGACAGTACAACCTATGACATACTGACTGAAAAAAACTCAATTATTTTTATTGGTATATTTATCGGTGTACCGGTTAATCAATTAAATTGAAGACTGGTCATTCTCTTTCAAAATCGATTAAATCAATTTTAGTTTTGCATAATCAATTAAAAAGGATTATGTATGCACGTGAAAAGAACCTAATCCTGTCAGAGAATATGTACACAAAATAATGAACAACATCAAAGCAAACCATTTAAAGTTAGCCAACAATCACACGACTGGTCATTTTTAATTTTTCAAGCATCAATTATGATTTTGAAACCAATTCCACCACTTGTACAACACAGCTGAAGCTTAATTTGAATGGAAAACATAGAAATCACTGCAAATATGCGGATATAACTTAAAATATAATATATGCCAACATTTGTCTGCTGTAGAGGTTGAACTACTATGATAGAATACAGCTTATTAAGGCAATTTACAATTTATCAAATTATATGATATCAATTAAACGTATATGATTATCTGTTTTTCGTGGTTGGTATTTCAACAACAGCAGGTCTCTAGAATATCACCCCCTCAATGCTAACTTGCCATGTGTTCTGGACTATTCAGACTAGACAAATTTCTGTATAAAGGCATGATTAAGAAGTTACATACTGCACTGTAATAAGCTGCATTATTGCTGACTGGCTGGCTGATGTAACAGGACCAGCACAGCGTGATAATGAGACAGTCAGGTTGGCAGCTCATACAACACACAATTAATAAGGGTAATTGACTGTGGCACAACCGACAACTAATCAAGTTCTGGTTAAAGTCTTTGTTTATGATTCTGCAGCCATAGCATGATGCTGCATATGTTAACCAGAAGCCCAGACTTATGATTTTGTATTCTAATACAGATGTTATTCAGTAGCAGTAGGATCATATATGTGAGTAATGTGAATGCTACAATATCAAGATTTTATATATTTACATGTACACACAGTAAAACCTTGCCTAACGACCATCTCACTTTAGTGACCACCTCAAAATAAAGACGACTTTTCACTGTCCCAGTTTCTTTTTTTTTCAATCTTTATATCAAACTTTGCTTAGATGATCACCTCAAAAATGTGACACCTTTATTGGGGTCCTGTTGGTGGTAATAATTTCAAGGTTTTACTGTATTTCCATATTTCTATTAGTTTAATTGTCCCCCGCTCTTGCCAAAGGCACCATTAGCGGGAGACATAGAAATAGTAAGCATACGTCCATCCATCTTCTGTCTTGCCGTCTGTCCGTTGGCATGTCCCTAACAGATATGATGTTTACGCAATAACTCGAAAAGATTAAGGTACATTCACCAAACATAAAAGGCTAGGTCAAGTCTGAATATGGATGACCTTGACACATTTTCAAGGTCACAGGCAATAATGCTAAAATGATGTTAGTTATACACAAAAAGAATAAGAGGCACAGTCACTAAACTTGCAGCATTGATGAACCTCATGAAGGGCTAAGTGAAGTTGGATTATGGATGACCTTGATGCATTTTTTAAGGTCACAGAGGTGATAATCCTTAAATGATGTTAATTAACCCATAAACTCTAAAAGAAAAAGGCACAGTCACCAAACTTGCAGCATTGATGCACCTGATCGAGGGCCAGGTCAAGGCAGAACATGGATGCATGATCTTGACGCATTTTTAAAGGTCACAGCAGCGATAATGCTAAAATGATGTAATAACTTGAAAGAATATATATGAGACACAGTCATCAAACTTGCACCATTGATGCCACAACAGGCAGAGAACATACCAGATCTGTTCCACAGATCAACTTTTTCCTTGTTGGTTCTTGTCACGGTAGTGAACACAGTACAAACTTCATGGTATGTCGCAGCAATGACATTCCAAATTTTGACACCATAATTTTTTGCAATAATTTAACTAAATTTCTTTCAAGAACATATAGCTTAAATAAGTTTGATATAACACTGACATGTTAAAAGAAAAATTGTCCTGAAAGAAAAATTTTAACTTCCTTATGATGAATTACATAAGAAAATTCTTATTATTTTAGAATAATTAACAGATGAACTTTGATAACGAGAAGTATAACTTCAAAGCAATTTCTTTCATTTTCATATCAAGCAAATTTCTTCCATTTTCATATCAACAGTTCCTTCTGAGGCTACCAAGATGTTAGTACTTTCATCTTTGTCAAGGAGGGAGTGTTTATTTAGTAAACTAGCTTTTAACACAATTACTCCTGATTTTCTTTGTTGGGAAGAAATCCAGAGGAGGGTGAAACAGTACTCCTAATACATGGCAACAAACTGTTCAACATAACTCCACTTGACATTGCCTAATACTGTGTGCACTATCCCTGAATTTTCATGTGACATCATTCTTGAGTATAAATAGGGACCAGATGGGAGGCCCCTTGTTGTTGGTTGAAGCTGAATGAGATTATTGCTCTACTTTTGCTGCAGCTTGCTGCTCTGAATACTACCAGGATGTGTTAGTAGATTCTGGTCTGTTGATGAATAGATGAGATCCCAGTTACTTTGGAAATATGGTTGAATCACTGATATAGTATTCTATAGAAAATAAAAGGGCTGGTACCACATTGCGAGATATGCTAGCATATTGCAATATGTGTTGCAATATTTTCATTGTATCAATTTACAGGAGATAATTGTATTTTCTGGTTATATATTATAATATCATTAGTATATGATAAGTTTTTTACTCATTTATTATCATAATATATATAATGACAACATAAGAGTTTATGCAGGTCATTATACTTCACACAGGGAAGTATGGCAACATCAGCTAGTACTGTACTTCATTATTACATGTATTTAAAAGTACTTATTGTTAACAGTGCTCCAAGAAACATATATATGGAAGTTTCATTGTGTCATACCTGTACAACTTACTGGGCAATAAGAGAATTCTAGACTGTAATTGTGCCCAGGGAAGGATAGATGGTGCATGTGTACACATTAATATTCGTGTTCCACATTACAAAGGTGCCATTCTTGGAAAAAAATACTGTATAGACAACACTTGATATTTCTTCAGTTATCATAAGATGAAAGAAAGGAAATGATTATAAATAATTAAAAATTTATTATATTAAAGTTTCTTTGTGTTTTTAAATGGCTTATATGTGCAACTTAATTTGCAACAAGAAAATTCTGGACTGTAATTTCACATAGAGCGGGACAGATGGTGTGCACAATAACAGCTGTGTATCACGTCACAAAGCTGCCGTTCTTGATCAGAAAATACTGTACAGGTGACATTTGATATTCCTGCAGTCATTATAAGATGAAAGGAAATAATGTTTATAAATAATTTATAGTTATTATAACTGTGTCCGACACCTTTTTTCCTGTGTGAAAATATATTTGTATCAATAAACCATCAAGCATAAACAGTTCCTGGAATGGACATTTATTCATATGCATGGTCTATCAAGCTTACTTATGAGTTTGTCACATGACTTAATTAGAGACTTCACTTCAACCTTTCATTAATGCAAACACATTTTGTAGCAGAAGCCATATATTTACTACAATTAATATAGTTTAAGTTACATTTGACAAAATATTGAAAATATTTATATATGAAAACAATCTATATTCTATCGTGAAATACAATATGCAATATACATGGTATCACCATATACCAATATATCAATAATAACACAAAGCCATGGAAAATAACAATTACAAGCTTAAGATCCTTGAGCAATATGAACTGCAGTTACTCCAAACTTTGCACAAACAGTCATCCACCCTGAGGTATTGATGAATCCATGTTCCTCCAACCTTCAAATCCAAAATCCTGCTGCTGGTTCAGGCTGGTTCCACCTTTAAGTACTTTCTTTCTATGTCTCAACAAATGATTAAATGCCTGGTAGTTTCATCCTTAAAATAAAACCTGTCTCTCATTACCAACCTATGAAAGGTAACACCATTTCTCTTATTGCAATCAAGGCACCAAATTTCATACATGAGTGACTGACATAAGATCCCAAATTAAATAATGACAGAATTGTTCAGGCGTTTTTTGTGTGTGCTTTGAAGGTCTTATCTCATATAATATATCAATCAATACAAAATACAATATGACATGTTTATAATTACTCTATCCTCATAACACCTCAATGCTTTATTGCCGCCCTTGCTGAATTTTTGTTGTAAACATGCAAAACACTTTTCAAAAGTCATAAGAGTTTGCAGACTCAATGGTTAAGATCATGTAAATAATTTTTTTCATGTTGCCAACTTTATCCAGGTTATGATCCTGGACAAGTTTTTTCTCAACTCTGTCACTACCGGGTAACCTTAAATTAATACCACTTTTCAAACACCTTTGAAAATCATGAAGTCAGCATGTCTTTCCAGCTGCTGGATAGCTCAAGAGTAGTGATATATATATATATATATATATATATATATATATATATATATATATAGAGAGAGAGAGAGAGAGAGAGAGAGAGCTTGTCAGGGATCATATATTTCAGATTCCTTTTTTTATTATTGTTTTGCTATACATGTTTGGCTTTGGCCTTTCAGTTTGCACTCTAAAGAGTGCCTTTTGCTGCCTAAAAAGTTATTCTAAAATGTGTTTGCTCTTTACGGAGTACCCTCTAGTCCCTGAATATTTGACCTGTATGATTTTTCACTCTACAGACTGCCGTCTATTTTTTCATCAGAACGAACTTGTGGTAATCAGTGTAGTTCTAGTTTTTTCCTCCTGTTTTTCCCTGTTTTCTTTTCATACAGGCAATACAAACTTTTTTAATATGGCAAAATGTGAAAAACACATATGATTAACAGGAGATGAAATAGAAATTCACAAAGATTGACCTTTGTGCAAAATGATAAACACCAAAAAAAATAAAAAATCAATATTTTTTTCTAATTTGTATAACCCAACCCATGAGAAAATGCATCCTTGTAAATGAATGGGTCTAGAATTGAATTTGATGAAGTGCTTTCCTTGGCCTCTGTTATTTCTCTCAAATGTCACTTCATAAAATGGACAGCATAATTAATTCATTTTGAAGGATGACAAGTGAGACTTTGCAGCAAAATCAACAGACAGCTGGTCATTAAGTAAATATCCATTGCATTTCAACAGTAACTGTACCATGAATATGCATTTTCTCCCCACATTTTAGCTACTGTTGCTTTTGTAACTAAACAGAGACAAAAAAATAAATTATAGTGAAAAGCCAGGGTGGATGTATATGAATAGGTTATGCCATCTATATATGTGTATAATTATAGTAATTAATTAATCTACCATTCACAGGCTTATTGACCAATAGAACAGCTTTTCCTATTTATCTTGATAATAGCCAACAACTGTTACTCAGATTGTCACATAATGTAACTGCCATCTCATTACACTGTTTTCATGCCATTTATTATGCCATACTTGCACGCTTGCAGAGCTCCATGAAAATATCATTGAAACCATGTATGTATGTACTGGTACATACCAGGAATAATACAAAATATCTTTTTGTTTTTTTTCCAGCAATGCTAGGGGACCTGGGAATTTTTTTATGGTGGATAACAGGATGGAAATATATTTTAATAGATCAATAAATAAATATGTTAATTTCATCACAATATAAAAAGAAATCATATTTGAACAGTCACCTGAAGAATGTGTTGCAGAAATCTGGAGACAAAATTTATCTCTCATCTTAGTAATTCCTTTTTCAATGCTGATTTTTAAATTAATGACATTTTTATTACTCTACTGTACATGTTTCCTCTTCCTATTTTAGATGACTTGAATTTCAGTCACAGATACATCTAAATGGTCCCCAGACAAATTTGTCCCTGCAGCCATATTTTCCGTACAAATGTCCCCTAAACGAAACCCCTTATCCCATTTCTAGGACAATCGAGGATTTCCAGGATAAGTGCAGAACCTGTCTTGACCATATTTTTCTTGATACTCCATCTCCATGGTAATGGGTCACATGATCAAGTGTCATGTCACATGACATTAATAAACCTTCCCTGGCTAAAGTCTGACTGTCAAGTAATATAAGGATTTATATCTACTGATACTGTGTTAGTAGCCCTGTTTTGTTGTTTTTATTTTTTAGTTTCCCCCTTTCTTCTGAACATTAATCTATCTTCCTCACAAAATTATGCACTTAACTTCAACTGGGAGTTGTCACTTTGAAGTGTGACAGACGGAAGGGATGTTTCATTGATCACTACCTCAAAGTATCCATACGCTCTTTAAATATATCCATAAAAATTGGCAACATGCTATTAGCACTATAATTATAAGAAGTTACAGTACCATTTCATGGTGGTTCAAGCACCTTGTCCAGATTTCAAAGAACATCTTCACAAAATTATTTGCTTCAACTAGTGTTCATAATTGCCTCTGGAAGCATTATATATAAGTTTTCAAACCCAGTTTAACTCTCTCCCTTGGTGCTATAAATAATAAGTACATTTCTCATTTTAAAACCTTTTAAAGATTTTCAAGAATTTAATTCCCATTAAATACAAGTTGTATCCTTTATAAATAATTATAATCAACATTTTGTCATAATCTCAGGTACTTTTACACATATATTGGTCTTTTTGATAAAAACAGCAACCTAGCTTTCACTGCCATTCAGATAAGTCTCTTTTGTGGTATCCACTCATTTTCCTTTCCATGTCATGGATTTGTTCTTAGTAAATAAGTACTCTTTAAGATCTCTTCAATTATTCAAATTTTGATTGATAACCTGTTATCCTGTCTTTATTGTTTCCATAGTTGAATGACTTTTACACCTGACACTGTTGGCCAATCACCCTCTTTTAAGTTTTCTTATCAGGGGAGGATCCAGAATTTTGTAAAAGGGGGAGATCCAACCCAGTACGATTCTTGAGCCAAATGGCAAAAGGTGATCAGGTCTTTAAAATGGGAAGGCCCAGGCCCCAAAAAATTGGTTTCTGGATCCAATTAGGAATGGATGCAGTTGCTGAAAAAGGGATGAGGTTCACATTTGCTGTGAAAGGGTTTTTTTTTTTGGGGGGGGGGGGGGGTTCCCATCCCCTGGACCCCTCTGGATCCACTTTACTGGTTATGTCTGTCAGGGTCCATTTTGCTTTTTACATTTACAGAACCACTGACCTGGTCTTCCTCAACACATGTACAATATTCCACATATGTAAATGGTTACATTTTATGATATTGCAAGCATGTTAAGTATTCTTTTATTTCTCCATCACCCATTACTCTTCAGATCAATATCATGCTGCAGATTTTTTTTAAATGTTGACATACTTCATATCTACATTACAGGTAATATCCTTTCTCAGTTTTCATTTGCATCTTTACCAGTTTTTAAAAAAAAAAACTGAAAATTGTAAAAATTTTAATTTATCCATCAGAATAAGGCAATGTTTTATGTGAACAGAAATGTTTGGAGATGACAATAAATTTGCAGTGTGCTTAACCTGAGAAAACGCAATTAAATGAGATAATTCTAGTGACAAATGTCATATGTGACTATGTGTATCCGCCAAAATCAGAGTGGAACAGGTGAAGTGAGGCATGGATTGAGTGGCAAGGGGAAATAGAGTGAGGTATGTTGCATATTAGCATGAATGTCTGCAGTAGAATGTGTATGTAGGTTGTGCCAGCTGCTACAAATCCAGAAAGCTGTTCAAGTTGTATACATATGCAAAATTTTAGGCAGAAAAGACAAACCACTACATGTGTATGAGTGATTATAGCCCACGGCAGACAAACAGACAGACGCTGTGCAAAAATGGTTGCAGGTGGCCCCTCCAGTTTTGTGTATGATAAAGACCTATGTGAGATCTAAACACATACACAATTTGGCCCAATTAGTCAAACAGTTCCTGAGATATGAGCTTGGATGTGTGCAGCGTTAACTAGAATTTAGGTGGCGCCACCTGTCATAAAATCAAGAAAGCTGTCCATGATGCATAAACCTGCAAAATTTTAGGCAGTCATGTCAAACCACTACAGAGAAATGAGTGACTTTAGGCCTCAGCAGACAAACAGACAGAAGCTGTGCAAAATTTGCAAAAATGGTTGCAGGTGGCCCCTCCAGTTTTGTGTATGATAAATACCTATGTGAGATCTATACACATGCAAAATTTTGGCCCAATCGTTCAAACGGTTCCCGAGATATGAGCTTGGATGTCTGCAGCATAAACTAGAATGTAGGTGGCGCCACCTGGCATAAAATCAAGAAAGCTATCCAGGATGTATAAAGCTGCAAAATAATAGGCAGATATGTCAATCCACTGCTGAGATATGAGTGACATTATCCCATGGCAGACAAACAGACAGACGCTGTGCAAAAATGGTTGCAGGTGGCAACTCCAGTTTTGTATGATAAAGACCTATGTGAGATCGAAACACATAGACAATTTTGGCCCAATCAGTCAAACTGTTTCTGAGATATGAGCTTGGATGTGTGTAGCATTAACTAGAATGTAGGTGGCGCCACCTGGCATAAAATCAAGAAAGCTGTCCAGGATGTATAAACCTGTAAAACTTTAGGCAGTTATGTCAAACTACTACAGAGAAATGAGTGATTTTAGGCCTCAACAGACAAACAGACAGACGCTGTGCAAAAATGATTGCAGGTGGCGCCACCATTTTTTGTGTATGTTATAAAGCTATCCAAGGGCTACATTTGTATAAATTTTATTTCCTGATCGGTCACAAAGTTCCTGAGATATGAGCTTGGATGTGTGCAGCATTAACTAGAATGTAGGTGGCGCTACCTGTCATAAAATCAAGAAAGCTGTCCAGGATGTATAAACCTGCAAAATTTTATGCAGTTATGTCAAACTACTACAGAGAAATGAGTGATTTTAGGCCTCAGCAGAAAAACAGATGGACACTGTGCAAAATGTGCAAAAATGGTTGCAGGTGGCCCCTACAGTTTTGTGTATGATAAAGACCTATGTGAGATCTATATACAGGCAAAATTTTGGCCCAATCAGTCAAACGGTTCCCGAGATATGAGCTTGGATGTCTGCAGCGTAAACTATAGTGTAGGTGGCACCACCTGTCATTAAATCAAGAAAGCTATCCAGGATGTATATGCATGACGAATTTCAGGTGAATTAGTCAATTCACTGCAGAGATATGAGTGATTTTAACCCAAGGCAGATGAACAAATGGACACTGTGCAAACATGGTTACAGGTGGTGCCACCATTTTTTGTGTATGTTATGAAGCTATCCAAGGGCTACATTTGTATAAATTTTATTTCCTGATTGGTCAAACAGTTCCTGAGATATAAGCTTGGATGTCATCAGCGTGAACGTGAATGTAGGTGTCGCCACCTGTCATAAAATCAAAAAAGCTATCCAGGATGTATACGCATGCTGAATTTCAGGTGAATTAGTCAATTCACTGCAGAGATATGAGTGATTTTAACCCAAGGCAGATGAACAGATGGACACTGTGCAAACATGGTTACAGGTGGCGCCACAATTTTTGTGTATGTTATGAAGCAATCCAAGGGCTACATTTGTATAAATTTTATTTCCTGATCAGTCAAACGGTTCCCAAGATATGAGCTTGGATGTCTGCAGCGTGAACGTGAATATAGGTGGCGCCACCTGTCATAAAATCAAAAAAGCTATCCAGGATGTATAAGCATGCCGAATTTCAGGTGAATTAGTCAATTCACTGCAGAGATATGTGTGATTCTAACCCAAGGCAGATGAACAGATGGACATTGTGCAAACAGGGTTACAGGTGGCACCACCTTTTTTTGTGTATGTTATAAAGCTATCCAAGGGCTACATTTGTATAAATTTTATTTC
The DNA here is from genome assembly GCA_026874595.1 of Sipunculus nudus. Taxonomy (NCBI): domain Eukaryota; kingdom Metazoa; phylum Annelida; class Sipuncula; order Golfingiida; family Sipunculidae; genus Sipunculus; species Sipunculus nudus. The sequence goes on along the minus strand of CM049308.1, from coordinate 23,289,228 downwards.
CGGATCAGTCAAACAGCTCTAATGAGGGTTTATGTGATGAAACAGATGCACAAATGGACACTGGGCAGACAGGAAAGGTCAGAGGTCAACGCAAATTGGTTAGGCACCAATTCACATGTGAACCGATAATTGGTGTAAGTTTCAGAAAAATCGTGTTGTAGTTATTGAGATACTGCAGTTTTTGTATCAAATTTTCCATTATTCTGGGGGGGGGGGGTATTTTTGTGTCATACAGCTTAAAGAATATGGGTAACAGAGACCTTATTTCAGGATTCCATGGAGACTTTTCATGGGTCTCCCTGTGTGTCAAGAATGAAGATTCTAGGTCCAGTCTTTATGATTTGTGCCCTGTTAACACTCGGATGTTCATATCTTAAAAGGTCTCAAAAATAGAGAAAAAGTTCGTAAAAAAACCCGAACAAATACAGGTGGCACCACCAGTCTGCTGAAACTGATGAAACACTCCATGATCAATACGTATGCCAAAATTCATGACCACCATTGATGTAGTTAATGAGATATTGAAGTTTTTGTAGGAAACTTTTGACTATTCTGGGGGGTACTTTGGGGCGCTATAGCTCGAAGGATATGGGTAACAGAGACCTAATTTCTGGTTTCCATGGAGACTTTACATAGGTTTCTCAGTGTGTTGAGAATGAAGATTCTAGGTCCAGTCGTTATGATTTGTGCCACGGTAACAGATGACAGCATCCTTAAAGGTCTCAAAAATAGAGGAAAAAATCGTTACAAAAATCGAACAATACAGGTGGCGCCACCAGTCTACAGGAACTGATGGAACATCTCATGATCAATATGTATGCCAAAATTCATGACCATCAGTGATGTAGTTATTGAGATATTAAAGTTTTTGTATGAAATTTTTTACTATTCTTGGGGATACTTTGTGGCTCCATAGCTCGGAGGATATGGGTAACAGAGACCTAATTTCTGGTTTCCAAGGAGATTTTTCATGGACCTCTCAGAATCCCAAGTTACAAGGTTCTAAGTCCAGTGGTTACGATTTTTGCCCTGTTAACAGATAGACGGCCGGACGGCCGGACTGACGACGGACAAAGAGTGATGGCTATAGCTCAGATGACTTACAGTCAGCTGAGCTAAAAAAGTTTACAACAAAACTGATTGTGCAGCACCAACATCACTTTCAAATGCCTCGAAAGATAAAAATTGCCTGAAAAAAAAAAGCAATTGATTCAGGGTATTTGGAAACCATGTGGGAATGAAACCTATGGAATCACCTGATTCACCAAATCATTCAATCCTTCAACAAGGCAACTACACGCTGCAACATGGGATATCACTCCAGAGGTGATCTTTTTAAATGAACCCATCGCATTAACCATGCCACGGTTAAATCACCATAGACCACAGTGTCTCTGTAACGAGACAGAAAACGAGAGTCTGGCCGTTAGTCATCTGGGGAACCCAGTGTTTGTGACCAGAGAGCAAAGTACGACCATTATTTGTCTCCCTGTAACATGCTTGGATGCTGAAAATATGTTTCATCATAACTCTAGTTTACAAAGGAATCAATCAAACAGATTCTCCGTTTTAATCAGGGTTTCTTTTTTTGTCACATATGAGTAATAAAAACTTCACCCTGGCAGTTTTCTGTGATGATTGAGAACAAATTGTTATATGGCAAGTTCTGAGATAGAATGGATCATATGCAAATAAAATATCTTAATCCACAGACTATTCACCTGTGAATTTGCATAAAAATGGCAGTCCACACTACAATAATGACAAGTTAAGCATTTTAATTTAGACACCTTAATTCGTCAGGTGATTTTATTTTTGCTTTTGTAGACAACTTTGTGTTTTGTGGCCTAACAATCCTACACAGCTATTATTTCTTATTTTGGACCTGCATAAAAATATGGTATTATTTTTTTTTTTACTTTCTTTTGGTTCTTTCTCGTTTTATGCCTTCCAGTTCAGAGCTCAAAAAGAGCCATTATCACTTAATCTTCCTTTAAATTCTTCACAATTACAATATGTGAAACATTTATCTGGTACCTTCAAGTGTAATTAATATATCTATAAAATATATAATTTATTAGTATCAATTTAAATAATTCATTGATCATTTTACAAATATTAATATATTTATATTAGTATTAGATGGGAGATATTTTACCTGTAACTCCAGTTTTAAATTTTTTTTAAATCTGAGGATCCATATATTATGTATACAGTGCATTCTCAATCCGTTTTCTGAATATTTTTAGAATCTCACTTCATTCCCATTTGAGTGTGTTTGAGTGTGTGTTTGCTCACAGTGTAACTCATGAAATCATGAATGGAATATCATGAAATTTTTAGGGCGCATTTCAGGAATTTGCAAAGGAAGAACATTAGAACTTGATCTAGGTTGGATCTACCTCATGACCTTGGTGCAGGAAGGACTTCCGCAGTATTCACATAATCACATATATGTATGAATGAACTTGGAAAAATGGTTAAATTAAGAGAATGCAAACACGAGTTGGAAACTTCTGCATGAATGAACCTTTGTGTATGGGTTGATTGAGAGAAGCATACATGGTTTGAGGAGCATCCCACATTAGGGATCGACAGTCCACATGGTGGAGGCCTGCATTCCTGAGAATGCATATTCCTAGCTTAAGAACTATAGGTCAATGATCTGTGAGAAGAACTGTTGAATGCAAATGAAGGTGAGTAAACCATCTGAATGTTATATGTATTAATTAAACCAAATTCATAATATGAGACTATTGGAGTAATAGGCACAGCACTAAGATATATATGAGCCAATGACTCAAGTAAAACTGAGAATTTACCATTTTTTTCCCCAGAACCACAGGTCCAAAGTCCAATACCTAGCCATTTTGCTGTGACCTGAGCCCAACATTTTACTATATACAGTGAAACCTGTAAAGGAAGACCACTCATGAGACTGATCAAAAAAAGGGTTTATCTAATAGACAGTTAAGTGGTCTTATTAAATAGGTGGCCATACAGACAGGTTCTACTGTGCTTGCAAAAAAACAAACTTACAATATCATTATGACATATATTTTTTATGTGTGTCCATGGTCTCAATGTATGTTATACTAGGTAATAAGTATTCTCCTCACACAGCGGTTATACTGTGGTTAAGCCCCATGCAGATCTCTTTTCATGTAACCCCTGCTGATTACACCCAGACACCAGCTCTTGTTGGTCTGATTCTTTGCCCCATGCCAGTACCAGTGTTATATCTATTCAGACCAACACGAACAGGTGTCACATGTTTAAAATTTGGAGCTGGGTGCACAATGTGATACCACAATCATTGTTTTAATCTCCCTTCTTTGCTCTGTACCCACCCAGGTGGTCAAACCCAGAGAATCTTGCCATACAATGCAGTGGTTAAGCAAAAAAAAGTATGGTTCTCAGGCACTTTTTTTCAGAAATCAGTGCACGAGGGTGATTTTTTTTTTTTATCCTTTTTTATATGTTTCGATGAAAATGTCATAGGAGCAGGAAAAAGTATGACAAAAAAATAATTGTTTTGCTAAATGGGTAAAAGCTCTACATTATTAAGGAAATCTTATTTAAAAGTGTATCTTCTTGAAAGAAATGTCCGAGGGGCTGGAGCTCAAAATTGGTAAGTTTCTATTGAAAATCAAAATAAACATTTTTGATGTGAGGAATTAAAATTGACGCATCCAGGGCCTGAGAACAATACCTTTTTTGGGGGGGGAGCCTTACACAAAGAGACCTGGGACAACTGTAGTGTATAACAAGTTTGTGAGGAGCAGAGGTAATGAGTGTGTGTGTCAAATCTGTATTTCTATATACAGTTTATTTGTTGCTTTATATGAACCAGGATGTACTTAACCAATGTCACATGCCACAGGAAAGAATGTAAATAAAATGTGTCCACGGAAACCACATATCAGTTAATCACCCCACAAATATCACATGGTATATCATACACAGAACAGTCATGCACTGTATGAACATGAACATCACAAAACCTTAAAAATTCTCTTAGAACAGTATGAAGCCAGTCAAACAGGTATATATGATAGATTAACTGTAAAGGGAATTTAATGACAAACATGCAGTTCTGAGACATTTCCAATATGTAAGAGACAAGTGTATGTCCACAAGTCAAATATTAAAAAGACAACTGCATGTCCACAATTAGTCAAATATCAAAAAGACAACTGCATGTCCACAAGTCAAATATCATAAAGACACCTGCATGTCCACAAGTCAAATATCCAAAAGACAACTGCATGTCCACAAGTCAAATATCAAAAAGACAACTGCATGTCCACAAGTCAAATATCAAAAAGACACCTGCATGTCCACAAGTCAAATATCAAAAAAGACAACTGCATGTCCACAGGTCAAATATCAAAAAGACAACTGCATGTCCACAAGTCAAATATCAAAAAGACACCTGCATGTTCACAAGTCAAATATCAAAAAGACACCTGCATGTCCACAAGTCAAATATCAAAAAGACAACTGCATGTCCACAAGTCAAATATCAAAAAGACAACTGCATGTCCACAATTCAAATATCTAAAAGACAACTGCATGTTCACAATAGAGTCAAATATCAAAAAGACAACTGCATGTCCACAAGTCAAATATCAAAAAGACAACTGCATGTCCACAAGTCAAATATCAAAAAGACAACTGCAAAAAAGAAAAGGTTCTGCATGTCAACAATACAACTGTCTGCAAGACAAATAGCCAAAGAAAACTGTTCACAAGATAATACCTGAAATACAATGGTCCTCAAGATAAATATCTGAAGATAACAAGTGCCAACATGTAGTTCTGTGTCACACTGAAACATGATGACAATATAAAGTCAAATATCATAATTTCATCAAATACACCTATTCTAATATACCATGATATGGCATTAGATAATATTACGGAAATTAATTGACCTCTGACATTTAATACCTGTTTTTCTGTCATAAGGCATGCACGATTGTTCAGAAACAAGATGATTTACTGCCTGACTGGGTAACTATATTTGCAATGCAATCTATGGTTTGGGAATAAGTTATGTCAGAAGATATTTTTTTGTCTATCAAAAAGAGAATTCTAATTATGTGAGAGAACGTTTGTCTGTAAATCAAAAAGAGAAACAAATGGCATTGATTTTAATCTATATACTGTGGTTGGTTTCATATTAATGATCTAAATTTTTTTTCACTTTTTCATGAGAGTTTCATTTCTGTGACTTCACAATACAATAATAAACACAGTATAATCATAACTATATGTAACTTATGACCCAAGGGAACATCAAAAGTATGGAAAATCTTCTTCACTGTTGGTAGATAAAATAAAATGTCTGACATTTTTTTTTATAATATGTCTTTGATTTATATATAACCTTATATTTGCTGTTATTTTAAAATTTACCACAGGAAGGGATGGCTTACATATATATGCTACTCTGACTATAGATAATAACCATTTTATTTACGAAGGTTCAATTTTCACAATAATTTCCCTTTTGGAAACACCACAAATTTGAAATAGTCAAGAACAAAAAGCAAAAAACACAGTATACTGTATCATGATCCACAATATGCAAAGTATTGTATTTTGTATTAATTGTGAGATAACATATGTAAAGCTCTACCGTTAAGGTGATGCCAACAACCTGTTTGCACAAAAGCTTGTACCACAGTTAAAAAATGAGGTCCTTAACATGTTGGGAGATTAAGTTATTGTTGTCTGTTGGTTTAGAAGTCCAGGGACAATTCTTAAGATGTCTAACGTTGTTTCAGCCTTCAACATGGCAGACATTGCAAGTGAGGTATTGCAAAACAATCAACTTTGGGCTCTGGACCATCCATCATTAACTGAAAGAAATGCTTAAAAGTCTCATACAAGTATCTCATCATCTTACCCATTTCACATTCATGACACATTTTAATTACCATTTCCTGCCAATTAATGTAATCTCAAGGTGTCTGGGGCTACCATCCTTGGCTTTTTTTGCATGGAGGATTACCTCAATGAAGAAAGATTTTGTAGCATTGATCTTAATTAGAGGATTAAATAAGGCCAGGCAAGAGTAAGAGGTACTTAAATCATTAACAGGTCACTGCACCTTTCCAGTCAAATAAGTGCTTAATTAATCAGTCTAATTGACTTTAAATGAATTTGTTCATTTTCTTCAGACTTCTCAAGACTTAGAGAAGGATCCAAAGCAGGGATCTCCGGCCACTATGGTTAATTATTTGAACATAATTGATGCAATGTGTTAAGAGAAGGCAAAATGTTAATTGTTTCATATATGAAGATCACCCCATGACCTTTTTTACACCACATAAAACTCAAATGATTAAACTGATCTGTGTCATTTTAATTAAGTAATCAGAACTTGATGATTACCCACTTGAAATAATTCCAAAATGCTTATAATTGGATTTTTAACTAAAACTTGCACAAATTTTTAAATCTACTATCTATTTTTGCTACAATAAAATGATTTGCTGCATTTTGCTCTTCAGTAACCATTCCTGGTATTAATATACAAGGTTAAATACAAGGTTGTGTCTTATTAAAATACCATATATCAGGGCAACTAATTTATAATCCCATTTCAGTGAGCATTCATTATCCAATTAAAGCAGAAACATATGGGGACCTCTGGGATGAAATAATTTCTGCTGAATACAATTGATATGACAACCTGTCACTGTGGTGGACAAGAAAATCCTGTATTATTGTGGCCTTTAATCCAGGAGTCATCAACAGCCATGATATCGTCAGTCTCCCGTGTTCATATCATCATCTGTATATTTGTCCTAGACTCGGAGGAAAAAGACCTATCAGACAATATATGTTTTATTGGCTCCTCTGATAATTGGCTTAGGCAGTTAAGGCTGAATGGACTATGGTTATGCTTCATACTGACACTGACAAATCCATGCTTAAAGTTGGCTATCTTGCTCAGCCATCAAACTCCCTGGCTATATTTAATTCAAATAAGAACAAATAGATAAATTTGAATAACTTGATGCTTGAGACAAGTTTATAGAAAAGAAATTACTTTGGTTTGCTTTTTGTTTTCGAGGGTTTTTAATTTTTGCAATATTCGTGAATGGGATATAATCGAGAATATGAAACCCTTAGGAAAAAGTGGCACTTTTATCTAGGATGAACAAAAGGGTAGGATGCATCTGCACAAATGGATACATTATCATACCTCTGAAAACATGGTTTATTAATCAACATCATAATCTGTCAATGGTATCGCAAACCTCCTTATGCAAACTCCGATAATGATTGTAAAAAAATTGACGCTTATGAGTGAAGTATTGTAGGATTTATTTTTCATTTAATAAATGTAAATATTATTGTACTTCATAGATTTCATAGATTCTGGTGCAATCGCAGCAATGAAACCCTCGCAACACTTTCAAAATGAAGAAATTGCAAAATTTCAGCCTCACATAAATGAAGCAACCACAATATATCCACTTTAGTTTTACATAATGAAATTAAAATAAGAAAATCTTAAAAGTAAGTTTTAATTCAACCTATCATATTATCCTAATATAATCCTAATAATACCAAATAAAGCCTAATTGAAGACAAAGTCTGCTCTGACTAGACCTGTGTAGCTTTGAATACACCACTAAGAAACCACTTATATTTAGCTGATAAAGCCTACTTTGAATTCAGGCATCAGTCATACAGTTAATTGCAATAAGATGGCCATTCACTCTAATTATTGCTGTGCACAGTACCCTTCAAGTCAACATTAGGCTAGGGGTGAGAGTTTATACAAGGAAAACATGTGAACGAACAAAATTAGCTTAAAGTCTATGTCTAAGGTAACTTAAAACTTGCTGGAGATGATACTCTTGACTGCCAATAGATATTCAACAGAACTTTACTAAGATTAAACAGCAGGCATAATTAAAAAGAAATCCTTCTTGTTCATGGTGGGAGTTATTAGAATATTAACATCAGGTTGGTCTGTTATTTTATAAGCAACAAAACACTTGTAAGTATAGTCAGAATCTGTTTTAGAAAAGCTCAAATCTTCCTCAAAAAAGATTTTCAGTTTTGGCACTGATGATGCTGACCCTGTGACATGCAATGTCAATGGGTGCAAAACTGTTGCTATGTCCATACATGACATCACATCAATGATCATCTTAATCACAGACTTTCAGCTTGAATTTTCTTAGTGGATATCAAGTACTCAAAGTCTGACAACTTCTCTGTCCCTTCCTAACTATAAATTTCTTGTGTATCTGAAGCAACCGGGTTGCTGTAGGGTTGCCTCTGACATCAAAGTGACCAGAGTGATCAACTAAGTTTAACTCAGTACTGCAAATATTGATTTTCACAACAGGAAATGAGATGATATTCATATGGCTTTGAAAGAAATTTTAAAAAGTATTTTTCTTATCAAAATTATTTTTTTTTACAAATTTGAAAGCATGTAGTTAGTGCTTATGAAAAAGCCTTTTGAATGACACATACTGGTGTGATAAGAAGCGAAGCTGAGGGGTCCAAGCCATACATATTTAGCACTTTTTAGAGCACAATACATGATAAACAATATGTTTACTTACAAAGGAATGTTAATTGGCAAAAATATGCAAATTTTTTTTGAGTGAAAAGTATAAAAATATATTCACATGTGAAGAAGTTATTTAAAAGTGCAACATTTTTTATGACTTTTATGAGTAAAAACTTGAAACATCAGTTTATCTCCTTATTTTTATTTAATTAAGTTGCAGAAGTATATAACCAGATTTGTAAAGCTCTAGATCAGACATAAACAAATTAACAGATTTATAAAATAGTGATACAGCCTGAAGAATCTTACATTGGATTCACAGATGGTTAATTTAGAAAAAAAAAGAAATATGTAAAAAAAAAACTTAGGCCACACCAACAATTTTTTCAATGAAAAGATTGGTACCAAACTTTGATGGGACACTGTGATTTTTGTAATTTACTACATAATGAGAGAAGTTAATAGTCTCAGCCGGTTACCCCTGGCAATACAGTAAGATGGAAGTTTTAATTTCCTTCATAACTGTCTGCATGTATATGGTCTGCTTTTTAAAAACAAGATTATCTCAAAAGGTTGAAGATGGATTTCAAAGAAATATTGCATCAGTATTTGAGATTTAGAAAGAGAACTGCTGCAATGATCCAGATAAAGATGTACTAGATTAAGGAATTACCAAATATGCTGACATCTAGTGATAGAATCTGATACTGTCACTGATTTAAGACCAGCTGGTCTGAAGATATGGGTTAATTTTGGTAAATGATCTGCACACAAATCTGGGGTCAGCAGATGTATCTGGGCTCTATGAGTGCGGTCTGCATTTTTATATTGTTACGGGCGAGGCTGTGACAGCTCATCTCAGTTGCAGATCAAGGGATAGTAGCAGCTTGAAAAAGACACAACAGATGAGAACTAGGCAGACTCTGCCCAAGATACCAAAGGTCATGCAGAGAGATTGATATCTGAAACTCACTGTCAACCTACGTATTTGAATTCAATCCCAGAGAGTTTTCTTCAAAGAAAGCTTTTTTAAGGCCATCAGGGTATCAGCAGTGCTTACTGGAAAAACAAACCAATATTGGTGTTTTCCTTTTACAATTCAAAGGCATCACAAATCCTCATGCAAAAAAAAACAAGTGACCCATGGGTCATGATGCTCAGCTGAATGGGAAGAGATTTGCAAAAGGAAATTTTATGATCTGAATGGTAGTATATAACCATTCAACTGAAGGATCAAACAGATTAACCAACAGGCAAAGATTATGTCTGTATTTATATATCTCAAAAATAGAGAAAAAATGCCTAAACTTTAAAAACAAAATAGAGGTGGGTCCACCAGTCTGCAGAAACTAATAACAAGTGACTCATGGATCATGACTGTGAGCTGAGTATAGGAAGATATTCAGAAATAATTCATCAATATTTAAAGCAGCAACTTTATTTTAACATGTTTGAAAAATATAAAATTTTACAAATAAGTCCTTATATATATCCTAAAACATTACAGATACATAAACACAATTTTTGACATTTCTGCAAATGTTTGTAAATGCTTGTTTTGGTAAAATATTTTTTTTTTCATAAATAAATTGACCAGCCTTTTCTGGTTCCATAGACCAAACAATTTCATCAGGATTATGCATCTCTTACAGAATCTATTATGTCATACATTTGATGTCAAATTATATTTTAGTTTTCATGATCAGAGTGCACAAACCGATTTATTTTTCTATGTATAAAATCAAAATGTGATATATTCCCTGATATATTCATGCATTGGTTGTTCAGATTCTGGAGCTTTTGTAACAAATTTTCCATTATTCTGGGGGGGGGGGGGTGCTTGGACAACAGCTTGGACAATATGGGTAAAAGAGACCTAATTTCAGGTTTCTATGGAGACTTTTCATGGGTCTCCCTATGCATCAAGAATGAAGATTCTAGGTCCAATTGTTATGAATTGTGCCCTGTAAACAGATGTTCATATCTTTAATGGTCTCAAAAATGGAGAAAAAAACTGTAAAAAAACCCAAACAAATACAGGTAGTGCCACCAGTCTGCAAAAACTGATGAAACACTCCATGATCAATATCCATGCAAACAATTATGGTGATCTCTGCATTAGTTGTTCAGATACTTCAACTTATGTATCAAATGTTCCATTATTCCGAGCTGTACTTTGGAGTGCCATAGCTCTAAGGATATGGGTAACAGAGACCTAATTTCAGGTGTCCATGGAGACTTTTCATTAGTCTCCCTAATGTGACAAGAATAAAGTGTCAAGAATAAAGATTCTAGGTCAAGTCATTACAATTTGTTGACAGATAACTACATCCTTAAAAGTCTCATAAATAAAGAAAAAAAATTGTAAAAATTTGAAAAAATACAGGTGGCGCCACCAGTCTGCAGGAAATGATGGAACACCTCTTGATCAATATGTATGCCAAAAATCATGATCATCTGTATTGTAGTTATTGAGATGTTGCAGTTTTTTTAAATCAAATTTTCCATTATTCTGGGGGGTATTTGGGAGCCCCACAGCTCAAATGATATGGGTAACGGAGACCTTATTTCAGGTTTCCATGGAGACTTTTCATAGGTCTCTCACTGTGTCAAGAATGAAGATTCTAGGTCCAGTCTTAACGATTTGTGCCCTGTTAACAGATGTCCACATTTTTAAAGACCTCAAAAACAGAAAAAACAATTCGTAAAGAATCGAAAAATACAGGTGGCGCCACCAGTCTGCAGAAACTGATGAAACATCTCATGATCAATATGTATGCCAAAAATCATGACCATCAGTGATGTACTTAATGAGATATTGTAGTTTTTGTATGAAATTTTTCACTATTCTGGGGGGTACTTTGGGGCCCCATAGCTCAAAGGATTTGGGTAACAGAGACCTAATTTCTTGTTTCCATGGAGACTTATCATAGGTCTCTCACTGTGTCAAGAATGAAGATTTTAGGTCCAGTCTTTACGATTTGTGCCCTGTTAACAGTTGTTCACATTTTTAAAGGTCTCAAAAATAGAGAAAAAAATTCGTAAAAAATCTAAAAATACAGGTGGTGCCACCAATCTGCAGGAACTGATGAAACATCTCATGATAAATATGTATGCCAAAAATCATGACCATCAGTGATGTAGTTAATGAGATATTAAAGTTTTTGTATTAAAATTTTGACTATTCTGGGGGGTACTTTGGTGCCCAATAGCTCGAAGGATATGGGTAACAGAGACCTAATTTCTGGTTTCCAAGGAGATTTTTCATTGACCTCTCAGAATTTAAAGTTACAAGATTCTAAGTCCAGTCTTTACGATTTGTGCCAGGTTAACGGACAGACGGACAGACGGGCAGACAGACAGACAGACGGACAGACAGACGGACAGACGGACAGACGGACGACGGACAAAGAGTGATCGCTATAGCTCAGCATGACTGAAAGTCAGCTGAGCTAATAAAACCATGAAAAAAATACCATTGGTTGCTTGTAGATATTAGTGAAATCTCCTGAATTAGGCAGGTTCCATGGAACATATAAATCGCTATTAAAATTAATATTTCTGAAATTTTTTTCTGCAAGAGAAAATTCAGTTTTTCCCATCTGAAACTGCAATCACAGTATCGGTGGTTCTTAATTATCATTACACTGTCACAAAAACAATTTAAATATTGCATTCATTTGGAAGATTATGGTGCTCTATTCCAAAATCAGAATTTCAAATTTCAAACAAATATGGCCCTTAGATCAAAGTCAAGACTTGAAAATTCTGACTTTCTTCAAATGCTAGGAAAACATAAGTTAAACCAAAATACATATTAACATTATTTTTTTTAAATTTTTACTTAATACTAGTAATTTTTTCTTCTCATGCAATCATATACACTTTTTATACAGATGCAGGTTTACAAACCCTTCTCTGGTACAAATCTTCCAAATAAGACCAAAGTTCTAAAGCATATGAAACATTGTGTTCTTTGATTCATTTGGGTTAATTTTTAATTTGATTTGATCCTGAATTTGGTTATTGCTTATAATCATAATATTCTTCCTGAGACGTAAACATATATATCTACTTTACCGGATCAGCTTATTACTATTACTGTACCTAAAAATTTAATAATATCAAATAATAATTACAATCTTCCTGCAGCTCTTAAATGCAGCAATCATCCCAACATCCTTTCATGTAAACGTTGTTTGAATACACCATGACACAAGCACTCATTGGTCTGATCTTGGCTCTCAATGCAAGAACAGAGGTTATAAGACCAACAAGAATGCGTGTCACATGTTTAAAATTGGGGCTGGATGCAAAAATGCAATACCACACTCAGTGATCAGTGCTCTGATCACAGTTCTGTGCTCATGCAGGGTATACAACAGTGCACCCTGGTGTTCCGGCCCAGAGAACCTTGACATACAATGCAGCAGATACATTACTGCAGATGGAAGTGTATAGTAAAGAAATTGACTGATATCATCATGTTTTTTTTAATAAATTATTTTCATGTTATGTTTTTCCTAGCATTTAGTAATCTAGATTTGGGTTGGGAGCCTGGATCCCTGTGGCATCCCCATGGATACTCCCCTAAATGCTGTGTTAGCCGTGGTAAATCATGAGGTATGCTACTGTGTCACAGCATCAGCATCACTTGATTAAAACTCAGGTGGAAAAACTATGATGATATTTTGTCCATGTTGACATGCACTTTTCTGCACCAATCAAATATTGGAGATGATTTGGCAGGATCATATCAGTAAGTGCTGATAAATTTTTACGTGGTACTCCATGACGGATACCTTGTTTACTTGGGCTTGCCTGTCTCCTATAAACGGTCTGCCCCTTCGCTGTTGAACAAACATGACTGCCATAAAAAATGACCAGAATACACTGGGAAAATCACATTTGTCGGCACGAAGTAACGCTAAACACACGAAATATAAGGCATGAATGACATTACCTGAATAAGCTATGGTCCAGAAAACCCATGATTTGGACTGAACTAGAAAATTTCACAATCTGTATCCTATGGGTGACTTATAAAATTATGTTCTTATTTATTTAAATTACGATGAAAGAGGTCTATTGATAAGTGTAGAAATGTACTTAATTTAGGATAGGATTAAATCTTGTGGGACCATTTTAAGGAATACATCAAGGTCAAGGTCACTCTCCAAGTAAAGGTCATGAACCCATTTTAAATAGTTTCCTGTCTCAAAGTTAGACCTTTGAAGGTCACATGATCACAGAATAACATGAGCAATCATTCTGTTTGCCCCAAGATTCCCAAGGCAGGGCCTGATGTCACATGACATGTCTCAGGAAAAAGAAACGTTTCTTGAAACGACTTGTCAAGCAAATTGTGAAAACCTGCATCATTACCCCATAAAGGGTGCAACATACCGCAGAACAAGTGTGTTCTGAGACAAGTTGCACTGTGTATGCAGGCCTTTAGATTCAACTAGAAAATATGGACCCATTTGGTCCCATTGCAGAGGATGAGTAAGTATACTGCCACATAGTGTGTCCCCAGTCCTGTATGGTAGCAAGCTCCCCATAAGATAGCAATATCTGGTTGTCGATACAGAACCAGTTATTTATGTCTTTGTAGTAATGGACCAAGATGAAGGTCAGCAATGGCGAGGTGAAGAGCAGTGTGATGTCGTGCGACAGACCTCTGATGTGATGCCGCCAGGAATTCAATTGTGTGCAAGTGGAAGGGCCAAATTGGTGTGTATTCTAGAAGTTTGGGCATCTGACTGATGCTGATAGAAAACTGGCCCACTGTCATGGCCCATTTCTGTGGATTTTCTGGGACAAAAAACAGACATGACAATTTTAGTAGTATAATTTGAGAATGTGGGATATGGGTTACAAATGAGTCAAAACTCAACAATAAACACTACTAATGCAGTTAAACCTGCATGTATAACTGTGATCAGACTGCAGGGGATCAACAGATACAGTACACATAACTATAATTATATGCATATTTCATGCAAATTCTAAAATTGTGAATACACTCAATTCTAGTTACAAACATAGTTATGAGAAAAATATAAAAAGTGCATAATAAATAAGTACTTATTGATATATTATGACTTCCACCCCTCCCTAGAAGTCTTTATTTTCTCAGATGTAATGCTCCCTAAGCCAAAGTTCTCCAGACAAATGTACTTTTGATAAATAGCTCTGTTCTCGGGGTAACACGTGCTATTGATTTAAGATCAAGCTGCCTGGCCGAAGGTCTGGTAGCAACTTTGCTACTTTTTACTAGATCACTCAATAACTGCCTGACAGAAGAGGCCTTGTGAGTGTTTCCATGACCTTGTATTTAGAAACAGTTTAAGCTTGAGGTGTAAGTGCTGTAATTCTATTCAGAGTTCGATCACTACAAGCCTCTAGCACCATATCAGCCCTCTGACACAGTCTTAACATAGTGGCAGAGTGCCTTTACATCTTGTATACATATATTCTTTGTGTTAATCAATCATCACTCAAAGACTACTGTTAAGATTATCTATGTTTCTCACAATATAAATGCAACAGGACGAGTGACCATTGCAGTACATTCCCCCATATGGCTTATAGTACAATTTTAGTTAGGCCCTTTACCCAATATTAAAAGCTTACTGAGTCATGTATTCAAGGCTACACAATAAGGCTCTGTGCGAGGAGTTTTGACTCAGCATATTGGTATATCCCCCTGCGTGTCTGTTGATTTTTTCTGACTGCATGAACACATGCAAGCATGATCTGCATGGGTTAATTAATTGACTTGTTACCATGGAGACGGGTTTACACTTTGGTTTGTGAGCTCCAATGTATACTTTTGTGTTAATTCATCACTCAAGCCTAATGTTAAACTAGATTACCGACTCTTTATAATCATGATATTGATGCAACAGGATGGATGGCTGTTATAGTGCACTCACTCCTATGCCTTGTGTTAAGAGTCACGTACAGACTTACCAGTCATGTATTTACGTCTATGAACTACATGCAAGTTTACAGAGAGAGAGAGAGAGAGAGAGAGAGAGAGAGAAAACAGGTTAAGTGAGAGACAGCTGGGAATAAGATTAAATTTAACTGGTATATATGGTATAAATGTCATAGAAACAGAAATTATTATCCCTTATATACCTATCATCAATTGCATGGTAGCAAGGATTCTTCACAAATCATGGAAAATTTATAGTAATCAATAATAAATTAGACATTTTACTGAATTTATGATCATGCCAGTATGAAACAGAGCAGGACTATCTGTACATATGGACAATTTAGAAGCATGCTTGGGCAATGGATTTGTGACTTGAAAAGTGCAAGTTAATTCACTTAATTTCCATCAAATATGGGTTTGTGTCACTCACTACCCCTGGCAAAGAGCTTTACCACACAAGATGCTGTCTTTATTGATTGACCCAATAAGTGTTGGTTTACTTCCAATTTGAACAATTCATGCTTTGCCCAGACCCCTGAAAAAGACCTTTACCACAAGAGATGCCCTCTTCACCTTTGAGCTATAGGTGGTGATGTAGTTGAGTCCACAAGTCTGAGTCCATGCCATTCGAGTCAGAGACTCGATTCCAGACTCGAGTGCAAATCTGGACTCGAGGCCTAAATCACTGGAGCTAGGAAATGGACAAACGTTTAAAAACTTATATGGCATAAATCATCTATCGTTATCTATATACTGATGGTGAATGTACGCAGTACATGCTCACACAGGGCAGCTAGGGAAGATAAAGAACATATATATAATTCAAAAGCCTACAATTCTCCAAGGTGACATAAATGAAGTCAGGTGGTACTATATGCAAACCCAGTAGTCTGTTTTTTAAATCTGTACAGTTGGGTATTTCTACAAAAAATGTCGCATTTCATGTCCCGAAACTATATTTGTGACTGAGAAATTAGCAAATGCTAAAAATGACATGAATAACCATTCAGATTGTTGCTAAAGATATAACCATTATTATGAGATAAAAATAATTTAAATCGGGGCAGTAATACATACAGAAAAAAAGCTGCAAATGTTATAATACCCTTAAATTTCCGTTGTCCCTTTCTCTCGGATCTAAAATTCAAAACAACGTTTTTCTGTAACCACTGTTCCATTTATATAGATTTTTTTTCCACGTTGTCACAGCGGTGCAAGTTTATTAAGATGATAATTTTGCTTGATTTTTCCTGACCGTTTTGTTTTTAATACAAAAATTATGATATAAAAAGGATGTCTCCCAAAATATACTTGGCACTGTTACCTGACCTTTTGACCTTGCAGGGCGTGAACAGAAACCACTTTGCTGATGCAGGGAGCAGCGTTTATTAGAGTTCAGGAAATTTTGTACACATAATCCACAATTAAATTTAGTAACTGTCATATCAGTGTTCTCTATTAATCATTAAAGGGTTAAAAAAATCACCGTATGTTTATTTGGACTCGACACCGTTACACCTGCGAAAAATTAACCGTCACATATAACACTTCGAAAATGGCTTCCTCTTGTTGTTCATGTAGTAATAACTCGTGCTGCCCTCTTAGGGACGGTATGGAAGTAATTTTTGTCCTGCATTTGACATATAGATGAAAAAATCTCAGCACCGTTACCACTCGAAACCGTTACCTGCATGAAAAATAACGGTGTCGAGAGCAAGGTAACAGTGTCGAGAAATTGGTATTAAATCCAAATTATTGAAATAGAATTTGAAACATATTTTGGGCTAAATATTTTAAACATTTGCGTTTCTTCTATTCAAACAGGCATTTGCTTGTTTTAATACATAATACTGGTATTCAAGTAGTCACTACGGTTATTTTTACTTCAGAAGCTCGACTCCATTACCTATGCTCAACACCGTTATCTATGCTGAACACTGTTACCTAGATGATTTAAAACCATGTTTAAATTTTATTTTCCGTACATTCAAAAAAATTAACAAGGTATTTCGACTCAAAT
This sequence comes from Sipunculus nudus, assembly GCA_026874595.1. Taxonomy (NCBI): domain Eukaryota; kingdom Metazoa; phylum Annelida; class Sipuncula; order Golfingiida; family Sipunculidae; genus Sipunculus; species Sipunculus nudus. The sequence continues at coordinate 23,271,714 of CM049308.1, read as the reverse complement.
TCTGAAGGTAGATGTACCAAAGTACTTTGTCCGGTAAATCCCTGCAAATACACCCCTCTGGAAGCAAAAATAGGAATAGAGACAATTTTTGTTTTCAAAAGTTAATTAAAAAGAAGAAAATATGTTCTTTTTTACACACTTTTTTTTGTGAAATTCATAACTGAAATTTAAGTTTTGATTTTATCAAAGGCTATTAATTTTGATTTTATCGAAAATCACAAAAAATCTAGTCAAAACAATTTCTGAAATGTGCAAGTGAGATTTAACTGCGTGTCATGGTGTCGAGAAAAAGGTTCATATTTTCCTCTTACCTGGACTATTTATGAAAAAAGGAAACTGAAAAGTGCACTACTTGCATTATTTAACAATTCTGACGATATTTTTCTACAAATTAAGTTTTGTCATATCAAAATCAAGATTAAAAAAAAAATCACCAAGAAAACCCTTGAAATGCGACGTTTTCTGTAGAAATACCCAGTTGTGACATGGAATAAGCAAGGAAAGAGGCCAGGGGAAAAATGACACCAAACAACTCTCAGAGGACACAATTAAGAGAACCAGTGCCAGGCACAGACCTGGGTGATTCCTCAGCTGAGCAATCGTGAATACATCAGTCTGAAAGGAATTACCACCTGCTGCTACCTGGGATGGATGTTATAACCTGTAAAATATCCAGCAGCTGAGCTTTTTCATTCAAATTTCTAAAGCTATCTCTGCACAGTACAAAGACATCATGAAGGGAAACTTACACCAGTGCCAAGTCTGAATATGATGGGAGGTTACAAAAGCAAAGGCTGATTTTTAAAGCTCCTAACATGCGTGGTTTTGAGTTGTTCACCTCAATGACCACATGTTGTCCCTGGTGTCAATTTCTTGATCACCTGTCATTTCTTATATACTCAGCCTCAGAAATCATAAAATATCCTGTTTTGAAAAGGTCAAGCTATAGCTACCTTTGTGAAGAACTGCATGTATATATCATTATATGGCCATGTAAATGCCATTCTGAATGCGAAAAAGACCTGCTTTGACAAAACCATGATTATTTACCCCCACAAATATAAATTGATACCAGCATGTGATTTTGGCTAATTCAAATGGGTAAATAATAGTGGCTACTATATGGGCTTCTACCAAAAAAAGCAAATATAATAATCTTCCAAAAAATAACAAAACTGCATGAAAACATTTTGAAAAAAATAATAATAGGATGGTGTCTGCTTGCTGAGTCAATGGAATGGTTTTTGATATGAAAACTTCTTGGTAACATTCTTCAGAAAAAAAGGTACACTGCATGTGTGAGGAGATTTTAAGCGAGCTATTCACTGATCTTTTCTAGAGAATTTATGAGATTTCTGCATGGTTTACTCTGTGTACATGTATGATAATGAACTTTTGGTAATTCCTGTTAAGAAAATCTCTTCTAATGCCGCCCTGAGTCTGTGGTTGATGAATAAGCTGTATATCCATATGCTCCACCCTTTTAACCTAATTATTAAAATGATCCCTGAAAAAAGCTTCTACACAGAAGGTCTTCCATGCCCATGGTTGCAAGAGCTGTTTATAATGACATCACAAAAGGTGATGATGTATGACTTCTCACTGACTCACGTCATTAACTTTAATCACTGTTATCCATTGATGAATATATTGCAGTTATTGTGAACATTCTTGCCGTGTTTAAGATTATTTGTCTCATACAAATTATGTGCCAGGTAAGACATTATTACTCACTCTGTCAGAGTCAACCTATAGGTCTAGAACCTTTTATTCCGTCTCCTATAATTGTATTAAAAAAAAAATATCCTGGAAAACATGCCAACACGGGTTCTGGCACAGCTAGACTACATGTGTTCTGTTTGGCAGAGCTCTGCCAAATTATGCAAATTTTGTGTTAGTCAAAGACTGATGGTTTGTTGTCAATGCCAACAGTCACCTGATTGGTTGCTTATTAGTCCAATGCTTATAATTGTTTCTTGTAAGAATATGTGATTAAGGTCACATAGAGTTCATGGATAAGTCAGTTATGCAAACTGAAAGACCCTCAGGTGCTATGTTTTCTATTATAACCATATACCTGACACCTATGATTAATTGATGGCAAAGGTCCTTTTCAGCAATAAATCTGAACATTTAACTGTTAATACTAATCACAGAGATCAAGCACTTGAAATAACAATAATATTACACATAAAAAGAACCCTTACACATGCTGACATGCAATATCCCCTTATGGCTTTACACCAATAGTCTCAAAATACCAGTAAAATAAGTATCATGCCAGTCCTAACAGTTTATATTGATTATTCTTGAGGATGTGAGTCTTCAAACAGATTGAACTCTTTGATGTTAAAAATCAGTCAAACATATGCTGACAACCACAAGTGACAAGCAACAGTAGCTTAAGGATATAGAATTTCTGAAATAACACTAATGTCTGCAGGTACTTGTAGTGAGCAGTATACATCTGATAACTATAAACAATATGTCATTACATAGTTACAAAAACCAATTAATACAACAGGCTTAAGTACTAGGTGCCACACACGTCTACATGCCGGCAACATAAAGTGTAACCATATGTGTATATATACATGCAAGAAAAATATATGTATATATATATTTATACATATCCATCACGAAAACAACACATGAAAGATTATTATATGTCTTTCATTACAATGAAAGAAAAAATATTAATCAAGATAACAAACTGCAAATACTATACATAGTTGAAAGAGTTTCAAGTGATATCTAGAAAAACAACTCTTTGTGCTGGTTAAAAGCAAGTCTTCTGAAGAATGAACATATAAAGTACAACATTTGTCCATGTAAAGTAATATGTGTTACAGGTAAGGCATATGTTGCACATGATGTATTACATACTTATTTTTATTATTTTAACTTATAATTACTATTTATCCAACACACAGTCCATTGCTGATATAGACACTGATATAGTCAACATGCTTCCTTCTCTAATATTTTGGTCTATACATGTGCATATTTTTTATATAAAAAAAAAAAATTTCTGTTGATTTATTTCAGAAGCCTATAAAAACTAGCTGACAAACTCCAGCTTCAGCACAATGAGTTCTCCCTTAAATCTGAATTCTGCTAAGGTAGAAATGATTGAAGAATCAAATCTGTGGCTTGTCTGATACAACCAATCAGTCACAGAGACATACACAGACAGAGAATCCCCTTGTTAATGTATCATTCAGGCTTGACTGGTCATATGATAAAATCACACAGCAATATGATTCCTCTGTCAGTGTCAAATTTCTATACAGACTACCTTGAAAATATAATAAATTCCTTAATTCTATGCCTGAAGATCCAATCTTCTTATGTTATCAGAGTCCCCATCTGATGTAAGCACCTATTTATTAAGAAGTACAAAAACACAACTCACCCAATGTTAATTTTCTTGAGGTTCACCTTTTTTACACATTTTCTTTAAACGATATCTATCAGAAATTGTTTGTTGTTTTTGTTCTTTACAATATATTAGTGTTTAACTTTTTGTAAAAGCACAATGAAATATATCACTAACTTTAAGATATCATACACATAACAAACGGAAAATTAATGAAAAACAAGCAGAACCTGTGTCTAATGATGGACCGGCTAAGCTCCAAAATGAAGTTATTTCTCTAAGTTATCAAAATCCATTGAGAAAATTTCATGAGATTCCTTTCATGATTGGGTGAGTTGTGTTGTTGGCAAACAAACACACACACACACAAACTCACACAAGCAAAAGAAAATTGGAATGTACGCACACCCTCCACGAAGAGGCAAAAACAGCCAACCAGAGAGACCAGAGAAACATGGGAGATAACATCACCTCCATCAAGAAATGTAAAAATGGAGCAGAATTAACTGCCTTGCTTTGATCTGTCATGTGCATTTAAATTGGTGACGCTGATTAACTATATCTGGCTGTGTCTGTTATGAAACTTCCATAAGAAAATAACCAAGCAGACAGTGACACACCAGGACAAATCATGCGAATGACTGGTTTAGTTCTAACCAGACCTTCCTAATTCTACCACAGAGAAACTGGCCTATCCATCATCGTGCCTGCACTTTAAACCCCATCCACATAAACTGTCACTGATACATGTTGTGAACACTGGCGCAGGTGAACTGGTTTTTTATACATCAATATCCCACATCTGATCAATATGTCAGGTTTGCCTCGATCACCTCACTTTGTGTCCTGTGTGCTAAATAATCTTACCTAGTATGTATCACATCTCAATTTTCTCAAGTCACATGTAAAAAGTTAATCAAGAAAGGCTTTAATTTATCAATTTAATTCTTTTATTATTATTATTATTATTATTATTATTATTATTATTATTATTATTATCAAAAACTTATAAACTAACTTGGCATGTCTTGGTTTTCTTGTGCATATGTACTCCAGTAATAAATGAAGACTTAACTTTATTTTTTTAACTTCTTCTTTTATAATTATTATGATTATTAATATTATTAATAATAATATTATTATTATTATTATTATTATTATTATTATTATTATTATTATTATTATAACTACTATCTGAAGTTATGAACTACAATGGCATGTCTTACTTTTCTATTACATGTAAAATGGTTACAAATGAAGACTCCATTAAACTTCTGTAATATTATTATAATTAGGAATAGGGGTAGTAGCAGTAGAAGTAGTAGCAGGAGCAGTATTTTAAACATTACTTTTCCAATGTATGAACTAGAACGACACTCATTAGAGTCTATAATCTCTTTGCCAAGTAAAAAAATGCATCATCTGGATTTAATTGTCCCTTAATTTGCTAGTTTGCCCCCAAAATTTATTTTGGTCATGTCAAACCTCTCAAATATCTGTGGGAATAAAAAGATCTATTGTTTTGTGTAATCCTGACCAGAGACAAATGAACCAATCAGTGAACAAACAAAAAGACACAAGTAAAAAACAGCCTCCTTGGGAAATATATAATAAAGCTAAGGTTAACTTTTTTCAATAATACTATCATAATATATACATATATGACATATATAACCTACAGGTCAATAGGAAGAAAAGAGAAATTTTCTGGCAATTCTTTTTTTAAATTTGAAAGATATTTGTTCCCTTTTCAGAACTCAAGTGTGGGCTGCTTATTCTTTTGATACTCCTTTTGTTGCAAAAAATTGCAACTTGCAATTCACCTCCAAGGCATAGCTTTCAATAACTATAAATAACAAAACATGAGGTTTATCAGTCTTGTCAGACAAAAAAGGTACCAGGAATCTAAGAAAGCATTTCTCACCTCAATATCTACCATTTTATCTAGTGTGGCAGACAAGCTCCCTGAACATGATTTATTTCTATGCAAACTGGAGTCTGCAATGAATACTTTTCTATATCAAAATTATATAGAAAATCCTTAAAAAGTTTGTTCATTTGATATCTGAAACAACTTGTCATTTAACCTTAAAGATGCAACTTATCCTGGATGCTGGAACTGTATCATTATTTCCTTATGTTTCCTTCAAACAGTTTACCATTGGTTTCATTGGAATCATGTCTTGAAATGAAAACAATGAAAGACGTCTGCTGAAGTGTAAAGGAAAAGAACATGCTTCTTCAACTTTGGCCCCAGACCTTTTCGCAGAAGACCTCACCAGACTCACAGAATGCCTAACTTATTTTAGACCTCATCCTCATGAGGAAACTTCACTGTTAAAATGTCCTCTGATTCCTAGTTAAGTGGATAAATTTCTCTTCTTCCCTGAAACAGATTTCTATAGTGGTAATGTATAAAAATGTTTCTTATACCTTCAATAAACCCATACATTTGAACCACAAAATGAAAATTATGCAATCTGATCAGATATGAGGAGATCATATTTATGAACTACCTCACTTTTCCCTGAAATGATGTTAACAGTATGTTTCATTTTATTTCAGATAAAATTTTTGAAAATTTAGTACACAATTAATATTTTGACTCACCCAGAATCAAATTATATACTATCAGTAGTAGGATATCAACCTACATGGGGAGGATATATACTCCATCAACCCAGATTATTATCTTGATCTCAGCTGGCACAATCTGTTATATGTGATTATTCTCATGTTAAAGCTACATTCATGCCGACTCTTTATTCTACAAATTACCAGCACTAAACAGCAGAATGACTGGCAAAATAGTTTTATTGTAAAACATGTTATCTTTAGAATTACAAGTCATAGACCCTTGTACACAGTAGTTTCTGGAACACAGGTTTCTCTGCTCTAACACCTGCTAATGCAATAATTCTTTCAAATCAAATAACAAACTGAAATATTATTAATAAAGAAAACTTATCTTGGACTTATGCTGTTGGTTTGATTATGATGTTCTCTGAATCTGCAGTCATACAGCTGTCCACTTTGTGGAGTGACATTTGATCTGATGTCACAGAGACATGCAAATCACACTCTCCTTAGAAAGGTGTTGCATTATGACACTGTTCTATTTGATATTCCTTTTATCCATGTCTTAGATAGTACATACTGAAAAAATGCTATTCTGTAACTTACAATACTGTTTTTTTGTTTTGCAAGAACTTCATGCAAGTTAATGTACTATTTTGATCCAATTTATTTTCCTATTCTACCTTTCAAAAATAAATTCAAAGACCATAGTTTCCTGTATAGGATCTTTCAAGAATAGATATAAAGCACATATTTGTATGTTTGTGCTAGTTCTTTTCCTTAAAAATATCCTTATCTATTTGTTCAGTTACTGGTAAAACAAAATAATCTGAGCTCCATCTAATAACAGTTAACCCTACTTTTTTTTTTTGGCAATTCCAACAAATCCTTAATAAAACCATCATAATTAAGATAATATTGAATAAAGCTTTCTGGAACTAATATCCACATGTAAAGTGCCTTGGTTTAAAAGAAAATTAAAATTAAAAATTAATATAAAAATGTTAAGATTTCATAAAGTGAAAAAATTTTTAATTAAAAATTTAATCATCTTCACCATCTGTGCACATGTTAAAACATAATCTTTAGAAATTTTGAATTTCTTAAATATTAAAAAACCTACTTAAAAAGTTACACATGACCCTTACCTGAGCCGTGTCCTCAGATGCTGGAGATTTTAATTATAAGTTTTTGTTGCATCCCTCTTCTTATATATTGTTTAAGGTCAACTACTGAAACCTAACTTACCATACACCTGTTTTTGTCACATCTCTCTCATTATTTTTTCAGTTGGTTTATTATTTTGAGGTAATGTCTATTACTCAGCAGTGAGAACAACTAACAAAGCTTTGCCTTTATATTTATTTGAATTATTGATTGTTGAATTAATATGGAATAAATTGTTACATAATAACACAAGTTTGCAACATATATAACTCTGGCTGCTCTGATAGACATCTGGACTTAAGATTAAAAGTGTTAATTAATCAAAAATGTATAAATGTTTTAAAGTCATTTGATGAATTTGCAAAAAAATAGTTTTTCAGTTTGTTCTTAAATAGTTCTTAGAATTTTCAAAATATATTTAATGTATGAATTGCATTAGTTTCCAAGAAAAATATGTCCACAGACTTTTGTTTATGATAAACACTTTTTTGTTGGAAAAGAAAAAAAAATTACAACTTTGTGTCAATTGGACATTCTGGGGGTCAATTTATAAATGACATCTTCCTTAAAGGAAGTTCAACTAAGACCCCTGTTTACACAGAATCATGGCTATAGGTTTTTTTCTCTGAGAATGATGGGAAATACTCCAGGACACCATGTGGCAGGCGTGGTCAGCTGGGAATTTTACCAGATCACATGTCTGTGATAATCCACTCGAAAAACAAACTCTTCTTCTTCTTTTTCAGGACAATATTACATGAACTTGAACTTCAGTGTTACACTCCTAATCCAACTGTCTGGCAGTGATGCAAAAAGCTGATGATATCATGTTCACTTGTAACATACTTCATGGGTAAACTATTAAAAACTAAACTCAAGAGGCTCTTTTTACCAGAATGCCAGACAAAAATAATTAAGTTAAAAAGAATCTTTGACAGCTGTATGGGCTTATATTCTAACACTTCTGAGAAGCCATGAAAAACCTATCCCCTACTGGGATACAACCCCCTCTGACCTTGCTCTTATCAAGGTGACACAGGCAATGCATGCTGGGAAAAAAAATTCACTCAGTGCTTCTTATAACTAGCTATACAGTGACTGACCCTATTCTCTGTTCTAGGAGTGAACTGGAGTTTGTGAGTTTGAATCTTAGCTCTCTTTTTTTAACCACAGCCACTGTGCAGTGCATGGTTCAAAGAAATATGAAAAGAAATACACAGTTGATGATAAAAACCTTGTATCAAATCATAACTTTTATAGTTACATGGATGACTCAACAAATTCTATTTAACCTAGGCCCAAAAAAGGTATGGTCCTCAGGCACTTTTTTAAAAAAATCAGTGCGGGTGATTTTTTTTTTTACCGTTTTTTGTATGTTTCAATAAAAATGTCATATGATCAGGAAAAAGCATGATAATCACAGAATTATTTTGCTAAACAGGTAAAAGCACTACATAACAAAGGAAATCTTATCAAAATTGTATTATTTTATCTTCTTGAAAGATGAAAATCAAATAAAAATGTTTGATGCAGGGGGTATAAACTGACGCAGGTGGTGCCTGAGAACCATACCTTTTTTTCGGCCTTATATAACTGAATTTAAATGGTAAACAAACACAACAATGCAAGAGTATGCCTTAAAAGAAACAATGAACTACAATATGAGCCAAAGTAATAAATGCTAAAAAAAACCTATGTGGTACAAATGCAGATTTTGCTGAAATGTTTTACCAAGGGAAATTGGAATTCTGTCAATACATCTATTTATGTTTTACAGAATTGTAACTGCATTTGATTAAATATACAAAGATGTCACACTGGTAGAACCAAAAGTGTCATATTAAATGTTCCCTGAGACACAGGTATTATTAATGCTGATTTTGTCAACTTTTTTTTAATTTAATTATCAAACCTTGAAACCTGCAGAAAAAAAAGTTATTTATGTTCAATTAATTAAGAATCCAAAACATGAAGTGTATCAAGAGGACACAGTATACGTCAGTGAAGTTAATGAAAATATTCATTGAAGGATAAGAAACATTTTTACAAAAAGAAGTCAGATATGCCTGTGTATCACATGTAAATTTGAGCTTTAGATCTGGGTAGTCCCCCTATTGCTGTAGCTGCCAGCAAACAACAGCTTTTCAGAACCACAAGACCTTTTAATGGCATCACTGTCACTGCACATAGCTTAATTCTATGACATTGTCCTCTGTACAACAATCAGTAACTCACTATAGCTCATGAATATTAATGGTACCTTCCCTGATATCATAAAAAGTTCTCAATTAATTTTTAAGAAATTTTGTGGGTTAGATTGTTACAGATAGAGGAACAAGGGATTAACAATTATGCTAATTCAGTATAATTTTGGAGATTTAGTACAGAAAATCTTGATCCTCTTGATCCAGCTTGGAAATCTGGATCCAGATTCCAGACCCACATTTAAATTGGATTGAATCTTCAAAAAGTTTATTGTTTCATCTTCTGTACACAACCCCTTTTCTACACAGTTTCATCAAAATTAATTCAGAACTTGAATTTATGGCTCAGACACATGCACACACACACCATGGCTGAACACATAACCCGCTGTCACTTTCAATGGCAGAGCTCATTATGATTAAAAAATATAATAACATACTAAATGTGGCATATTTTTATTTCAAACCTAACATGTACTATTTTTTATAATTATAATAGATACCCCCTTGAGTTTGTACTTGACTGTTAACATTATAAAATATACAGGTGATGCAACCTCAAGTCTTCACTACTGCAGAGGAAAACCAATTAGCAGCCACACACCTGTCACAGCACCAGGTGTTTCAAGGACATTCAGATAAACCTGGCTATAGTATGCTGTCTGAGAGACCAATCTCCTGTTAGAGCTCCCGAACAAGAGATATATTTTAAAGGTCAGTTCCTGGGGACCCTCTATTTCATTGACAACAATTTTCACTGATAGCATGTACTTTACAGAAACGCAGTGTCTGGCAGTGTTGTTAGATCATGGAGAGTGAAAAGACTATATTAAGCCCCTGGGAATATTGTATATCCTCAATACTAAAATCCTAATGGCTTATGGTCCACAACAGAAGGTGTACCTTTAAGTAAAACAAGTGACCCATGGGTCATGACGCTCAGCTGACTGGGAAGAGATTCACAAAAGGAAATTTTATCATCTGAATGGTAGTATATACCCATTCAACTGAATCATCAAACAGATTAACCAACAGGCCAAGATTGTGTCTGCATTTATATATATTTCAAAAATAGAGAAAAAATGTGTAAACTTAAAAAAATACAGGTGGCTCCACTAGTCTGCAGAAACTAATAAAAACACTTAATGGTCAATATACATGCAAAGAATCATGGTGATCTCTGCATTAGTTGTTCAGATACTTCAGCTTTTGTATCAAATTTTCCATTATTCTGAGGGATAGTTCGGAGTCCTATAGCTTGAAGGATATGGGAAACAGAGACCTAATTTCAGTTTTCCACAGACACTTTTCATGGGCCTCCTTGCATGACAAGAATGAAGATTCTAGGTCCAGTTGTTACTATTTGTACCCTGTTCACAGATAACCACATCTTAAACGGTCTCAAAAATAGAGAAAAAATTCGTAAAAATTTGAAAAAAAAATAGAGGTGGCACATCCAAGCTGCAGAAACTGATTGAACACCTCATGATCAATATGTATACAAAAACTCATGACCATCAGTGTTGTACTTATTGAGATACTGCAGTTTTTGTATCAAATTTTTCATTATTCTGTGGGGTATTTTGGAGCCATACAGCTTAAAGGATATGGGTAACAGAGACCTAATTTCAGGTTTTCATGGAGACTTTTCATGGGTCTCCCTGTGTGTCAAGAATGAAGATTCTAGGTCCAGTTGTTATGATTTGTGCCCTGTTAACAGATGTTCATATCTTTCAAGGTCTCAAAAATAGAGAAAAAAATAGTAAAAAAAACCTGAACAAATACTGGTGGTGCCACCAGTCTGCAGAAACTGATGAAACACTCCATGATCAATATCCATGCAAACAATTATGGTGATCTCTGCATTAGTTGTTCAGATACTTCAGCTTTTGTATCAAATTTTCCATTATTTTGAGCTTTACTTTGGAGTGCCATAGCTCAAAGGATATGGGTAACAGAGATCTAATTTCAGGTTTCCATGGAGACTTTTCATGGGTCTCCCTGTGTGACAAGAATGAAGATTCTAGGTCCAGTTGTTATGATTTGTGCCCTGTTAACAGATGTTCATATCTTTCAAGGTCTCAAAAATAGAGAAAAAAATTCTTTAAAAAAACCTGAACAAATACAGGTGGTGCCACCAGTCTGCAGAAACTGATGAAACACTCCATGATCAATATCCATGCAAACAATTATGGTGATCTCTGCATTAGTTGTTCAGATACTTCAGCTTTTGTATCAAATTTTCCATTATTTTGAGCTTTACTTTGGAGTGCCATAGCTCATAGGATATGGGTAACAGAGACCTAATTTCTGGCTTCCATGGAGACTTTTCATAGGTCTCTTACTGTGTCAAGAATGAAGATTCTAGGTCCAGTCTTTACGATTTGTGCCTTGTTAACAGATGTTTACATTTTTAAAGGTCTCAAAAATAGAGAAAAAAATTCGTAAAAAATCGAAAAATACAGGTGGCGCCACCAGTCTGCAGGAACTGATGGAACATCTCATGATTAATAGGTATGCCAAAAATCATGACCGTCAGTGATGTAGTTAATGAGATATTGAAGTTTTTGTATGAAATTTTTTACTATTCTGGGGGGGGGGGGGGGGGGGTACAGAGTAACAGAGACCTCATTTCTTGTTTCCAAGTAGATTTTTCATGGACATCTCAGAATTACAAGTTACAAGTTTCTAGGTCCAGCGGTTACAATTTGTGCCAGGTTAACGCACGGACGGACAGACAGACAGACAGACGGACGATGGACAAAGGATGATTGCTATAGCTCAGATGACTTACAGTCAGTGAAAAGTACTGTATTGTTCACATTTGATTTGTTGAATTTTGATTGGCGGTAGTGATTTCGGTAAAATTTTAACTCCCAGCATCAAAAATGTTTATTTTGATTTTCATCTATCAAAAAGATAAAATAATACAATTTTGATAAGATTTCCTTTATCATGTAGTGCTTTCACCTGTTTAGCAAACAAATTCTGTTATTATCATCCTTTTCCCTTATCATATGACATTTTTACTGAAACATACAAAAGAAGGTAAAAAAAAATCTTCTGCCTGCACTGATTTCTAAAAATAAGTGCTTTAGAACCCAAAACTTTCTTGGGTTGACCTAATCCTTTATGACATGATGCCACTATGCTGATTTGAAAAATGTTCTCAAAACAAAAAATCTAAAGTGCAACTTATCCTCCTTATTTAGAAGTTCAGTTACAAATAAGGAGAGTAAAGGATGAAGCCAGAATATTGTCGAGGACAGGAAACCTGTGTAGTTTTGTTATCAGCATGATAATGACATAAATCTGATCATGGTGGTCCTGTGAAAGACATCAATACATTTATATTAATTAAATGTCATATAATGGAATATTTTTTTCATTATCAGGTAGAGTTCCATGCTTCACTCTGTTTTATATATTCATTTACTGATGGCAGTCTGATCCAAGCTGAAGGCTAATAAATGGGTCACAGTGACCTAATTTATAATTAATTTGTGCAGATAAACATATGTATATTGAGAAATCAGAGACAGTGTTTTAAAATGTTTCAAATGTATTACTTGTATGGTAATAATTTATATTTGTAGGCACATTATTTCTCCTGTATATTAAACACTGATTACAGTTAAAGCTTGGATAGCATTTCATTTGACACAATTATAAATAATGTCAGTATAAGAGAAGAAAGTTGACAAATATACTATTTCAATCAGCAGAGCTACAATAGCACATATTAAGTTTACCTCCAGGGTTTACTAAAAAGGCTTTCCTAATACTCTAAATATTGAAGTACAGTCGAAACTGAATCAATACAATACTGCTTCCTTGGTGGTTTAATAAGACACCAGTATAAATGATCTGTAATTATATGGACATTTATATATAAACCACATGTAAGATAAAACAAACAGAACAAAAAGCTGTTGCCTAGAGCTTCACAAACAAAGGATCACCTGCCTGTATATCTTGCATGCAAAATTTCACTTCCTTTTTTTTTAATTAATTATTCCAAGTCTTTCTCTAATTGCAATGACTGTTGATTACTTTGTTTTTCATATGGTGCAATTAGTTGGACTTAACATTATGGAAATCTATACACAGAATATTTTTTTACTCTCCCCATGCAGCGGCTGTACAATGCAGTCATAGCATATCTCCCTGGCTGTAACCCCTGCTATGTATAGCAGGTTCTCTGTGTCTGACCACCAGGGTGTGCACAGAGCAAAGAATTGTAATCAGACCAATGAGAGCATGGTATCACATTGTGCAGACCACATGTGAAAAGTACTGTATTGTTCACATTTGATTTGTTGAATTCTGATTGGCGGTAGTGATTTCGGTAAAAAAATAGGCATGCTCAGTATATTAAATAAATACATGCCAGATCAGCTTGCTGAAGCAAGGTATCTTGCATGTTAGCATATTAGGGCCAGATCCTTGATGGTAGAAAGATGTGGTCAGGATTAATCCAGAAGTCACTGCCTGTTTTTTAGACATAATAGCAGATCTCTAAGGCTGTACCAATATTTCAATAAATTTTGCTTTGAGGCAATATAACAAGAATCAAACCAAGGATCACTTCAGCTCCAGTGTCCAAAGTCTTAACCACAAGTTGAGTCCTACCATCTACGTCCTACCATTTTACATTTATTATATCTCCACCAGGAACGTATATGTTTTCCTTTTGGTTCATTGGTTGGTTTGTCTACCAGCAACATTACCCAAAATCTTATGAACAAATTTTGATGACATTTTTTGGAGGGTTAGGGTACACAACACCCAAGGAACATATTACATGAATTTTTGGAGGTAATCTAGCTGGATCACTGAATTATATTTTAAATCAAAAGATTATAAACCATTGTGGATCAGGGCCCTTCAATTTCTTTGTCCAAGGTAGAGACTGCTATATCCATAGCTATAATGACATTCATAGCTTTTAAAGTCAGTATTTGTTAACCAAATGACCAAGTTAACTGAGTTTACAGGAGCACAGGAGAGACTTCACAAGGATGATACTGACAGGGATAACAGGTTACCGTTCATCTTCTTACAGATCTAGTTCAATACATATTTGGCACCTCATTCACTGAGGGGTATATTCACTAGTGACAAGACATGTGACCACTTGTTTTTCATAAAGATGTCTATATTCCAGGACCCTTCTAAAAGCATACATGACTGGTGACCAGTTACTGTGTGCAGTAAGGTTACAATTTTCACTCGGTGACTGATAAAAATGGTGCAAATGGAGAACTAGTTACGGCTAATACAACTTACTAACAAGGCGTGATGGACTCTGAGAAACACTTATGATCTACTCTGGCGAAGTAAATGGGATTTTGCTTTTATGTGCAACAAAGTAATGAAGATGTCATTTTATATGACAGCTTGGAAATAAGCACTAATGCATGTTGAGATAAATACCAATGATGATGTTATAACATATATGAGACTGTTCATGGTATAGACAATGAATGAAGTAGTGAAAGTGATAATGATGACAGTTTAAGAAAAAAGCAATAAAGATGATGATGATGATGGTGGTGTGGGTGACAGTTGTGATGATGATGATGATGATGGTGGTGGTGGTGGTGGTGGTGGTGCTTATGATGATGATGGTGATGATGATGAAGGCAGTGGTGGAAGTAAAGATGTTGATGATGATAACTGAGATAATTAATAGTGACTTTGATGATGAGGGTGATGGGGTGATGTTGGTGGCTATGATAGTGACAATGATGATGATGGTGGTGGCAGTTTTGATGGCTGTGATGTTAATGATGATGATGGTTTTGATGACAGTGGTTGCACAATGATGATGGTGTCATTATGATGATGATGAAAACCCATCAAATTTATCAAAGGATGGCAAAAGAGCAGCTGATGGTAATATAAATGAGTATTAGTTAATGAAAGTTTTCTGGAAGAGCAGAACTACTGTTATGATTGACATTCATTGAACTGAGCTAACAATCAATCACCCAACTCCTACTTTAATGAGTTTACAATATAATCTGATGACAATATGAGTTCAAACTGAACAAATCAGTCTGTATTAAAAGGAAATAATCACATACTGTAATGATTAATGACAGGTTATATGACACCTCTGACTACGTGACACAACAATGAACAATTAACTTATATAAAACAAAAATCAATATGGACATGCAGCTAGATAATGATTGATGTTGTCAAATCACAGCACATTTGTAGTGACAACAATGATTGTGTAATCATCAGGTTAAAAAATCAATTGTCAAAAAATCAAGCTGAAAAACCTTACAATAATTATTTCATAAATTATAGTGGTAGACAAAAATAAAATATTCCAGTTATAAATCTCCAAGATCTATCATTAGATTCACTGAGGTGATTATTTATGGACTTGTATGACCTTTCATTCCTAAAATATCTAATTTATTGTATTCCATACAACTTATTTTGGTCAAAACTTTTCCAATCCAATTGTTTGTTTTTTCCTATGCTATACATGAGACAACAAATGCGTTTGGAAACTGACATTTATTATTAAATATCATGATAGATTACCATATAATGTACATATCAATTGAAAGCTCAAAGATTAAACATATCTGAAAGACCAGAATAACTGCAATAACAATAGAGAACATTGTCATGAGCAATGAATTACGGTTTCCTCTGACTTTTTGTAATTTACTGATGACCAGTATAACAAAGGCTAAAGATAAATTTCCCTATCAAAACTTAAATAAGTACTATATAAACTGAAAAGAAATGACTGATATGAAATCCCATGAATATAAATTTTGTGTTTCCTGATAAAACAAATTACTAAATATATCTCAGAGCTGAACTGTGGGTTTTACACAAGCCTGAATTATTGGTAGTAGGAATTATTTCTATATGGCAAAGTCATCCTCTGTACAGGATTGGCCTAATAGTAAGATCTTCCTCTACTTTAAAATTACCTGATAAATGTTTATCTGTACAAATGCTAAAGAGAAATATTATCAACAAATAACAAACATTTGACCATGTTTATTGCTGCAAAATAATCAAGTGGAACCAATGTTTCCTGTTTGTGACAACAATCACTGATTTTGTAGGACAAGTAAACATTTGTGTTGGGAAATAAAAGCTAGATGTTACTGGCAGTATTATTGTCAAGCTTTGGCCATGAACAAATGACTCGATCATTAGGCATTAAGTTTATATACTAGCCTGGTAGGTTTTAATCAGTCATATGGAGAACTGCACTGCAGTGGTCATACTTTTGGTTGCATCAGTATTGCTTAACACAGGAAGTAAACTTGAAATTGGCCGACAAATGAGGATTCCGCTACAATGAGCCCTTGTGAATGTCCAAACCAAAGGGTTAATTAATCTTATCTCTAAGGTAACT
Source organism: Sipunculus nudus (assembly GCA_026874595.1). Classification (NCBI taxonomy): domain Eukaryota; kingdom Metazoa; phylum Annelida; class Sipuncula; order Golfingiida; family Sipunculidae; genus Sipunculus; species Sipunculus nudus. The sequence goes on along the minus strand of CM049308.1, from coordinate 23,254,988 downwards.
GCTGTCCATTTCCTATGCTTGCAGCACCTGCCCATAGCCACATCTATATAACCTGGGGGTGGCCCAGCTTATGTGAAGTAAGAAATTCAACAAACATAGAGGAAGATTTCCAAATATACTGAGTTATAACAGAATACTTTTTCCACATAGTTGCCAATGTTAAAAAGTATGTAATCACGTCTTACAGGTTTGGTTTATAATCAGTAACAGTGCACTCAAGGGCATTGTCAAAAATTACATCTCCATCGAGTGTTATAGTGTGGTTCTCAATAAAAGAAATCACGCCCATTTGACGACTTGATAGCCTCTCTTATATCAGAAGGGCAAAAAAGTTGCTAACACTCATGAGATAAGACTGGGGACCTTCAACTATGAAGTTTTCAAAAGCTTTAACCTACTGGCAACATCCTACCAAAACGTTTTCCATCATTTTCAGATTCAGAGCTTTAAAGAACACATATATTGTTGTAATAAGGTCAGCTGCTTCCAAAGGGATGGTGCCAACATTCTATGATCTTAAATGCAAAGTATTAATTAAGTTTAACCTCTGGCTTTGAGGAATGATTGACACACAAATGTCTATTTTAGGTAACTGATTCATTAACTTTACAGTATCTCCATAAAGGAAGTGTAATATGCTTTCTTCTTCCATTCAAAACAACATATGAAGACACAGGTATGAAAAATGTGAAGAATTATGTCAGGACTTGGGCCTTCACTCTCACAATTGCAAGGTGTGATGAAAAAAAATCACTTAGCGAGATTCAACGAGGCTGTGACAACATTAGCAGGAGTCGTTCAACCCAGTGATTGTTGATGCAGATACTGTTTGGAGTACTTTCTGACAGCTGAAGCCATAGACGTTCCTGTTTCCCAGCATGTCTTGATAACCAGTTTTCCATAACCGGTCAGCCCACTAATTGCACAATATTTGCAAAAACAACATAACGTGTGATTCCTCAAACAGTGTGTTCCAACAGGAAGAAAACAAATAGTGACAGCAAGAAATTCAATATGAAAGTGAAAAGTATAAATTGGAAAATTTGTAAAAAAAAAATGCGGATAAATGAACATCAGCTAGATTGTATCAATACACTTGTACATGAAACATTAATTGCCATAATTAAAAATATCACAATATACATTGATAATACATGTATTTCCTGATTCAAAGGAAAATCTCCCCCAGTTAATGTAGGATTGTGTGGTCACTAGGGATGTGCAGTATGCAAATGTGAAAAACAAACCCTACAGTCAAACACACTTAAGTTCTGTTAAAATAACAGCATAGCAAATTTCATATTAATACAAATATCACCTTCTGGATTTGGATAGTTTCTGGCCTCTGTCATGTCTGAGATGTATTTATAAGCCACCCCCTTAATAGAGGAGAGGGTACAAGAGACTGATGTTTTATCTGCATTAATATTTTGGGCAAATTTATTTTGGGGCAGTACTTTCTTGTTTCCTGCTGAGAGAAAAAACACTGATAACAAATTTATTTCATTCTTCTTCTCTTTCTTCTGACCAGCCTGTGTTAATTTGCACTGGATCTTACAGATGGCTGATTTTCAAAAACCTGGATAGTCAGGGGGAGAAACGCTTGGCCCTCTCCACTAGCGACCCAGGTTCAATCACCAATGTGGCCATGAGAGTTGGTTGTAGTTGCCCATTCAAAGCATACAGCTTTTATCACAGCTTGCAATGATTAAGGATCAACAGAAATCAGTTTTGAATTTTCCCACAATTAAACTGGTGCTGCCAATGCAGTCAGAACCACTGACAAGTCCCGGTAAATATGTGTCTTGCTTTAATTAAGCCATTCGATTAGTGAACCTTCGATAGTATTTAGGCATGTTTTGTCTGAAACAATGTAAAAAATGTCTATCAGAAGACATGGAAAAAATTACTGATAAGGACCAGGTACAAACAGCATCAAATACAGAAATGTTAAGTTTAAGAATGTATAACCCAAGACCTTTATTTTAGTGAGTGTAAATCAAACTGTTCTGTGAATTTTTATGCCTTCAACAGATAAGCTTTAATGAAGGCCCTATTAGCATTCTATAATAGAATCAAAACTTCAAGAAAGTCATAAGAAAATATCGTCCAATGACACTCACCCATGGCAAGGTCAAATCCCTGTGAAATTCATGTCTGGAAAGTATACTAATGATGGCCTGGGTAATCTTTTCCAATACATAGTCTTATCCATGTCGATAGTCAACAAAACATTCAAGCCCTGTATGTTTTCCCTTGACATATCCCTGTTAAAATAAAAAGATTAAGGAACAAAATCTGAGTGATCACCCAGGGAATTTCTGTATCATTGGGGAAATCCTTGAGAAAGTCGATGGCCTGTACTAAGCAGGTCTCATACAAATGGGCCCAACCTTGGTACTTTCACAAAAGATATGATTACGGTTCTGTTATTCACCAGCAGGACTACTTTATGGTCACTCATAGGCCCTCTTTCTCAGATGATGCTTTTAGGCTAATGTGCTGCGTGAAGCTGCTGGCTCGCATGATGGCAATGATCTAATTCCTGCCTTTGCCGTGACTAGCTTGTTGTTAGTTCTCCAACCCTGCTTAATCCAATATATGCTTTAATGACAGGGTGTGCTATAAAATATTGTCCCTAGTGTCTTTTTTCAAAGTCTCTTTAAGATATCACCACAAAGATATTTGCTGTGACCAGTTTGTTAGAGCTTCTATATCTGGCCTTTTCATGATGTATAGTCAAATTACAAGGTGTCCTTGAGAGGTATTGGCTGTGGATTTTTAAAAATTGTTTTTACCATCTCAAGTCAGATCTTTTTTGTTCAGTCCTTCTCCTATCTAAGCTTTGACTCCTGAAGAAGACTGCATTAATGGGTTTGATGGTTATATGTGGTCTTGTCCGATTCATTTAATAGATCCTAGCTCATATAATAGACAAAACTCCACTTGGAAAAATTTCTCTATGATTCAACTTGAAAGGAATTCGCCTTTTTTACCTATATAATACTTTGCTTGTGTTTTTCATTATATTTTAATTCGGTCAAGGCAATTCCTTCTCTACTTTTTAATGAACTTTGAACTACACTTACCTACATGTGCTATGGACACTGTTTTGGGATATGGCAGTTCATGTTGCTTCTGTTCAGATTTTTCAGACTGATCCCCAGTGCCACCCCAGGCCAGCCACACTTGGTTTACATAATCTGTTTCTCCCAGAGACCACCAGAACTAGTTAATATGGTGACCTTAGGACTGCTTTAATTGTCTGAAGATCTGCCTGTTACCATCATATTTCATATCAGTTTTCACAAAAAGACTAAACAAGGCTCCTGCCAAGCTCATAAAGAGATATAGGAATTATAAGACTACTTGTGAAAAAATACAGGAAATTTTAACCTTAAATATATATGAAAATTTAAGGGTTTTTACCTGCACAATCATGTTTCAATTGGTTAGTTACAATGACCATTAGGCCTTGAAGCAGCAAGAGATGGTTTGTTCAACATATTTTTTATGACTGTACTTGTATGGCTTTAAAATCTTTCATGCACAGTTCTACAAAAGACATGAATGGTTTCAATGTCAACAGAAACACAATATTGCAGTGAAATAATATAGGAAAATATAGGGATTATGGTCTACATTCTGGAAAATACAGGACATTATAGGACACAGAAAAATAGGGGTCAGCTGAAGCCATGAATTAATAAAAGAAATCTATGAACATGTTAGTAACACTGCTCGTGCCTCTTTGATAAGAACAGGAAATGTAAACCCTTTTGTGACGAGTGTCAAAATGTTTTAAATATTCACTTGGTACTTAAAGTGTTTCCATTCCAATTAAACAAAGTATTTTGAGGCTAGCCATTTTTAAATTAGTCTGAAATGAGGTTGATTAAAACTGATTTGGCACATTTGAAAAGTAGTAGTGCTAGCAATAATTATGGCTTTATGTCACAATGTTGCTCAATATATATAGATTAAATGTATTTATAAGCATACTGCTTTGTGGCTGCACATAATGTGGGTATAGATATACTACAATAATCTGGTTCAGCCTTTGTCCCATGTGAATGTCTGTAACTGGTGCCCATGTAAATGTCTGAAACTGGTGCCCATGTAAATGTCTGAAACTGGCCCCCATATGAATGTAAATGTCTGAAACAGGTAATATTGAGAACGTCTGAAACTGGTGCCCATGTGAATGTCTGAAAATCGGTGCCAATGTGAATATCACAAACTGGTACCAATTTGAATATCACCAACTGGTACCAATGTGAATGTCCGAAACTGGTACCAATGTGAATGTCTGAAACTGGTGCCCATATGAAAGTCTGAAACTGGTGTCAAGGTGAATGTCTGAAACTTGTGCCCATATGAATGTCTGAAAATGGTGTCCATGTAAATGTCTGAAACTGGTGTCCATGTGAAAGTCTGAAACTGGTGCCCATATGAATGTCTGAAAATGGTGTCCATGTAAATGTCTGAAACTGATGTCCATGTGAATGTCTGAAACTGGTGTCCATGTGAATGTCTGAAACTGGTGTCCATGTAAATGTCTGAAACTGGTGTTCGTGTGAATGTCTGAAACTGGTGTCCATGTGAATGTCTGAAACTGATGTCCATGTGAATGTCTGAAACTGGTTTGCATGTGAATGTCTGAAACTGGTGTCCATGTGAAAGTCTGAAACTGGTGCCCATATGAATGTCTGAAAATGGTGTCCATGTGAATGTCTGAAACTGGTGTCCATGTGAAAGTCTGAAACTGGTGCCCATATGAATGTCTGAAACTGGTGTCCATGTAAATGTCTGAAACTGATGTCCATGTGAATGTCTGAAACTGGTGTCCATGTGAATGTCTGAAAATGGTGTCCATGTAAATGTCTGAAACTGGTGTCCATGTAAATGTCTGAAACTGGTGTGCATGTGAATGTCTGAAACTGGTGTCCATGTGAAAATCTGAAACTGGTGCCCATATGAATGTCTATAAATGGTGTCCATGTAAATGTCTGAAACTGGTGTGCATGTGAATGTCTGAAACTGGTGTCCATGTAAATGTCTAAAACTGGTGTCAAGGTGAAAGTCTGAAACTGGTGCCCATATGAATGTCTGAAAATGGTGTCCATGTAAATGTCTGAAACTGGTGCCCATGTAAATGTCTGAAACTGGCCCCCATATGAATGTAAATGTCTGAAACAGGTAATATTGAGAACGTCTGAAACTGGTGCCCATGTGAATGTCTGAAACTGGTGCCAATGTGAATATCACAAACTGGTACCAATTTGAATATCACCAACTAGTACCAATGTGAATGTCTGAAACTGGTACCAATGTGAATGTCTGAAACTGGTGCCCATATGAAAGTCTGAAACTGGTGTCAAGGTGAATGTCTGAAACTGGTGCCCATATGAATGTCTGAAAATGGTGTCCATGTAAATGTCTGAAACTGGTGTTCATGTGAAAGTCTGAAACTGGTGCCCATATGAATGTCTGAAAATGGTGTCCATGTAAATGTCTGAAACTGATGTCCATGTGAATGTCTGAAACTGGTGTCCATGTGAATGTCTGAAACTGGTGTCCATGTAAATGTCTGAAACTGGTGTGCGTGTGAATGTCTATAACTGGTGTCCATGTGAATGTCTGAAACTGATGTCCATGTGAATGTCTGAAACTGGTTTGCATGTGAATGTTTGAAACTGGTGTCCATGTGAAAGTCTGAAACTGGTGCCCATATGAATGTCTGAAAATGGTGTCCATGTGAATGTCTGAAACTGGTGTCCATGTGAAAGTCTGAAACTGGTGTCCATGTAAATGTCTGAAACTGGTGTGCATGTGAATGACTGAAACTGGTGTCCATGTGAAAGTCTGAAACTGGTGCCCATATGAATGTCTGAAAATGGTGTCCATGTAAATGTCTGAAACTGGTGTGCATGTGAATGTCTGAAACTGGTGTCCATGTAAATGTCTAAAACTGGTGTCAAGGTGAAAGTCTGAAACTGGTGCCCATATGAATGTCTGAAAATGGTGTCCATGTAAATGTCTGAAACTGATGTCCATGTAAATGTCTGAAACTGGTGTCCATGTGAAAGTCTGAAACTGGTGCCCATATGAATGTCTGAAAATGGTGTCCATGTAAATGTCTGAAACTGGTGTCCATGTGAAAGTCTGAAACTAGTGCCCATATGAATGTCTGAAACTGGTGTCCATGTAAATGTCTGAAACTGATGCCCATTTGAATGTTTGAAAAATGGTGCCCATGTGAGTGCCTGAAACTGAAGCCCATTTGAAATGTTAAAAACTCTTTTCAAACTGGTTTAATTTATCCATACTACCAATAATGATTAAATTAATTTGTGTGAAAAAGGATATCATATAAAATCAGTTTTTTAGTAATACATTTAAAATATAACACTCGCACTGAAAACTTGTCTGTTAGGCATTACTATCAGACACTATTGGTATCTATTTCATGAAAAATGTGCAAGGCATTAGAACCAACCAAGTGGTTTAGGAACACTTGTTCGATGCCTCTGCAGTAGCATATTTGGTGCTATTTTGGGACCAAATATTTGGCACTGCCAGAAGGGCATAGAGAACTGGACTAGTCAGATAAAGCTATATAAACCTTTCCTGTTTTTTGTGCATGCGTTCTTATTCAGGAGACCTGTGAACAGTTCATTGTTTATATTTGATTCATTGACTTGTGTGATTTTGACTCAAACACTTGCAGGCTTGTTCACTCTTGATTTTATATCCCCATACAAGAAACATCATGATGTAAATAAATAAAAATTTTGTACTCCTGTAATTGGTGCTTGTGCCAGAGCTTGTACAGTTGTCACTTGTGTTATGGTTTATAAGGATATCATCCAAAGAATTACATAAGTTTAGCTGAGCTCCTTTAATGGACATATCCTAACAAGCCTCAGTGGGCAATTACAGAATGATACAGACTGCAGGCAATGCCAGACCTAAGCACACCTTCTCCATCCTGTATACCTACCTTCATGTACATATATCATCTTAACGAGCTACCTTCTGCTGTGAAACCACTAACGCCATCAGCAAAACCTATATACCACAGACAAAAATGAAGTCTGGCTAATGTCCAAATTACCAGCCTCCAGTGTGTTTTATTAATGGTCTAACCAATCTAAATACCAATAAATAACTATTAATCATCTGTATCTCTGATAAACACATTGTTCGTCTGACTGATTCACCAGTAATGCTCTTTTTAAAACCAACAACTAGTCCTTAATGGTACTCACTGAATGACACTTACTATGCTTTATGGCTCATTTTTGGACAAATGTTAGAACAGCAACACATTTTGAATAACAAAATAGTTCATTTTATAAACCACATTGCCACACTGATGAAAAAAGCGTAATGTCTGAACAAATCTAAAACACCCTATCAGGACCCTTATTCTTGTTCAGTTATACAAAATAATTATGTTTTCTTTCAATAATTTTTTAATAGGCATGATTTAAATTTTGAAAAAATTCATTTCCTGTAAACACTATATTCTTCAAGCCTTTACATCAGTGAAGTACCTTTTTGTTATTTGCAATTGTGAAGTTTTTGCACTTTGTCACATCCACTTTATAGAAAAAGTATTTTACTTTTATGAGACCCAGCAATTTCACCAAATTTTTCACTGACAATTCTTGAGCTAATCTTCTACAAAGTGGTTAAATAAAAGGGAGCATTTAATATAACTATTGCTTCACTTTAACCTAGAGAAAGAGAAAAAGCAATATGTGTTATCCTGCCTTATAGGAACTAAATTTTCAGAGGCAGTGGACCCTTATAACAATTGGCTATGTTGGATATAAAATATCCAATTAATCAACCAAAAAAGCCATATCTTGTTCATGCATATGCTGTAGTCTAGTGAAAAAATCTTACAGGGGCATGGGAAATTTTTACAAGTAAAACATTTTAAAAATGACATTTAATGACAGAGGCACCCTTTCCTTGAAAATGTGTTGGAGGGTACTAGTTTTTTGTCATTAACACATTTTAAGGTTTTTATTCCACACTGACTCATTATTAAAACCACACCTAAAGACCACATCTGTTTAGTGACCACCTCAGAATAACAACCACTTGCTGACAATCCTGATTCTTTTTGCTCTTTATATAAGACTTTGCTAAGAGAGCACCTTGAAATGTAACCACTTTTTCAAGGTCCCATTTCTAGTCATAATTTTGAGGTTTTAATAAATGTATGTATGTGTGTGTGTGTGTGTGTGTGCACATTTATACAAATGAAAAATTTGGGGACAACTCTGCCCTTTAAAATTAAAGCAGAGGCAGAGCTGCCGATATTGATATGAAGTATGGTACTCACAAGTGGGTGAGATTGGCGGGTAGATTTTGTGGCACGTCCTTGATTTCTTGCCCTTTGCACCGTACACGGACTGCCTTCTGCTGGAACAGACAGCAGCACTTCTCACAAGCCACATAATCGTTCAGCTCAATCTTACTACAGTCCTCAGGCAGAACCCCGGACAACAAACACAAAATCAGGAAGAAGACTGTCCAAAGTTTCCAACAACTCCTCTTCTTCCACAACGCCATCTTCTTCTGGTTGTTGACACACCAGTTCTGGGCTTGATTAATGTCCCCAAGTAAGTTTCTCACAGTTAATTATTTAAAACTGGTATTTTTAATAATACTTCCTCGATGTCAGAACAAATGATTGACTTTTTGTCAGAATGTGTGGCCAAAATGATTGCAGTTTCATAAATATTACTCAAAAACGACTTTTTACTATCAACCCTTGATGGATGCAAATTTCACTGATGTGTTCTCAAGAGATATTACTTGTAGACGCGGTTTATCATCAATGTTCTAATACAGGCAAAGTTCACTAATGTCAGGATATTAACCATAAAATGCTGTCTAGACAATGCCAATCACAAAAGCTTATGATGATATCAAGTGCCAAAAAGTGATAGAGTCAATCACCATGGCTAAAGCTTCAAGTCTCAAAACAAGAATTTGACATTCAGTGTCAATTTAACAACTCAGCTGATATGGTCATCTTCGTCACATTATTTAATCAGTCCCACTTTATCTAATACCAGCCAGATTTCAGAGCACTTTCAACACGTACAGGTTAATCTAATAAATCACAGAGGCAGTGTTTCATCAGAATTTCCACAACAATTTGCCATGAATTTTTAATGAGCAGGATGCCTATTATCCAGCGCAGTCCCAATGAGGCCTAGGTCTTGTTCCAGGTATTGATATGGCAAGCACTGTCTGGGACCACACAGGCCTCCAGGGCGCCAACTACACTGCTCTTGGCCTGTCCTTCTCCAACTTAATTAACAGGTATCTGTTAGTCCTCTGCTTGTGCAGGCTCATCAACTGTCCATATATAACGGCTGCTCTGGGGTACCTGTGGCACTTTCCTCTCAAGAAGAGTCCACCCCGGCCAGATTCAATCAGCGAATGACGGGCTTTGAGTGTACTAACAATGGAAACACTTGCACCAAGTGCCTTTTTTCCATACACATCTGAAACCTCCGTCTGACCTGAAATGGAAGAAAATATAACAAATTACCACATACTCATGCCGAACTGTACCTCAAAAACATAAATACATGATAAGAACTTAAAGAAAATTTCCTGCCAAACACCATCAAAAACTAAATCTGTCATAAATGACTATGTATTCTTACCTATATGTGTACCACTCAGCTTTTTGTCCCTATACTGTCCTTTTAGTACTCAGTATTATTTAAATGATTATACTGTACTTTGTCCCTGATTGCATTTTGCACTGTTTAGCTTTATTCAAATGCTGAGGAACCTGAATACATCTTTACTGTTTTAATCATTTTGCAATGCTTACTTTATCATTAATTTACATGCAATCATATCATTAAATGAAATTTCTTACATAAGTGGAATTGGTTAATTTAATTTAAATAATAATAAAATTAATAATAATATTAATCATAATAATAAAAATAATGGCAAAACAATAATAATAATAATAATAATAATAATAATAATAATGATAAAAATAATAATATTCATAATAATAATTTAATAATAATCATAATGATTAAAACTGACATAATACATTTTATTTTCTAAGAATTTTTCAAATCTGATCTAAACTGGAATGCTTAATATCATCTTTGGAAGCATATAACGGTGAATGTCTGACATGAAGTGACAGTATATTCCACGGCATTACTCCACAGATAAGTGCAACTGCAACCAGGATTGTCTAAGGCTGGTTCACCAGTTGGCATTATTCCTGATAGATCGTGCTGTGTTAGACCATGAAATGTCACATATAAGGTTAAAGTGTTTGAGATTTATGGGAAAATCACCCCTTTTAGGACACAGCATTGCCCAAGGCTCTTTGTGACCATGCAAAAAGTGGCCATTACAAATACATGGACAAAGAGGAGTGACAAGACAATGGTTTAGTGCTTATGTCAATTATAAATAGTGGTATGAATCAATTGTAAAATCATACTTGATGATGAAAGATATTAAAAGGCTGATGATCAATTATTAATTGATTATTTTAAGAACCATCTATATAATCGTGAAATATTCTGTACAGAAATTCTATTAGAATTATGCCTTAAATATTTACTTAGTAAATTCAGTTTTACTTCCAACATCACGCTGAAAGGTAAGGGTAATGGTTGGGTTTTTGACACTTATTTGTTGCTAAAGGTGAAGTTTTAATGCTGCTTGCCGTTACGTGCCATGTCTTTCTTATATCTCTGACAGAATAAGAATACGTTATCTGGATATCATGACTTCCGCTTATGTGCATACATAATTGCTCATGATAAGTTATGCAAAAATGTATTCAATTTATCGATTATGAAAGAAAACAACCCATCATTGATATAATCTATTAATTAACTGGCATACCACTAATTATAATACAGGTGCATGTACAACAGGTTTGGGGGAATTAAGTAATTCATCTTTTTTCTTCTGGTACTAATCAATCACTCAGCCTTTAATCTTGAGTGTTCTCCTAATATATGTAATTGAACTTGAATATCCCAATACTCCATCAATTCATTATTGTGAAATGCACCAGTAAAGTTGAGTGAACCCTTCTGTTCTCTCAGATTAACCCAGGCAGGCCATAAAAGAGTCAGCAAAGTAGAGCACAACTGATCTTGCCCCAGAGAAAAATAAATTTAAACAGGAAAAACAATTTTATCTGGTCATGCAGGACCACTGAAAATAAATGTACAGTAAAAAAATAGTTTTTAAGATGACCCTTACAGTTCTGCTTAGATTTTCCAAACCTTTGGAAAAAAATCAAATGTTCTAGCAACTAAGGCAACTCAAACAATTTCTGTTGTCCTAAGGATTTGCTACTCCCATTTATTCATGGATTTATTTTTTTTTCGGGTGAAAATGAAAGCCAGGTAATGTTGCTAACTTGTACTACATGATATAGTTTCCCTAAAGTATTGAAAATTAAAGGAAATTGGAAAGTGGACTAAAGTTTGTGTTGATCATTTACATCCATTTTTCAAGAACTAAAGCAAAATATTTTGTATATTCTGGGGCAAGCCGGCAACATTCAAAAAGTATTGAATCTTGTCTGGTAAAATTAAAAAATAAAGAAACAAATGTGCCGGTTTGCACCATATTTTTGTCCCCAGAGTCTGAAGAACAGAAAAAAAATTGTTTGTGAGGCCTAATGCCTATGTTGAACAATAAACAGTAAACACTGGAAAAATTTATAATTGCAAATATTTTGAGAATTCACCTTTTTAAGAACCATAGTAAATACAATTCAGGACCATCCACAGTAACTTTAGATACAGGTTAACATTGTGTCCAGGCAACAATTCAGTTCAGTCATCTATAGGATTTTCTCTACCTTCCCAACTACAGGGGTCTCTTGCAATAATTTTTTAATTTTTAAGATTACTTGAGCTTTTTTAAATAAGCTTGAATATCTATAAGTAAAACATTTCAGGGCTCTCAATAGGAAGAAAAATCTAAAGAAAATAATACTGTTAGGGTATGGGGCAGACCTTCATGTAGTAGTAGTATTCTTTATTAGAGTGACAAGTACATTCAGATACATATATAATTATACATATCAGTGCACCCGGCCCCATGGACCTATTAGTCACTTCATAACTTGTAACAAAATAAGTGATTCGCATGCACTAGACATACAGCTGCTTGCTCCTAATTTCATAACATCTGCATAAATATTTTGCTAGCTTTCTAGATTTATTTTCACACAACCAGGATATTTTTTCATTTTCTGTAAAAGTAGATGTTGGCCAGTTTGTACCAGAAAATAATGTTTTTCGTTCCTGCTCATACAAAGGACAGTGAAAAAGGAAGTGGACCTCATCTTCAATACACTCATTACATTTAAAACAGACTCTTTGTTTAATATTAATACGACGAAATCTGCCTGTTTCAATTGCCAAAGGTAATACACCCATTCTGAACTGAGCCAAAAAGGATCTTTCTTTTGAAGAAAGGTTCAATTTTACATATAATTCAGTACTGATTGAATTTTTGTACAGCCTATAATTCCTAAGTTTTGGTTTTGATAACAGTTTTTCTCTCCAATCATCATTCATGACATGTTCTAATTTATTGTATATTTTAGTCATTGAGCACTCTATAATATTGTCAAAACTTGGTTTACATTCACAATCTTCAAAAAAGTCACATACAGTGGAACACCAATTATTTTCTAGTAAAGCATAATCCCATAAAAATATTTGCTTACATAATCTGTTTTCATCCATTTTGACAATCCTATTCCATAATCTCACCATATTCATAATAAACCGGTATTTACAGATTACCCAACCTACATCACCTTGGATGGCTAAATGTGGAGCAAATCTGTTTACTCCCAAAAATATTCTGGCGGCTGTCGTCTGAACATTCTCTAATCTAGGACGTTTATCACCGCAATATATTTCTGAACCATATTCTATGATTGGTAGAACACAAGCATGAACAAGATTACTGTAAACTTTAAACGACATATTATTATTTGTTCGATATTTACCTATCACAGCTCCTAATGCTCTCATGGCAGCTGCAGCCATCTCTCTCTCGTGATGATTTAAATTGAGATTTTCATCAAAATACACACCAAGATATTTATAAAATGATGTATAGGAAATAACTTTCTCCCCTGCTTTAAAGAGAACATTTGACCTTTTCTGTCTCGACCGCCTAAAGTGTACAACTTTTGACTTTTTCTCACTAATTTCAATTTGCCACTTGTGACACCATTCATGAATGTAAGATAACATTTCTTGTAACGTAGACGCAGAGGGTGCTAATAAAACAATATCATCAGCGTACATTAAGATACTCACATTTCTGCTGTTAACATCTATTCCTCTGTTCATTCTATTGATACCCTCTGCCAAATCATTAATAAAGATCGAAAATAACGTTGGTGAAAGGGTATCACCCTGCCTGACACCATCTGAGGTATCAAACCAATCTGTGTACAGATCATTTACCTTTACACAAGCTCGTGTGTCTTTGTATAACGCTTTAATAGCAAAATAAAATTTGCCATCAATTCCACACTGAAATAATTTATAGTACAGAAAATCTCTTTTCACCGAGTCAAAAGCGGTTTTCAAATCTATAAAAGCTGTAAACGTATTAAGACCCATGTTTAGTCTATTTCTGATAATACAATATAAGGACAAAATGTGCTCTAAGCACGATCTATTTTCTCTGAAACCATTTTGCTCCTCAACTAAGATGTTATGATTATCCAAGTACTTCATAAGACGCCTGTTCAAAATACTCCCATAGACCTTTGCAATACAACATAACAAACTAATACCCCTATAGTTCATTGGCACCCTAGGGTCATCGACACTGGACTTCAAGATCGGAATTACCATTGAATCAGCCCATACGGAAGGAACTTTTCCATAATCAAATACCATATTAAAGAAACTGTGTAATGCTTTAGTGACTATAACTTTTTTCAGAACATCATAAGGAATCTCATCAATTCCTGCAGCTTTCCCCCTTTTCAGCTTATTAACTACACTTTCTACTTCATCATAAGTAATAAATGTATTTATTTCCTGGTTTCCCTGATATAATGGGTCAATCATATCATTTTCTATACATGACATAAAATGTTTTATTTGTTCCATAAAATTTTGATTGTTAATGTAAGACTCATTTATACCCGCATATAATTTTTCAAAATCAGATTTCCATTTACTCAACACACTTACCTCATCATATACAATATGATTATCTATGTCATATACCTCAAATGGTATACAATTCTTACGGGGAGGACCCAATCGCTTAATATATTGCCAAAAAAGCTGAGAGTTGTGCACCTGTAACTGCTCAATCCTGCACATTCCGTCCCTTCGGTATTGTCTTTCATAATATCTAAATTTTCGATCAAAGAGAGCAGATTTTTTCTTAAAAGCTGCTAGAAGTTCTTTCCTCTCTTTACCAGCACTAACACATTTTCTATATTCCTTTTCAGCCTTTCTTTTATCTTTAAACAATGCATCTAATTCATCATTCCAAAATGGTTTTACTCTGCGTTTGTTCTTTATACAATCATTACGTACCAAAAAATTATTCATTTCATTACTAATTGGACTTATGACAGCACAATATGCATTATCAACGGATGCCTGTGAATCTTTAGCATTTTCAATAATATTTATGGCTTCTAATATATCATGCATTACGTGTTCAGACTTCATAAAATTAGTGGGTATATTCCTGAAATTAAACTTTCTTTTTGCCTCTCGTTTCTTTTGTATATGTGTATGATCTATTTTAACTCCAATATCAAAATGGACTTCAATGAGAGAATGATCAGGTATCCGAGATTTTCTTCCGACTAGATACATTAAGTTATTGTTTTCTATGAGATCAGAACATGGTGATACAGAAAAATATATACAGTCCTTTAATTTATCCTGTGGAACCAAAATGTAATCTACTACAGATTTTCCTTTAGATGATATACATGTGAAATTATTTTGCAAGTTATTTATCCTTCCATTAACTATACAAAATTTTGATTCGTGTAAAAATTCTATCAACGCTGCTCCGTGCTGATTTTTGTTAAAATCAATAACCTGTCTCTTAGGAATATCATCAATACCTTCAATCATATCAATTGAGTCCCCAACTCTACTGTTAAGGTCTCCACAAATTATAAAATGATCAACATTAATGTGTATGTATATCTGATTTAATAAATGTTCATAGAAACTATTTGAATCACTACCCCACACACTGTTTTCTGGTGGTAGATACACCGAGCATATAATAAAGGTTGATTTACTATGTTTATTTTGCATATGTAATACCAAAATTCCGTCTACTGACTTATCAATTACTGACACATCAAAATCTGAATGAATGCTTGTCTTGACAAATATTCCCACACCTCCAAAGGTTTTTGGTGCTTTCTTATGCCTACATTCCCGATTGTGTCCATACCAAATATATCCAGGAATATTTAGTATTTCATCATATGAAAGGTGAGTTTCATTTATGCTTATAAAATCAGCTACAGTTTTAACAATAATATTTTTCCTCAATTCATGGTTGTTAATAGTCCAACCTGCTACATTAAGCTGACAAATTTTCAAAACAGATTTAGCCTCAAAATAAGAAATTCCATCGGACCGGGAACTGTCCTACATAGGCACCTCAGTCTGTCGCTCATCATTGGATACCATCTCATCATCACTGGCTGTGTTTACTATCACTGGCTGTAATGAGGGTAATGTAGAGTGCATATTATCTTGGTCTGTTTCAATAAGACGTAGAGGCGTATTAATGGGCATCGTAGTTGAGCGCGGAATTTCAGTAAGATTCGATGGACCAGTAGGGCCAAATTGTTCTTGGGTTGTACACACCGCACCATTTCCTACATTCACTGTACTACTGTACTGTGATAATATTGGGACAGAATTCGACTGAGACCATTTTTCAGGAGAGCTTGCCAGGGGTGCAAATTTATTCCCTGTTGGTACCAATCCCATTTGTCTATCGGCCTGGGGAGAGGGATGGCGACCACCTCTGGCTGTCCCCACACCTCGGCGACCACTTGGGCCTCCACGTCTGCCCCTGGATCTTTGGTTGTTAACTCTTTGCCAGGCATTCTCACCTGGGGGTGCATCTTGAGCTACAGCTGATACCGCATCCTCTTTATTGATAATCACCCCATGTCCAGTGATTCTGTAATCACCGCCACTCGGTAACAGTTGTAACACTGTTTTAAAATTCCGCTCCAAGACACGTTCTGCATGAGATTTGCTACTCTGTAAATACACTTGACCGAAATCAGCTGTTTTCCTCAGGCAGGCTTTTGCGCGTAACACCTCAATCTTCTGATCAGGCTCACTGAATGCTATTTTCACAAGCCCTGGCCCTCGACCTCGTGTATTCAGTCTTTCAAAGGCAACAACATTGACTTTGGTACTAATATCATTACCCATTACTCATGTACACCATCACAAAACGCCATTAAACTGGAAAGAACACCAGCAATTACTGTGGTGTTACAAGATTTGGGCTTGAAACCATGTGATGGAGAGACATGATTATTCTTTGCATTTTGATGCTACAACAATCAACTCTGGAAACAATCCTACAGTAACACACGTACAAGCACACTGTCCAGACTCAGACTCACAAGAGAATGGCTCTGCTGTACAGTGTTTATGGGCCTCACAATCTGATATCCGAAAAGCACCATGGCTCCTACACACACCAGCGGTGTAGGTAAAAATGTAGTGAAACGAGCAATTCATCCATTCAAATATGTTGGATTAGAATTATTTCATGGCAGATTACATTAACATTGGTGTTCTTGTGGTAAGGACTTCATGGAAAAAGTAATAATTTGTAAGCATATGCATGTGAAATATAAACATGAGATGTTTTCATGAACACTGGTGTTATTGTGGTAAGGACTTCACTGAATAAGTATTATTGTGTAAGCACTGGTATGTGAATTATAAACAAAGTAAGTTTCCTTGAAATGTAACAAATTTTGATATTAAAGTTTGACAGTTGAGACAAGTAGTCCTGCTATTTGCACAGTGCCTACCAGGAAGAGATTCACAAGTGAAATATAAACAGAAGATGTTTCCCTGAAATATAACAAATTTTGATTTTAAAGTTTGATTGTTGAGACAAGTAGCCCCTGTTGTCCCACAATACTTACCAGGAAGAGATTCATTTTCAAGTAGAAGGATCTCTGCCAGAAGGATGACTTACAAGCTTAATTAGTGTCAAGCAATTTGGTGACTGACTTGCACTTCTATATAATAAAGGAAATTTGAAATTTTGCACTATGGAAGCTACAGAAATGTTGCAACTTTTGCATTATGGAAGCTTTCACATGGGATTAGTGCCAACTGTTGGTTGCAGATGTGGTTCCAGGAATGTTATTGACAGTGTCAGTGGGGCCCTAAATGAGTACACCTTGGAACAGATTTTTGTTTTCCTAATCATAGTCCAATTATTATTAGTATTATACCAGTAGAGAAAAAGAAAAGCCCTTACACTGGATTAGTTATAGATGCATGTATCTGCATATTAAAAATTGTTCAGGGGAATAAAGTGATTGATCTACAAAACTGTGAAAGTCAATTATTTAACTGTTTTAGACAACACAATTTTACAAGATTCCTACAACCCTCTGCACATAAGGTGGACTATTTGACCAATAATTTTATAAAAGCAGAATGGGTAAATTAAAAAATAAAATTCTAGGTGTTAGGCACAAAAAAAGGTATATTTCTCAGGCACCGCCCATGTCAATTTTAACCCTAGCATCAAAATTTTATTTTGATTTTCATCTTTCAAGAAGATAAAATTTAATACAATTTTTATTAGTTTTTCTTTGTTATGTAGTGCTTTTACCTGATTAGCAAACAAAATCTGTTTAATTTCATGCTTTTCCCTTATCATATGACATTTTTATCGGAATATACAAAAATGGTAAAAAAATAAAAAAATTGCCCGCCCACACTTGGTTTCTGAGAAAAAGTGCCTGAGAACCATACCTTTATTTTTTGGCTTACAGGAAAAGATGCTATGTTATATATGTTACATTGGTTAATTGAATTTTAAATGTCAAAATAAACTAATGAAACTGTATTACTGAGTTACTCAATTTATCAAACTTCTATCAGTGAAAAATTTAAGAAATACTTCAGTCAGCCTGCTTGTTCTATTTAACTGAAGCCTGCAGCAAAAGCTTTAATATGGACACAAAGGACAATAAGAATTTGCTTATTTGCCAGTACAAAATATTAATAGTATTAAAAACTACATATTAAGATGAAAAGTTTGTCATAGTACCCAAACAGACAGGAAAGTTCATTGGTAGGGTTAGAACTTAGAAGTAAGCTAGGGTGTACCGTCCTGCCCTAACTGTTAGGACCACGAGTGCTGGATTTTATAAAAGGTTCAAGGGAGTAACTTTAGTTAATAAATGTCAAGTATCAGAATAGTCCCTTGCTAACCACAAAGCTGAATAAAAATTTCTCATAATACAGAAAAAAACATATAAATTTGTATAGATTTGTAGATGTGATCCAACTCCATCAGGACTAGACAGACAGAAATGGTTCAAAAACATGTCTGTTCTTTTTTTTCAGTGGAATTATTGAAATGAAGAAAGTAATGGGATAACTACACAATAGAGTATACACACAGTTCACACATCTAATCAAAGTGAGGGTGTATGAGTAAACTTGGTCGTCTTTGACATTTTTGTTCAGTAATACAATGGGAGGGGATGGCTTCCTTTGATTAACATGAATGTTACTGAAAGCTTTTTGTGAATGAGAAAAAAAAATATTTTCTAAAACCTAAGGCCCCTTTAGAATAACAATTTGTAATAAAACCTAATATGTTTATATTTCACAAAAGAAGCCACTTGAACCATATAAACC
Organism: Sipunculus nudus; assembly: GCA_026874595.1. Lineage (NCBI taxonomy): Eukaryota > Metazoa > Annelida > Sipuncula > Golfingiida > Sipunculidae > Sipunculus > Sipunculus nudus. The sequence goes on along the minus strand of CM049308.1, from coordinate 23,236,011 downwards.
ATTATGAGTGTGTCTGTGTGTGTGTTTGTTTTGTGTGAGAGTGAGACAGACAGAGAAAGACAGACAGACAAACAGAGAGACAGACAGAGACAGATAGAGACAGAAAAGCAGAGAGAGAGACAGACAGAAATAGAAAGAGAGACAGACAAGGACAGAGAGTGACAGACAAAGAAAGAGACAGAGAGAAAAACAGGCACAGCAGAAAAGGGCCTGTAAAGAGACAGGAAGAGAATGAAAAACATTCAGGGAGCAGACAGAATGACAAGGAAGGCATTAGTTAAAATGATACACTGAATCAGACAGAGAGATCAACAGATGCATACAGACATGAAAAACTTGGTCAAAAAAAGACATACAGACAGAAAGACCGTCAGAGGGAGAGACTAAAATGAGAACAAGCAAGGGGAGAGAGAGAGAGAGAGAGAGAGAGAGAGAGAAAATGGAGAAAGCAGAGTGTATGAGAGAGACATGAAGACAGACAGAAAGAAAGAGATAATTGAAAGAAGAAAGCCAATAAAGAGAGATGGAGGATGAAAGAAAGACAGACAGGTAGACAAACACAGAAAGTATTCATGACAGAACAAATTAAGGGGAAACAGACTACACTGAATCTCAGTGAAACAGGAGGGGCAGAGAGAGAGAAAGAGAGAGGCATAAGAGGCAGACTGACAAAATTGATAGAGAAAGAGAGAGAACATATGGAAAAGAGAGAGAGGAGAGCTCTGAAATTTAAACAGAAAATAAAACAAGCCAGTAGAAAGGGAAGAAGAAAGAGGCAAACAGCAAGCCAGAGAGAGAGAGAAAAAAAGGGAGGAGGAAAAAGAGAGTGAGCCAAAGATGGATTAATTATAAGAGGAGAGCCAGGATGAGCCACAAAACAGCCAAGTCTTGGATATATTTTTTACCTATGGACACTGCTGAACATCATCTAGACAATAATGAAAAACATTTTTCCCAAAAAAAGTTACATTTTAAAGATTACAAACAGATAATTTAATTTTGTGGGCATTTATATATTATTTTCATATTAGTCACCGCAATTCCTCAATTGGTTTTTATCTGAATGTGTGCGAGAGAGAGAGAGAGAGAGAGAGAGAGAGAGAGAGAGAGAGAGAGAGAGAGAGAAGAAAAGGGAGAGGTGCTTAACAAAGGATCTTGCATTTAAAATAAATCAATGAGCATTACGTGAAGAATAGATATATAGTTACTCTTATTATAGTGTAAAATTACCTAATATTTAATAAGAGTAAGATACAGCAAGAACTAAAAATGCGCCTTTCCTTTGCAGTTAGTAAAATTCCAGGTACTTGTCCCAAAAAGTTCACAATTCTTTCTAAAGTATATAACTCATACGCAACTAAGTAAAACCGTGGAAGTGTTTAGTATGAACTCCAATGACAAATCAACAAATACTGACCTTTTAGTCCGTGTCACGATGTCGAGTGTATTCAGATACCCTTTGTACGTTTGTTATCAATGAAGTATTCACGTTGACAAGTCATACAGACCTCTCTCTAAACGTTTGACTTGTTGAGCGGCCGGCGTCGCTCCGCCATACAGAGAACGCTGCATGGACTTCCAGTCAGCGACAAATTACAACTGCCAGGTTCCGCAGCATGTTGCTGAGGAGCCACGAGCTCATGATTATGCATGAGCTAGTCTCTCAGCGCTTCGTGACGTCCAATGGGATGTCAGCTCCTAGTTACATCTCGTGTTACAGCGCACAAGCAAAGGTGGGGGACTAATTTTGATTAGCTATATAAACCATTGATCTTGTGTTCTGATATACACTGATATATCCGCTGATATAGCTCACCTCTGCTAAAGATGGAAAGTAAAGTTAACGTTCCAATTTTACTAATCAGCTGTAAGTGGCTTTTGATTTACTATTTATAAGGGGCAAGCGTAATTGTTTTCTTGTTTCTTTATATATTCTTTAAACAGCATTTTAAAATGTGAAAATATTTATTTATTTACTTCTAACTAGTTAAATAATTTATTGATTATTTATTTATTATGTGTGTGTGTGCATGTTCATTTCATATGAAATTAATACTAACAATCTGTTACAGGACAACTGACTAAATAATCTTATTGCAGTTTCTGTTTATTCATAATTTATCTAACTGTCGAATGCACATATTTTAACATTATAAAGGCAAAAACGGCTAGTGTAAAGTGTTAAGTGTAACGGTAGCCCGAGATAGTATGTTCAAACGGTATATCCGTTGTGACGTGATTCTCCCATTGCTCCGAGACATTGCATGAACTGTGACATTTATATGTCTATTGTTAACAATCCTTTTAACTTTATATATGTTTTATACAATCGGATTGAATATATGTATATTTGTATTTTGAGATATTAAAATAAACTGAATATGCATGAAATTTTAAGACTATTTATAAATTTATTTTCTTATATGCTGTGGAAATTACATCAAAGCCGTAAAAAACACTAATACTTTTAATACTCTTACTGGTATCGTTTATGCTTCACCGCATCGGAATAACCATGCAATATCAGCGCCCATTGTATACAAAATGATCGTGAATGACGTCGCTGTTCAGTCCACAGCCCTCGCCCACTTTATAAGCCTCGGTCACCACTGGGATACGGTCACCGTACGGCGAGTGTTTTGGGCTATTCCGTGCGGTTGACGTACGGCAGCCGTGCGTTTTTCAAAGGCCGCAGGGACTCCGCAACGAATGTAACTGACATTAGCGCAAGCGCTCAAATTCATGAGGCGGCCGTGCGTCAGGCAGCCACCTACGGGATCCGTACGGGCGCCGTACAGTAGACGTACGGAGGTCGTAGGATGCCAGTGCGAATTTTTAACGCTTACGCGGCTACCCGAGAGACGTACGGTGTACCTGCGGCTGTCGCAATGGGTCTTTGCGGTTTAGCAAGGCTAGCTTGCGGCGTCCGCAGAGTGAGCTTACTTTACCGCGCAAGGGCGTGAGAATAAGGAAGACACCTTGCCGTTACCCTACGTCGGCCGCATTAGTATTCATTAGGTTTCAAACACCTACCGGTGATCAACGTTACGCGGTAACAGCGGGTTGTGACCGAGGCTAAATTATTCCTGCGGTCCCTAAAACCGTACGGTACTCTACGGTGTGCGGTGACCGCAGCGGGTTGTGGGGCTTGACGGGCGGCCGCCGCATTACGCTCCCGAGGCAGCGGAAATCTTGCGCTTCTAAAGAAGCAACTGATTCTCACGCTGCCAGCTTTGACCTTTTATGATATATTTAGACACCAGATGGCGGTTCGTTGTCCACTGAAATAAACGTGCGTATGATGTGACAAGCAGCCAATCAGATGTCAATAAACAAACTAGTGTAGGGGCATATGTAGCAAATTCGTCCTGAGTAAATTTTGTTTGTAAAAATGTGACACCCCATGCATTTTTGTTCTTCACCTTTCTATGAAGCCTTAAAAACATGGTGCCAATTTTTTTATTCAGTTTTGACATGTTTTTTCAGCTTGTATTAAAATGCTTTTTAAGATGTTAATTTAATAAACTTTGACCGAAACATCAACAAAGTAAGCAGGGACAAGGGGATAAGGAAGGTTCTTTTTATAATGTATTTTATATACTAAACACACAAACTTAGTTCTCTGGTTTGGGATTGTCTAAAGTTATTTTTTGTTTATATTAAACATGTATACCTATTCACATACCAAGTATATTTACTAAACACATATAGTGTTAAATGCTTTATACACATAGCTTGATCTTTTTCTCCTTAAAATACGATAGTATCTGCTAATATTTCATTCAAAATCATTGGAGTACTCCTGTACACAAGTGGTTAGGTTAGCGAAATCAGTGGTACAATTGTAAAATAACGCGCACGCCACCTGGCGGCCAAACCACGCTACTTTACAAATCAAGATTTTTTTCAAGCATCCAAACAGTGTTTCTTTTTTTTATCTTCCATATCATTTCTCCTTGTTTAGGAGTAGTGAACGCGCAAGATCAGGCCTCTAGTTAAGGTCTACAGTCTTGTTATGCTAAACAGACACACGTGGACTGTGTTGACTCACACACAGAACCATAACAATGAATGAAACAGGTTAACTGGAGATTGTAAGTCCGTATACAGGGATGGTTTTGCCAAAAAATGTTGTATTCAGCCTAACTAATGAAGTAATGGCGTGAGATAACGCACATTCTGATGCAAATGTTTATGTACCTTAACAGTTTTCATATATATATATATATATATATATATATATATATATATATATATATATATATATATATTTATATATATATATATATTTATATATATATATATTTATATATATATATATATATATATATATATATATATATATATAATCAATCATACCGTGATGAGTGCAGCACGTTGCACGAAACTACGTAGTAGTAAAAATGTCTGAAAAAATTTGATTCGTCTATTTGTATAATTATATATATATATATATATATATAGAGAGAGAGAGAGAGAGAGAGAGAGAGAGAGAGAGAGAGAGAGAGGTAATGATGACCTCTATGGCATTCATAAACAATTGTATTTTCTTCCAAAATCATTTCAAATAAAATATTGTTTTACAAGACACGTTTTAATATTTAATTTTAACATTTGCCAAATGAACATACAAATAATGATTTAATTATTCCTACTTTTTAACTATTTATCATTTAGGTGTACGTCGGAGAGATCATTAGGCAGTAAGTTGGACGAGCAGTAAGAGACACGAACTAAGTTCAGATTCTTTGAGAGTTAGTCATTTTAAAATTACTTGAAAATGTGCAATGTCAGAAAAGTTCAATGTACTTAAAAGGGAATTTATATGTGCTGTTAAAACAACCTTAATGTTGACTTCCTCTATACTGATCCAATATCATAATCCCAACAATTTTGTTACTGTTTTATTATCTTTATAAAAATTGTAATAAATTAATATAAAAAAAAGAAATGCAAAAACCTTTAATTACAATCAAGGCGTTTGTTTATTGTATAAGACACATGTCATTTTGTTATCTTGTGCACTAAATCAAAATGTTCTTGATCACGATTTAAGAGTAACTAGCATTAGTTAATCGGGTATAAAATGCTTTAGTTTTTGTCAGGAGTTATTTGGTATAAACATGATAAAAAAATGGGCTCCAATCAAAGGTGTACATTCCGCCGCTGCATCTGTTATACATTGCATTTAATGACAAACCAATCAGATTTTATAAAATATAAGAATAGTTCTATTCTTCATTCTTCGTTTCATAGTTTGCATTATATTCAGATAGTACAAGCTGGGTGCTCATGGGCCACAGATCACTATTTTCATAAAAAAAGAATGTTGCACTTGTGATCTTGTTCGGAACGATGAAACGCCTATGTTGCCATTGTGCCATCACAAGTCATTTAAGGATAATGAAAAAAGCGACCAGAATTAATTAATAACAAGAATTTAACTTTACCATTGTTATATTTAAACGGTAGCCTTGGTTTTACCATAGTTTCTGTTAAGATATGTCCGTTTTTTGTTATTGTAATGGTATAACCTGAATTCTTCGATTTCATATACCTATAAATGTACAATTTTAAATTTGCCCACCTAACAAAATCGTTTTAAAAGAAGACCTTCAGGGGGGGGGAGCGGGTAAAGATGGGATAGAAGAACATCTGTAAACATGTACGATAACATTCTGACTAATGATGACACTTTTTTTTTAGAATCCGATATTTAATTTCAAGTTTGTTTCCTTCAACCGGACTTTTCTAAAACTTCTTAATTTTTTAAGGTCTCTTTGTTTTGTTTTGTTTTCAAAACACACTCCCTTATGAATTCTTCAGCAAAACATGCATTTCATTCAATGTTAATGTCATTCTACTGTTAAAGTCTGTGAATATTTGTCTGCTGTAGATTATCTGATGAGTACTGCTTGCAAAAGATTATCAATGAACAGTGAATAACTGATGAAAAAGCTACTCCACAGAAGGTATAATTGCTCCTTAAATGATATGCTATTGCCCGCACAAAGCTGAGGTTATATGATCATAATTATTATTATTATTATTATTATTATTATTATTATTATTACTATTATTATTTTGCTTCTTAATATGTACTTCATTTCACTGTGAATGATGGAATAGGTAGCATTTCCTTAAACTTTGAAATGGGTTAGCGAGGATCTCGCACTAAATCCAGTCAAAGTTGTCCCCTTTGTCTTTTGTTTATTCTTTACGAAATGTGTAAAAAAAATAATCATCCGCCTAAAACTTTTATACATTATTTCTTGGATCATGACTAAACATAAAAATACTCCTTGGAATTCCTTAGGAATCTTTAGATACTTTGGATAAACTTACCGTAAGAGACGCGTTTCTATATCTTCACTATCAGCGAGCGGATAGTAATGTTGGTCATGTAATAATCGAACAAAAGGATGACGCAATAGCAAAATTATATTAAATGGTAGAATAACAGGGCCATTTTCATATGTTATGCATAAATGAAGCAAATTTTCAGTCACTGGTTAAAACAAAGGAAAGCGGAGCCATACTGTGTACGATACAGGTTGCCTGAAATCAGCAAGTGGTCCGCCATATGTACATTGCACAAACTACCCCAGGGCACTTGTTGTCTCTATATGATTTTTTAAATGAACTTATCAATGACATTTTGTAGAACAATATACCGGTGGACATACAACAGCTGATTAATTTTTCATAGTTATAGTCTGGGGGACCTTGATGCGGATCCATGTGTTGGCGGAGGTATGCGCTCTACGGGTGCACTCTAATAATGGAATAAACGTCTTAACGCAGTCGTTGTGTGTCTAGTCTAAGGTATTGTGATGTAATATATCTTACGTATGCGCTCTACGGGTGCACTCTAATAATGGAATAAACGTCTTAACGCAGTCGTTGTGTGTCTAGTCTAAGGTATTGTGATGTAATATATCTTACTAATCATTCTGAGGTGTTTTGTTGCAAAATATCCCTCTGTAGTAAAAATTTATATATATTGGCCCTCAATTTTTGCTCTAAAATCAAATTTTACCTCGAAAAAATAACAAAACCACCATAGAAAAACTGGCACCATATTTTTTTGTAAAGGTTAAGGTCTTAGGATCACAAAAATGTGGGGTCTCCACTTTTTACAGCGAAAATTTACTCAGTGACATATGCCCCCACACCGCTTGATGAGTTTCTGGTCGAATTTAAATTGCTCCCTATGCATTCTCGCATCATCGACCGATTCCATTATGACATTATGACTGTGTTAGCGTAGCCATGTATCTGTTGTCTGCAGAACTGAAACCAGCCAGCGAGGTGTGCACGCAGCCTTTGTTGTTACGTTTCGTTTGAATTACACCTCACCGGCCGAGCATCCTATGTGCCCAAGGCCCTAAGCAAACCACGTCAGGGGCTATTCTCTCTGAGCCTGTGGCCTGTTCAGATGGTTACGCTGGGGGATGAGCTGTCACTCAAAAAGAAATGAATATGATTGGCTCCGTGTATTCCTCGCTTGGCTTTGTCTTCCAGCACAAGGTCTCATCTGATTGGACAAAAATACAGTGCTCTCCTCTGGTGTTGCAATTCAGGATACGAGGTCATAACAAACAGCGCCTTACAATATAGGTAGTAGCCCTATAGGTAAAGCGCTGTGTAAAGAGCGTACCGCCGCATCAACTTAAGCCTAGAGTACACGTTACGAAATTTGAATACGATATGATTTTGTTATTTCCTATCGCAATGTCGTACCTAAATACCCAAGATCCGTGTCGCATTTCTGCGTACATTATACGAATATCGTGCAAAACGGGACGGGATGATTACTCAGATACTGATCAGCAACATGGCTGCCAATGAAACTATACATCGCAGAAAATTTTCTTTATGCGCTTCGTAGCCGTATCATTAGGTGGCGAAGAAGAGACTCTACCGGACGTAAGAGGAGGAGATAATTGGTATTGCTTTCACTCATGCGGCGGAATAACGATTGCCAGTAACGATCCGAAAATTTTGAAAATGCCCGAAAAAATACGATACGATACGAAGCCAAGATCGCAGGACGTCGTATCGGATCTCAACGTACACGATGCGATAAGAAGCCAAGAAGCTAGTATTTCGTGTCGTATCCTGCTTCCTATCCCATCGTATAAATAAGAGCTTACACGGGTATCCCACGACATCCGTACGTCTCATGCGCGGTCCCCGTACGGATCCCGTAGGTGGCTGCCTGACGCACGGCCGCCGCATCAATTTAAGCGCTTGCTCTAATGTCAGTTACGGTCGTTGCGGAGTCCCTGCGGCCTTCGAAAAAGCGCACGGTTGCCGAACGTGAACCGCACGGAATAGCCCAAAACATCCGCCGTACGGCGACCGTATTCCGGTTGTGACCGAGGCTTCAGGCAGCCAATTATGTGCTCTGTAGCGTACGGGCACTGTATAGTAGGATGCCCGTGCGATTTGTAATGCCTACTCGGCCACCCGAGAGACGTACGGTGTACCTGCGGCTGACGTTAGGGGTCTTTGCGGCTTCCGTAAGGTTAGCTTGCGCGGCGTCCGCAGGGTTTGCTTACTTTACCGTTTGAAGATATTGAGAATGAGGAATACACTTTGCCGTTCAAGTATTCCTGCGGTCCCAAAATCCGTACGGTACTCAACGGTGTGCGGTGACCACAGTGGGTTTGGACCGATGCTATGCATGCAAGGCCCCCATGCAATATCATCATCCAGCTAAGATTCCTCTCGCTCCATTGGTTTCGCCGCCCCATTTTTGTTAGATATTTTTTTTTTCAAATGAAGAACTGGTCCTTTGTTATGATGCTAATTTGTGTTCATTGTATGCATGTCACAAATTTCCCAAAAGGTATTCTTAAAGATATGGTAAATGGATTAAATCTTGTTGTGATCATATATAAACCATTTCAAGAACTTGAGAAAACGATTGTATTTCCAAGCATTAGGGAAATGCATTTGCATATGCATTTCGGTTGAAATATATGCTATATTACGCCCTTTTTCATGAACAATTAAATATTAACATGAATGATAAATGGTTTTAAGGAGCTTTGAATTTATTTAAATAAAGTTATTAACGTTTGGGATGACGTCAATTGAACGAACTTATATAGCAGCCGTAGCTAATAGATAGGTCATTCTGGTTGTTAACTCCGCCTTACGAACTTGTGCATTTGAAAATCAAAGTGACACATTAGTAATTTAGATGCCTAGATAATGATTTTACAAGAGTTCCTGTTAATTAGAGTATTGCAAATTTAATGAGCGAGAGAAATTTGAAGATAATTAACTGATAATTCATATCAATTATGATTCAATAGAAGAATAAATTTAACGCTGGATTTCACCGCTGATCAAGCCCAAGATATTTTCGGATATGATTCACTTTCGGTCAAATCATACACTTAAAATTACATTTATAGTGTTCTTAATAAATTCCGCTTTTAAGGTAGCATGCCAAGCAAAAGCCCCAAATTTAAAATTAATCCAAAAGCTGTTTCAGATTCATATTAGACCCCATCAAGCCAAAATCTGGTACAGAGCACTTTCTAATGGTATATGTAATTATAAATTAAGATTAATCATATCGGAAATTTTAACATTTTTTGACAATTATTAAAATTTCCGATATAATTAATCTCAAAGGAATTTTTTTGACAATTTAAAATTTATTTTTAAATAGTGCACAGTTTAAAGCAACCAGTAATACAGTATGATGTATACACAGTATACAATCTCTTCGCGGGATTTCCAAAATGACGTAAAATTCCTCAGGATTACCGGTAATGGGAAATATGGACCCACCCCCCCTTAGGACACTCAGGGGATGGATCACGACAATGAATATGAAATGGACATTTATATGTTCTTACTAGATTATTCTATTTGAATTCTGTGACGACACCTAGTTACACCTGGCATGTAAGTAATAACAAATGTACATTTGAGCCACTGGATTCAGGATTGTATACCTTTATAATGGCCCATGGGGCATAACGCTCAGCTGAATTTGACACACAGGTGACGCATGTATTAATTATTGATGTTATAATCTGGTGAAAATAGATTTAAAACCTTATTTAGGGTTCCCAAGAAGATTTTACCAGGCACTCCCTTGACACGATTTGTGCCTATCTGAGTTATAGGGTACGCAAATCATGATCTTTCACACAGCTCACAGAATATAGGTTACACCATTATAGTGACCGAATGTCGGGTTTACAAGGTTTTACAGGGACCACAAAAGATCTTTATCAAATTAGAAGTTTCATGGTCCACCCGTAAAACCTAGGTCTCCTTTTCCTCGTCCATCTACGGTGTCTCACGGTTCAGCTAAACAGCAAGTCAGAACGTGGTAGCATCGGGAAATTTAAGACCGCGTTCTGGTGACGTTCGTGGCACGTTCTTCCACAGGCGCTTGAATCCCTGTTGGTGCAAATATAGGCTTTAAATACAATTTCAGAAAACTATTTAAACAATCACCTACCCTTTTCCAAACCCTAAACAAGTATACATAATGCTTGTCAGTACCTGTTTATATAAAAATATACAAAGCCGGCATCTTCATTTGCAACTGCACTACATTCATTTATTGGTAGATCCCGCACATAATTTTGTGTAACCTTGTGATTGACTGTAAACAAGAAAATATATTGATTGGTAAGCAGCACAATTGTGGGAGCCTAATCAAAAAGTTGCATATCATTTTGTGCGGGAAAAGTTTTAAAAAATAGAGAAAAGAATTCTTAAAAAATGAGAAAAAGTTAAGGTAGCGCCACCAGTATTCAGGAACTGATGAAACTTTCTGTGTTCCAAATGCATGTAGAGAATCTGGTAATCAGTCTATTAGTTATTCGGTACTGGAGCTTTTGTATCAAATGTTTAATTATTCAGGGGTGCACAAACAGGCTCCATAATTCAGACAATATAGGTCGCAGTGACCTAATTTCAGGTGTACAGGGGCCTGCCTGGATGTCAATTTAGAAAATTCTTGGTCAGTCGGTCCTGTAAAGCCCAGGTCACACATGCCCCTATGACCGGTTTACGATAGGTCACGACCGATCACGACTAGTGGTACGACGAGTCGCACGACTTGTCGTTAACACGTGACTGGCACATAGAGAGCTATACAAACAAAGGGCTGGGCAAATTTTGAATTTGTATAACCCATAGCGAAAAATCCATACATGGTGAACTGAACTTTCATGTGCATGGCTGAGTGTTTTTGAGTTTTGTATCCCCCCAAAATAGTGGACATTTTTGGAAAATACAACTTTTTTCATTGTTCCATAATTTTGCTCCATATTTTAGGGAATTCTACACCTGAAATAGCTAGAAGCTAGCTACTTCTAAATACCAAATTGTTTTATGTATATTGCGTCCTTGGATATTCACAATATAATCTGTATCAAACAGACCAAGAAAAATAACCACATTAGCTGATGCAGTTTACATTTCGATATATATAGGATTATTTTTTTTACAAACTACGATCTACTTTGAGCAAAATAGAAAATGTACGACGTTATAATTATATTTCTGTTGTATAAAAAGGAGAACCAGTGTAGATGACACAACTGCAATTATTTTGTGGTCCGATACACCACCTGATTCCATAAATGAAAAGGGGTGCAACCTCAAACACCGTGGTTCCGATATATCATATCAGTCGTACGTGCAGTCGGACCCATCCTTTTGTCCAATCTATCAGGACATTAGAAGTACCTAAAAAAGTCCTCAGGTCCGAATAAGGGGGGTCAAGACCACAAAGTATTATGAAACCCTTAATAAAAAAGGTTGCGGCAGCTGAACCCCCCCCCCCCCCCGGGATCCGCTTCTGTGAAGGGGTAGGTACGGTTACTTATTCGGAAGCATGCTTAGTGCCATATGGAAGAGAAGCCAATCTTCGGTTTATTGTTAGATAGAAAGCTTTGCAAAGCATCCTTCTAAATGCTATACGATCATTTTAAGGTACTATTGTCCATGTAGTAATTGCAGTTTTCAAGCGGGGGTTATAGTACCTGTTTGAGGGGAAAATGCAAATGAATCTAAATTTAGACGGCAGTTTACTGTAATTAAGGTATAATGCATAGTGTTCATGAAGAAATGCGCGAACTGAGACTTCAATATCTCTCTACGTTGTAATCGGCTCAAAATTCCCTGATATGAAGGTCACGGCCAGTGTTACCTTCGGCATGAACCAGGCATAAGTTCCTGTGAAAAAGCGGTTTATGAGGACGATAATAAGGATGGAATAAAAAATGGGATTGGTTACGTTTATATGCAATATGTATAATCCAGTAGGCGTTAATCTGTCGGATTACGGAAGCATTGTACGACCGGAAGGAAAGAGAATGTGTGTTGACAGCAGATTTAGCGTATAAATGACGAATCGTGTGTGAAGGACCAGTCTGTATATTATCGTGTAATATGGTAGGCTGATAAAAATCAATGTGAAGTGTGGAACTTGACAGTCGCCCCTAATCAGAGCAATTAATCCCCCTCCCCGTTGATTTCTCCCCTCTGAAATATCTGATCTCTTAAGAGTTCTAGGCTTTGTGAGCTACCCGTGATCAAAAGTATTTAAACATTGACTCTCTTTTTCCCCCGGTGTGTATTTGTTTGAATTTTTGTATGCTGTTGTATGTCGTCCACGGTCAATTTATCTGTGAGACCGAGACGATAGTACAGTTCTTCCAAAAAGGTTAAGGAAATTATATTGAGTGACTGCGTTTTAATGTCAATGTCTGTCAAGAGAGTTGGGCATTTCATGGCAGTAATATTCAGGCGGAATGGGCTGAGGCTGCTCAATGCCGGAAGAACATGGGTGAAGCGAGGGTTTCAAGATAGAGTGATTGCCCGAGCTTGGTCGTTTCCGAACACATAATGCCAGAATAAGTAGGTTCAAATCGGAAAAATAAAATGATATGTAAGCTAAACGCTCTAGCACTGGCTGTTTGCGAAATTCCAATATCGATTATCGCCCCAGGTTTGGAATTCGATTATTATTACTATTATTTTTATTATTATTATTATTATTATTTTTATTATTATTATTATTATTATTATTATTATTCCATATTTGTGTAAGAGAGTCAGTAAAACATATTCAGCTAAATGCGTCTTGCAGTAACCTACCAACACAGCAGCTTGTAAGCAATAATAGAACCGGAAGTTTATAGGGAAGATGCATCAAAGATAAAGTTTTCATCTTTTGGTTACACTTACATCGCTTTTTATGATCTTGACAGCTGCCAAAAAATTTAATGTAGTCTGATAGAGGGAGATTCCACTCTTACACGTAGAGATGTCAGAGTGGACGAACCTGTCATATCAATAATTGTAATGAAAATTTCTATAAGGAAACTGATGCTTCCCTAATTTTTGAGGTCTCATTCCTCAAAGTACGTGGTCACTTAAAATGAGCCGAACCAGCCGCATGATATACGTTTTTTACATTCTAATAAACCTCAATATATGCAAGAAAGGTCCCGTTTTAGTTCCGCATAATCCCTGCATGCCCCTTGAATTTCTGACCACGTACGGTCATGTCATCTACGAATTATCTGAAAGACAGCCAGGCCGTACGAGAAACAGGAAATGATGATAATGACCAAAAAAGTTGGGATTTACATTTTGGTGTGTACATTCATGTCTTCTTTCTTGTGAACTCTCAGTCGTAGACCATAACGTTGAGAGAACAGGTTGTGCACTGCGGTATCTTCGCAGTAAGGGGATGGCCATTGAATTACAGTTTTCCGTATAACTGTCGTAACGACTGCATGGAGGCTCTATCTGTATTCACGGCTAGCATTCCGTGTGATTTTAGTGTCAATTTCATTATCAATCAGTTAAACCATGTTGTGTCGAGAACGGATAGTTGCCCGAGCAAACAAGAAACTATGATTTGTGTCGGACTTAGATCAGCAATAAACCAAGGGAATTGGATTTACCATTTGGACTGCGCACCTTGTACATTTGATAATTGACATCAAAACTTGGTAATGGTCATGATAAAAAGATAATTGTAACTCTCTTTCATCTTTTATTTTATTTAATATAATTGTTTTTCTTTAAATTACAGTCTCACTGAGCAAATTTTCTCGCGTGGGTGCCCTAGTGCGTCTTAGAACGTTTACAAAAGAAATTTGCAAAAATACAGGTGTTACACGAGCAAATCATATAACCTTTGTCCTTCAATTATTAGTAATTATATGTATAATTATAGGTAATTATTGCATATTTCTGCTAATCAGTTATGTTTGGTTTCCCTTCTACAGACCACCTTCAGCCTACATATTCCAGATGCAAGTTGGATCATAAATCAACAGCATGCAGCTGATCTTTTGAATACATTGTCGTGGAAATTTTCCGCCGATACCTCTATATGCTCAGTATACGGACTACCTTTGACCGAACATAGTACTTCTGTATCATAAACGTAAGAATACCACGCCTGTGTCTAAGTGTCAGACCGAGGAACTGACGCTGTACGGTATAAGAAAGTATCACAGTCAGTCAGTATTAACATCGGCATCAGGTTTTATACCAACACTGCACACCTAAAAGCAAGCATGTCTGAGACTTCGTAATGCTGTATAAACCTGGCAGAAAAACCTTTCAGAATTCATATTACTTCTCATAACCGTAACTAAATACAAATAATCGTACCTAAAGATGCTGACTGAAAAGACCTCAGCAAGATTACCTTTAAATTAACGATTTATATGTACAGTAACAGGGGCGGATCCAGGATTTAGGAAAAAAAAGGGGGGGGGGGGGTCCAACCCAGGAGGACTAATGAAGGTCATCAGGTCCGGTAAAGGGGGGTCCAGGCCGCAAAAATTTGCCCTCTAAAAAGGTTGCTTAGGGTGAAAAAGGGGGGGGGGGGTCCGGACCCCCTGCCCCCCCCCCCCGGATCCGCTTTTGAGTAAAACCTCGCCTAACTATCACTTCAGTTGAGCGACCTACTCGAAAAAACGACCACTTGATCACGGTCCTGGCTCTTTTTTGCTCTTTACATAAGACCTCACTTAGACGACCACATCAATAATTAGACCACTTTGTCGAGGTCGTAACTTCGAGGTTTGACTGTGTATATATATATATATATATATATATATATATATATATATATATAGTTCATAAAATACATAAATGCATTACTGTCACTACCCGCAGGTAGCCGCAAGGCAGTGACAGTAACGCACTGACGTATTTTATGCACTTATAGTAGCTTTACTTTAATGTATCGAGCACTTTGATCCTGGAACGGCAACCGAACCCTTTCAGTAATATATATATATATATATATATATATATATATATATATATATATATCAATCATTGCATCACACTTTAAATCTATTCATAAAGTTAGATTATTTGTATACCGTATTTTGATGTTAGATGAACTGTATAGCTTCTTTTGATCTGTCCAAAGTTAAATATTTAAGATTATGTTGTTGGGTAAAAAATCAAGGAACCCATTATCTGTAATAGAACAACCTTTATAATAGGAGCTTTCTGAGGATCCCCTTTAATATAAAAAAATGTTTACTGAGAGTAATTGCTTCAATCATAATTGAATTAGTTACGGTCGTAATTGAGTCAATATTGTTGATCAAAGACTTTGCATTCTCTCATTAGGAGAGAAAATTTTTTTGTCTTCATTTTAATGGCAATTGTAATTTAACTCCCTATATGTTTCTGCCTGAAAACGTTCTTAATATTGAAGATATAGAATACAGTGTAAATATCACTTTGCATGAAGTAAAATATACAATGGGCACAGCATCTGAAATATATTTACATATGTGTTTAATTGACTATCAGTTATATGACGTGGAAGACGAACCTGATCGAGTTCAGTCGTTAAATCAGCCGAGAAAAAGAGCTAACAGAGCTCGATAGAATTGAGTTTGGTAAACATGACTCAGAAGCGGTTGAATATATTTGCCTGAAATTGTGCATGTTATAGTTATCGGCCGTGTTTCAGGGGGTGGGGTTGCGTGTGACATATATATCCTCCTCACATATTTAGGGGTATAAAACGCATAATGTAAAACACAGAGATATCAGGATAACTGCGTCATCCAGGTTAAGGTTTCGCCATATTTAACCTCGACATTCTACTTACTATACATCTCATAATGAGAAAATTAAGGATACGGTATGCTCCAATGGTCTGATTGAATCGTTATAGAAAGAGTTCTAGAATATTCAAAACAAAGGAAAATTACACAATAGTGTTGAAAACTATGCAAAAGTTGCTTTTGTAACCACTTTAAATACATTCAGTAAATTGCGGTGAGAGTGAAAAGAATGATGATATTCTTAGTAGATATAGTCCGCTTTGCCATGTTGGCGTGGGGAGGGGGGGGGGGGGGGGTGTTAGATTTTGGATGATCTCGTTCTCAACACTTGTGGGGCCACTACAATCCTGCCCGTGCGCGTATTTTTTATGAGAATCACATGTCTTAGGAATGGTTTGAGTTATATATATACAGACGAAGCCAGTTATTTGCAAGTCAGTTAACCGAAAATACCGCTCAATTGCAGGCAATTATGAAAACCATAACAATTTCCTCTATGTTATAATTGAAAAAGCGCCGCATAATCAGAAGCCTCATAATCGCAAACTTCCGATTTACGCAAGGGAAAATATGGGCAGAAAAGTAGAAAACTCACATCAACTGCAAACTGTACCACCTGATTCGGTGACTTGTTTCTACCCAGAATTATCAAAGACTGGGACCTAAATGGTAACCTCTACGATAATTGCAGATGCGATATTAAGATCTGGCGACGTTACATGTGTACTAAGGGCCTTAATTACCGTGTGCTTTGAGAGGCATTAAGATACGGAAAACAACACACTTCACTTTGAAGCTTGTTGACAATTGCAGATCAAAGTTGCGTCACACATTTCAAACACCTTAATCACGAAATCACGAGAACAACTATTAATTAGCTTGAGTTTAATAAGTCTTTGTAATGACGAATAAACTTTGTGTGTGAGCTTTCTCATAGTCTGTTCCTTTTACGATACTGTTTGAGAATTTTCTAAGGCGTGATATTAAATTGATATTAAGTCTCAGTGCCCGATAGATCACCATTACGCATTGGAGACACACGCGTAGGACACAGCTTAACTGACTGTAAAACAAAGGCAGATCACGGAGTACAGAGTACAAGTATTAAGAACATGTAAATTACATCAGATATTATGTAATTTAACCCATTTAAAAATGGGGAATATATTACCTTCATTAATGTATATGACCGTTGTTAACCTTGGCTTGGCTTTCAATTTGTGTTCATGTATAATTGATTAAATAAAAGTTAAAAAACACTGCTGTTTTATTCTTTATCACCATGTGAATAGTGTTACTATATCAATGCCAAATTAACTAGATATTGGGCGGTCAAATCGATCATTCGGTTTCCCTGCACATGGTAAAAGATGAACTTTCTTTAACGCAACTTCAGTTAATTGCAATTAGTTTGCTTGACAAAAGCTTCTTGCAATTAGGCGGCTCCGTCTGTATATATATATATATATATATATATATATATATATATATATATATATATATATATATATATATATATATATATATATATATATATATATATATATATATGCATGAATATTTGTATTTCCGTAGAAATAGGAGAGTGTTATCTCGTACACACGTGGTGGCGCCTTATTCTACAGTAGAGATCTTTTATATGTTTACCCAAATCCCAGTACTAATTTCGCCACCGACAACGTATTTGCATGAGACCATCCATGCGTCTGTTTTGGTGGAATCACTCATTTTACGAGTGGTTGCATGATTATACTGCCCTGAGATTTTGGATGTGAATAGACTTTGGGTAGTATTATCTGGTACACAAGGCGCCTCCTTCAGTCCTCTTGAGTCTATTATGGATGAAAATCATATATAATCATATTTAGAACCATTTGAAGGATCAGGAGCATTGGCAAAAGGGGAGTCCCCCCCCCCCCCCCCCCCGCCATCCCGCTCGCATCAAGTATTCCCGTCCTCCCGGAATTTCACTTAATCCAATATTGATTTAATTTTCTAAAATACAATCATGAAATTACTGTCACTGGTATCCGTAGATCTGACACTTATTTCAATATAAAGCAAGGCACATGCAGTAAAAAAATTCATTATCGATAATTCTACATTTATTAGGATTGACCCTGCAAATATTGCATAATTGTTATTTATTCATCTTGAACAACTGATATTTCTAACTGGACATAAAGCACAAGATGTTGATACCGGGAAGAGTGTTCACGTTCTCTCTTATCGTCGTATTTACGAAAAGATAGACTGGTACCCCGCTCTATTTGGCACCGCTACTCTAGGCCAATCATAGAGACGCCGTAAAACGCCATCTTATGTACTCCCGGCAGACTGGTTCCAACTTCAGTATATATGATTAAAATAAGCATTTCGTTCGCTCAGAGAAGTTACCAAAAGATGGCTGTACAGTAAGTGTGACATTAATGATTAGATTAATAGATTTTGATAATAAATCACTGCTACGTACAGTGGAATATCAAAGATTCAGTATGTCGTGTTATCTATACATCCATCATTAAATTTTTGTGCAACAACTCATTTTTCAATATTTGAAAACTAGAAATAACTCAAGAAAGTGAAGAAATCTTCACGGATAATCAACCAGGATCGCATGAACGCCCATGACAACTGGTATGAGCGTGGACACTGGAGTTGGAACCAGTCTACAGGTAAGCCACGAGTTGCAACTGGGAGTACTTAAGATGGCGTTGTACGCCTGTTTCTATGCTTGGCTGAGTGTCCTTGATAATTTACAGTAATTACCGCAAAGTGTCTTATAACTCAGTATGCTCTTTTTTTCAGTTCTTCTGGATAAGTATAAATCACAGGTCTTCCTATTTAAAAACAAATATAAGAAAACAAGTGCTGGAACAACATTTATGGCAAATACCTTCTCTGCAATATTGACATACGGGCGGAGAGAGGAAAAACGGGGTGATTGGGGTGGTTAACTTTCAACCTTGGCACAGTATACAAGTGTGCCGGAAACGTATAAAGCCCTTATACATAGGCCTAAATCTCGCATCCAGATGTGAAAAGAAAAAAAATTAGAAACTACTATTCTGTGTTACGCGTGTTTAATACACAGATGCCAGATTTTTATAAGGTTAAAAAAAAGGGGGGGGGGCGGGGTCCCTACATCTCAATCCGCCCCGCTCAAAGACCACCTGCTAAATATAAAAAGACATAAGATGTGTTACCTTTTTGTTTGATAGTTTATTTTCTCCAAGACGGGAGAATTTTGTAATGAGATGACCGAGAGCAGATTACTTTACCTAAATACTATACTAATACTTCATTATAAGATCCTACCTTTGTAGTTCCAACAGTATACGGTGGTAAACCGATGTCCTTTGAAAAAGGGGTGTTTGTGTAGACAACGGCTTCACAAGACGCTAAGAGCTCTAAACGACAAGATTACACACCTTCGTATGTCTATCGTACATTTACTTTGTGGCTGATATCAACTGTCATTTGAAACGGGTGATTGAAGACTTTGTTTACAGATGCTCCAAAGCAGTAGCGTGAGCTAGACTGGTACCCTGCTCTATTATGGCCCTCAGCCAAGCATAGAGACAGGCGTACAACGCCATCTTAAGTACTCCCAGTTGCAACTCCTGACTTACCTGTAGACTGGTTCCAGCTTCAGTCTGCACGCTCAAACCGATCGTGATGGACGTTCACGCGATCCTGGCTGGTTATCCGTGAAGATTTCTTATAAAATTACTTTCTTTAGTTATTTATAGTTTCCAAATACTGCAAACTGAGTTGTTGTTGCACAAAAATTGACTGAACGATGTATAGATGATACGATATACTGAATCTTTGATATGTCACTGTACGTGGCATTGGTTTATTATCAATATCTATTAATCTAATCATAAATGTCACACGAAATGTAAAGCCAACTTTTAACAACTTCTCTGAGCAAACGAAATGCTTATTTTTAGCATATATAATACACACTTGAGTTGAAACCAGTCTGCCAGGAGTACTGAAAATGGCGTTGTACGCCCGTCTCTATGATTGGCCTAGAGCAGCGGTGCCATAATAGAGCGGGGGTACCAGTCTATAGCGTGAGCAAGCCTGACACTGCAAGACCGCTTTTTCTTTTGTCTTTACGGTAGTCTCCCTGAAATAGGAAAGATGTCCCAAGTGGTGCCACAGGACACATTCAGTCATTTTGACTTGGAC
Organism: Sipunculus nudus; assembly: GCA_026874595.1. NCBI lineage: Eukaryota > Metazoa > Annelida > Sipuncula > Golfingiida > Sipunculidae > Sipunculus > Sipunculus nudus. Next base: position 23,215,711 of record CM049308.1, on the reverse strand, counting down.
TGGATGCAATACAACAAATATCAGCTCTCTCTTTTGGGACGCACATGTTGTAATCAAGACTCGTGGCCTGTATACTGATATAACGCTACGGAAAGATCGATTTTACTCATCGCTAATGCTGCCGTCTGCCGAAACGTAACTTCCGTAAATCATATCATGTGATGCCATGGAGCACTGCATTTCAGGGTGCTGCTTCTCACATTTTAGGCGTCCTTTTTTTTTAGCACTGAATATGGAATGATTTGCGTACATGAATATCAATGCAAATATTTGTTTGCATTTATAATTTCTAGAAAATTAGCTAAATGATTTCTTTATGTTCAACCTACAGTGCAGAAACGATATTTGTTTTGCTCAAGTAAGTTTGACTTAAGAGTGTGTTTTCCTTTGCAGGACAATATTTTATATTCTTTTGTGATCCCTGTATTCTAAAACTTGTAACCAGAAAATTAACGTAAGAATATTCGGCCAGTTATTTTTTTAACCAGATGTTTGCAATCACCGGGCGATTTCTGAAAGTCTTCTCCGACACCCGTAAATGAGATATAATAGGAAATCGGCTGTGAATAAAATACCTTAGAAATTCGTTCAATGTAAAAAATAAATATCAGGTGCAAATATGTCACCAATAGATAAGTTTAAAAAAAATGAGCATCATTAAGATTAAGCGTATAATCATGAGCAGAATAAAAAAGAAAAACAGAAGAAAAGAGAAGAAAACAAATTGCAATAATAAAAAAGACATAAAAAGTTCCTCCACAAAAAAAAAAAAAAATAATTAAGCCTTCCTTCCAGACAGAGGAGCCTTAATTAAAAGAAAAAAGGCGTCTGTCTTCAGGCTGCGTTTAGGTATCGAAAAAAGGACGACGCTGAAGTACTGTAAATCAGCAGGCTCCTGCAATGTATTAGTGATGTATGTATCTTTATATCAGATGATTCTGCATTCAGACACATCAGGGCCGCAAGGACAGTAAAAAATGTATTTTCTCATAGTAATTCAAATATAAATATATTAATTTTACCTAGCACGGACAATATATAATTCAAATATATAATATTTATTAAAAATACAAATAATTCCAGGAAAATTGGTTTGGAGATTGCCACACCCATATTAGCACAAAACTAACCTTTGGCAACAATGCTGACAGAAAATTAATTGGTTCCTTGTACATAATATGGAAACGCTGTGTTCACCACTTATTGTCTGATCTGCCACTGCTCTGTTTGGAAATACACTTTATACGATGTAAAATCATGTAAAAACAATGACAATATGATAAAAGAGGCTCACGACAAAATGAAACGTAAAGATATAATATTAAACATTAAAATATATAATTATGACATACATCTCAATACACAGTGCACTTACGAGAATGGGAAAACTGTCTGAAACTGTAGTCGAATATGAAATCAAATCTAATACAAGACATATGATGGAATATTACGACACAAAGGAGGTTTTAAAGAAATACCTGATTATTTTATTAAAAGACAATGACATTTTAAGAGAGATATTTAAAGAGAGATCTTTGATTGTCATTTAATGTGCTCTGGAAAATAGGGCCTCTTCATTCAATTATTCTTTTTATTCAGGTGGCAGGGGCGGATCCAGTTTTCCAGAAATCTAGAAAAGGAAAAAAAATAGGGGGGGGGGTTCAACTGAGGAGGATAAAAAGCCAGAAAGCCCCCAGGTGCATGCGGAAAGGAGGGGGTGGGGTGGGTCTAGGCCATAAAAATTGGTCTGAAACCCTTAAAGAATGACCCACCCCCATTATCGTTACAAGCCGGATAAAAGCACTAAATTTGGCCAATCCTGATCATTTTGGAGGGGGGGGGGGGGCGGCCACCCGAACTATAAAGTTTCTGATTCTCTCAGCAGGCCCGAGTCATAAATTACAGGATTTTACGGAAAATTTCACACGTTCACAACAACAAACGGAATGCGGTAGCATCGATTGACTACAAAACTCACTTTAAGTTAATAAATATTCATGGTAAGAACACCATTAAGAAATACCTTAAACAGTTATTGCAAAAAATATATGACGAAAATCATGCCTAATTATAAATGTAGCTCGCTTGAGGTCAACAAGTAACGTCATCCATTGATATGAAACCTGCGTCTATGTTTTAATAACCTCGTGTCCTGAAGTTAAAATATCGGAAACGTAAAGAAATGAAATATTATTTAAATAAATCTAAATTATATTTGCATTATAGTTAAAATGAAAAAAGATTAAACACCCTTGTGGAATAAATATAGGGAAAATACTGGTTAATATATTTTTTTTTTTAGAAAATATAAAAAAAATCACTTTACTACTCGTGTACATTACTCGTACGTTCACTACAGCTCGGGCCTGTTACCCGTACGTTCACTATGACTGAGGTTTATGAACTACATGCACTCATGACATATCTGAAATCGAATTTACGAAGAGCCTATAGATGACTTAAACACTCTGTTGAATTGTCCACACCTTTGATCATAAATTATCAGGGCAAAAATACATCTCGATCACGATATATGTCGGAAATGCCAAAGAAGTAATAAAAATATGTCATGAAGCAGTATTTGTTTACACTTATCTTAAATAATTTCTGTCTGGAGGAAGGAACATTGGCCTGTGGCTACAAGCAAATGCATGTACTTTTTGTGCATAAAATAAGTTAATTTGCGGTTCATGAACACCAGTCAGGTGATATATATGTTTGGAATAACATTTCTAAGAAATTTATAAATTGCAGTAAAAATATCGATGGTAGTAATTTAAATCAAGTTTCATCACGACGTAGCTCCATATTATCACAAATGTAATCAAGTATTCATGGTTTTCAGTTTTTCATTCACAAAATAAAAAATAGACAAAAGGTATAAGATAAAAAAAGGAAAAGAGTATACAGAAATAAGAACGAATATAAGAAATATAGGCTAATTTTCTACAGGATATGATTCCCAGATGAAATAATAAATATTCCACTAACATTATATCTAGCCTATTAAGCCACTCTAAGAAAAACAACTGTATAAACCAAATATACAATTTGCTACATAATGCAAGAGAGATTTCCTGTCAAAAGTACTTCAATACTAAGAAAACTTACGGACAAGATATGTTGAATCAACTGCAATTAAGTCATGGAAATTTAGAACGCATATAATTTAAAATGTTGTTTCCAGAATAGAGGCACCCGCTTCTTCCTCTTCACTAAAACTTACATGGTCCAAATTTAACGCTAAGCCACCTGACTAGATTGAATACCAAATTGACGGATATCAATAATGTTACAGTTATAGTTAAAATTGCGACTTATAACAGTGCGCATCGATTTGAAGTCTTTGTATGATGATTAGATATAAGAAAGGCGCATTTTCCCGGATTGCATGTGAGGTCATAGTCGTGGTGAGTGAATCAGGCTATTGTTTAATTTCAAAGCGGTTCTACAGGAACTGACTGCACCTAAAGAGGGTATATACTTTAAAGGAGAGCTTTTTGGGTACTTGTTCTAGGTTATCTATGTTGCGTGTTCATTTACCATGAACCTGAAGTTGGATATTTTAATAATAATAATATTGTTAGATTGTTTGATGAACTGGCCAAATGTTGTGATATTAAAGGCAAAAGTCTCCATTAACTTTTTTTCAATATTGATTGAAGGTTTGTTAATATAAAATCACATAGAAAAAAAAGTGTCTGAACTTTAAGGATCATCACTTGTAAAACCAACTATGGTGTCACCATCGAAAAGGTTACATTGACATTTGCCATTGTTTCCGATAATAACATCAACATGTATTATTAATAACTAGTTTGTTTTACCCGTTCATTATTTTGAAAATATAAAGACCAGTTTAGTTTATTCCCAAATACAACCGACGGTGCTATTTTTTTATTTTATAATGAAGACTGGCTAACCTATTTTAATTTAATATCATAAGATAACACAAGAACACGACAGAATTTTGTTACGCAGGCCATAAAATATATAAGCAACAGATAAGTTCACATCAAGTTTATTTTGTTACGTCGGGCTCTATTAGAGGGCTCTGATTCAGAGTAACAAAGTGCTCTCTGTCTTGATAATAAGTCGTAGTTGCCGCCGGGTGGCGCTGCAATCGCCTTTTGAAAAAATAAAGTGAAATATCTCAGGATTTAGGTGATAATATAGGAAATGACCCCCGAGGGACACACTTTACATCAATCTCGACAGTTCCAGACCAAAACCTGCATATCAGAGGCGTGTCCACAGAGTAGATGCGTGACAAAGTTCTCCTGTCACCACCGGTCGCCAAAATAAAATAGATATTCATGGGCCCTAAAGCTGTGTTTCCATGTATCCGCAAAAAAGCGTATCCGTTAAAGACGTACGTACGTTCTATAGTGCGCAGTCAGCAAAAACTGTTTCCGTAAGTACGTACGTTTTCCTTGCGGATACCCTTTCACGTGCCTCTTTTGAAACTGCAAGGACGACAGGCAGGAAGAAGGTCAATATGTCTCATCACAGCTGGCGCCGGGGCACTGTTGGAAAGTTTAGGCATTTTTGCCATCCGCAAAACGGATGAATCGCTCACCGATCCGTTTCGATGCTGTCCGTTTTTGCGGATACGCATGCGGAGCACGTTAAAACGTACATATGGAAACGGTTCATCTAAAAAAGGGGGATCCGATTTTTTGCGTACGAGACGTACGAGATTTACGGATTAATGGAAACACAGTTTTATGCAGTATCTCATGGTATTCCAACTTTCACTACTTTGAAGATAACTTGGTAGTTTTTTAACAGCATGGGATCTATCAGAAAGATAATGTCATGCCGGTGTAAGCGGTGTAAAACTGGACGTCTGGGTATTTTTTTAAGAATAGGCAAATTATATGAGGAAGAATAAAAATAGGCTGATAGTCACCAATATCTTCTTTGGGTCATCGACTTTTGTATATTTTGCAGTGTTTCGTGCGGACCTCCACTAAGTAGGAAAGGTTGCCTCATTCAGACACCAAATAAATAAACCTGCTAATTTAACGCATAATATATATATATGTGTGTGTGTGTGTGTGTGTGTGTGAGGCTATTATCACCAGATTAGAATCTAGTGTTTTCAGGGCGGCATAAGGTTTTTGGATCACACCAAAATCCTCAAATAATTCATTTTTATAGTAAGACAATTAAAAAAGTCTGGTTCCGACATGTGAGTCTTAGAGTTCAAATGATAACTATTTTCTATAATTGTGAAGGCAGATAAAACCTTTTGTGTATGCTAATGGCTGGTATCTTTTTCTTATGCCCCTGCCTTATAATACTATACGTCATATATTGTCACTGGATACAAGTATTAGGTCATTATATGCAGTTTAGCGGATATACACCATACGTCATCAGTAATAATCGTTAAAGTTCAATCTCTTCGTTTCGTGATAATCACTGAATTTTTTTTACTTAACAACCATACACGCAAGCGAGTTAATCTGCGGGTCTGGCTATTTCTGTATATGTATATAAATAATCACTGGAAAAGGTATACAGTAACCCAATCTTCCTGTTTCCCCACTCGACGCACTGCGGTTCTGTTTGTGTTTGGGTGTTGAATCCGTTTCCTTGGTGAATCCTTGTCTCTCGGGGAGACATTACTGCACCTGAGTTGCCTTGGGATCAGATCACCAAGATTGGTGCGTGCAAGAAGTTCCCGGATGACGTAACCATCGTAACCTCGCGGGGTATCTCTATGACACCCTGTCAACTTGTCGTCTACGCGTCTGCTGTTCTGAGACCATCTGTTAGCGGCGACTCTAAGGAGCATCGCCATTCAACTGCCTTGCAATTTTGTATGCACCTTTTACAATGGTATTGTAGAAAAAACTGGTACCCTGTATTTACTATTTTTCTGGAATTCCTCATTTTTCCCCTGCCTATGACTTATGCACTGAGTAAGTTTTTCTCTTACATCTGGGTCTTGTAAGTGATGATAGAACTGTTATTTCCTTAAATCTTTTTCACCAATACATGTATCATAAAATTAAAATTGCAATTGTATCATTATGCGGCGATTAAAATGTAGAAAAAAAATGAAATGAATTTTTATATATTACTGAAGATTTGTGATATATTCACTAATTTTATTGAATAATTAAGTGATCCTATCAAAGGCTGCACTACAAATTGATACAAACTATATTTATGTCGCATGGTCGCAATATATATATATTCTATATATATTTATTCTATACGTTTGATATTTATTTTATTTTATACATGTGTCTTGTATTGAGTCATATTTTATCTTTATTTCCAACAATAATCCTGTATAGTTGCTTTTTTTAATATTTTTTTCACTCCAGTAATATATGGTTAACCTTTTAAGAGTATAGTATTCTTTTAAATGTTGCCTATTTTAGTCGGATATTCTCTCCACCTATTTGGCATCATATTTTCAATTTTGTTTTATTATTTGACTTGATATATTACAGGTATTATAGTATTTCAAGTTGTAATATATCGTTATTCTGATATACCTGGTATGAGCGCAAAATAAATAATACATTTTTTAAATTATTAGATGTGAGGTGATCTCACTGGTAACAGTTGTGGTTTTCCCAACCCTTTGTGCAATATAGGATCATTAATCTAAGATCATTTATCATGGTCCTGCCTACATTTAAAGTTTTCTCCATCTTGTAATTCGTTCTGTATCTCACACCCTCATCCTAAGTATTATATCAACATCAGGTATGTGTGTAGGTATGTATGTGCATGTGTGTGTGTGTGCAGTGTGAGATTGAGAAATAAAATACTTAAATTCTGCCAAGAATCATCCTAGAATTTTAGTATTCTTGTAACACTTTTAATATTCATAAAAACAGGAAAACACAGCCTAAAGAAGAATTGAGAATTGGCGAACAATGCTTCAGTTAGGCAAAAAAAAATAATTATAAGAAAAGTCATGGTTCTCAGGCACTTTAAAAAAAAAAATCAGTGCAGGCGGGCATTATTTTATTTTTTATCTTTTTTTGTATGTTTCGATAAAAATGTCATATGATTAGGGAAAAACATGAAAATAACAATATTTTATGGCTAAACATGTAAAAGTACTCCATATATAACAAAGGAAATCTTATCAAAATAGTATTTTTTTTATCTTCTTGAAATCAAAATTAAAATTTGTGATGCGGGGGGTTCAAATTGACGCGGGCGGTGACTGAGAACCATACCTTTTATTTTTGTTGACCTTATACGTAAAATTTAATCCAGAGTCCTTTGAGAGGAATCCATGCTTAATAAACTTCCGTCGTGTTTTACTATGAAACCTGCACAAGTAAGCTGACGTGTCGGTTATGTCCAGGTCGCTCCTCGTCTTGCGATAGTTGACCTTGACCTATCTGTGGGGAGCTGTTTTTAATTGTCGTGGTTTTAATGATACACGTTAATTATTACTTTCGGGGATTCCCGGATGGATCCGGTGTGATTATGGTGATTTTGATATCTCAAGTTCTTCTAATATTTATTAACCTTCTCATTTGTCATGTAAAAACTTTTCTAGGAATTCAGTCGACTTAACTGTGGTAGTATCCAAGGGTGGCGAGTCCACAAAGCCAACTAGGCAGCCACCAGGGGCGCAGACCACATGAGCACATTTTTATATTGCCTTTTTATGATACTTTGTAAAATGTCAAACAGCCTATTCCGATATATGACGTCTATATTAAAAAAGCTGATGCCACAGGCTGTTCATTTGTTTGTATATACACGATATCATATGGGGGACCCGCAAAATGGCTACTATTCCGTACTAGTCCGTTCCACGGTGGGGTGCCCATTGAAAATTGGCGATTATTCTGTTAAACTGAAATATTTTCGCACATTATGACACTTAAGGCTTAAGCTGATGAGGGAGCAAAGACCTAATATGAGATTTTAAAACTAAATAACAAAAAATAACATAAAATATTTTGGAACCTTTTGTTTCTTCTTAATCTTTAAGCCAACTGATATGACCTTTATCATGGGTTAAATTAGTCTCACTTTGACAATTACATTTTTAGAATATTTACGACACTCAACAACCAATCAGCAGTTTTTAAATATAGTTGTTTGACCGTGTTACCAGTGACCTTGGACTTCATCAGAATGGTTGAGATGTTGTAACAATTGACCCATGGGTAATGCCGCTCAGCTGCCTCGATGCTTTTTTGTATGCAAGGACATTTACCAAGGACCTACCAGTATATATTGAAAAAAGTTTCTATGTCAAGCAGTTATGATTTGAGTCTTGATAATAACTGGCCAGCCGTGATTTCTGAATACAACAAGGAACCTTGAACAATGGGTAACATGACTCCCAGAGTGCTCAAAATCATGCTAAAAATAGTGTTAAAATCATGTTCTTTCACACAACTTCCAGAATATAGGTCAGAGTGACACTATTTCTGGTTTCCAAGAAATTTTCCCAGGAAACTCCCGAGAACATAATCAAATTAGAAGTTTCAAGGTCCAACTAACTATTCATGCAAATATGTCCTGTAAGATGCTCAAATCATGTTGTTTCACGTCTTGCAGAACATAGGTCACTATGACCTAATTTAAGGTTTCCAAGGAGATCTTTCATGGACCTCCCTTGATATCAGGTTAGAATATTCCAGTTCAGGCGGTTACGATTTGTGCCCTATTAACGGACGACCGCTTCTTTGAAGGTCTCAGAAATATAAATATGTGTAAAATTGAAAGAAAGGTGGCGCCACCATTCTGCAGTAATTAAAAAAATCACAGTGATCAATGCATTAGATATTTAGATACTGGAGGTTTTATAATTTAAAAAAAAATATTCTGGGGGTACTTTCGAGCCCAATAGCTCGGAGGATATGGGTAACAGTGAATTATTTTAGTTTTCATGGACCTTCCTGGATGTCTAGTTAGAAGATTCCAATTCTAATGGTTACGATTTGTTCCTGGTTAACGGACGACTGCTTCCTATAAGGTCATTAATATAGAGAAGAAATCGAAAAATACAGGTGGCGGTCAAAGGCTGCAGGAACTTATAATGGAATACTCCACTATCGATATGCAGGCAAAGAATCATGGCTATCAATGCATTAGTTATTCAGATAATGGAGTTTTTATATCATTTTTAAAAATTATTCTGAGGGTACATAGCTCGGAGGATATGGGTAACAGAGGTCTAAATTCAGGTTTCCAAGGTGATTTCTCATGGACCTCCCTAGATGTCAAGTAAGAAGATTCCAGGTCCAGTGGTTACGATTTGTGCCTGGTTAACAGACGAACAGACGGACAGATAGACGAGCAGACAGACGGACGGACGACGGACAAAGAGTGATCGCTAAAGGTAGTATCTCACTGGACTGCGACAGTTTGCGACTAGTTGAAGACACGACAATTGCAAGAAAATACGCGAATTAGCGACAATTTTCACTTGCAATCACACTGAATCGTATTTACGACATGTTTGCGAACATCGTACGAGTGTTTGGCCCATTTGTTTGGCTGGAGCTCGTATACCCTTCGTGCGAATGTCGTGCGATGTTCACAAGACATTCGTACGACATTTGTGAAATATTCGCACGACCATTCGCGACCAGAATGTCAGATTCTCATATTTATCTTCAAATATTCGCAATGTAGTTGCATAGGTCGCAAACCCCTCTTAATGTTGTCTCGCAGTTCTCGCAATTCCTGACTCGCAGAAACTGACTTGAGAATAGTTCGAGACATGTTTGAGACGGGTTTGAGACACAAGCGACGCCTCTGCGACTATTTTGCGAGAAATTTTGTTTTGCAAATTTTTTGAACATGTTCAAAATTTGTGCGACACGTTAGCGGCTCTTTGCGAATCACTCGAGGAAAATGAGCACCGCCGCGAATGTTTTACGACTCTTTTGAGACTCTCTCGCGAATGAATTCACAATTTGTCGCAAGCTGTCGCAGCCCAGTTAGATACAGGCTTCAAGCTCAGATGACTTTCTGTCAGCTGAACTGAAAATAAATTGACTGTTTTTTTTTTCATGTATGGATTTCAAAGAGATATACATAAATAATATACTAGGTATGGTTTTGCTTTGATTATAGTTAATTAGGCTTATGCCTCGGTCGTCAATTAAAGCTTACTTTCTGGATCTGATCTGTGAGTATAAGAAAAGATCAACAAATTTCAATGGGCGCCAAACTGTGGTACAGACTATAGTCCTTATCTTTACGCATTCAGCAAGGATAAATGGCTATAAATCAAATGAACCAGAGTTATACAAATGGCGTTTTTGCAACTATAGTGACCTTTCAACATTCCCGATTTGTGAACAACTACCTGATGTTACACATTTTTTTTCTGTTAATGCCCACACAGGCATCTGCATGTTTAATTATAGCTTGCAGATACACCACCTCATATAGCCGTCACGGAGGCGTTATGAAAACACGCCTTAGCAAGAACCACGAATAATTAATAAATATATATCCAGAATAAGCCAGGTATAACAGAAATTCTACAAATAAGTCAGCTGAATAGCTTATTAATTTTTTATATCATATATACATGTTTATAAACCAACCAGATAAAATCTAAAAGCTTGTCTGCCTTGGTGTATCATTTTCAAATGATACTAAATATCGATGCAATACATTCATAATACTATGATAAATGATACTGAATATCGATGCAATACATTCATAATACCATGGCCAAGAATGATTAAACATAATCATTATAATTCTGTGGGCTCTAAAAACATACACGCAAAATAAGAATGTACACGTATTTTTTTTTAGCGAACCTGTGAGTTTATGCGTCGTTCGTCGTCTGTACGTTAACCCATTCGACAGGAGCTACCATCACGAAATTATATGAAAACAATAGCCATCTAAAATATCTATCGGATTTTTTCTTATTTTTTTTGGCTAACTGCATTTTCTTAGATCTTATAGAGAAATGGCTAAACAACATGAACCATTCCAAACTTTTGGCTCTGCAAATAGTAAAGATTTTTCAAATAGATATGTAGTAAGGTTTAGGTTTGGGGACGACTAAACTGTGACTCACAGCAGCTCGAATCCCCTGGTTGTGGGCCTCATAAACAAAATGAAAACTATCCCCTTGTGGACCAGGAACCGTTATGCAAACACATTCATACAGACGCACTACAACATAATATGTATATAGCGTTGATGTAGATGCACCCATTTCTCGTTATAAACCTTTTCTGTTCTCATACATTATAACACTTTATTGAGAACTGCCGGACCACAGAACATATTAACGGTCTGTATCTTTAAGGAATTGAGAAAAACAGTATGGTTTAGGAAAATTTTGGCCTAAAGATGACAAACGCAAATAACCATTGGAATGAAAACAAAATATCTAAAGGAAAAGGCAAGTGAAAAAAAAAAGCACACGCAAAAGAAAAGCCAGAAGGAATAGTAGTATATCTGATAGTTTCCTGCAAGTCATCCCCTTTTTTAATTGTACTTTTGGTCTTGCAAGTGATTGGGTTTTTCAAGGGTGCACAAAAGACTCGTGACGGGCCTGGTTATACTGGAGACTTCTTGGAAGGACGCTTAAGTGAATACAGGAGTGAATACTTGAAATACTGAAATATTTTTTGTAGGTATGGTGTACTCTAATTATTTCTGGTATATCAGTGCGGCTATAGGTACGGCAGCAAGAGCACCGCCAATGTGCAAGAGCTTGAATACTCCCGCTCTCAGGGTCGTCAGGTGCATTAATTTACTAACGCACGTAAATGTACTTGTCACATAATCGCACCGAATTGATTCTTCAGGTACTTATATTGTGAACTTTTCTTCGAGACTTTCTGTCGATATATAAACTACCTGTCTATTTGGTCTAACATGGAAACCTTTATCGCACCTGAGGCGTCCAGGGACTGAATATTGATCAATATGGCTGCTCCTTGCAAGAAGTTCCGAGAAAACCATCGCGACCACGCGGGGGTGTCCATATATATGCTGCCCGCCACACGTCAACTTGTGGTCTTCTGCAGGACAAAGGGCCACAGGGACCATGCCCCTCGGATTTGAATTAATAACGATTAAACTTTGGAAAAAAAGTTTCTGACACGTGGTATCTACAGTTGTGGGAAAGCGTTATCCTAGTCCTGCATATAATAATTAATATTTTAAGCCTTCCCCGTAATAAGCAGGGGAGGTTTATAAAGATTGATGGGTTTTATATCAATATTTTCGTCATTTTTTTTTTGTGATGGATTTTCTAAAGTCCCCAGAGTGCGCAATTATCAAATACTATTTTTTCTTCTTTCTTTTCTCTTTTCTTACTTTTCTTCTTTTATCTTCTGTCCGTGTTTGCGCACCGTATATTTATTTTTTTTTTATTTTGACCTGATTCCCAAGGTTGTACATTCGCTCAGTTGTTGGCGTCGGTAGGAGACTTCTATTATCGCTCAGCGATTGCAGACATCTAGTTTATTCTATTTTTTTTATCTTTCCATGAAACAGAATATGTTATTGTCAAGTATATGTTGTTTACTGATACTTCTGCCTGGAACAAGAAAATCGGTATTCCATTTTAAACATAGTGAATAGCAACATTTCATAGTAAGACATGTATTGTAATTCACTAATACCTTGCAGTGATAAAACTGAGAAAAGACAATAGATTGGTACTATGCGCCATTATCAACGCCTGCCTGAATCACACCTAATGTTCTTTGTGGCTACGTCGCACAAATTTGATTTTTAGCTCCCGTTCATGATCGCCATTAATATGCGTTATCCGCCGACTCTGGCACAATTTAAATATGAATAGAAGAGGGTTAAATAGGAGAAAAATTGAATAAAAGTGCAATCCAGATATTTTCCACTTTGAAATCAAGGGATTACATTTGACCTTAAAAAGTAATGCTCCAAGTCGGAATTATTCTGGTCCGAGTTATATTGGGCCAGAGTTGGATCCAAGTACTTAGGAAATACTTAAGTATGAGAAATATAACTATAAAATCACTTTAACAGTATTTTAGTAATTTTTACATAAGTACTTGAGCACTAGTTCCGAAAAATCAAAATATGCCCATAAGTACTTAAATAATTGTAAAAGATATGTAACAATTTAATGTTTATATTACTTGAATTACTCATAAAAATACTCGGTTTTAGTAAATACAAAGTACTCGAACACAAGATTAAGTACTTATGTAATTTTGAAGAAATTACTCGAGTACGGTACTGAGTCCTCATAAAAGTACTCGTGAGTAAGGGTACTTGAGGCAAAAGTAACTGTGAACAGGACTCTGCTCTAGATTGTATTATAGTCTGTATCATTAACCCTGTCAACATTTTATATATTTCTTTAGAATCCTTTGAGTACAAAACCAAGAGCAGCAGACAAATACGTAATATTTTGCGAAATATCTGATCAGGTGAACAGAATATTTACTTAACGATCTTTTCAACCTATTGTTTCTTAATTATAAACCGCGGAGTCTTTCATCGCGTCCTTTGACGAGCAGATGGTCATCTGGAGGAGTGAAGAGACTACACAAACCACTTACCGAAAACAATAAAGGTTCTATTTTGGCCTTATCCTCCATTTTTTTGTGACCAAGATAGGCCTACAGGCTGAACATGGCGTAAGAAAAAAACAGCGCTTTTTAATATTTGGTTAACATTATTCTTTTTCTAACCTTCTTTACCAAGTAACTGATGAATATTGTATCGGTCAATTTTTTTTATTATTTCTATTTGGTACTGCGGCTCTGAATGAAATACCAATTTTTTACTGATTCCTACAAGCAGTCAGTATTTAAAATAATGATTAAGTATAGCATTTATGGTTTATTTCTTAACGCAATGAGCAACCCAGGAGAAATAAATGTCAGAACATCCGATCTAGAGTCTGGTATTCTGTACATTTTAATTAAAAAAATTCTTATTCTTAGTAGCGACCCTGGCGACATTTACATAAATTTTCCAGTATTTATAACCTAATTCTTCAGGAAGAATTAAAACGATGAAATTGTAGTAGATACATATTGTACAGAAATTTCTTCATTGCTATAAGCAGTCCTGACCAAAGCTAATTCCAGACAAGGTTATATTCCCTCAGTAATCTAGCATATCTGATAGCGCAGACGGCGGGCTGATAAGCGGTATACTATGTCATGAAGTAATTGTCCCCATGGGCGACCATAGGTAAAACATTATGGAGACCCGGCACGACTGGGAACTTATGGCTGGCCAGACGCACTTGTTATTTCATGGAGATAGTTCCTGTACGTCTAGTTACATGCTGGTCATATCAGCGGTCATACCTGTATGTACTTGGAAGTAACATAAAACCCCTAGGTCTTTACGGACGCAGAGGGTATCATTTCTGTACTGAATCTCAGAAATATGAAAACGAAGAGAGCTACTAAAAAAGTATTTGCAATAATTTCCCTAGGGTTTGAGTGTGTGTGTGTGTGTGTGTGGGGGGGGGGGGGTTAGTGGACTAGCAAACTGTCTGTACATCTGCGTTCTGGCTTACAAAATACACAAATAAGGGATGTTTTCTCATCATGATATGCAGAAAAAGTGGTTATTTTAATACAAAAATTGTCATCGAAATTAAAAAAAGGCACTTACAAGCCAGAAACTGTTAGAATTAATATTATATATATATTATTTAATTACTAATAATTGGACAAACTAATTTGTTTCGACATTGGATAAATTTACATATATATAAATGGAACCATATTTATTCTAGAAGCAGAAGCAAGAGCAGTATTATTCTCTTAATGAAAGGAAACTGTATTTAAATTGATTTGAAAATATTTTAAAATAATGTTCAATTTTTGTGAAAACATTAAATATTCTTTAAATTAAACTTTCAAATAAGAATGAATTACAGGTTATGTCTTGAAATGTATGCATTTTACTCAAATTACATTTAGTGATACAACTGAACACACGACTTAATGTATATTTCTATTGGACTGGCAGGCTAGTTGTCCGATGGCCAAAACGCCGCTGGTGCGAGACATGATAGCAGAAGTAAAACAAACGTGCAGATGGATGTATTAATAATTCAGAGATAAAACACTGATTTTCTATACACATGGTAGGTTTTGTTAGGAAGTACACACGCATATCTAACAATCATTCAGGTTCTGTCTGGTTTATTTTCAATTAAAGGGAACCTGGCGTTGGTTATGAGGCGTTGTCAAAAAAGACGAAAATATTCCAGCGATATAATACAGAGCATACCACTAAGACAGGTCGATGGACTCTCTATTGTCAGAGGGACAAAACGCCACTGCAGATATAGGAACAGCAAAGGAATGGTCCAAAGAAGACAAGAAGACAAAAGTCTGTCTCGTATAACCTTTATAGTTGTCTTTTCTTACAGTTTTACGGTTCATGCAGTCTGTGTGGTATAGATTATTTCATCTCCTTGGTCTGCTTATCCAAAGGATGAAATAACAGAGGCTCGTGTCATATCATGTTTATATATCCATATGTAAATTATTCACGCATCTGATGCAATATTAAAGTGGACTTGACTTTCCTCAATGGATGCACGGAAGCGTGCCAGGTAACACGATCCCTTGATGAATGGAGATTTAGGTCTACATTGAGAGCTTATACTCCCGATTGATCGATCCGACACAGGGCTCTGATCATCGCATTTTTGCCTCGGTGTAAAGATTTCAAACTAGCCCCATTCCAGGTTACCCCCCCCCTATTTCAAATTGCCCTCGGGGGTTAACCCCTCTCCACTTTCCACTGTTCTCATTACCACTGGCTGTTTACATAAGGGTAAAAGACAAATTATTATTATTTTTTTCATTCAGGATATGTTAATTCAATAACACATGTGAACGATAAAAAGGGTAAAGCTAGATTTAATTTAATGAAAAAATGAAATGTCGCAATATGTTATTATGATAATGTTGGTGTTGGAAATTAGGATGATAAAGACGCATACACTCATATATGACTCATCAGAAACAAACACAAGATATAAAAGAAAAAAATGACCTAATACGAGAAATCCAGAGGAGAAAAATAGTTAACAATAATTAAAGTAAATAAACATAAATAAAACAATCTTAGTTACCCAGGTAATCTGAAAGCGATTTAAAAAATGCCCGAGTAGCGGGTTGGGATGGGATGGGGGGGGGGGGTGGGATGGGGGGGGGGGGGGGCTGGAACGGGGAGTGATCTGATACATCAGTATTGGGGCTCGTTTGTCTATTGCAGTATAATCAGTACTTCATTGGCTCGTTCTTAATAATATCATGAAAAGTAGTTTCCTTAAACATAAAAATCGATTAACAACGATAAAGCGACGAGAGCTTCTATTCATGTGTGTCTCTTGATAAATACACATGGATATCCGAAGGGCCCGGCGCCGTCGCCATTCCATACCGCCGAAAGCCAAGTCAGGTTCCACTTGCGCAGAGCCACCTGTACATCCAGTCGTCATAGTTTCATATATCTAAAACGAGTGGACAGACATGTATTACATAAAATTAACCGTTTTTTAAGCCATTTGAAGCAAGCCGACTTTTTGCTAAGCCTAGCCGAGCCAAGGCAGTCAGCTGACTACATGCTATGCAGTTTAGTTCGGTCCAAACGGGCCACATTGTTGTGACTGACACGGTCCATGGCTCTAACTGATGGTAAGCAATTTCTCAGTCTTGTAAATGACTGCTAACTCTAGTACAAAGCACAATCCAGGCAGTTGTATGAACCAGCATGCAAAGGAAACAGAACTGCGGTTGTTGAACACAAAATCAATACAAAATTGATTTGCAGTAGTAAACGTGTAAATTAGCAATAGAGTAAAAGAGAAAGATAAAAATACTGTGGTTCATGAGAATTCTTTAATCTAAGTAAAATAAAGAACATAACTTTTGGCAAGCGAAGATTTAAAGGGACCTATCCCGTTATCTAACATAATTAAAGTGGCCTATTCCGTTATCTGACATGTATTTACAATAGATAATCTCTTGAACCTTTTATAAAAAAAATATATCAGTAAATGCCAATACCACCACACACAGGTTGTTCATTTTGTTTATAACCACAAGTTATTTGGGGGGGGGGCGCCAAAAGAATCTAAACAAATTCAACAAGGACAACTGACGGCAAGTCAGAAAACCAGGGTTTGAAAAGGGCGTTTTGTAACTAGTGACCTTTCAATTTCTGCACATATGCAACCAACCACCATAGGTTATACGGTTATTCTGTTTGTCAACACTGGTGAAGATACCACGTTTACTAACAACTTGTAAATAAACAAGCTCACACATCACGTGACATATGTGTTATTAGAACATGTCTTAACAGGAATTACCTATACAGTTCATTTATATGTAATCATATTAAGCCAGAAATCGTATAAATTCTACAGAAATTGAAGATGAATAGCTGTTTTTTAAGTAATAATTATAAGCTTCTAAACATGTTCAGGATTGCTTTCTGTCACTCTGTGTCTGTCAGCACACTGTCACAAAAGGACGGGAACATCACGGGACATCAGCGTGGGGAACGCGCAATTTTTATTTCAGTCATACTGTCAGGGTCTGAGTGGTAATTGGTACGGATTCTCGTGGTCTGCGGAGGCATCAATAGGGCTTTGATACGATTTAACGGCGGCATAATCAGGGAATGCGAAACTTCTTCGCTGAGCCATGGATCACATACACAAAATTACGGAGCGAATCAACCTCCGTACAGGGTCAAGATATATTGAAACAATCTATATCCTTGAACTTCTTAGTCCGATCTCGTGTGTGGAGAATGGGAGCGAATACGGATATCCAGGGTTGAGGAAGGTCTGAGAAGGGACTTTGAAGGATCGGCTAAGCATGACTGGTCGCGACATTTGGAACACCTCGGCCGACCGTTGTCGATCAGGCCTCAGATGTCAACGTACAAGATCAAGTTCTATTGAGACAATGATAGATCCATGCAAGGGGATGTGCACACGACAAGGAACTACAGCGGGCTTGATATGGATTGCTGAGGCAACCACTGAACATACAAACATGGCGGACCACATGCACCTGGACGTCACCTGTCACCAGAATTGCGCCCATTAACCAAACACATGCTCAAACTGTGTATCACGTGCTGTTTTTTGTATACATTTACTACCACAAATTCACCGATATCGCGCCAGAATGTAGTTCTCCGAGTTTTACAACATGTAACAAAAAAAACAGACAATCATATTCTTTATAGAACCCGGCGCCGCCGCCATTTTGCGCCGCCGCCAACCGAGGTAAGATTAAGCCGAGCCAGCCGAGTTTATAACGATTGGCCGCCGATATTTCATTACGTCAAAGTGAGTCGATTTTGTGCAGCTCAGTTTGGCTTGAGAAAAAATTAACACAAAAAGATAAATCTTTTACAATTAAAAATGCCGGGAAAATGTTCAGGTTTTGTTATTTGTTGTAAAACCGTGTGATTGTTGAAGTATTATTGGCTTATGAAACCATCAGGATAAACCATACTCGATATTTCATCACAAACTAGTTAAATGTAAAATGGATGTAATATGTCACACGTAAAAAAGATAACTTGTTTAGATAAAATGTATACTTTGTAACATCGTTAAATGAATAGGCTTTTAGGTCAGTAGACATCCGACATTTTGCAAGCCGAGTCGAGCCACTAACCACAGCTTACTACTAAAGTCAGCCGTCGTTTTGTCCAAGCCAAGCTTTTTGTGGCTTACTCAGCTCCGGGCTTGAATTCTTTATAACCGTTATATTTGAAATAAATGTTGTCAATGTATGTTCTATATTTGCTCCAATACCTTTATTATTTTAATTTGCAATTGCAAGACGATATAGCTTGCGTTCGACTGAAAATAGTGTCCTGTGCACATTGATTGGTCTATCCCTTTCATAGACGAGATCTCGTGTGAGGAGAATGCTAGGATGTATGGATGGCCCAATATTACAGCACCGATTATGGTATAGTTCCCCGGGAATCCACCGGGTTGCCATATCTACTGACTCGTCTAAGAAGAATATATTGATTTGCCAAAATTATTTGGATTAAATGGCCTTCATATGTTGCTTAACATCACATATATGACCAGGTTCCGACAGTAAATTAAGTAGAAGGACCACTTTATCACAAGTGTCTCATACATCGCACACTGGGATGAATTTCCTGGCGAGAAATGTACCCTCGTGCAGGACCAAATCAGTCTACATATGATTTTCTACTCTAATTCTTGGGTCTTAGGGGCCTGGACAGTCGAGGGGTATAACGTTCTTCTCTCTCCGCTGGAGACCCGGGTTCGATCCTCGGCGTGGCTATGAGAGTGGGTTGTAGTTGCCCGTCCGAGGCCGGTGGTTTTCTCCGGGTTCTCCGGTTTTCTCCATATATACAGACTACCAAGCGCCAAAATAAGAGCCATGGAGAGTGCAGCGATTAGTTTAATAAAATATACCTATTTGTACAATCAATGTAAAATACTTTGTTTTGCTCTTACAAGGCAAACAACAGGTGTGCAGTTGACCTGGCCTTGACCTTGCATTGCCGGAATACTTTCCATTGCGACATCCTATTTACATCCGAGGTTAGACGAAAACGGATTCGGACGAGGTGTTCCGAGTGTGGTCGTGCCGCTACATTGCACATCCGTGCTCCTGCACTGGCGGCCAACCAGGTGTCGTCAAAGTTAATGACGGTGACGTCTCGCTCTATCTACGGATTAGTGCATCCATGGTTGCACCACATGAAGTCTTGTTACATTTTAAAACATCTGCAGAGTGTGACAGACCATGAACAATCATCAAGTACCGCAAAGTACGACGAAAGATGAAGATAAAACTC
Source organism: Sipunculus nudus (assembly GCA_026874595.1). NCBI lineage: Eukaryota > Metazoa > Annelida > Sipuncula > Golfingiida > Sipunculidae > Sipunculus > Sipunculus nudus. The sequence goes on along the minus strand of CM049308.1, from coordinate 23,195,890 downwards.
AACACCCGGGTTTATATATTTTACTTATGATTAAGTAATTATTTTTAAATTACTTTTTCAGAATGCGCCAACCGTGCATATGATAAATCGGCAGACCCCTTTTTGATGGACAGATGGTGTATGTAAATGAAGCACATATGACTGGGCTGTCACCTGATCATTTTCCACCGCTCTCATCCCCTGGGCTTGAGGCTCCTATTATTGCTTCAGATTAACCCCAAGAGGGGGCGCTCTAATTAGGCCTGATTGGCTGTAGACAGACATCGTGCAGGGTTGAACGAACCCAAGAAACGAAGAATGAATAGGCAAAATTCTTCTCCTAATACGCACCCGTTGAATTATCTTCCTTAAAGTACATGATAAATCTGTTTTGATCTTGGCCATGTCATATAAAACCCCAAGGTGCTATCCATTCAGATGACCCTGTGCGATCATTAACAACTTTAAACAATATCTGATAAGCAAAAAAAAAAACTTCTGCCACAACACCGATTTAATAAAGTGTAATTTTCAAACGAATTCGGATGAAATATTTTGAATCTTGATGTTTCAAGTTTTAATTTCAAAAGACGCAGTGTTATCATATGGCAAATTAGTACCAGTCTACAACCTGGCTTGGAAGCGAAAAAATGTCCAGTTGTAAATGTAGGTATGAGTGCAGTTATAAATGTCAATGTTAAGTTCAAGTCACAGGCCTAAAATAAACTTTTATTTCTCAATGAGTAAATAATTGAATTTTGTAGATCACTCCTCCTATCAAAGCTATATAACTGGCTCTAGTATGAGTTTACAATATTGTTCTTTTTCTGTACTAATTATATATAATGCCCATTCCTAATTCCCTAATAATATGACATTAATCATTGACATTAATCAATATGACATTACATAATGATAATATGACAGAGCATCGATTTCAATTTAGAATTTTTGTCCCCTGCTTCCGCGGAACGGGAGCCATTGGTTTTGGATGTTGGTCTGTCTATCTGTCCCTCTGTCTGTCCGTCCGTCAGGTTTTCGTTTCCATGCGATAACTTTCCTAAATATTATTCGATATCATTCAAATTATGGTCACTGATTGCTCTCATGCATACTTTGGTAGGGATTGTTTTGGAGTGCCTGTCTGAAAATTTATTATCACCATCTCCAAAACAAACAAACAAAAATCCCTTATGTTCCCAGTTCACAACAAAAATTATGACATATGGAGACAACTTCGGGGGACAATGAAAACTAAAACACAGGCACTATGACATGTGCAGACATCTTCAGGGGATTATAAAAACCAAAACATATTGAGAAGGCAAGCATGAAAATCACCGGAAACTAATATAACAAGAGGCGGAAGCGGAAGACATAAATTCCACGAATTTGCTTGTTTACTGAAAGATTGTACTCTAAGGCATATGTATGCACACACTGTCATACACTGCTGCGTAGTAATGGTTAAACACATTTAACTATGCATTACTTTACTAAACCAACTTTGTTGGTAACAGTGGCCTCATTTGACCTTGGTACGCTTCACATGTTTGTGTAGTGTAAAATTCCTTAAAAAACAGACCTTGAAAGTTGAATAAAAGTATAAACGTATAATTCCTTGCCCGGTGCTAATCAACCCTGCACTTTTTCCAAATTCAAACTTAATAACATAAACATACTAAATCATAATGATCAAGTTGTTGTTCTTCAGATATTTTGAAACTAAAATACAAGGAATGTAGGCAGTAACGCCTGTTAAAGTATATCATGTTAAAGATGAAAGGTCAGATTTCTGAATTAATCAAAATGCATATAAGCAGAGGACAATATTCATGAACAGAATTGTGTGCACTAGTAAAATGTTAAAAGGCGTGGATGTTTATTCGTGAATATTTTGTGTAAGTCATCGTCGGAGCTAGGGTAGTCGCGAATACACGGCTCAGTTGGCTGGTAAGCCTGTACTTGAGTCTTGACACAAGTCATAGGGGGAACGCATTCTGACAGCCATCCATCTTTTGCATCAATGCCGTTAAAAAGTCGGTAATCTTAACACTAGGAATTAACACAAAAGAATACATGGAAGCTCACAAACCATCGTGTAAATCCATCCACATGAATACAGGTCAATTACTGAGTGGTGTACATGAGTAGGCTATGGTCCGGTAACCCGTACGGAACATGTTTGTGTTCATGCCGTCAGAAATTCGCCAATCATGCAGGGGATTTACACACACATGTATGGCGTTGCAATAAAGTACACAAACATATCTAGCGATTGCTATGCTTTTGTTTAAGTGAAAGAGTACCTGTAGGTCACGAGGCATTGTAAAAAATGACGAAAATAGTTGCATCCTCAAAGAGCCTTATAATGCGGCCTTCCGTACAAGATGTAAAGGCACTCTGACGCTGGTCGGAGACTCTCTATTGTTGGAGGGCCGAAATGGCGCTAGAGCTGGAGATGAAGTAGGAATAGACCTGATACATTATGTTAAAAGCGTCGGAGGTTATAAAGCATGTCCGTCTTAAAATAGCACGAGGTTTGACGTCAGATGTTATTTAATCGCCTCCTTAATCAAAGACACGACACAAAATATTGTCATAAAGAACAGAGACAGCACAGATAAATCTTTCTCGGAGTATCTTATTTATGTTATTAAACAGGTGTTTATCTATTCCTCCTCTCAGTGGCATGCCGTTATCTGTAGTGCTGTTACACTACAACGATCATTATATCAGCTCTTTCTGTAACCGAATTTTACTAATATTTTATCGATAGCTATTTTAAATTAATTCCTTTATCTATAAAAATTTTCTACTTGCACACAGTTGAATTCCTTAATCTTTAAAAATTTTCTTCGTGTTTAAAGGAATGTTTTCAGTAACAATATTTAATTAGATGTTTCTCTAACACGCGAGCGAGGTAAGTAATAATCACAGATTTTATTTTCTTCTTTTCTTTTCTATTCTACGAAGGGGGAGGTTACCCAAGGATAATATTGTTATTATGAAACCTTTAAGATTCCAGAAACTTATCAAGTTTTCTCTTCACCCAGCTTCTATTGCTACCGTCTGCACTAACAACAAACAAGCAAGATAAACATATGTTCCTCAGTGGCTTTGATATTTTTGGTACTCGTACAAAAAAGAAGCCTCTCATGACAATTGTCATTGATGGCATACAGAGAATACCTATATCATATGTTTTTAAGTTTCATTCCTGTGGAATATTTGTTCAGCCGGATATTTTTTCAGCATCTGTCTATCTTCTATATACTACTAACATTGTCCTGTCTGTTTGCTTGTCCCGAAAAACCCGCAGAAACGGGCCATTACTGTGACCAGTTTGGCCCTTCTACTGGCACACAGTTGAATTCCCGGCAGCAACACATCACTGGTCTGGCGCACAACATCACACCACTCTCCACCTAGGCGTTGCTGACCTTCACCTTGGCCCATTACCACAAAGACATGATTAATTGGTTCCGTATCGACTACCAGACGTCGCTACCTTACGGGTCTCAGAAGTTCGCTACCTTACGGCTATGAGGACACACTACGCGGCAATATTCCATTCCTCTGCAACGGTACCCTACGGGTCCCCATTTTCTGGTATATCATAGAGCCAGATTCATAAAAAGTTCTTTTAAAATCCGACGTTGTTTTAAATTCATGTTTCAATTACTCATAATGTCATTAGCTTCCTTTAATAATATTTCAAGGATTAGTTTCACAGTGCTTGTTAAGTCCACAGGTTTAATTCTTTTGTCGTGAAATTATTATCCTTAAAGTATTACTGTTACGTTTATATTTTATGTTGTTATTTATATTAAAATGTATATACATCATACAGAAAAAGCGCTTTATCTCGTGATAAATTCAAATCGTAAATTTGTTTTTTTCCCCATTTTGTGAAATTACTCCTCTCAATGTGACACACGCTATAGCAATGGAGGTATTAGGAAAACTAGTCTTATATCCGTTCTTGCGAATAGTGCACGTAGTTCCCGATAAATGACGCGGCAGTCGCTATTTCGCGAAAAAGATGTCAAATTTTGCAGGATTCAAAGAAAAAATATGGGAAATGACCGCCGGTATAGGATACATTTGGCATTGTCCCCAAGAGTTTAAGGTATAAAAACTGTTTAAAACCCCTATAGGGTTTATTATTCTATGATTTATTAAATAAAAATTTAAAATTTCAGTTTTAGGGAAGATAGAATCATGATAGAGGAAAAACAAGAAAAACGTTTTTGAGATGTTGTTATGTTGTTTAATATAAGCCTATATAACGGATTATTGTAACTAGGGGTCTAAAACAGTGTACCTTTAAAAATTTAATTTTTTTTAATGTTACACGATCATGTGAAAATGAGTGAAAATTCAAAAATATGTATACTATCAGAAAGATCAAAGTACCAGGTTTAAAATAATTTACACTTTGTAGTGTCTCATATGAATTTAAACCACTTTTGAATTTAATTTAGATATAAGGGTTTCAAACAGTCATGATACTTTAAGACCAAAAACATTCTGAGGTGAGGCAATAGAAGTGTTGCAAACGTCGAAAGGTAAAAACCGTCATCTATAACACAGATGTGTTTCTCATTCCTTTGTACCAGCTGAAAGGTTTGTTAGAAAGTGCGGTCAAATGCTGTAACATCATCACATGTATGTCTTGTAGCGGTATTAGAAATGTATACAGGAAATTAGCCACCCCGTTTTCTTTGCATGTTCTCTTGGACGTAAAGATTATTGACCGGACGTGGGATTATAATTATCAGGTGCTTTCTGCTTGGTCCTGGCTCCAATTAGAATTTAATAAACATGAATTGCATGCCAGTCATTTGACATTTGAATAAAATAAGGCAACTATTATTTTTACTGATATTAAAATAAGTACACCTGCACGACGATATTTGAACACTTAAGTGTGTGTGATTCAGTAAGTGTGATTAAGCTTCTGTTGTTTCGGTAAGACATTATGTAACATATCATCTTTTCCAGGTGAGCTCTTTCTTTTTTGTTAACTTTATACGCAGGATGAAGATGACACACCATTTTTTCACTCGATATTTGGATATCATAAAGAAAGCTGGATGACGTATATAACTCCTACTTATAGAAGAAGATTAACATGAACGCACTGTTGAAAATGGCGAAGACTAAGGTGTCTAAAGGTTATAATATTTCGCTTTAATTTTATTCATTATGATCAGAAGCTTAGGTTTTTTCATGTATTACACTATTGTAATATTTCAGAATCATTTTCCCGCATCCAGTGTAGAATCATTTAACGCATTTTTTTTAATTATTGACTGTTATGACCTTTCTTGCATCTAAAACAGCTCTCCCTGTATTTGTATAGTTTAAAGGATCCAATAATTTTATAAATGTAAAGGGAAGGAAATATCCAACTGTTTGTATATAATTGTCACTATTTGGTGGTAAGAATATAGTGCTATTACGAATGTGACAGGTGTAGCAATATTACTGTACACTGAAAGGGGAGGGTCTGTACATACTATACATCGTTTTTACAGGCTTTACAATATTACTTTACACCGTAACATGAGGCCTGACTGGACTTAGTGTCAATCAGAGGCATAAACCTCGTCTGAGGTATCTTCGTCTGAGGTATCTTATCTCAGCTGCAGATAAAGAAACAAAGGCCAATGTTGTTTCTTGCAAAAAAAGTGGAAGAAGATAACAATAAGCTCTCGAGAACCAAAAATATTCTTGAACGAAGTCCTTGGTGGGACTCGAACGTATGACCTTCCACATAATAGTCCAGCGCTTTAACCACTATTGACTTCGTCAGCATCGGTCTGAGGGTCAGGTCACTGACTAGGATGTGCAGAGACCTTGCTTCTGTCAGCCACCGATCATGAATAATTAACAAAACAATTGAACCAATCAGGTGGCTTGCGTGCGACCTGTCTACGCGCGACGGGAAAAGCTCTTTTTAGATCAACTGTCTGGCTGGGAGACGTTAAAGAGCACATAAGGCGTGAAGAGCTGGGGAGTTTCCGGTCCATGTGTTCTTGAACTGTATGCTATAGGAAACATGGATTTTAATAGCTCTTAATATTTTTGGTCCAATCATTCATGATACAGTAGGCCAGGAGGCCCGCTGACGTGAGGTCACGTGCTCAACCAAGCTTGAGACCTGGCTCACAGGAAGATAGTAATATTCAACTTAGGCCAAAAATTAAAAAAAAAAAAGATAAAAAGTATGGTTCACAGGCACCGCCCGCGTCAATTTTAAACCCCCGCATCAAAATTTTTTATTTTGATTTTCAATAGAAATTTATCAATTCTGGGCTCTTTCGGACATTTCTTTCAAGAAGGTAAAATCATTCAACTTTGTAGTGCTTTTACTTGTTAAGCAAAATAAAACTGTTAGTATCATGCTTTTCCCTTATCATTTGACATTTTTATCGAAACATACAAAAAACTTAAAAAATATAAGCCGCCCGCTCGCATTGATTTCTGAAAAAAAGTGCCTGAGAACCAAACGTTATTTCTTTGGCCTTACAGTTCAAGCTTTCCCTGTGTATTTCTTTCCCGTTGTTTCTGTGTACATTGGTTGACGATAAAAAGTAACATGAATGGATGACAAACCTGACACACAAGTACTCTCGTGGAATTACATTTTCCTGTTCGTAACAATAGTGCTGGCCACTGGGAAGCGTCAATCAAAGCCTTTTACTTTTGGGAAATCTTGTCCCGATTGAATGCGCCCTCGCCGGCTCGACTGTACCAACAGTGATAGTTCTATGGATATTTGATGCACAAAAAATGTAGTCATTTATCTGTTTTGTATCAACATTCTGCGTGGCTGCATTCATCAGAAGATCAGTAATATGTTAGCGACGATTTGCTAAGAGAAAACAATTCAAGAATAAACCAGTGCATCATAAGCCTAACATTCCATAAGCAGATATGATAATTATGTCACGAAGTGCAGGGGCTCTAAAAAAGAACAAGTCCTCTGTATTGCTATATATATATAACATAAAAAATAGCAATACCACATGATTATATACCCATATCCCCATAACATCTAAGGAAATTTTATAAACACAATCCTTGTACCGGCGATGTTTTCACACACATGTGTTCTTTGTTTTTCAGTTTTGTCTGATGAGCCTGTTACTGTCTTTTTTTTTATAAACGCCGGCCTTAAATAGAAGCCGGTCTTTTTAGACGCCGGGTGAAAGCAGCGTCTGAAAAAAAATAAACGCCCGGGCGTCTATTCAAAGAAATACGGTAGGTTTTAGAATGTAACTATTCTTTTTCACGGTACTATAGTCTGTTCCACAGTAGGCTGCCCATTGAAATTTGGCAATATTTTCATAAACTCGCAGATTAAATCCAGATGGTATGCTGCAATGAAGGAATAGGGTATTGGCCTAAGTAACTTTAATTAAATTAAAATAATATCTTGCAAAATATCAAAGTAATGCAATTAAATCAGTATCTGAGTAAACAGTCTATTTTTTACAACACCTCTACTCAGTTCATGAAGGTCTAGGTGACTGGTTACATGCTCAAACAACTGCTCTTGAAAGCTTCTGATTGGCTAATAATTGTTCATCAATATTGTAAAAATGCAGTTGTCTGCAACGAATGACAGACGCCATGTGACTGTGCTACAAATTTCAGAAGAACCAGAAAGTTGTAAAATATAAATGTTGGTTTTTGTTATGAAGTTTAGGCTACATCTCATTATGAGCCTTTGGTCCCTCATCAGTTTTAAGGTCAGACTGAGTGATATTTTTTTCAGCTTCAGAGAATAATTGCCAAATTTCAATAGGCACCCTACTATGAAACAGACCATAGTTTCCCTTACGCTATACCTGTAATTATTTTCGGATTAGTGTATAATATATATATATATATATATATATATATATATATATATATATATATATATATATATATGAATTGTATGAATCTGAAATTCTAAACTCAGGGTAGTCATATTCAGCGAACCAGAAACGTTATATAATTATAAACAATCGGGTAGACAGTTATAGATCAATGTTAATGAAGAAACAAATAGCCTGACATTTTTAATAAGCCACATTGTTTCTTTGCTCTCAGTAATGATCGGTGCCGGAAAACGAAAAATACGTACCGAAGTACGGGTGTTACAAATAGAGTATCATATAAAAAAATGGAATCATTTAAAAAATAAGCTACATTTCTAACTGTCAAAATGAAAACCCACAGGGTTTAAGTCCATATATTACGGCAAGTCACTGGACAAAGATGTGAATGGCTAAGCGAATCGACATGTAATGTGACTTCTAAAGACAGGGTTCCTATATTACCGCGGTGTCATCCCCGATGTGTCCCAATGTTACATCAATCGGGGGAACATCGCGGTAACACCGGAACACATCAAGGTGACTATAATAATGCCGTATACCATGAGATTTGCTATGAGGTGTGCCTTATAATAAATAATTTGGAAAGTCACTGACGGTATATATACGTCAGTCAGTATATAATACGGCCGCGGCCTATAATATATACACGTACAGGAAAATGCTCATTATAGGTATAAGAATTATACAAGTGGTATGGACATTCGCCTTTACGCCGGAGATCACTGTTTTCAACACTCTTCCTCTAGAGGTCGCTTCTAATCAAAACGAACCTCATCCAGTTAGGGATTGTGGGCCGGCTTGGAATAGTTATTAATTATTCCTGTAAGTTCTTGCCATAAAACAATATTCATGTATATGTGTTATTTACATTGAAATAATTAAAATCCAATATATTTGAATGGACCACTATTTTCCTCACTAAATTTACACCTACGTCACTGTAAGTTTAGATGGCCGAGTGCCTTGTGGGTAAAGAATGTCTATATACCATCAAACCATAAACAGCAGAGTCGTGCTCGCGTGGGCAGGATTCTATGCAGAGTTTGGTTAAAAACTACATGAGAGTTGATAAACGTATGAAGTAAACGCCTCACGCTTCGGTCATATGCTGCAGACATTCCAGATCTCCTCCGTTTTAACCGCTGCTTTGTTTAGCTTTCGTGGTCTCGCCGCCAGGGGTGGAACAGGGCCAAGAATCAGGCCAACGTTAGCGGGATGTCGCAGATATAAAACTTGGAGTTGGATGCACAAACGCTCTAATTGGTTTATAACAATTGTTTGCCCTGTAAGAGACCTGGTAGTGAGACACGGGGAATCTTCTACAAATTGGACCTTTGGACACAATGTTAGAGAACCTTATAACAACAAATCACGTAGTTGTGACGAGCATACATTTTGTTACGGAGATAAAAGAAAATCAGATTCTGTAACACTAGGCAGCGTGAAATGTCTAGGGGAATGAATAAAGAAGTCAGTGGGTTTTTTTGTTGTTAACAAATAACTATAATTTATTCTAAAACAACCCTAATATTACAATACACAAAATAAATACAGTTATACAGTAAAACAGCAGTATAACAACAAATCAATACAATCACACAGTAAAATAAACAATGTGCACAGTACCTGGTACCACCACCGTCACAACGATAAGTCCTTTTAAATGTATATGCCGGATGACAAGTCCACACCAATCCTCTCTTAGAATAACAGTCCAATGTAAAGCTCTTGTAACAATCCAGAAAGTGAACTTGAGGCAGGCAGCATTAAATTGTATAGAGTTAGCAATAGCAGAATCCTTGAAATTACTGTATAATCGGACAGGTCCCACAAACTGACATACACACGTCTGTGTCCGCTGGAATCTTCTTTAACCTCCCTCTTCGGTTTAAAACACAGCCCCCTATTTATAACATCTCACCCCAAGGCGAGAATTTTCCACTTCTCGAAAAGTCTAAAGGATCTTACACAACACACAGCAAACACGCGTTACAGGAATCATCTAGAAAAACATCGCTGTGTCTCTACAGACCAGGGTCCACACGTGACCTCGGCCAGACGAGAAAGCCCAAAGCTAGCATGACAACGAGAGTTCAGCCAGTACGGATTAAACTGAGAATGCAACAAGCGGCCCGGCGAGGGCGCCACAACACGGGCTACGCCGTGCAACACAATAAAAAGAGCACCTATAACCCCCCCCCCCCTGTAAGAAAAAAGAAAGTTTCTCAAAACCACTAAATTATTACATCTCAAAAATCATCTTATTTACAATATTACATAAACATCTGGTTAACAACATTTCATAAACATCTCGATAAGCAATCAACAAGTACATTGTCTTTCCCTTTAATGTGTTTGATTTCAAGGTTGTAATCCTGTAAGAACAAACTCCATCTCAACGATCTTTGATTTTTACACTTCAGCTTGATCATGAACGTGAGGGGATTATGATCAATGAAGACAATGACAGGCCTGACTGATGAAGTAACATAAACTTCAAAATGTTGCAATGCCAAAATCAAAGCCAAACATTCTTTTTCAATAGTGGAGAAGTTTTTCTGGTTTGCATTAAACTTTCTTGAAAAATAACAAATTGGATGATCTATGCCATCATTGCCTTCTTGTAACAACACAGCACCAGCAGCAATATCACTAGCATCTACAGCTAACGTAAAAGGTACAGAAAAGTCTGGAGATGCTAAAACTGGTGAACTTTGCAGAATTGCTTTCAAATTCTGAAATGCATTTTCACACTGAACATTCCATACAAACTTTTGTTTTTTCATTAACAAATAAGTCAAAGGTTCAGCTACAGCAGAAAAATTTGGACAAAACTTCCTTTAGTATCCATCCATACCAAGAGAACGCATTATTTGCTTTGAGTTTACTGGTCTAGGAAATGCAGAAATAGCACTTATCTAAGCATCAACAGGTTTAACCTGGCCCTGCCCTACAATATGACCCAAAAATGTTACTTGTGCATGAAAAACTCAGATTTTACTAAGTTGATGGTCAGACGTGCTTTACTGAGTCTTTCGAAAAAGTCGCGAAGAATTTGCAGATATTTCTCCCAGGTGTCGCTGTACACGACAAGGTCATCAATATATGCGTCGCAGCCCTGAATGTCCTTGACAACCATATGGATGTGGCGCTGGAACGTGGCTGGCGAGTTCTTCATGCCAAACGGCATTATTCTATACTGGTACAGTCCTTGCGGCGTCACAAATGCGGACACTTCTTTCGCTTGTACCGTCAGCGGAACTTTCCAGAATCTTTTAGCAAGTCAAACTAGGAGATATATCTGGAGCTACCGACTCTATAAATACAATCATCGATCCTCGGAATCGGGAACGTGTCAGTCTTGGTGACAGGGTTCAGTTTTCGATAATTTGTGCACATACGGTAACTTCCATCAGGTTTTGGCACAAGAATACATGGTGAACTCCAGTTACTGTTACTAGGTTCAATAAAATCATTGTCCAGCAAATATTGAATCTCATCCTGTAGATACTTTTGCTTCTCTGGATTCAGATTATAAGGATTCTGGACTTCGAACGGAGTGTCCAAAAACTAGTTCAAAGGGACTGAAACCCAAGGACTCTTGAAAGGATTTTCTGCATCAAACAGCAATAGGTGGATTCCTTCATCTCAGTCTTTCTGTTTGTAATAGCAATAGGTCCTAATAATGTTTATTAATGTCTGGTAAAAACGCTCGAGGGCGCTCTGACTTTCAGGATGGTATGGGGAAGAGCCGTACTGTTTTATACCTAGCTCACGCATAACTTGCTGGAATAAGCCAGACATAAAATTAGACCCTTGGTAAGACTGGACGGATTTTGGCAATCTAAAAGTTGTAAAAAACTTGGTTGGAGCTTTGACAACACTGTTGGCATTAATTTTGCGCAATGGTATTGCCTCAGGGAACCTGGTAGATGTGCACATAATTGTCAGCAAGTATTCATGTCCAGATATTGTTTTGGGCAGTGGTCCAACACAATCAACAATAATCCTACTAAAAGGTTCCTCGAAAGCAGGAATCGGCCTAAGTGGGGCCTTAGGAGGATTCTGTTTGAGCTTGCCTACCATCTGGCATGCATTGCATGATTTACAATATTGTACAACATCTTTCCTGGGGTTAGTACTAACTTTCTGATAAGTTTTTTTTATACCTAAATGACCAGACAAAGGAGCTTCATGTGCCATGCTTGGAATTTCATTGCGAAAGCTTTTGGGCATTACTATTTGATGTTTGATGGCCCACTCATCATCAGCACATACATCAGGTGGTCGCCATTTATGCATAAGCACTCCATTTTTAACATAAAAACAAACTGGGTTCTGTGACAGTTCATCTTTAGAAACTGCCCTGGGAAACAAACATGAAATATAAGGGTCCTTATGCTGTTCCGCGACAAGTTCTGACCCTGAGAATGCTGCATCCTGTACGGGCGAGTCACTAGACGAGTCACTAGTGACTCCCAGAGTGTTATTATCTGGACCATTATCCTCTTGTATGTTTTTCTTGGCCATAGATCTAGTCACAGCACATGAAGGATACAAACCAGAAAATTCTTGACTTTCCGGATCAGTGTCCTGATCAAGTGACGGCTTTTCTGTCACTATTGGTACAGGCTGTACTTTGTCACCTGCATCATCATTACCTAGTAGTAACTGAATTCCCTTAAAGGGTAAAGTAGTTCATATGCCCACAGTAATATTCCCAGAAATCAAATCTGACTTTAAATGGATACTGTGAAACGGAACTGAAGTGTGCTTGTCAGAAAACACAACATTAAGTGCATATGCACCAGTAAAAGACCTATTAGAAAATGGCTAGGTGTGTTTGCTAACATGAGAGTCTGGCCTGAACCAGTGTCCCTCAAAATTCTAATAGGGGAGAATCTGAAATTCACTTTAAAGTGATACAGAACCATCATTTATGAATGGCTCAAATAACTCCATTTCAGAGTCAGGAGAGGAATCTACTACCACAGCTTCATCAAACAAAGAACTGCCATTGACAGTGTCAGTCATAAACTCTTTTTCAGAGTCATTTAAGGAATCTACATCCTTTTTATCACCAAACTCCTCATGGGAGTCAACAGAGGAATTTTCCTCAGCAGAAACAATCTTCTTTTTTTCATAAGAGGACCTGGCCTCATTTGAAATACTCTCGCAAGAGTCATAAAAGGACTCTTGAAAGGACCTAGCTTTATTAAATTTCTCGCAGGAATCAACTGAGGTTTTTACCCCGCAAGCTACGGATTCTTCTTTGGATTCAGACGGCACTTGGGCCTCTGTTGCATCAAACATAAAGGAGGTGAACCCCTTATTTACATGAAAATAGCCTGGCTCTTGTGCTATGCTATGCATAGACTTTGAAACAAAACCAGCAGGTTTGCTATTTGGTTTATTTGCAAGTTTCCAGCAGTCAGATATTAGATACCTTCCTTCTTGCAGTAATTATATATTTTCTTTGAAAATGACTGGTCTTTGTTGGACATGGACACAGTGGACATGGGATGAGATGTAGCAATGGGCTGAACTACCAGGACTACTAGTCCTGGGTGACTGCGCTTTGAACTTCTTTGACCATACTGATTTACATTATTGTTAGTGAAGACTGGTTTGATTTGCTAGTAAAGGACATTTTGTGTGTTAATGAATGATCATCAGCTAATTGAGCAGCATTGTCAAGTGTTTTAGGACTTTCTTATCAAGAAAAGTTTTAACATCTGCGTTAATGCAGCGCTTAAATTCTTCAAGCAAAATCAACTGGCGCAAATTGTCATAATCTTTTATAACATTTTCAGAACTACACCAGCGATCAAACAACTGCTCTTTTGTTCTAGCAAATTCGAGTAGGTCTGATTTTTGCGCTTTTCCCAATTTCTGAAATTCTGGCGGTAAGCCTCCGGAACTAACTTATAACCTTTTAGGATCAACCGTTTTACCAGGTCATATTCAGCAGCAGCCTCTACTGAAAGCTCTGTATAAATTTCTCTGGCCTTGCCAGTCAATACACTTTGTAACAGCATAGTCCAATTTTCTTTAGGGGCCATTTTAAATGTTCAGCTACCTTCTCAAAGTGTTAGAAATATGTATCAACCTCTTTTTCTTGAAAAGGTGGGACAAGTCTAATGTGTTTAGTGATATCAAAACTGTGAGTTGGGGCAGCACCTAGACTATGTTCTAGTTTAAGTCTTTCTAATTCCAGTCGTTTTAACTCAATTTCTTTTTCTTTTTCTAGTCTCTCTCTTTCTAACCGTTCTTCCCTCTCTTTTTATGCTAGCTCATGTTGCATTCCCAACTTTTTAAATTCTAATTGCATAGCAAGGCTGTCATTTTTTACGTTTCCACTTCACTCTCTTCAGTTAAGCCTTTGCTAACTAGATCTTGCATGATTTTAGCAATGATATCGGATTTTCTCAAAGCTTTTTTCACACTTAGCCCTATGTGTTGTCCCAAAAGCAACAACTGTTCCTTTGTCAACTGTTTAAGTTGATCAGGGTCGGGATCGTCAACAAATGTCTCAGGTTTGAAATCTGCCATATTAAGATGTTAAAACAATAACAAAAAAAAAAAACAGTGAGATAAATCCTGTATACGATGTATTGTAAACAGTATGTAATCTTGTAAACAATGTATGATAAACAATGTATGATTAAACAATGTGTACAGGTCAAGGCCTAAAAAATTTTCAAAACGATTAAGCATCCCGGACGAGCCCCCAATTTTATGTTACGGAACCTAATGTAAACAAATTTTGTAATGGAGATAAAAACAAGGGACCCATGGGTTACGGCACTCAGCTGTTATATATGTTAAAGAAAATGATTTGGGAATGAGGCACATGCTGGTTTTGTGTGGCAATAAATATAAGCTTAATTATGAGTTGTTGGTGTTTAGCTTATGTATGATTTTAATAGTGTCTTTGGAGACAGGGAAGAGGATTTATTTCATTTATATTATTAACAAATGAAGTGCTATTGTCACACAGATTTTGACTTGGCCATATAACTTATAAGCAGCACATATAATAAAAGAGTTTAACTATTTATTAAAATATAATAACAAATATTGTGCCAGCATAATTTTTATTTTAAAAAATAATAAGAAAATAATATGATTTTTTAAAATAAAATATATCTGAAATGATTATTAAAATAATATTATAGAGTATATTCATGAATGCATTCATGAATACATTTTGAAAGTATCTGCACTGGTATTCAATACTTTCATTTTTACCTGAATTCCCATTCTTATGCAATATAATATTTTAATGCAGTACATATTAATATTCGTATTCAAATACATTTGCAAAGCATTCGCACCATGTCTGGTATTTATTCATTTATAGCCAAACAATAATGTTGAGAATCCAGAATATACAAAATTCACAAATATAAATAATGATCATAAGTAACTGGTTTTATGGCTTTTATTTATATTAAAAAAAATAAATGTAATATATTCACTTTGGACTAGTTTCACATCAATCTACACACTAGAAACCGAAGGAATCTAGATTAATATTATCAACTGCATCTTTGTCTATCATAAATTTCCTTCATATGATCCCTAATGATTAGTAATGAATAATATGATTGATTTTTTTTTATCATTAAAATTAAACTGTAAAATACCATAGGTGACTGCATGGTGTTATTTGGAATAGCATTGACATTGATATTCTTTCCATATATACAAGATTCTTACATCATCAGTAACTGCAAGTTAATTTCCTGTTACTCATCAACTAACAAATTCCCTTTCTATTAATTTTTTTTAAATTTGTTATTAAAAACCAATAATAATTTATTAATTTATTGTTTATTGTTATGTTGTTTTTCAAAACAACTACTAGATGAGTTGTGTTGGACACCTGGATCAACTGTGGCTGGGCATTAGCTGCCTGGCTGCCCAAGTGTATGTCTCGCCTCAAGCGTGCATTATTTGCTGAAAGGTCAACAAGGTCAACATACAGGTGAATGAAGAGCGGCTGGGTAGAGCCTGGGTCTCACATGGTCTCATAAAAACATTAATGAAAGCTATAATATTTGGCCAATTTCTTTCAGCTTTCTAAACTACAAAGATGAAATCCTTATGTGTGCATGATATGAAAATTATATCAACAGTGCTCTCTGGAAACAAACGTGCCATGGTCAAAGTTGGGCAAAATTTAAGGTACTAATTTTATATTTATGCTAATAACTAATAAAATTTGAAAAATTCAGAACTAATTTTGGGTATTCAATTGAATCTTGATTAAATAATGTACACCCCTGACAAAAAATCTCTAGCTTCAGCAATCCTCTTGTTTAGGGAGTAAATATATTTCTTGATTTTTTTTAAAAAGTGCATTATGTTTGGGCCCATATTTTAAAACAATTACGCAATACTGAGATCATTTCTGGCATGTGCATAGCGAATGTATTCAAAATATGTATATTATATATGATCAAAGTCAGATCAGTGGTTTTCATATTAGGCAGTCCTAAAGTGTAACAATGGGTTTTTAATGGAAAAATGAAGTTTTTCATTAATATCTCGAAGGAATTAAGTCCTAGTGACCAAATTCTTGGCATGGTAGGGGATTTTGGAGACATCTAACTGTATGCCAAATTTAAGGAACTTAGAGCTTGGAAGCTGAGCTCTAGCAAACTGCATAACACTAGCTTGATGTAAACAATATGTGACATAATTCTTGAAAACTTGAATAAAATCTACAGTTTTTGATCAACTGGTTTCAAATTTTTGGTGTTAACAGTTGAAATGCTAACAAAAACACGCTTTGAAAATTAATTCCACAGCATTACAGGAAAAAACGTGCCATGGTCAAAATTGTGCAAAATTTAAGGTACCAATTTTTATTTTTGCTATTTAAAAAAAAAAGATTTTGATCTAATTTTGGGTGTACAATTAATTTTTGATTAATAAAAGTTATATTACTGGAAAAAAAGTGCTTAGCTTTAACAAGTTTTGTGTTAAGTGATCAAATTTCTTTCCTGATTATTTACAAAATGCATTATGTTTGGGCCCATAACTTTTTAAATTATATAATAGAGACCTAATTTCTGGTATGTACATAGGAACTTTATAGAGGATTATTTATGATAAATATGAGGAAAAACAGATGAGTGGTTTTGATATTAGGCTGTCCTGAAGTGTGAAAAGAGATTTTTTTATAGAAAAAAAATTGAGGTTTTCCTTAATTTCTCAAAGGAACAAAGTCGCAAACACCCAGTTTTCGGCTTGGTAGGAGATCTTGGGGACATCTAGCATTATGCCAAATTTTGAATTCCTAGGTCTTACGGTTTCAAAACGTGCCACATCTACGGACAGACGGACGGACGGACGGGCAGATGGATGGACGACGGACAATGGACCACGACTATAGCTCAGATGACTTATAGTCAGCTGAGCTAAAAATCAGATTCTGTAACATCAGGCAGCGTGAAATGTCTAGGGGAATGAATAAAGCAGTCGGGTTTTTTTTGTTAACAAATAACTATAATTTATTCTTAAAACAATCCTTACATTACAATACACTAAATTAATACAATTATACAGTAAAACAGCAGCATAACAACAAATCAATACAATCACACAGTAAAATAAACAATGTGCACAGTACCTGGTACCACCACCGTCACAACGATAAGTCCTTTTAAATGTATATGCCGGATGACAAGCCCACACCAATCCTCTCTTAGAATAACAGTCCAATGAAAAGCTCTTGTAACAATCCAGAAAGTAAACTTGAGGCAGGCAGCATTAAATTGTATAGAGTTAGTAATAGCAGAATCCCTGATATTACTGTATAATTGGACAGGTCCTACAAACTGACATACACACGTCTGTGTCCGCTGGAACTTCTTTAACCTCTCTTTCCGGTTTAAAACACAGCCCCTATTTATAACTTCTCACCCCAGCCGACAATTCTCAACTTCTCGAACAGTCTAAAGGATCTTACACAACACACAGCAAACACGCGTTACAGGAATCATCTAGAAAAACATCGCTGTGTCTCTACAGACCAGGGTCCACACGTGACCTCGGCCAGGCGAGCATGACAACGAGAGTTCAACCATACAAACATCCAGTTTTAGCACAGTACTGTAGACAGGTCGGGTATGGAGGATTTTAGGAAGGTGGGGGGGGGGGGGGGGTTGGGGGGGGGGGGCTCATACAGCGAGGCAGCGAAGAAAAATAGGGTAGAGAGGAGGGAGGGTAAGGGTAGAAGCCTCTAATGTTACAGAAATAATTTGAATATTTAGGTTGTATTAGTCCAGTCTTGATAGTTTTCAACACTTGCTCTTTCGTATAAAGACTGTATTACTACTTTACATGTTTTGCTGATTTTTTTTACGTCAGACTCTCCAAAGGGGCATTGTCCAAGTAAGGATATTGATTGGATGGCGTCTTCAGCTGTTCTCCGTGTTCTCCCGGGAATCTAGAACAGGATAACAGGTAGAACACCAAGAACACAAATGGTATAAATCAGCTGAGACTGATATCGAAAATGATGTCAGAAAAGTTAAAAATATGATTAAAACTACATCGTCACGAATCAATAATATCAGAGCCAGTGAAGCTCCTCTGGGTTTATATTGTTTCGTGACAATTTCTCAAATATTTACACTGATTGATTGAATATATTTCTTTTAATGAGAACAAAATAACTTCTATTTGACCTTCTCATATTGCAGTGCGAACGTCTGTCTGGGGTTGTTTGTTATACATAGTGATTAATCACGCATTGTACATTCTATTAATAACTACTTTGCATTTCTGTTTTGAAGCACTTGGTCGGTAAAATGATCGTTATATGTTTCTATGACATTTGGTAATATTACATACATTCGAACGTGACATATATAGAACGTGACAATCGTGTATACAGTTTATAATAAAATTATATAAATACATATTATATAAAATATTTAATATTACGGGGTACACATAAAACTGTCTTGCTGGTGAAGCTCGGTACGCCGGACGTGCGCATCCGACATTTGTTCGAATCCGGGATCGGTCTAAAGCCGGCGGTTCACTTACCGAGTATGAATCGGCCGACTATGTACCGACGGGGGTACATTGTCGTGTAGTGTGACACCCCAAGCGACACGATTTTGTCGGTGTCGGCTTACAAAAATCGGTCTGGCACTGTCAAAGAAAATCGGACGATTTTATCGGGCGATTAGGGAAATCGTGTAGTGAGCCAATGTTTGCGACAAAGTCGGCCGATTTTGTTTATTTTTGTTTGGTCAGAGTTCACGTTTTGTACGTTGTCACTATTAGTCATTTTTAGTGTGTATTGTATAATGATATATTTTTGTATTTTAAAATAAATTAAAGACATATTTTGGTAAAGATTAAAATTTCATGTATTCCTTAAAGACGACCTGCAGTTTATAAATCATTATAAAGGAGTATCCATTCATATAATTACAACATTATAACATTTCTGTAAACATAAGACTGAACTAACAGGTCTGAGTTTGCAAACGCTCATTTATTGCTGGGCTGTTCAGCAATCCTTCCAATTGTGTGAAGAGCTACTCTGAAAAAGTAACTTAAGCTTATGTAAGAGTTTCCGAAAAAAAATTTAGCCCTATCACAGGTTCTCCTTAAAGTCACCAATAGAAAGGCGCCAGGGAAGAAAGTGTATAAATAAAAAAAATAGCCAAAAGGAGGAAATAAGAAAATACAGGAATGAATAGCCGAAAACTGTTGACTTATGCAATATCAGGTCCAGCACACGCAGCAATACTTGATGTTAACAGTTAACCCAATGGGCAAAAGCGTTTATGTGAACGGATCTCTGGTACACGGAGTCAGCGGCATTGTTGGCGATGGTGTACTTTAATTCGTTTTTAATTTATTTAATCTGACAGATAACAGAGAGTCGCCAGATATATAACTGATCATCACACGTCTACGGAAATAAATAATAAAAATTTAAACCTAATCACGCAAATATCTGCTGCTATTGGCGTTTGTTGGGTGTAGAAGTCAAGTGAAAAGGATGATAAATTAAGTGTTGGCTAGTTTACATGATAGAAGAATAAATATCACTTCTTTGAATTTCTAGAAACAGGAAATCCAAGAAATCACACAAACATGTAAGTATAGAATGTTATTTCTAAACTAATGTTCGTGTCTTGTAAAAAAAGCCCTTCTAAATGTATTATCCTGATGCTGTATGTTTGGTTTTACCAAATCCTGCAGATCAGCCGCCGCAATCGTTTAAAGGGTTAAAGACTTTAGGACCTTTCGGACCTTGGGACCTTTCCTTAGGTTTTGTTATTAGTCCTCCTGGGTTGGACCCCTCTTTTCCTATATCCAGGACCCCCCCCCCCCCCCGAGATATGCGAAGAAAACCATTAAATTAATGAAGGACGGTTCATCCTCCTGTCATCCGCGTGCAAGTGTATTGTTTATATGCCCCTACTAGGTTCTCTCTTCTCTCAAGCCAAGGTGTAACCCAAAAGTCACTTTTCCGACACAGCATATGTATTTGGACAAGCCACAAAGCGAAAAGAAAATCCCTTTAAGGTATTCTCCTAGAAAGCTCAGTCTCAGATCGCAATGAAGAGATAGACTTTTTCGGCGATAATCGAGAGGTGAGCACACGCGCGTCAGTAAATGTGACACCGAAAATCGGTCGACTAAACCAAGCCGATTATCAGCCGATTTTGAGAAAATCTGACCAAATATAATTGCCCGATATTGTGGCTTGATAAAATCGGGTAGTGAGCACCGGGCTTTATATTTTACCTTTGCAATATGTTTGTGCATGTAACATGTAACATGCCCCACCCCCCGCCCTATGGGCAAAAGAAGGTCAGATGTCAAAGGTTGCTGTCTGCCCGTCCGTGAATGTATATGCATATCCCTGTTTGAGAGAGACGGAGAGCAGGAATAGTGGAGTCGTAGCCGGTAACCGGCTCCGTCACCAACGACGAAAAAAGAGAAGAATATTTGTTTCCAGGAATTTTGTCTCCAAATATTGAAAGGAGAAAAAGAATCGAAGTCTATGAGAGTTCTGACGATGCCACGCCAAGCACAAAGAGATCCAAGATGCCGTAAGCTCAATACCGCCAAGCACCGAGGCTAAGACGGGAATTCGTACGAGTCAGCTGATCAGAAGCAACCACGCCCACTCCGTGTCGACAACCTTCACCCCGCCTCTACCCATATGTAGACAGTTTGACGTTATCTTTAGCTCTTATTTTCGAACGAAAACGAGTCGCGTTTTCATCATCCCGAAGTAGCGTGTGTATGCAAGTTTTGCCCCCCCCCCCCCATGAGGGTCAGAGGTCAAAGGTGGCTGTCTGCCCGGTCGGTCTCCATGGAATCGGTAGAGGTCACATGGTATGCTCCTTGTCTGCCCGATAGAGGTCACGTGACCTGTTTCCCCACCTTGTTTTCCCCCATGGATTACTCGAAAGTCCCCTGTTGTCCATATGTAAGGCGGGTCTATAGAAGAAAAGACCATGTTTAACCTTATGTCAAATAATAATTGACTTACAGCATTTATTTCCCCTGTCCTCCCTCTAAAATGTAACCAACGCCACAGTTTGTACAATGGAGAGTGCTAAGAATTGTTTATTTTAAGCGGTTTACTCATAACATGCGAGGGTTTGGTGGCAAAGAGACGTGTACCGACAAAGTTCAAAGGGACTAACACTTTTTTGACCACGCCCAAATATTCAAAGTAGAATAGGATAACTATTTTTACAATATTTTAAATAAAATATATTGCGATTGGTTTGAAATGTTAACATCATATCCTTTACGCTTGTCTGTATCTTTCTTTTATGCTGGAATAATAAGTTTTGTAATTTTCCAGAACGTTACTTGGCAAAATTACATAAAAAGATAAATGAAATAAAAATGTATTTAATAAATAAGATTGCAGGTATATAAAAACCTTGTTGTGTCGAAGTCGAAGGGACCCTCAGAAAACTTCGACACATCCGAGGTTCGACACAAAGTGGTTTTATTTGGTTATAATTTAACTAGAGTAGTTCGAAATATCGAGTCTAAGACTTCGACATTAGCGGATATTCGACTTAAGCGAGTTCGACACAGCGAGGTTTCACTGTATAATATTATGTCAAAATGAAATTTGGTTTAATGAGATATGTGTCCGATCCCTTTTTCATTTTCTGTTCACAGCATCAGTATATATTAAGCCTGATTTAAATACGAGTATGGAATAATGTCATACTGTTTACAAAACTAAGTGTGCGTTTTCATTAAAACCGTTCTATTATATAATTTACGCACAGTTTGGATCAACGTTGAAAACAGAAACATGACATTATCCAAGTAAACATGTTTTCCCGAGAAGCAATTGTATAGGCTCTCTCTTAAACACACCAAATGTGTGCCTGGTAAAGGCATTTATCGGTAAATGCTAGTCAAATTATTAACAGAGCTGACAAGAATGATGGGAGAAGAAGACCAAATTGGTTATACCCTCTTTATCCGCGTACTGTCAGTAAGCGACCAATACATCACTTATCGTCCGCCAACCTCCGGATGCCAGTGGCTCGTCCTGTAATCTCTGATTTTATTCAGCAGGTGACAGATATCGGCATCGACGGGACAGAATCCTAAAACGGCCGTAGGTATCTGTAAGCTGTCAGTAGGGATCTTTATCCGTAGTAATGGCCACTACAGGAGGCGAGAACTGGTTTACCGCCATTAGCATCGCTTTTTCTTTTACACGGTTGATGACCGTGCCGCATGTAAATATTTGTTAAGTTTCAGGAGTACATCTGCCTCGGTAAGGAACGGCTTACCAAGCCCGAGTGTGCAGGATTAATAAAAATTACTAACCATTTCCCGTAAAGATAGATTAATTTTCCACTTGTGTATTCCATGAACCAATATATCAGGCTTTTGCTGATATTTTTTAGATTAAATTCTAACCTCAAAATCTGTTCATACGAAATCTATCAAATCATCGTTTTTATTAAATGAATGATAAATACGAAACCATAAACGACTTGAAAAGGACTATATAAGACAGGGGCGAGATAATTGCTCTTGCTGCTAACTTTGCTCGCTAAAAGATGATTTTTCAGGTTTTGTCATGATCATTTTATGACTGTCTGTCCATTCGGTCGTCCATTTGGAGCCGAACGCATAATTTCTTTGAACTTATTTCTTTGAATTTCTTTTTCAGGATACATAAATGCCACTCAGTGGAAAGTTTCAAATTTGTTGGCAAAATAATTTCAGGTTCATTCTGCATGTAAGCTAGTTTTGAGGGCTTTTATAATATTTTAGACTATTTTATGCCCCATCTAATTACATTATAATTCCAGTATAGTCAAAGCATAAGAATGACTTTAAAAAAATTGATATATGTAGGACTTATTAATTTAAGATCTTGCAGAACACTGTACATTTTAAATCGTTTACTTCAAACGTCTGTCATAATTTAATTAACAGGGAAATTTCAACTAAAAGAACGCTCTACATCTGTGTTACCAGAGAACTGTGCCGGTTTTTATTATTTATTGTGGTATTGCACTTTTAACTTACTATAGTATCACCAGATGATTATTTCTCTAAATTGTTGTATATTAATATGCCGTATCATGTATTGATGTGAGAATTGGGATATAGGTTTTGGGAACCCAGGTGTTTTATTTGATGTCGGCTTCAGTTCAGTCGTAATTATGTGAGGATTGTTTCTGGTCAGACTCATAAGAGTTAGGGCTAGACAGTTTCCTGTAATAGCAGGGCTTTATGAGATTTCAAAGACAACGCACCTGCAAACATGATTTCTCATTTACTCTTGTCTCCCGAGGCATGTCCATTTTAATATTCATGCATTGAATGACAGGTCTCCATAATAATGAAAGTGGATTGGCGGTCAAAATGTAGGGTGAAAAAAAAGCGGACCGAACTGTCTCGCTAGTGAAGCTTGCTTTGCTAGCGAAGCGGTTGGTACGCCGGACTTGTGCGCCACCGACATGGGTTCGAATCCCGGATCGGCCGGATATTTTCCCCTGAACAATTTGTCTTCGTAACAAATGAGGGCACGTCCAATGCGACGGCAAACTTTGTAGCCCGGGGAATGGTCGTTTGATGTAAATAGGGAATTACCGCCACCTAGTTCACCAAAATTGTGACTCCTGGGATAGTTTATCTTGTTCTAATAACAGAATGCTCTTGAGAGGAGGTGTGCTATAGGGTGACATAAAAGGGGACTGAATTTTTTTCGCTAGTAAAGCTTACTTTGCTAGCGAAGCGGATGGTACGCCGGACATGTGCGCCACCCACATGGGTTCGAATCCCGGATCGGTCCGGTATTTTCCCCTTTAAGTTTGTCTTCGTAATAAATGGGGGCTCGTCCAATGAGACGGTAAACTTTGTGGCCCAGGGAACAAGCTCACCAAAGTGTGACTCCTGGGATAATTAGTCTCGTTCTGATAGCAGATAGCTCTTAGGAGGGGTTGTGTTTCGGGGTGACATAAAAGCGGACCGAACTGTCTCGCTAGTGAAGCTTCTTTGCTAGCGAAGCGGTGGGTACGCCGGACTTGTGCGCCACCGACATGCGTTCGAGGGCCTAATCACCTATAAAGCATGTTGAATTAACACGAAAAATGGTTTCCTCCCTTTAAAATTAATCTTTACCTGCTACAATATTGCCTTGAAACCGTTTGCTTACTCCTGTAATGGAGTGTTAAAAACAGTACACCGGGCGCGATCACAGGTGTCAACATAAAAGAGCGCGTTTGGCCATATGCATCGCGGAGCCACAACACGACAACACGTGTAAACCAGAAGATGCCCTGATTCACTTGGCCCAAAAATGTAATACATGTTCCCGCTGGTGGAAACACCACGTGGTGTGGCTCACAATCGGAGCTCCGGTCACGCGGTCTTGTTATCCTAAACAGACACATGTGGACTGTGTTTATCAACACGCTGAGCCATAACAAGGTGTTAAACAGCTGTATGTTAGGTACTAATACTGTTTGCTGGAATGGTTTTGCTGGGAAACTTAGGTATAAAGCAAAACTACACTGATAGTGTGAAAGAATAGGCATAACATTGCCCCTGTTTATGTCTCTCTTCAAGTTTTGATCTTGATAGATGACTTTCTCAGATTCCTCTCGAGTGCAAATCGCCTGATCTTCCTTGCGATTGATTTATAAAACTGAACTTCGGTCTGATTAATTGTCATAGGGGACTTATTTGACTTGATATTTATTTTTGACCTTGACCTTATTTTTGAGATCGTCAGCTCCTTAGCCTATTATCGCTCAAATGGGAGAGATCGGTTAAGACTTCCGGCGATCGCTAGATGATGACACCACTGGTGGGAATATGGCCGATGAAGCGTGCTAGATAGTTGACTCTTTTAGATTTGCATATGGCTTTTATTGGTGATAAACACGTTCGGTCATTCCAGGAAGTAAGTATGTAAGGAATTTAAAAATAGAATCGACGAACCTTATTTCAACCATCATTGAAAGGCACTAAACATAAGAACACAACGGTCTACCTACATAAGAACACAACTCATTATATTTTTTTATTAAATAAAACCGAAATCGATATTTCAACATTATTGTCTCTCCAGTGTCCACCTTGGCCATGCAGAATGTATTAGTGGTGTTCCAAATAATCGATTTAATCAATGATCGGTCGTTTTCTTTTATATTCGGTTAAATTGCATTAAAAAAAAAGATTATGTATGCACATCCAAAGAAGTAATATTATCTAGCTAAAATATTTTTATTCTGTCAGAGATGTTAGGAAGATTTGGCACAAAATTTGCGAACAACGTAAAGACTGAACCTTGTGCAACGAATACGTGTCAACTTTCCGGCAGGTTCGTTAAAGGTTCAGCCTGATGTAGAAGTCAGACTATTTACTCTCATATATATGTTCATATATAAATGGGGGTTTAAATATTTAAAGATTTTGATTTTCTTTTCATAAACAATAATATTCTCCTGATAGGTGTGTCTACTACGCAAAAACACGACAAATCCTGTTAGTTAGTCTGTAATAAAACTATATATACGTAAAGGGTCATCGACAGGTTATGTCTATATTATATTATATAATACTATATTATATTACATTATATTATATTATACAACTAGTATATTATATTATATTATATCGCAAAGGCCATACTGTCATTGACAAGTATTGTTTATATAACATTATATTACATAAAATTATATTATATTATATTGTATTACATTATATTGTATTGTGTTGTATTATATTATATAAAATTATATTATATTATATTATATTATATTATATTATATAACATTATATTTTATTATATTATATTATATTGTGTGTGAACATCATCTTTGTCCGTTGTTCATTCTGTATTATTAAACCGGCGTCGTAAGAGGTTAATTTGAATGCAATACTCGAGTATTTAACAACAGAAATACGTGTGTCACAGCCCTCAGCTAATTAGAAGTAGTATCACTGAAATATCCTCAATGGCAATTTACAAAGGATATTGCTGAATTTAGTTGAACTCCATACAATAGTGACACTACGAATTCGACCTCCCAGGTGGAGGGTAGCAGATCAGCACGATGTCAAACAATGGTTTTGCCATCAGAGAAAAAATAGATCTCTCCTTCGAAGACTTGGTACTCCGGGTAGTGATAACAACGGTGTCAAGTGAAATGACTTCGTCGATGCAAAATCCATTCGTTTTTCGAGAACTGAAAGTGGAAACGAATCGTGACATCCTTGGGAAATGACAGCTATTTTATGGGTTATTCATAATGATTTTGAAGACTTAATATGACGATATATAAAGGTCGTGCAATTATGCTATCTAAAAGGTCAGACATGAGTTCTGGTGCGACAATTTTCCTTTCAGACTCTCATCCTTGACCTTCTGGCTGGCACCTGTCGGGGAAGACCTTGAGGGAATAGATAAAAATGTTGTTCAGTTCTCGTGTCTGGGTCATAAGGTTTTTCCACGCATGCGCGAAGCCAGAAGTATTCAATTTAATATCTGTTTTAACATTCTGCATTTGCTTTCGTTTTCTGCCATTTCTGAAATGTCATTGAAATTTTTAAATCTTTCCATAAACAAAGTCATGAAAGTTTGGAAATTAACAAATATAAATAGGTAAAGTGTGAGATATATCATATTTGTCTCAACGGGGTCATGGTTAGTAATGAATTAATAACAGAGCGTAATGAATATCATATCAGCTTTCTTTTAGATTTAACTGAAGCCTTGAGACTACCACATCCCTTCCTTGGTTTATGGGATTTGCATGACGTATTCAGTCATTTAATGCTTTCTTATATATTCATAAGTGCTTTTCGTTCATCACTGGAAATAAAATTCGCAGTCCTTTCCATATATACGTCTACCAAACATTATGAATAATAACTTATATTTGCATTTTCAAGAACAACCCTTCACATTGGCTGTACTACAAACTATAAAAGATAAACACATTTAATATTAACACAAATAAATTCTGGGGTAACTGATCGAATTAGAATCGGATTTGCATTTTTCCAATTATGTAAATATGTAAGAGAATAATATAATATTTCCCAATTCTCATACAGCTGCATTGTACGATTATATCGAAAATGAACCACCACGAGACAATAAACAATTTAAAAACAGCTTTAAAGCAAGTTATTCACATACTTTCCACAGAATATGTGCAATTTCTGGTTTAATCTGTGTACATATTAATGAATTTTAGGTAATTACTTGAAGAAGAAGTTCGTACAACATCTCTGTGGTTGACGTGAGAGCTTGTATATCTGCAAGCTGTTAGTAAACACAGCAATATTGATAAACGGGATAACCATGTAACCTAAACGCAATTTCATGTAACCTAAACTCTTTGTGGTCTGACTTGCCACCAGATGTCCATCTTGTATGTATTTTGATAATTGTGGCTGCCCCACATGTTATAAACACGGGGATATAAAAATCGACAGCTTTTTTTTATAGAAGGTTCAGGGGGTTATCTTGGTTAATAGACGTCTGATATCGGAACGAGTCCCCTTAACTCCTCGAATATGAATTTAATCCATCCACTGAAGTGAAAAATCCAACCTCTCACTTTAATATCCTGGAGGGTCATGACCAAACAAACAGAATAACACCTCGTCTCTTTGTTGAAATTAATTCAAAAATAAATTCTTATACCAATATATGTAAATTTATCGTTGATGAATTCATTTTCAACTTTCGATAGTTACAGTTATCTTTCGAACTTTTATCGTAAATAATCAGTTAAAGATGTCATTAAGGCCATTTTATTGAACGTGAATAATACAGCTCTGTTAAAATGGATCATAAGCTTTAAATTACCCTAACAAGCAACGTGTGTATGGCTCTTTCTGGCAGCTTTAATAACAATGTATCTAGGTGGACTGCATGTTAACAGCAGTTTCCATGTTCGTCACACCATAATAACCCAGATCAGTTTTCCAAGACTGTGAATATTTCCCGTCGGATGATTCGAAGTGTCTTATTTGCACGTAAGATGCTGAGTGTCATCATCTATGTCAGTGATATTCATCAAATTACCTGTGGGAGACAGATGGTCTCATTGATAGGTATTTAATATCTGAAGAGGATATATCAGGTTTTCACTAATAACCTCATAATGTTCGCGTTTCACGGAAAGGTGCTGATAGTTCACGGAAAAAAATGAGTTCACACTAGTGTACTCTTAGAACTGAAGATTTAATTTTGCGAACCCTTGAAGTAATATGATACAAATTGTAAATGTTAACATAATAAGTCAAGCCTGGGGACCACAATCTGTCTATGAATCCACAATTTTCGTTCTGTTCATTTGAATGTACTCCAGTTATCCAATTCAGGGCAATTAACGGGAAGAACTTGTGAATAAGGGTATCTTAAGTACACATGTGTCACAGTTTTGTCCTTCCCTTTCGAGAGAAATTTATTTTCTTGCAAAATTATGAAATGAGAATGGCTCAATCGAACGGTCTTTCCAGTTGCGACAATGCCGACCTTTTCTTTCGTGCCACCGATCGTAGAGGAGAGACATCTGGCGGAACTATTATTGTATTCTGATGAAATTTTTTCTCTCGAAAGACGAAACCGGACATTTGGTAGAGAAAAGTGCACGAATTTAGGCATCTCACACTCTCGCTTACTACACTATCCATATTTTTCACCACACAGAAGCGGAAAAAAACGGCTTGTTTTGTCCCAACCCCATCAACAATTGCCCTTTTTTTGCCTATCAAAATTGTTATTTGGATTTTTAGAAGAAATTATCGATTTTGAGCTCCAGCCACTCGGACATTTCTTCGTAGAAAATAAAAATGATAAAATTCTGGTAAAAAAAATTTCCTTAAAACTTCCTTCTTTTCAGCTGTTTAGCAAATAGTTATGTTATAATCATGTTTTCCCCTGATAACATGAGAATTTTTTTATAGCGAAAACCAATAATAAAAAGGTGAAAGTCACCGATTCCTGATAAAAAGATTATGAGAAACATGCCTGCTTTGGCCTTACTGTATTTTTTTTCTTTTTTTTTTATATTTTTCCTCTTAGTAATCACCCATATCTCCCTCTGCTTGAACTGACAATTAAATGGTGTCCTTAATCTAACGTTCAAAGGTTAATCATAGAGGCATCCCCTAATTAATGCATTAAATATACAGTTAAACCTCGATATTACGAAAACTAACAGGACCTCGATAAAGTGGTCGTATTTTCGAGGTGGTCGTCTAAGTTCAACTGTACCATGATTCAATGAAGAACTGATGCTCGTAATGTCAAAGATTTTCTTGGTAGGGGTAACGTGTCTGACTGAGCCAAGGCTTGATTGAAAGGGTGTGTTGCTAACGGCCACGAGTTAATGCGAGCAACAGCCGTTGCCGATTAACCAATTTAATATAACATATTTACAAGCATTCCTCGGAACGTCACCAGTTTTGGGAAATAATTGCCTTATACGTTATACCTTTATTTTTCTTTCAAATCTTTGGGAAAGCCTTAAAGACGTAATTTATCGCAATACGGGTTAGAGACAGTTGACAGCCTCGACCGTCTTGGCAGTGACATGCAGTAGCTAATATTATCTATTTTCTTCATCTTGAGACAAAACTGATGGCCAGTATCTCTCGCGTGTGATCATGGAAGGGATTGTTTTGTTTTATATATTTAAATGATCGTCACATTTTCGAAATTGTTTCTTGACAATTAATATACCCTTTTTTGTTTGATACAGCGCCGGTGCATATTAGGCGCAGCTACGACACTTTTGCATAAACTAACAGCTCAAAAAAACCAGATCACTCAGAGTCAGTAAGTTCACAAAATCATCAGAACTAATCAAGAGTCTGATAGAACAATCGGCCAACAGTAAAAACAGATTAAACCAAATAAACTCAATACAAAACTCAACACATGAACACAGGCATACAATAGCAAAAAAAATCGTTTCTTCTCGAGACCTTATCCTACTAAACTCTATTTAGAACGAGACTAAATTTATAATCATTGATTAAGCAAAAGTATCAAGTGAGCTGGATTTGGCGTCGCATCAGTCACCATTTATAGAGCTTAGCTTTTCATCTCTGTGTCATCTTAATTTCTCCCTATATCTGAGCCTAATATAGTTTAACATTCAAGGAGATGTCGCCTGTATCGTTATTGAAGGAGCGGCTAAGGCGGGGGTTCCCTGACTTCCTCTGTTTCCTCAACTATGGCACTCGAGCGGTATCGTTTTCTTCCTAAATTCAGTTCCTGTCTTATACTCGAAATGTTCCTGGTCTTTGGTGTTATATCTCGGGTACCCTTGTGTTCTATTACGTTAACCTATGAATGATTCATTCCTTTCAGGTCTATAAGCGAAAGTTAGAGCACTTGGCACCAAACCAAATTTAATATGACAGGGCCCGGCTGAAGGGTGTCACCCTCTAATTGTAAGAAATGACATTAATTAATGGCTTTCTTTTTTCCTGGAGAGAGAATATTGTGATGTCAGATGATTCGAATGAATCTCTTCCACAATTTGCACATAGAGGTGGTGCAATCTTGAGATTGGGGAGAAATTGACTCACATTAAAAATATTTGTTACACTCTCTTGGCGTTTTAAATAATGTTTAAGCCAGTCTCTCAAGTCCATATGCTGGAACTCTAAAAAACTGGGCAGGTACGTATGAAACGCAGCTTTATTAACAATAATAACGTAATGAAGGAATAATGCGTCAGTCTGACCTGCACGTTAGACCAGCAGTCTTTTCTACACACTGAACCCGCGATGTTGCAGGTCCCATGTCTGAATTAAAGGTACCTTTAGAAACTACTAATACTTCAGTTTGAGTAAGTTTACATTACGCTCAATCTCAGTACGACAGGAGAAATCAATTTGATATATATAGGTCGATGCTATGCGACCAATATGATGAATTTGACATGAATTAATATGAATAAAGATGTGCCTTTAAGGGACTGACATAAATAAAAAAAATAAAAAAACTGACACAAGAAACCTTTCAGGTTTAACATTAGGGATTGCACTGAAGATTATAAAACTTGAAAATTATCCATGAAAGATGGCGGTGATCTTCCGAGACATTTCAAGGCAAAATAAGTGCATCAGAAAGATGATGAGAATTTGATGGCTTCGTTATTACATTGTTGTTGGCTCTGTTTTTTATACTGAGCCCTAACGTTACCGCTAATCGATGGGAGGCTATCCACATACCAAGCAGGTATGTTTAATATACAGGAAACGTAGTGTTTTTTTTATTTTTATTTCTTATTTCCTTACACTATTATATGATCTGACAATGACACGTGCTTATATGTCACCATGTAAATAATTATGTTGTTATTGTCAATGTTAACATGTTACATCTTTACAGGAGAGCATGTTTATTAGGCAATGGCTTCTTTGTAATCCTGTCAAAAGAAATATATTCAAACGAATATTTCGTTCTTAAACCGTTGGTTTACTACTGTGCACAAGTGTGAAAGAAATAAGCGTACACCGGGCACGATCAGTGGCACAAAACAAGCAGAGCAGGCACGCCACCTGGTAGCCGTACCCCAACTAAATAAATTAATATTTTTCTAGCTTTCAACCGGTATTTCTCCTGAGTTACATCTTTCTTGGTTCTTCTCCTTGTTTGAAAGTTGTCGGGCATGCGCATGATTGGACCTCAGGTGCCTTTTAATGATAATCAGAAACGTGGAAATCGAATAGAACACAGTGAGACTGATGTTTTAGATAAATGGATACATTTTGATTAAGATAATCGACATATTATTGCAAATGTTTATGAACCTTTAACCAATCGATTATCGGCGATATATTTCACAGGTCCGGGCGTTCTTTGGAGTTGGGAGTACGGACAACCCCCCCCCCCCCCCACACACACACACAAAGAGAACAAAAGCCCGCCCCCTAGAATATCATATTTATCATGACTCTATTATCATCACGTATTATAGAATATATATTTTATGTTACATGAAAGTAAATTTTACTTAATTTAAGGTAAACTTTGCTTAATTCCAACAATTTATTTTCAATGAATTTCTTTCAAATAACCAATACAAATGGTCAGCAACATACTATAGCCTAACATTTAGGAATATTCAGCAAGGTAATTGATATATTCATTTTTTCCAAAATGAGATGCATTAGATGAATAAAAGATGATTGAGAAAAATATTTTAAAAACTATACAGTGAATGACTGAAATATCTCGAATCGTAATGATATGATTACGTTTTATTGCGTGTTATTCCTCTGAGAGGTGAGGGGACAAATGATACTTTGAGGGACAAATGATCCTTTTGTCCAAAGTTCCTAAAAGAAGTAAGAGAAACATGCCCTAGTAGCCCCTTCCCCGGAACAAGTATACATGTTCATATTTTCAAATAGATTGTTTCGCTTTCACAGCTGGGACTACCCAAAAGGTTATACATTTTTATCATCAGTCTAAGGAACATCTGTATGATCTTATACGGTATGAAATCCGACTGGTATTTTTTTTCTGACAGACAACAGAAAATAGACATGGAAGTAAAAAAGCTTAAATGTTAATTATTGATAGCTCACAAGCACATCGACGTCTGGTTGGTTTAACCCTTTACAAATATGTTTTGAAGTAATTTTCATCAGTAACATCAGTAACATACCAATCATCAGTAACCAGAAGTTCCTGCTGTTCTCAAATTGTTTGCCTTAGCCCGGAGGGTATGCGTTTATCCCCGTTCGTGTGTGTGTTTGTTCACAACATAACCCACGCTATCCTGAAGGGAATCTCATGTTATTTCCAGAGCATTACGAGAATGAGACAAGAAAGAATTGACTAATTTTTGGTGTGGATCAGGCACATGATACGGATTTAGGAACGTCATCAAGAAATATTCACGAATTAACTTATGCACGAATATACCAGGGAATATGCGCCGAATAAGTGAATGCAAATACATGGCTGAGATTCGCATTCCTTAGAATGCTGATTTCTATTTCACATTATTATTTACGAACTGCACTGAGGAATTACAAACGACTGTATACTGGATTGTATTAATGCAATTGAAGCAGGACATGTAAATTATGGCAAAAATCTTGTGACACTTCATATTTTTCGTTTTAATTAACCATAGATATTTATTTCAAAACATCTCTAGACTTAAAGGCCTACTTCCATGAAAAAAAATAAAATGAAATACTACTGAAGGTTTATTCATTTACATGTATATGTATAAATTATGGTATAATAAAATCAAGCTTTGCGCACTTAACCGTTAAAATTTAAATCGAAAGACCCGTAATCCACCCCACTCAGGGGCCCCAAGCCAAACAGAAGCGTCCTGGCCAAGGCGATTATGACGTCACAACCAGAACACACCGGGTGGTATTGTAATGGCATCAGTTGAGTTTAACACGATCTGGGGAAAATATCCCAAAGTATTGCGTCGTCGGGTTGAGCAGTAACATCAAGGGTGATAGTGTGAGCTTAATAATATTTTAACAAGTGTATAAGCCACATGTTCGTGCCAAATGGACAGGATTTCCTTTATACTTTATAGAAGAGGACGAACTGGACCCGGCCGGGCATGATCTGGGAAGGGGATTCCCCAGGTTTGGCCACTGACATGAGGGTGCGGACGGACTTTTCCTGACATTTAGACACCTTTGTTGCCACTCTATATCCGTTACATGCGTAGGCTGCTAACTAGGAAATGATGCTGTTTTTCATCTTTACGACTCCTGTATCTCTTACCTCTTCAACTTTGCACCTGTTATTCCCCGACTCGGCCTTGACACGTTAGGAGCTGGCACCACGCAGTCTGCACAGACGCCGGATCAGGATTTCAAGCGACATGTTATATGACAACCAACATATAGCTGCTTGTTGATCGTATAAGTTTAATAATATCAAACTGATCAATCAATTAATTTATTATTAAATATGTTTGAACGCTTGTAAATGATAAAAACTTTATTTTTTATTTTGGGACTTTTTTTACAAGTTTCAAGACACATATGACCGAAGGGGTCACGTAAAGCTCGGTGCATGGTGCCTCAGCAAAGGCATTAACATGGGAGAAACAATTAATAGGATTCTTAAAAAAATAAACCCACGTTAAAAAACCGTTACTCCTTATTGTTGACAATAATTAAAATAATTCATTTTAATATTTCAAATCTTTTGAAATATCAGAAAATTAACAATTTAAAAATTATACCATGCATTTCAGCATATTTTAATTCTGTGCCCAAATATTATGAAAAAATTAGCCTCGTAATGGCTTCCTTACATTAAACGTGTGTGTTGTATATGGGTTGGGGATATTTTCACTCTGTTTGATTTTTTTTTTAAAGTTTTCTTTTAAGTATCTGTAATGATAAAACGTTATATTGTTTTAAAAATGTGTATTTGTTATATAAAATGTGATAAGCAATGTTTTATCCATTTTTTATATAACAAATAAAAACAAATTCCATGCCAAGTCAGCACACACGCAAACATATTAATTTAAGAGGTGTGTTTAAAATGTAATAAGTATGTAAATTTAAGTATGTAATACTTGTATATGAAATATTAATATATAACGTTTATACATATGTAAATATGATATATATATATGTGTGTGTGTGTGTGTGTAGATATATAAAGATAGACACTTGTAGTATGTATATAACAAAATATCAAATCAATTACCCAGTCAGTCATAAAGAGAACTCCAAATCTGTTTCAGCAGTCTCTCTCCTTCCTTGTTAGTATGATTTGCCATATTGCACTCAAAGATGTTACACTTGAACCTTCAGATGATACACTGGCTGAAGTATCCATGCATTTAGTCCAAATATACCTATACACATACTGATCAACCTTACCAAAGACAACATATGGGTAATTTTGTATAATTTTAAATGATAATTTATTGTAAATGTACTTTTCTTGGAATTAAATCTGCTATCATGCAGAGTATTATAACTGGAATGTATGGTTTCTGGACACATTTTTTTTATATTACACAATTCTTAAATTGGAGGATACTAAAAGTACCCCTGAAATCCAGATAAACGGTTTTACATCAGCCCAAACAAAAACAGAGCAATTATTCTTAAAATCTTGTAAATTTTTATTTGCACAAGTGAAGCCTAGCTGAGGCAGTATGGCAAGAACTTTACCTATAACATTGCCAACATAAAACAGATTAATAATAGTCATGGGGCTTTCCGTCTGGTGGAGTGTTTTATACAGAACTGTATCATACATATATATACTGTGTATAATTATATTGCGACTGTGTGTGTGATTTTTTTATAATAAACATGACTCTTTCATAATTCATTTAAAAATGTGAATTTCATGATTTGTATTATGTATTTCAAATTCATTAAATCTCTCTCTCTCTCTCTCTCTCTATATATATATATATATATATATATATATATATATATTAAATTATAAAAGGAAAGAGTGTAAATTATATAAATGTATCATTTCCATGATGTCGGGCCGGGGGGGGGGGGGGGTTACTTAAAATTAGTACCACCCTCCATCGGGATGGTTGTGGTACGTATACAGCTTCATTTAAGACTAGCCCCGTGTGTGGTACTATAACTTGAGTATAAGGTTACAAGTATTTATGAGGCAAGGCCTGCCAAGTAAAAACTCGCTTTACGAAAAGTATATATATTTATACTACTGCTAAACAAAATAGCGCTTATCAATGTCAAAACAACAATTTTGCATTTCTGATTATGAAGCATGTATGTATAAATTATGATAAAAAGAAAGGACCAGCGCTTTATTCATACGATAAAACCAAGTTGCTTATCAGCTGATTTTTGCAGAACCACCACGGCACCAGTCACAACATTGTAACAGATAATGTTATCACAACAACAAACTTTGTTGCAAAGCGTCGCGGGCGATATTGAACAAACTCGACCAAGTCAAGAATCACCATCGGCATCTTGTACTACTCTACATTTTCTTGCTCTAAATATTATATTACTGAATAATCTCGTTATTTTGATAATAATCACCAGATTGAGAATATCCCTTTAAATTCCCACAGACTCCATCCTCGATTTTGTACAGCCTGTCACTTCGTCACTGGAATCAAACTTGTTGGCGTGTTGGCTTGCAGCGGCCGCTGTCTGTGTCACCGACTTCTGTTTCTAACAACGTATACATGGCCCAAAATTACATGAGGCTTAATGTCGAAGTTGCCATAAATCTACAGATCTAAATTCGCCGCTTTATTCTCCTTTAACGTGTCTCAGACATTGTCATCTTACGATGATTCCTCCGCCTCGCTAGATCAGTTCGACCCGTCGGCCTTGCTGAAACCACGTGGACGCGCAACCGGGGTTCTGGTTGTGACGTCACACACGTCCCAAGGGCTGTCTCAACTTTTTCAGGGGGCTCCCAGGACTCTGTTCACATATTCGTTCCTATCACGGATAGTAGCTCCCCAATGTCAGTAATTTTTACATCAATTCTATTTGTAGGTTCATACCTTTCATATATGCAAAAACACCCTGAGGGTGGAAGTAGGCCTTTAAGGTCTTAGTACATCTTAGTACTGTCATCTATCTTGCTTAAAATATTAAATTTGCCTCTTGCCCCCCGATTATCCTCTATAAGATCAGGTATTTATTGATTAAAGTTCTGTTTACACGCCAGGTTGGCTTGACAGATCAGTTAAAATATTCAAACTGAAAACTTTTCAAGTTTCATATTAAAAAAAATCAAGCATGTTTTGTCATATTTTTTTTCAATTGGTCAACTTAGACACATGTATCATGTTTAATATCAGCTTATATATAAACAACTATAAACACGCCTATACATCCGTCACAGGCGAGTTATAGGAATGTTCATCAAAATGTACGTACGTAGGGTAAGGCAGACATCACCAAGTCCACAAGTCAGGAAGGTGAATAGCTAGCTTTAAAATCTTGGTGACAGGAAATTTGAAGCTGTTCTTCCCTCATACTCCACCTTATAAAAAATATAAAGGTAAATAAACAAGTTTATATTTATTCGGTATGTTTGTTAAAATGACCAGTAACGAGCAGAAAAAAAGTTTTCTACGAATGAATAATCGACGTTCTGTCCTTCCTTCCCATCAAGGAGAGTTTTTTTTCCCCCGGCATTCTTTGGGCCAGTCATGGCATCCCCATCAGTACAAATCTTACGTGATAAATCATGGCGGACTACTATCATTATCATCGATGGCGCCAGGTCACATATACACCCATTTGTGGTTGACATAAGTCTCCCAAATATCAGCTTTAGGGGCTGGAATACTCAGTAAAAATACTGAATGGCAATATACGGCTGTCCCTGCATGCCCTGTGCCGGGATGGGACATTATATTAGTGTACGTTAAATATTGCGGCAGTGATTTCTCATTTCCCTCCAAATAACCTGTCCCATCTTTTTTATTAACCCCTGCATTTACTAATGAAGATTAGTACTGGTCTCTCTCTCTTACTCTCTCTCTCTCTCTCTTTCTCTCTCTCACACACACATACGCATACAAACAGTTAAGATAATTTCCCCCCATATAATAACAAGTTTAATCTATCGATCTCGTAATAATTTTTCTACCAGACAGAATAGCTGGTTGCATGCAACCAGAAGAAGATTCGTAGATTAAAGTTGAAGAAATTAAATATCTTGAACGGAGAAATACTCATGTACCCTGTGTTCAGCAACATGTTCCAGAAAAACTTTTCTGTTTTTAGACAGTTTGTTGCATGGTGTCTGATTTCATTCTCGGATGTGAGGCAATTAGTGGTGTGCCGAATAAATTATTAAATCGATGATTGTCGTTTTCTTTCAAATCGATTAAATCGATTACATTTTGCATAATGGATTTAAAACATGTATGCGCATGCAAAGAATCTACTACTTTGAGAGATATACGAACAGCATCAAAACGGAACCTCGAGCATGCGGGTGGATTGATGGTTTCATTATGAAAACAGATGAACATGTCAGACTATATACTGGGGCCAATATTTTATGTACAGCATATTTCAAGGTAATATAGAAATTACATAAAATAATCGACTAATATTTTATCATCGGTCGTTTTTATTTTATATCATCGATTATGATTTTAAAGCCAATTCCTACCACTAGAGGCAATAGAACTTCAGGGTTTAAGGTCACAGAACTGAAGACGCGAAGAGCAGGCCAATTTGGCGTCAACAAGGAGAGCCACTACAAAACTGAGTTTGCGTGTGTGTGTTGGGTTCGTGTTTAAACAATTGTGAAGCAACATGTTTCAAGAAATTCTCTCGAGTATGGCCGGCTGATCATTTGATGACAGTTTTAAAAGGGGTTCATTAACGATTTAAACTTTCATAAACGATCTGACTCGAGTTGAGTTATATATGTTTCACTTGTATGTTGGGGTCGTGTTTAAACAAATGTGAAGCAATATGTTTCAAGAAATTCCGCAGGGTATGGCCGGCAGAATATTTGATGACAGTGTAAAACGGGATCATTCTTGATTAAAACTTTCATAAATGATTTGACTCACGGTAGTTTCAAATATTCATCAAAACCGGATTAAATTTGCAGTAATCTGAACAGGGGTCCTTCCATTTGTGTAAATGAACTAGAAATATTATCTAACTATCTTGTGTTTATGGAGAATCTTTAATTTTCGCATTTTGGGCAAAAATATGATAATTATGAAAAAATGCGATTTTGTCCACAACTCAAAAAAATTAGTAAAAAGAACAATTAATTACCGTTCGACGTATATGTATAAGTAGTTAAGCTGTTATAAAGAATTCTGACACGCAAAGTGTGAAATGAGTTTTCACGTCTGAACAAGTACACAACCACCAGAAACGCAACAAGTTTATAAGGCTGAATGTGATTGGTCTCAAAATAGCATCGGGCTATGCTCCAGCAGCTACGTAGAACAAGTAGACGTGAATCATTTGATAGGTTCAGTTGCCTTGTTCATTATTCATACAAAAAACGCCATAACGGCTTGATGAATCAAGGTCTCTGAGAGCCCAGCTCCCTCAAGCTTAATAGAATGAAGATGATTTAAGGATTTTAGTTTATAAATTATTTTATATATGCTCAAATTTCGGCAACGTTTGTCATTTAGTATTAAAAAAAATAAAATAAATGTTTTTAACATTGAGGCCTCCCACGGTCTAATAATCTATAGGTACGAGTTGTTTTAACCTGGCGCTCATCGTGAGAAGGACAATTCGGCGTAACTCTAGACATTCTCTGCGTCTGGATGCTGCCAGGGATCATTTGGTAATGGATTCACATCAGCATACACATCTAATATAATCTTCCTCATCCGCACTGCAGATCGCAAAGACCGATGGCCTGCTGTGTTCGGGTTACGTTACAAAACACCGAAGGCAAGTTGCAAATAATTATGATTAGACGTTCGTCAATTAAAAAACTGTCAATACAAAAGGCTGTTTCAAATATAGGTCGAGATGCTACTTCAGAACTTCATTTTTGAATGAAAGAGTCTTTTTTTTTCTCTGTGTACCGAAGTAGGAAAATAAGTGTCAGTTCCCGCCGATAGGGGTCGCCAGAGGTCTGAACGCCAGGAGCTGGCTTGGCTACGACCTTCCACTGGAATGAACGTTGTTTTCTACAATGAAAAAAAAAACACATTTCCCATTTTTATCTCCTTTCAGTTTGTCAGCGGGGATTCTTATTCATTTATTGTAATATTAATGAAGGCCCAATCTCGAAAAAATTATCTTCCATGATATAATTACAGTTGCACTGTCATCTTGGGCCAATCTCGACCAGACATCAACCCTGAATACAGGAAAATGAACCAGATGGAGAAAACAAGGAGAAACTGATGAAAACCTCTTTCAGAAAACGTCAACCAATTCCTGAGGGAGGAGTCGGAACAAACAGTCTTGATCACAGACCCACTCTTCTAATATTTTCACTTTTTTTCTGATTCTCTCTAAAATCAGACCAACTTTTGGCTTCAGTGAACAGGTCTCCAGTTCTTATATTAGCTGACTTAAATATTTTCTACACGTATTTATATATTTACACAAGGGAGATTAATTTTCATCTGTCGAACTTTAATTAAGCCGAGTTTTGCCAGATGTGTTTTTGACGTTTTAATATCCGGACCGTGGAACTATGTCATTGGCCTTGGATAAGGAAAGAACGAGATGTGACACCAACATGCAACCATTATTAAATCACAACGCATCAAAGTCAAAGTAATGCGTGATATGGTGTACAATTTTTTTTTAAACCGTCAAAAAGATTTCTATATTTGAATAAGAATAAAAAGTTTGAAATACCTGTCCCTGGTATTATGTGGTGTTTGCCACGAATATTGTTAATATTTACTCCATGCGTGTCAAATTTTTCTATTTTTCAGTGTTGCAACTCTGTCTAGTTGCCTGTCTATCTATCTGCCTGTCTGAGTCTCTCTGTCTCTGTCTGTCAGTGTCTCTCTGTCTCTGTCTTTCTCTCTGTCTGTCTGTCTGTCTGTCTGTCTCTCTCTCTCTGTCTCTCTCTCTCGCGCTCTCTCATTATATGTGTGTGTGACTTATGGTGTGTTTGTGCGTGTGTTTGTTTTTCTTCATGACATTACCCATTCAGCAATTATGAACGGAATCTCATGAATGTTTTAGGATATTTCAGGAACGGGACAATGAAGAATCGTTTAGATCTTGGTGTGGATCCGGTCCATGATTCGGGTTCAGGAACGTTAGCTCCTAATTTATATACGGGTGTCACACAGGCTCGTAACTACCGTGCCTGTATGTACAAGGTATCTACAAGTTTTTTTTTCGGAAACATTTTTTTCCCCAATTTATTTCGTTTGCAGCTTTAAGTATGTATGCAATTAATATATTTCCTTCATAATGCAAGCAACACCAACCGCGGCTGAGCCAGCCTAACTATTATTGAGATCTGCTTATAACGCAGCCAATTTATATACATTCAAACTGCGTTCGATACAAAAGTTAAATAGTAATGTGATCACTTAACTCCGAATAACAAGAAAAGTATGGCATTAAACCCATTAGATAATATCGGACCTCTAATGACTAGGAATTTCTTTAAACCTGTCTACAATACGAAAAAGTAATTAAAAAGTTGCGGCATCCCAGAATATTATTTACTTTGGGACACAGTGTCTGGCAGATAGGATGTCCCGTCTAGTCTTTTGTGCTCTCTGTCAGTCGCCAGTGAGGGAAATATATTTTGGAAGATTACTCAGAATCTGATTCTCGAGTCTGAAGATTATATCATAAGTTTATTCTACTCTGTTCTATATGCATGTTAATAGCCGTTTCAAACTTTTATGTAAGGCCCTGTATATATTTCAGAACAAATTAAGAATAAGGCCAAAAACAGGTATGGTTCTCAAGCACCGCGCGCGTCAATATTAACCTCCCCCCCCCCCCCCCCCCGCATTAAAAATTTTTTTTTTGGATTTTAATCTTTCATAAGATAAAATAATTCAATTTTGATCAGATTTCCTTTGTCATGTAGTGCTTTTACCTGTTTAGCAAAAATATCTGTCATTATCATGCTTTTCCTGATTATATGACATTTTTCCTGAAACATACAAAAAAGGTAAAAAATCGCTCGCGTGCACTGATTTCTGATAAAAATGACAAAAAACTATACCTTTTTTTGCCTAACGGCTCCTTTTGTTTTCAAAGCACACACACGCAAACACACATGCACGCAAACACACACATGAACGAGGATGAACGCATAACCGCCTGGCGGAAGCAATAACAGAGCGGTCCCGAAGCGGAGGACCTTTTTCAACGTTAGGATGATTAAAAAGCGATCACTTTGGGTGGCAGTAATGTAGTGGAGTCAACACCTTACGAGTCCGGGTGCAATTTGTACTCTAGGCCATTCGAATTCAAGTCCGAGTCCTTGAGGTTCCTGCCCAAGTCCACCTTCTTCGAGCCCGAGTCATTTGGAACCCAAGTCAAAATCCAATACAAATATCCAAAACCAATTTAAAATGGGAATTTCAGATTTTCATGTACATTTTTGAGTTAGGGGTGATTACACATTCATGGAAACGTGGTACACCAATCACGATAATCGAGTATAACCCTCTGAAACTGAAATGCAATTATGCAGGTTGTTACGGAACCTAATATAAACAGATCACGTATGCGTAATGAACACAAATTTTGTAATGGAGATAAAAAAAAAACAAATCAGATTCTGTAACACTAGGCAGCGTGAAATGTCTAGGGGAATGAATAAAGAAGTCAGAGGTTTTTTGTTAACAAATAACTATAATTTATTCTAAAAAAACCCTAACAATACAATACACTAAATCAAAACAATTACACAGTAAAACAGCGTTATAGCAACAAGTCAATATAATCACACAGAAAGATAATGGTACAACACCTGGATACCAATACCGTCACCACGGTAAGTTCTTTAAATGTATACACTCGGAGAATGAGAGTCCTGTGGAAAGTTCTTTCAACAACCCAGAAAGTAAACTGAAGTCCAAAAGCATAAAATCCAGGAGAAAGTCTTTGAAAATGTGTAATCGCCGCATTCGTCGGATAAGGGCTTAGACTCTGACATACGCTTCTACGTCCGCTGGAATCTGCTCTGCTGTCTGCCCTCTGGTTCTAAAAAACAGCCCCTTTATATACCTTCCCACCCCAAGCCGGAATTTTCCACTTCTCGAACAGTCTATAAGTTCTTGCACAACACGCGTTTCAGGAATTATCAAGAAGACATCGCTGTGCGTACCTTCACATACCAGGGCCATATCGTGACCCACGACCAGGCGTGAAAAACCGAAGGCTCACATGACAACGAGAGTTCAACCATGCAGTACGGATTAAACATAAAATGTATCAACAACACGAGTTACGCCCGTGTCACACAATAAAAAGAGCACCTGTAACAAGGTGTACATATAAACTTTGTAAAATTAGCGTTGAAAAAATGGAGGCGCGTACATTCATAAAAATTGTCTATAGTGACAAATATTTTAATTGGAATTTCACCTGTGAGCTTTAACGGCTAAACTACCGAGCTAGTACGTCCAGGTCAAGGGCTGCCTCATCACGTTCAAGACGTGTGCAT